>CM014729.1:80937292-81644792 GCA_004329165.1 Spatholobus suberectus | reverse complement strand
GTTATTCTAACCTATGTCTTGATTGGTTGATACATGTATCTAAAGAAGCACACAATTGGTTGATGCAGCTAGACCCAAAATTATGGTCGAAGGCACACATGACAGAGTATGCAAAGTGTGACATGATAGTGAACAACATATCAGAGACTTTTAATGGGAGGATCTTGGAAGCTAGGGAGCAGCCAATAGTGTCTATGCTTGAATGGATAAGGGTATACACAATGAATAGATTTGCAAAGAATAGAAGAGTGGCAGAGAAACAAAAGGCAAATGGTGATAAAGTATGTCTAAAGCCAATGAGAAGATTGAACCAAGAGGTCATAGAGTCCCCAAAGTGGGCTATGGTTTGGGATGGAGGTAACAAGTATGAGGTGCTAAACTACCTATTTGCATTTAAGGTTGATTTGGATGAAAGGAGTTACTCATGCAGGTTCTGGGGTTTGACTGGAATTCCTTGTAAGTATGTCTTTTATATTTGATTGCCAATTTGATGGTGTATTTGAGGGTCTTAATACTTGGCTGTATACCATTGTTTGTATACTCGATGATGGAATTAGGGATCTTAACTACCTGTCAAGGATGATTGTCATCCTTCTTGTTAACTTTGTTTGAATTTGGAGTGATTATTTTTTGTTTCTTGTTTGAATTTGGGGTGATTATTTTGTGTTTCTTGGTTTAAATTGTTGTTAACTTTGTATGAGGGTGCATCACGGGCCTACATGCACCATCAAGTCAGTCACGAGCCTACATGCACCATCTAAAGATCACTACCCCAATGCCCACACATCTAATTTTAAGCATTTTGCAGTTGCTGTTTCAAATTTACACATCCTTTTTTTTTTTTATACTTGCTTGTAATTTTTCTGTCTGCGAAAAATGCTGGTTTAGTAACAGACGCAGCCTATTTTTCAGCCCAACAAACACTATATAACACACACACACACACACACACACACACACACACACATATATAACTAATTTTAAGCATTTTGCAGTTGTTGTTTCAGACTTACACATCCTTTTTTTTTCCTTATATTTGCTTGTAATTTTTCTGTTTGCAGAAAATGCTGGTTTGGTAATAGACGTAGCCTATTTTCAGACCAACAAGCACTGTATAACACACACACACACACACACACAAATAATAGGAAATGTTGGTTTGGTAACAGGCGCAACCCATTTTTCACTCACAAACACTATATAATACACACACACAATGACTTTCATACACTATATAACAGAATTTGGTATGCATTCTTAACAACAAAAACACACACAGCAACAATGTAACCCGAATCATATAAACCTGGAATGTACTGATACAAATGTTTTAATTTTTTGTAGGCATGCTGCCGCAGCAATCCTTTATTGTAGATTGCTACCTTCTGATTTTGTTCATCAATATTATCATTTGGATACATACCTGACCTGCTATGCATCTATTGTGGAACCAGTTAATGGTGAAGATTTGTGGCAGCAAACTGGACTCCTAAGTGTCTTGCCCCCTACAGATCAGAATCCCAGTAGGCAAACCAAAGAAGGTGAGAAGAAGAGAGAAGGATGAAGCCCCCAAATCATATGAATGGAAAAGAACAAACACATTTTTAAGATGCAATAGGTGCAGCGCATATGGACACAGCAAAAAGGTGTGTCAAAATATGACATTGCCTAAAGCAGACCCTCTTCCAAAAAAAGTGAGAGAACCCTCATCAAAGAAGAAGAAGACTGCAACCAAATCAAACAAGGGAAAAAAAAAGCTACCTGTACATCAGCTGCGCAGAGTACTTAAACAACTTAACCATCTTAGCCACAGTGTAGTCAAGGAACTTAGCGAAAGACCACTTAACAATCTCAAAACTAGCCAAAAACCACATCAGTTGCAAAAACCAACCTCAAGCCCAAATTACAGATCAAGAAAGGTAGCCTCCAATGGAGGGGAAAGCATGCCATCACCCCACAACAATTGCATGATGCTGTCTCCAACTATACCGAGAATACAACCAGCAAGAACTAAAAAAGTCTTTGAAGTTTTTGTTTTAGTCCCTCTATTTTTTGGAAAGGCAGCTAGGGTTTTTTTGTGAATGTAACCTTTTTGCTTTATGTTGTTTGATGCCCCACACAGATAGCTTTTTGTTTGGGACCACTGTGTTTAATTAGTGACATGTGACTATGTTAACACTGTATTTAGCAAGTTGTGTGCTCTTGTCATTAATCCAATAAATGATATTATTTTACTATTATATTAATGGATCGATTTTATTCCATTATATCAATTTACTTTTCCTTTTCATTATAAAACACATCACAGCATTAACAAAGAAGACAAATTTGACAACTATGTTAAACATAAATTGACAATCATTCATTAATTGCAACTTGTACTTACATGACTACATGACAACTTGAACTCCCCAACAACAAGATACATTGACTGCATCAAACTTAATTACTCCCCAATACCAAAATACATTCACTGCAAAACAACTCATAAACACCTTACAAAACAACATCGCCAACATCTTCTAAAACCCAATACTCTTCTTTAGCTACTAAGAATCCTACTTAACAAATTTAGCATTGAACAGTGAAATAAGAACACCTACGCATACTACAAAAAAAAATTGTCCCTATGAATAACACAACAACATCTTCAAAACTCCAATCCTTCTCCTCAAATCTACAACTAGTTCTCTTTGTTCTTTAATAAGATATTCCACATGTTCAGATGTCGCCTCCTCCATCCATCGAAAATACCCACAGCTCCATGCCTCCTACGTCAACAACCCATGAAAAAAATTAGTAACAAAAATTGAAATGCACCCAAAAAGAACTTCAAATCAAAATCACAATACCCTATAATTAGGACACCTTAGGAATTTGCGCCCAAAATTTCTTTGAGTTCTTGATGTATAAAGCCTCACCCTCCCTCCACACGCGCAGTAGGACACCCTTGGTGACCTCCTACTATTGCTCATTGAACTTCCTTCATCCTCCCTAGAAGAAAAACGACTCATGCTTACTTTGACAAAACCTGAATGCCCATCACAGATTGATAACATAACTCACCAATGGTGGTCGTAGTTGAAGATGAAGCACAAACCCACCAAGAAAAGGGCGTCTAGGGTTGCTTCAACGGAGAAAAAGACCGACCACATCATAAACAACCACATAAACACAGGGAAGCCACATCACGTGCACACAAACGACATCAATCAAATTTTAACGACAAGGACCAAAGGGGATTGAAATTTCAAGTATAGGATCCAAAATGGATGATTTCTAACTATAGGGGCTAAAAGGTAACGTTCGTGAAACTATAGGGACCAAAAAAGTAATTTAACCTTAAAAAATTTTGAGGAAGAGGTTTGAACTTGATAATGAAAAAAACGATGGAGAGCCTTAAAATACTAGTTAGAAAAATAAAGGAAATGTATTTATTTATAAATATTATTTAATACTTATTCTTAAGCAATTAAAAACATGTTATTCTGATCATTAATTAAAAACATATGGACAAGTTATTTGCCACATTAAAAAAATTGTAACATGTAACATTGTTGATTTGATACTTTATTTAGCACGTACTTAGTTTCTAACAGAATGTTTAAAAACCCAAATACATAACAATAAGCAAAGGCACTAGTAAAGTAACAAATATGCAGGTTTCTTACCATATATAACGTTAACAACACATTGGATGGACAAGATTCACTCAAACTAGTAGTTTTGCAATGGCAAAAGCATTACTACTGACTTTAGAGAAGTAATAGTTATTCCTCTACATAGTCACTTAAGCAACGGGACACGTAAATGTTACTGGAGCCATTGGCAGCAGAAGAAGAATGTAGTTCATAAACATAGGACAAAGTATCTACAGCATATGTTCTGCTCAGATTCAGTGCAATCTCATCCAAGCACCTTTAGATCTGATGTCTTGCTACTAGGAACTGATCTCAAGGAAGAAATGCATACTTGAAAATGAAGGTGTGCTTACAGGTTACTGTGATCAAATCCTCTCCTTTTGTGTTATGTGGTCTACCACATTGACCCAAGCAAAACAAAGCAATTAATCCGCAAGTTGGCAGAGAACTACTTTAAATAGGTTGGTGAGTTAATAGATCAATCCATTATAGTAGGTACAAACACAATTTACTTTATTCCTCTACATAGAACTACTTTAAATAGTTGCAATTAGTAATTTGGTCCACAGCAAAGAAATAAAAAACTAGTTTAGTGCAAATCCAACACCCGAATTTACATCATAGGAATTTACCAACTTTATATCCTCTAATGCTTTTATTAACTCTAAGCTTATTTCTCAATATTAACAGATCTTTACAATCAGCATAATTGTCAATCAACCTTAAAAAATAGAAAAACTCATAAGCTGTATTAGTGCTTTGGACATTAGGACAGAAAAAATTACAATAACATTCAATTTCCATCTTCAACACAGGATAATCCACTATTAGCCATCATCATCATTATTAGCCTCCACAGGTTAGTCATCCACAGCTACTATATGCACAAGTTCAAACACTGAATTTTAATATAATTTCAACCCAACATTTTTTTCACATTGTTCTTAACAGAACACCGAATATAATATGCTTATTATTGACCATACTTGGGATTCACAATAATCCATGACCAACAAGACAAAAAAGACAGAAGTTCATTTCGCCTAAAGCATAAAACAACACCATCCTTAAAGCACCCTCCAAACTAAGTTTCAAAGACACTATGCTACGCCACAATATTGCATACCCATGCCCAAAACCTCCCATGGCATCTAATATGTGGTTGGGGAATTTAACCTCGTAAAACAATCATCAGTATTACCAAACAACTTCCAAGAACACAGTAAAAAAAATTCAACTTGAAGTTCACTTTCCTTATCTTACTGTATGTACATTAGTGTGCATCCAACCTCAATCCAACAAAAAATTGGAGCCAATCTCTACAACCATGACAGGATTACGTATTCATCTCTTTCACAAATTGTCAGAGTAAATAGAAACGTACCATTTTTCGATAAAAAGGGGAAAACTACGCAGAAAGACTTCATCTCCTCTGGTTATCCCAGTAAAGTCGTTTATGAACAAAAGATCATGTGCACCATCTCCAAACGGCCAAACCCTAACGAGTGCTTCGTTCAGCAACACTAGTTGCCAAGTTTCATCATTTACCACGAATCAAAGGTCGCACAGAACCTTCAACAAGTTACGACCTTAACATTCAATGATCGCACTGTATTCAACAACGTTGTTGCCACCCAACAAAAAGGGGTATTTCGTTTCTCCCTCACCCTCGCCAGTCGCACCTCTGTTAGGGTTTTTAAGCCTGTCAAATATGTCGAACCAAATTTGCAACTTCATCCAAACAATACATTTATACGGGGACTGAATTGCAATACGTATTCAATATTAGCAACCGGTATCAAGTCACAGACCTCAACCGTTCAATTTTTATTATTTTATCTCACGATTATAAATGATGGTTCACCGGTGTACCATCAACTTACATACTTCACTATAGAATATTAAATTTTTACTTGAGCTTTTCATAAGAAAAAGTTTACGTTTGTCTTTTTATTCGTAAATATTCAAATAAGTTTTGTTTTGTGTTTGATTTCGACTGTTTGATTTTTGAAGAGTTTATATGAACTTCATGTTGCGTGAATATTGAAGTTGCTTGGGTGTCTTGACTTTGGATAAGTTGACCGGTCGAAAATTTACCCTAGCTAACTAATTGCATTGAATCTTATTTTTTGGTAGAAATTCTTCAAGGGAGGTGCAGGCAAAAGACATACATGTCCATCCGGGAGGGGAAAAAAAAAAACCAAGTATATTGTATACAAAGTAATTTTGCCTTTCTATTACTTAATTTTAAATTTTTTAACGAACTATGAATGTTAAAAAAATAAAAGTAAAAAATATTTTTATATTAAAACAATAAATTATTTAAAAGTTATTTAGAAAATGTATTAAATATTTCTGAATCAATACCTTGAAGATACTTATTAATAAATGTTTTATTTTTTTTAGGAACCTCTTTGATGATTAGGATTAGAATCTCCAGAAGTGTAAAGTGAAAAAAATATATGTAATACTAATTCTAATGTTAAATTAATTAAGTTTATAAAATACTTTAATTCAAAATAAAAATAAATATATCCTCTCTCTTTTTTTTTTCTACTTTACGCACCCGTTAGTCTTTGTTCAAGACCAAAATGACCAATAACCATCCCGCATAGTTTATCAGGGACATTTCCTTTCATCCCTATTTCACCAATTTTATTTTACCATCTTCGCTTTTGAATAGGAATTATAGAAATTCTCAAACTAAAACAAAGCCTAACGTAACATAGTGATGGTGAAGACGCTGTTTGTACAGAATGAAAATTGAAAGCAATCCCTGCCCAGCGTTCTTGTCAATTAGTCCAGCATCTAAGTTTACGTACATCAATATTAAATTTTTGAAATAACATGTAAGCTTGTAATTAAAAAAATGATTTCATTGAACGTGGTAAAATTAAAAATTAGGAAATAGATACCTTTCGGCCAAAAAGAACTTGAGTAGAGTGCATAAAATTTGATTTCACCGAACATGGGAATAACATAGGAAATTGATAACTTTCGGTCAAAAACAGCATAAGATATGCGTATAACCCAAATTGTCAATAAACAATTACAAATTACAATAAGATTCATAGTATTATCTACTTCAGTAGTTTACCAAAAAGAAATTTTTTGGCATGTAAATGTTAATCCATGCATCACTCATTAGAGAAGTGCAAACAGATGCATAGGCCCAATTGCCGGGCTAGTTCGTTTTTTGTATGTCATTTGGACTGGGCTTCCTATAATTGCTTTCTATCATTACTATGAACCTATGGTCAAAGCTTATCTTTGAGTCTGTTGCAGTGTTGCTCTCAAATGAATGTACAAGACACCCACCTTTATTTATTTATTGGTTCTCATTTTTTCCCTGTATATTGGAGTAGGCCCACCATGCTCATCTATAATGAAGAATTAGTTTAATGGCAAAGTCAAAATATGCGAGGATGCGACAATTATGCTCGAAACGATAGGATAATGGTATGTTATAGATAGGATGATGATATCACGACTTAAAAGTTGGCAAAATCTGAAATCGGATCATCCATCATGCTCATACCTCACAATTGAAAAACGTAACACGTTAAGTTACCAACTCACCTATTTAGATAACCAAATATAGCGACTTAATTGCTACTTGAATGTATGCTATGCTAGCTGAGTTTAACTTTTCCAATCATTGAATGTGTGAGATTCTTTGTTTGATTTATTGGTAGAAAGGTTTTAATCTTTTTTTTGTACCCACTCCAAAAAAAAGTGCGCAAGAAAAAGTAGCACCTCGCCCTTTTTCCCCCTAATTAATCGAATTTTAACATGGATTTTATTGTATGAAAATACTGAGCTCAGTAGATGGAGTGGTGTCATTTAGAAAATGTTTAATGAGCGAACATCACATCTTAGACATTGAAGATAGAGTTGGCAAAATTAGTCTGGCCCCCGAGCTAATCCATAAAAAATTTGGCCTAAAAAATGGGCCAAAATAGCCCGGCCCAATGGGCCTGTCGGACTAGGCCAGCTTGAGAAAAATTATTCTGCAAGGTATTGGGCCTATTTGGCCTGGTGCTATATATATATATATATTTATTTATTTCTTTGTAAAATATAGAGAAAAAAAGTCATGGACCATTTTGGCCTAACCCGATAGCCTCCTAGGCTAGGCCGGACAAAAAAAAATACAACCTGTTACACTTTTGGCCTCGAAGTAAGCCGACAAAAATACAACTTGTTACACTTTTGGCCCGACCTGCTTTTCACACTTGGCCGGCCAAGCTAGGCTGAACCGACTAGGTTGGTCCATTTTGACACCTGTAACTAAAGATACCCCCAACCCCTTATGTCTTTTTTTGATTATTACCCCCTTATGTCTAAATTTATTTTCATCAGTATTCACGTGAATCAGTATTTTTAGTTGAGTTACTCAAAAAATTATTTTAATTAAAATGAAAAATGTTAAAAAAAAAAACTTAAGCTTACGATATACCAACATTCAAGTATTCTAGAAAATATACTTTCTCAGTTTCTCATTTATTTAATGTATTTGAGAAAAATCAATCAATTATTATAGAAACTATTGAAAACATCAAATCAAAATAATTTAGCAGTATGCATGTGACTTTAATCTTAGGAACGACTTTTTCATAGGCTGGAAATGAGAAACGATTGGAGAATCGTATTGCTTAAGAAATACATGTTATTATGTAACGCCGCCTGTTAATAGTTTTAGTTTACTTATCAATTAATTTGTCATTTAATTTCTTAAAAATGTGAATTCCTAATATTTTTGTAAATTATCAAGTATTTTTCAATCATTACTCACATTTATTATCTCTATAAAGTGGCTGAAATATTGATAATTTAAGTTTTTATACGTTATGTTAATAAAATTAATTTGTAAGGAATTAAATAATAATAATAATAATAATATAAGACCAAATTTATATTTTCCTTAAACAATAAATAACATGCTTGGACCTATGTTTAGAATTTTTATTTTTTTTTCCTTTTTGATTATGTTTGATGGTTTCAAGTTTTAAAATAAAATTATTTTTCCCAAAAGCATATTTGACTAAAAAATATAACTTTAGAATTGGATTAATAATTTGTTCTTAAATTTTACTAAAACCTTGCTTTTAAAATAAAATTTTTTAAACACAAATCAATTTACTTTAAACTTAATTTTATTTAAAATTATTTTTATAAAATAAGATAATTTAAAATAAATTTTATAAATAATTACCCAAACACAAACACTAAAACCATCTCTCAAAAGTTTATGGTTTCAAGTTCAGACACTAGATATGTAGCTGTGTTAAATATTTAGAGGTAGAGCTTTGTCGCTCATAATGATTTTACCTAGCTCAATTAAGATTTCCTTTCATAGATGATACCTAGGGGTGTAAGTGTGATATAAACACAGAAATGAACACAAATCGCCTTGAAAAAATTATGCTTTCAGAAATGATTTTTCATTGTTATTATAGAAGCATATTGAAGCCATACTTAAGAAATAGATGAAAAAGTGAGTGATAAGTCATGAAATTTTGATTGTCACAAGTTGCCTTCATAAGATCATATTTAGTTCTTTGCCCTATAACCAAAGGGAAGTTCTCACAATTGGAGAAGACTCATATTTCATTCAACTTGATGATTTTGAATTACATAACTTTCTATTTATAGGAAGAATGTTACAAACAACAAGTAATAGGAAATAAATCCTCACAAGAAGGAACAAATCCTAATAAATGAGAGGATCCTCATTTTAATAAACGAAACAAATTCTAAAAATAAATTAAAACAAATCCTAATAAAATCAATCATAAATCCTAATGAAATTAGTCTCAAATACTCATTATATTTATAAATAATAACTCAAATTCTAAGCAATGAAATCAATGATTCTACACTTTATTTTGAGTTTTCATTTATTGTTCTTTATTTTAGGTTTTCATATCCTTAGGCTTGGTCATGCAATATTCTATTTTAATTCATATAATTCTCCTCTCTTGAAATGTAGTCATCCTTAACTCTTCAAGATTTGCACTAATTTTTCTCTCTCTTTATTTGGCACAAATTTCTCTCCCTCTCTCTCCTTATCTATCTTTTTTTATTGAATCTAGGACTCAAAATTCAACAAGAAAAATAATGTTGAACATAAAATAAGATAAGATATGAAAAGACATAAATGAAGAAAATTGAATCTCACAAAAGAAATGAAACAATACTCAAAGGAACGAGAATAGAATTTGGCACAATGAATTAACAATATGAAAACAAAGAGAAAGGAATTGAAATTAGAAATATATTTTTTCTCAAGGTTCAAATGATGAAAACCTCACCTTGAATTTCAAGGAGCTGAAGCTCTAATACCAAATGATATAAACATAGATTTTCATTTTTTTAAGGATATTAACACCACATTCAAGAAATAAGTGTAAGTGAGAAGGTGAGTGATAAGTCATGAGATTTTGATTGCCATAAATTGTCTTAATAAGATCATATTTAATTTTTTGTCCCAAAACCAAAGGAAACCTCTCACAATGGAAGAAAACTCATATTTCATTCAAATTTAACTTGATGTTTTTGAAATACATAGCTTCTTATTTATAGAAAAGATGGTATAAAAACACAAGTAATAGGGAACAAATCATAATAATAGAAAACAAATCCTAATAAATAATAGGATCCCATTCTTAATAGATGAAACAAATCATAAAAATAAATTAAAACAAATCCTAATAAAAGCAATCATAGATTCTAATGAAATTAATCTCAAGTACAAATTATATTTACAAATAATAACTCAAAATCCTAGGCAACAAAATCAATGATTCTATACTTTAAGTCTTTATTTATTGTACTTTATTTTAAGTCTTCATATCCTTGGGCTTGGTCATGCAGTATTCTATTATGGTTTATATTAAAATAGGTATAGGTCGACTAGCAAACCTGGCTGTCCCAACCTAATTCTACTTATTTTTTGTTGTTTGGGTCCAATTAATGATTTGGTTCGAATCATGTTCAACCAACCCAACCTTGTTCGAGGTGGTATTAGCTTGGGAATTTGAAAATCTGATTAAATCAACCCAAACCGATGGCAACATACATCCATCCCCTTTAGTAACAGATCCAGAAATTTTAAGTAATGGGAGCAATATTCATATACATAAATTTATGTCATTAAACATATAACATAACATTTTTGAAAGTACAAAGATCCATCACAATTGTTCTCCACGAGTTTTCATATTCTGAAAATAGTGGATGATTTTCTCATTTTCAATACTATCAAAAATCCCCCTCTTTATATAAATAACTAAACAACCATTCAACCATTCATCTCCCATACGATTTCGTATCCGATTCTTGATGATATTCATAGCAGAGAAAACTCTTTCAACTGATGCAGTTGCCACTGGTAGTATCAAAGCTAACTCTAAAAGCATATACACCAACGAATATACAACATGTTTTCTACTCTTCTCAAGCTTTATAGAAAGATCACCAATCTCCCTAATTCTGAAAATGCAGTGTCAGAATATACATCTTTGAAATAATTTTCAAGTTGACTATCTAGTGCCAAAAGTTCAACGGGAAAAAATTCTGAAGGATAGAATTGAGCAAAACAAATCAACTTTTCCTTATCAAATATAGAAAATGAATCTCTTGGATTTAAGCATGCTACACAAAGAAGCAACTCAGTATTCACTTATGTAAAACGATTATTCAATTCTTGAAGTTGTCGATCAATCACTTGATAGAATAATTTAGCTTGAAAATGATGTAAATTAGAAACCTTCTCCTTTTTATGCCTTGACCTTCCTTGTGCTTGAAAGGTGTCATTCATATTTGGAATGACAATATTATGCTTTTTCACAAAATGATGAAACATCATTAAGCAAAGAATGACAACCATTATCCCTCATAACTTGTAACCTTTGTTTGGACACTGTAACTAATTTCATAGCATTTACAACATCTTAATCATTTCTTTGCAATGCTTGAGATAACTCATGAGTAATCCCTAAAATATTTTTCATCAAATGCAAGATGAAAATGAATTCAAAAGATTGTATAAAATTCAACAAAGCACATACTTTAGCCTTTTGTTTTAAACTTATGCCATCTTGCTAAACTATTTCACTACAACTTGTTTTTTGAGTGAAAATCGAAAACGTATCTTACAAGTTTAAAGAATAACAACTTTTTAAATATTATATTTGTAGGGTGGGAGTGAAATCGTGCGGCAATATTAGATTTTGTTGGAAAGAGATAATATTATTATTATTACGCAATGGGGGTTGGGGCAAATATTATAATATATATATTATTATAAAACAAAATCAAAACTTAGTGAGGGCAGCTACCCCCACAGTCCATAATGTAAATCCGTCCCTGATCCCTTTTGTTCACAGTAGGGTTGCCTAAGTTCACTATTACTGGGATGCATTTGCTTGTTGTCCCAAGAAGAAGTAAAGCAGAGGGTTTCAATGGTAACCTTAATGTAGAAGAGCATAAGAAATAAATATAGAAAAACCAACCATAATACAGAGGAGCGCAAGATAATCATCTATCTCTAATAATTGGTGTGACCATTGCAAGGCCACCCACTATAATCAATGGTGCAGCCACTGCAAGGCCACCCATTAGTGTGGCCATTGCAACTTCATCCATCTTCAATCTACTCCCTGTTGTCAGAGTACATTGTCGCCACCATTGAGTTGAAGGCCGACGATGTTGTTTTGGCCAAGGTTGATGCCACTGTACATGCATGTCTTCTTCACGAACGGTGAAGGACTTCTGTTTTAGAAAGTGAGAACTTTTCTTATGGTAAGAAATAAGAACTATAAATTGAGTCATACATTCAAGATTGAAAATTAGTTAGTAATTACATGACTACTTAAAAAAGTTATGTATATTTTTCTTTTAATCTTAACCATCCAAATATAATTTAATGATTATTTGTAGTTTTGGTCTCTCTCACACACACAATTAATTACACATAACTTTTATTAGAGCTATCAATGTGAGTTATAGCCCATGAGCCAACTTTGCTCACCACGGGTTCGAGCCAAGTAAGGTTAGTAAAAATTAGCTCGTAAGGATTATGGGTTAAATTTGACTTGGTTCACTTAACATGTGACTCACTCAAGTTGAACCCGTAATGAGTCGAGTTAGCTCATGAGTTAGGGATTTATTTAAAAAAAGATAAAATTACTACACTAACTTAGTGAATAACTAAAGTAACCTGTAAAGTGAAACTATTGTACTTTGGGAAAGAATGGATTTTGGGGCGGTGAGCCAGCAGGATTCCGTGAGAGGGAAATGTTAGGCATCAGCAAAAATTTGCTCCGGTTACTTGAACGCGGTGGGGGGAAGTGAGTGGTTTGAGATTCTATTGGTAACCCACTTATTCTAATTGCTTCCATGGTTTGGAATAATTTGATTTTTGATCTCTGCTATTCTCATCCAATTTGTTGCCATGGTGCTTGGATTGCAACATCAATTACTTGACTGGATAAATCTTTTTTTAATGTATGTGAAATGTGGTATTGCTTGCATGGTGAAGTGTGCTGAATGATTGGGCGTGGGTGCTGGAAGCGTGGGTAAAGGTAGGTGGTTCTCTGGAGGGGCGTAAAATATACTTTTGTATTTTTTTTATATTTTCTTTTATTTTTATATTCTGTTTTTCTTTTTTATATATTTTTATTTTTTTAATTATAGAAAAGCCAACGAGTATAATTCACCTATCCATGATAGGTTGAGTTGGGTTGATCATTTTTCGGCTCACCAAAAGTGAGTCAGGTTAGGTTGACTCACTTTTTGACCAATCTGTTGTGAGTCAACCCGAGTAAGTCAGGTTGATTCACTTTGATAACTCTAAATCTTATTCAAACTTTATACGTACATTCATTTGTAAAAGTTAAAAATATTGATTTAATTGCACATTTTACCACTCATCGTTTATGATTTTGTGAATTTTGTTACCTAACTATTTTAATTGCACATTTTGCCGTCCAACTTTCAAAATTTCTCACATTTTGTCATCTAACTTATAAAATTTCGCGTATTTTGCCATCTCCTTAGTTGATCACTGACATGATAATATTGACTGCTGACGTGGCAATCAGCAATCAACTTGCCACATAAGCAATTAACTTGTCACATCAGCAGTCAACTAATGAGGGTAGAAAAATATGCGAAATTTTGAAAGTTGAATAACAAAATGTATAGCTAAAATAATTTGGTGGCAAAATATGAGAAATTTTGAAATTTAGGTGGCAAAATGTGCAATTAAAATAGTGGGTGACAAATTTTGTAAAATCATGAAAGATGGGTGGCAAAATATATAATTAAGCCAAAAATATTTTAAGCTTTATACGTAACTTGAAAGTGATAATTATTTTAAAATGAAAAGAACAAATTCTTCCCTTTGGATTATTTTAATGAGTATTTTTAATATACTTGTTAAGGAAATAAAAATAAAAATATTTAATACTTACATTTTTAACATTGTAAAATAATGTTATATTCTAGTATGTATAGGAATTTAAGTAGAATATATTAGCATTATAAAAGTTTTTACATTATTATTAGTCATGGATTGTCATGGTGAGATTATTGAATTTCATAATAACTACTTCAAAAATTATATATATGATCTTTTATAATTAATTAGCAGTGTAAAAATCAGACTCTATATTAAAATATTATTTGTTAGACTTATTACTGTTAATATAATTTTATCTAATAGAAATTGATCTATTAGTATAAATATTGAAAGTTTATATTGATAGTGTTATTCACCGACTGTATATATCAATTTTTTTATACTAAAGAAAGTATTTTTTAATAATAATATATTTATCTGTTAGCATAAAAAATGATGTGAATGGTATTTTTGGCTGCTTAGAATATCTTCCAGTCGAGAGTGAAACTAATCATTCGAAGTAAAATTATGTGAATGGTATATTATGTCGTTAATATAAATTTATAATAGTTATATTAATAGGTTAGTTTTCATTATATAAAAATTAGAGAAAATAGGATACATATTGATAGTATGTAATGTTTTTACACTGTTATTCAATCACAAACTATTATGTATTATAAGTTTATTGATTTTGATAATAACTATCTTACAAGTTATACCAAACATAATTTGTAATTGGTTGATAGTGTAAAAACTTGTACACTGACAGTGCATATTTATTAAACTCTAAAAATTATATTAAAAGAACAAGCCTAGTTAGTAATAGAGATTTTTTATTTAAAAAAGAAAATATTTATTGCATTGGAAATATTAAAGTCGTTTAATAGTTATTTTTTCCAATAATTTAAAATACTTAATAAGGTATATTTAATAATTTCAAACAATATAAGTGTTTGACAAATAATTTTTGCTAGCTTATAACTGTTTTAACTAATTTATAAGCTTATTTAACTAAAATAAAAATATTTGATAACGAATTTATCTCACTAATTTATAATATATTTTTGGATATTACTTGAAATATCGTTTGAACCTATAATTTATTATTTATTTTATTTTTACCTTCAATACTATAATAAAAATTATCGTTTACCACCTTATTTATTATTACACTATTTATTTTAATATTATATTATTATTTTATTCTTTACATTGTTTATTTTAATTTTTAATATAATATATGATCTTTAAACAAAAATTATAAGATATTTGTAACAAAACAAAAGGATAAGAGTTTAAAATTAATTTTAAAAACCTAAAGCTACAATTTTAAAAAAATTATTTATCTATAAGTTAAAAAATTAATGTAAATATGTCTTCTTATATTTTTTTTATTAATTTAATAACTAATTTTATTCAAGATTTCTAATTCAATAAATTATTTCAACAGTTAACAATAAAAAATTAACTTAATTTTTAATTAACTTGCCAATTATATTTTCGTCAAAGACATGGCACCCGTATACATATACATATGTAAAAAAAAATTAGCATTTTTTTTTTTTAAGATCATTAGCAATTTTTTTTTTTTGGTGCTGAGGACGGCAAAAAACCATTAGCATTTCGTATCTAAGATTCCCGTCAATACATAATTATTGCATTATGAAGACTAATCAACCTCCAACACGTGCAATGTTTGCAAATTGCAAATAGAAATGCTTTGAGTCATATTCTTGGATTTTACTTTTCGGTTTCTTTCCGTTTAAGAATTGTGCTATCAGCACTCTTGATGACTTTATTTTCCATCCCCTCTCCCTCGTTTTCTTTTAAGATCGGATTGATTCCTTATCCTAAACTATATATTATATTTAGTAACTCTTCAACTAAACTGTAATGTATAATTTCAATTTTTTTTAAGAAAGTAACGCATTTATTGCCTGAACTTAATGGAAGAAATAAAGGATACATGCAATATATAACTGCTGCCAACAAGGTGAGGTTTTGTAGATATAAATATTCTGAATTTAAACAACCTTAAATCTTTATTTCCTCATTATATATAGCTACTAGTTTAGTTATATGCTTTGGACATCTCGGATTTTGGGCCGCGTTCTAGATTGAGTTTATAATTATTGGATATCGAGTTAACAGGCATCAATCACATCATAAGTTAAGGACTAATTGGTTACATATTCATAGATTCTTACCAATTTAATATCCCAATGATGTTGTCAATTAACCTTTAATATGTCTCACTAAATTGATGACATTGTTAATTAACCCTCAATACATTTTATTGAATTAATGATGTCCTTGTATGTATAGGCTCATCTACATTGAAAAAAACAAAACAAAACAAAACACAAGATGGATCAGACAATGTCGATCTTTGAGATTGACCATGCCTAGAGCTTGACGTTGGTTGTAATATTCAACACCCACTATGGGCTTGATAAAACTTTTTCTGCCCACACATACCTATATTCTCTGTTGGCTTTTCCAACACATTGAACTACCTATGTGCACATACTCTTTGTATGAGTCAAATAGTGAAGAATTGATAAACAATGTCAATCACGTATTATCATCTAATTGGCACATCCATTTTGCCATTCTAGCATCACAGTGATCCTACAACATGTTCTACTTTGATCTTTGAAGGGGAAGGATGTTGTGAAAAAAACATTTAAAGTTGGACTATAACAATCTCAAACAAAAGTTTGTGGTCTACCTGTTTGACCTTATTTTGTTAAGACTGTCCGGCCAAAGGTATGTCATGCTTTTATAGCTATGACTTAAATTATTATTGTTAGAGTATGAAATAACATAATACCAATGTTTTTAAAATCAGACAGGTCATTGAACCAATTAAGACATTGATTTAAGATTTAATGGTTCAACTATGATCAAACTATGGTCGAACTAGTATTAATAAAATAATAATAATAATAATAAATAATACACAAAATAATATTAAAAAAACAATATCATAACTTTATAACACTAAAAACTAAAAATAAAACATAATTTTATAGATTCTTAACATTCAAAACATGCACCAAGTTCAAATCAAATATATCAGAATACTTAGGTTTAAGTTTCAATAGTACACAACAATATCTATTAATAATAACAAGTTTACATTTAGAATAAAAAAGAAAATGACAAATGCTTTATGTTATTTTTTTTTTTTAAGAAAAAAATGAAATTAATGTTGTAGTAAGTGTTTTTCATTGATTTGATGTGAATTGATTTTTTGACTTTTTTTTTGCATTTATATTATTAAATTTGTTTTTAAAAATACATTTTTTGCAATTTCTTAGTATTATGTATTAATTACATCTATTACACTTTGATTTCATATATATTTGCTTCTGGAAATATTATATATTGCATTTATATTCTTAATTTTGCTTCTAAAAATATATTTATTATACCAACATTATGTTGTTCTGAGTGAAACTAAGCTCGGTTCATTAAGTAAGATCTCAAATTTAAGCCTTGTGGATAGAAAAAATATAGGATTGGGAAGGAAAACCCTATTTAAAGTAGTCAACCAAGTTTTCTGGCAACAACTCGACCACCTCGGCAGCAATAGTTGTCAGTAAAGCCAACAACAACTCGACCACCTCGGGCAAGCAATAGTGTAAATTAAACAAAAACATGCCTCGACTAATACTCCAAATCCTTATTTGGATGCAACCACAAGACTTCAACAAAAAGCCCTAAGCATAGCCTCACTTCGAAAAGGAGATAGGTTTAGCTAAGACCTAGGCACTCTTTAATAAAAGCCCTAAGTGTGACCTCACTCCCAAAAAGGAGATCAATCAAGTTTAAGACCTAGGCAAGCTTCAACAAAAGCATTAGGGGTAGCCTCACTTCAAAAGAAGGTTAGCTTAGCTAAGACCTAGGCAAACTTCAACAAAAACCCTAGGCGTGGCCTTACTTCGAAAAGAAGGTTATTCCAACTAAGATCTAAACACTATTCAAAAAAAATCTTAGGCATGGCCTCACTTTGAAAGGAGGTTAATCCAATTAAGACCCAGGCACTTTTCAACAAAAGCCTTAGGCATGGCCTTACTTTAAAATGAGGTTAGTCCAGCTAAGACCTAGACATTCTACAACAAAAGCCTTAGGCGTGGTCTCACTCCAAAAGGAGGTCGATCTAGCTAAAACCTTGGCACTCTTTCAATACGCAATATCCAGACTCACAAATGATAACAATCACCGCAGACTCGCAAGACCCACAAAGGACATCTAACAACTTCACCAATTTGCCTAAACACACGAAAACAATCACCTTTGTATTTTTTAACAACATTTCCAATCGTTGAGGTAACTCAATTAACGTCAACCCAATGAATTATTTCAATTCTTAATTGAATTGTTACTTTTATAAAACTAACATAAACCAAATATGATACTAATTTGACTCTTACTTGTCATCATATTCGACTTTTCATAGCACTATTTGAGATTCCTAGTCGGTTCTTACAAGTTATTTATTACTTAAATTTGTTATTACTATTAGTCAACAAGCTTGTACAGTCGCCAGTTATGTTACTAGTCAATTACCACCTTAATTTGCTAAGTTAAATTTCTTAGTCGTCTAACTGCAATTCTCGCAAATAGGATTATTGGTCGACCACTACTTCACATCAAGAAAAATATAAAAATCAAAAGCAATTTTATAACCCCGTGTATTACAAAAGTAATAGGCCAATACATTGCAATTGAAAAATGAACAAAAAGCAACATATTGTTCTAATAAAACAAAATAATGACAAAATGTAAACACTCCCTTCACGACAACTTGATAAATAAACTTCTCTTTAAGTCAAGTTTTCGACATTAATCTACCAGCCTATTCGTCTTTGACTTTGAGCTAGAAGGGCTATGGACCTTCCAACTTTTAGGTTAAATATCTAAATATCTTACTCAACTCAAAGATAGCGAAACGATTTCCTTAACATCTACTTATAACTTGGCAGAGTCAACATTATTGTTTGCAATCGCTTCGCCTTTAGCTTGGGATTAGAGGGACTGTGGACCTTCCATATTTTAGGCCGAAATTTTAGGCCCAAGTCCACAATTATTGAACACAGAGCTCACAGGCATCAATCACGCCACAAGTTAAAGACTAATCGGTCACACATCAAATTTAGATTCTTGCCAATTAAATGCCTCAATGACGTTGCCAATTAACCATTAATATGTCTCACTGAATTAATGACATTGTCAATTAACTTTTAATGCATTTTACTAAATTAATGACGAATTCCTATACATAGATTCACTCGTGTCAGAAAAAGACAAAACACTACAATAAATCAGATAATGTTGAACTTTAGAAGCAACCTAATACCAAGAGGTCGACATTAATTAAAACATGTCCCAAAAAAAGAAACAACAAAATTCTTTCTACTAAGGATTATATTGTTGCTTGCAGATGAGCTTATATGGAATATGTTGGTATCGTATATTATATGTTGTTAGGTGAATGCCTATCCAATAGAGCCTCATCAGGCCCCAAAATGGCCCGTGAAGAACAAGAAATGGAGTTATTCTAATCGCAAACTTAATAGAAAACGAGGGCTAAACCTAACGTCATTATCAATATGTTCACACAAATTGTCGATATATCAATGAATATAAAAAGGAGGAAAGAGGAGAGCATAATCAGTGGCATATCTGAGATTCCAAGGCTCTCGCCCCTATAACACGCAGAAACAAACAATATATAAGTTGCTTTCTTTGTTCTCAGTCAAAATACTCCAGAAGCCGATTTAAGGAAAGAAATAAACACTACCAGGACATAAGGCTGGAAAAGTTAACAAGTGATATTTCCAATCGCCGTTTATTAATCATTTGCCTAGTGAAATGTAATCCATCCAACGTGTGGGTCACAGCCACGGAAAGCATAAAGACTATTGGGGGCCGACGCAATTTGCCTAACAAAGACCTGTGTTGTTAGTGCCAAACAAAGACCATTGGGGGCCGACGCAAAAAGTTTATCAAAAGTAAATTTGTCTTAAAACAACGGAGTAAAAATATTTATGTTTAATTTTAATTTATAAAATTATGATATATTTTAAATGAAATAAATGGTAAACACATTTTTAATTCACTTATTAGAAAATTTATGGTTAAATTAATCTATAAGTCCCTATAGTTTGATAGAATTTTAAATTAAGTCCCTACAATTAAAAATACTTAAAAAAAGTCCTTATAAATAAAAAAGTTTATAATTAAATTCCTACATGCTAACGGTGTATAACTCCCTTAATTTACATTTAACCTAATTACACTTTTATTCTCACAACTTTTCTTTTATTTATAATCAAGTCCAAGCCTAGGTGATATGAAAAAATAGGAAAGGAATTAATAAAGGTGTTGAAGGTGGGAATGGAAGCTCCTACCTTGAAGTCCACCAATAACACTAGAAGCAGTAAGCTAATAATTTTATTTAATATATAAATGAAAATTTTATTATATATAACTTAAAAGGAAGACTAAAATTACACACATATTTACTACTACTAAATTAAAAATATTAACATTATATGAACTAATGATATTAAAATTAATATTAATAAATATAAATTAGTATATATTTATAGGATATTAATAATATTAAAATTAATATATACTAATAATATTAAAATTAAAATTAATAAATATAAATTAATAATATATACTAAAGACCAAAATTACACATATATTTACTACTAGTAAATAAATAATATAATATTATAAAACAAAACAAACGATAACTTATACTTTTTAATACTATATATCTTAATTATAACTTAATCACTCTATTTTTAATAATTTTCTTTTTATAAAATTGTGTTGTTTTAATTTTTATTTTTCTCTGCATATTTTAGTGACTAAAATAAAATATTATTATCGATAAATATTCTTTTTATATATATTTCACTAAAAAAAGTATTGTTATATCATATATTTCTAATTAACCTTCTTTGGATCTATCTATATCATATCTAATATATTAAAATTTTCTAGAAATTTATTAATATATACTAATTTATATATATTAGTGAACTCTATGAGTGGAGATTCAAACCTCATTCACGCTGACAAGTATATGTTATTAATTTATATTTATTAATATTAATTTTAATATTATTAGTTTATTTGGTGTTAGTATTATTTAATTTGCTAATGGTAAATATACGTGCAAATCTGGTCTCCCATTTAAGTTATATATAATTCATTTGTCTACAAAAGAAAAGTCATTAGTCTCGTGGTTTTAGTGTTATTGGTGAACTTCAAAGGTAAGGTTCAATTCCCACCTTCAACACCTTTCTCACCTTTATTAATTCCATTCCTATTTTTGCATATCGCCTACACTTAGACTTGAAAGTTGAGAGACTAAAACTATAAGGACTTTTTTTAAGTATTTTTAATTGTAGAGACTTAATTAAAAATTCTATAAAACTATAGAGACTTTTGGATTAATTTAACCAAAATATATTTGTAAGAATTTTATTAAAGAGTTTAATTCTCATACACAATCAATGTAAAAACTTTTACATTGTTAATTAATTAAAAGTTATCTTAGTTGTGAGTTTTAAATTAATTATTATAAAAGTTAACAAACTTACTGTGAATGACAACTATTATTGGATGATAATGTGAAAAATATTTACATTGTTAATATTCTAATTAAATTCCTTAAATTTAATAAATATTCTAAATTGGGAGAGAGATTTATTAAATAAGACATGAGACCCACAAAAATTTTGTGATTTTCAATAAACTTCAACCAATTAGGACTATCTTGCACAAGAGCTTTCTCTTTTGTGTTATGGGTGATGTTTCACATTTTTAGGTGCTTGAATGGCATTTCGTCTCATGTGCTGACTTCTTTTCTTTCTTATTGTTTGTGCTCTTCGACTTTCTTATTTGTTGTGGTAAGTTGGTTGGTCCTCGTTAGAAAGGGGAGGGAACCTTTAAGGGTCAGTGGCCTTGTGTTGTTTTCGTCATTTTTCTGTCAAGTAGGGCTATACTTTCTACGAGACCATTTGTTTTCCACTTAGAAAAAATATTTTAGCCTAAGAGTAAATCGAGGTACATGTATGAGGTTAGCGCGTGGGAAGCTAGGAGTGAGTAGGTTGCATAAGATGGTAATGGTAGCTTCACTTGATGAACTTGGGATAGACCATTGGGGATTTTAGTGGATTGTTGTTTGTTGAACATTGTTTCTTTAATTAAGGCCTTTACTAGAAGAGAAATGCTAGTCGATGCCATTTGATTCATCATTGATCTCTGCACTTGCTCAAGGTTATATGTTGGGGAGGTGTAGGCTCTTTACATTAATCTGTGCATGCTCCTCAGGCTTTTAAGGAAACAATTTACTCAATCCCATTCACTCCTAATGTACCCATGACAGAGGTGCTAATTTCCACCTCTTCTCACTCACTCCTCTTCTTTCTATTCCACTTTTTTGTTTAATAGTGGAGTAACAATGTGTGGTTCTTCCCAAACTAGTGAAGAATTTGGTAGAAAGCCTCAAGTAGAAGCTAGGTAAACTCCCACTTTATTCTAAAAATGCGTCAATGGAAGAAACATTGGTATCTCTTAGGGAGACAACCTTGGTTGGGTGTGTCCCTCTTTTCTCTTACCAAGTGGTATATGCTATGCTCAACCTATAAACAATGGGTCTCTATTTACTGCTTCCCATGTACAATGTCAATGTTCTAATGGAATTTGAATTGTTGCTTCTAGGTTGGGCATTGTGTCTTTAATAGGGGCCTAAAAAAGATGAGAGTAGTCATAATTGGGGCCTAATAGGGATCTCTTTGTTTTCATGGTCTATGGTAGTGGAGACAAAGCATCAATGGAATCCACAAGATTTAGAGAGTTCATCACATTGAAGTAAGTCTCTTCTTATTGACCTTACTAGTGGGTAGCCATCCGCATGAACTCTAATGATTAAGTCAGTATGAGCTCATCTTATATTTTTAGGAAGTTGTTCTTTTACCTGAGATAGATAGTCATTCTATATTTATAGGAGTAGGAGTAGATGACTAGTCTACTCAAGTATATTTTTATTTGTAGGCTAAGGGTTAGTGTGAAGGTAGTAGGGTTGTTAAGAGGTTGCAAGTTTCTTATTCAATCTATAGTGGGGAAATAGTCTAAAGTCTTGCCTTCAAGCTTTTATTAGAAGGATGTGATGGGCGTTTTCTCTAGGGAGGTCATTCTAACATGATGAATCATTTTCCATGGGAGTGAACCATGGCGGATTTCATAGGTTGATTGTTCGAGGTGCACTCATATTTGTCCATGAGACAAACATACTTAGGGTAATTTCTTGGATTCGAGGTAGTCTCTTACCCTATGTTTGTTTTAGTTAAAATAGAGTGGAAGGAAATAGGAAGGAGGAAGATAGGAAAGAAATAATACATTTCTACTGTTTGTTTAAAAAGAGAAATAAGAAGGAAGGTATTTTCGTGGAACCCACGGAAAAACATTTCCACCCACTTTAGGAATGAAATAGGTAGGGATGTCAACGGGGTGGGGCGGGTATAGGTAGTAATCCCCCGCTACCTGCCCTGTTGGATAAATATCCGCTCTGTACCCATCTCCATACCTGTGCGGGTACCTATTAAGCGGATACCCACAATTTTTTTTATATCCGCAGATATTTACTAAAAAAAAAGGTTAAAAATTTGTAAAGAACCATTTTAACCATAATTCACCATAATTCAAAATTACCCTTGATAGTTTTTAATCAAAATTATTCTACATAATTATAATAATCAAAATACTTCAATATATAAACTAAATTTAAATGCAAAAATATTTCAATCTCATAAATCCAAACAAAAGTCAATAAACTAAATTGAATATCATAAGTCCAAACCAAAATTAATAAGGTACAATACTTCATTCTCATAAGTCCAAACAAAAGTTAATAAACTAAAATACTTCAATTTCATACAAATCCAAATAAAACCACAAAACTCACTAAAACCACACTCAACGCAATTCTAAAGCATGCTTAAAACATGTTAAGAATTAAAAGTTCTTTAATTGTCACTTGTGCCGACATCAGCAACCCCACTTTGGCCACTTGATTCCTGAAAAAAAAATCAAATAAAAACTACTACTAATTGATATTATTTAGTTTGGAATGAAATATTAAGAAAATTACTAACATCATCAACATCCATATCTTCTAATATTGAATTAAGTTCCATGTTGTCCGTTTTCAATTTTGAAGAGCTTGATAAGAAAAAAAAGTTCATCAAAAAATTATAACAATGAATCAATATAAATATGTAATTAAAGGTGTTAATTTCATTACTTCCCATGTCGATCCATAGCCAATCTTAGACACACCTCAATGCCTCCAAATATCTAGAAGTAATCTACTACGATGAGGAGTAAGAAACTGACTACCAGTACTAAATGAAGACTCAGAAACAACAATTGAGATGGGAATTGCTAGAAAATCTCTTACAAGCATTTGCAAGGTTGGGTATTTTAACCCATTAGTCTCCCGCCAAGCTAAGATGTCAGACTATTCATTTGAATCAGGAAGTGTCACCTCCTCTGAATAATGATCAAGTTCGGACTTAAAATTTGATGCATCATTTCTCTTGGCACTCTTATGTTTTGCAAAATTTGACCTCTTACTTTCTTTTTTTCCAATGACACCCACATTTACTATATTTGGGTTTGAACTTAGAGATGAAGAAACTAACTCCTTACCCTTGATTTTCATGTCATACTCTCTCACCAAATCTTAACAAATACCTTTTACCCTTTCAATTTCATAATGAGCATCCTCTCCATAAATTTGAGGGAAAAAATAATCTAACAAGTCAATTTTGTACCTAAGGTCTACCTATAGCCATTACCCCATTGATCACACCCCAATACTCGTCAAATTTAGCAATCATGCTTGCAGTCATTTGATGGATAATAGAATTAGGACAACCAAGCCATTCAATCAAAGCCAACTTAATTTTACATATATTTTGGAAAAAAAATATTTGCAGTTGGATACAAAGTACCAGAAAATAAGAGTGTCACATCATAAAACAACTCCAACTTTTGACAAATTTCACTTGCCATCTTCCACTCATCTTCACTAGGCAAAGCTTTATATTGATTCTCCCATTGTGACAATCGATCAAACACATCTTTGTATTGTATGGCAACTTGAAGCATTAAAAATGTAGAATTCCACTTAGTTTTGCAATCAAGAACCAACTTTTTACTAAATGGAATATTTACTTGACCACATATTTCTATAAAATTCTTCTCTCTTTTAGGTGTTTCTGTCCAAAAATGTACACTTTCTTTAATATTTTCAATGGCATAAGAGATTATGGACAAACCATCTTTCACAATTAGATTTAGTATATGAGCATAACAATGCATGTGAAATAGTTGACCACCTAAAATAAGAGACCTAGGTAAAATCTTATCTAGAATGCGTTCAATCATAGCATTATTTGTAGTGCAATTATCAACTGTCAAAGTGGACAAGTTTCTATCTAGATTTCAATCCATCAAACATTGAACTAAGACATCAGCAAGAACTTTGCTAGTATGAGGAGCAGGCAGAACATTGAAATACAAATTTCAATAATCTAATCATAAACAACTAAAAAATAATAGAAATTGTAGTTAATATAATTTAGTGTCATTACCTCACAAGTCAACTTTGTAGGGTCCATGAATCATCAATAAAGTGAGCTATGACAGTCATATAACCTCTATTTTGATTATTAGCAGTCCACATATCAGTAGTGATTGCAACTCAACTTTCATTCTTCGATAACAACTTCATTGTATTCTCTTTTCCTTCATTATAAGCCTTCATAATGTCATTCTTGATAGCGTTCCGAGAGATCCCCTTGTATAAAGGTTGCAAAGCAAGGCAAAATTCTTTAAAGCCTATGTGATCAACCTTTGACATTGGATACTTATGAAGAACTATCATCTTAGTAAGTGCACGTCTTGCAGTTTCTTGATTAAATATATAGTTGCCAACAACTATTGTATCACTCCCTATTTTCTCAGTTTTGAGAAATGCCTACTTGATGTCTCAAGTTGTTTGAAGTTTGCAAGACTTAAAGTGGGCCATCAAGTGTGATGTCCCTTGCTTTGCCTCTCCCCAAAAGTTTTAAGTTACAATAATTGCAAATGGCTTTCCACTTTCCATCTATTTTTTGCCTCTTAAAGTGATTTCGAACAACTGAAGTTTGTTTTCTTCGTTTAATGTCACCCTCTATTGGAATTGAGCTGCCAATTTCAACTTGAGTTGAATCATCACTTAGATTCATAGAAACATTATTTGATGCATTTGCATTTGATTCGCCCACATTAGACATATTTTTCAGTTGTTGTTGGTCATCGTTCTTAGGAGTAGACATTTGTTCAGTTGACATTTTACAAATAACAACAAACAAAATATAGTTAGTTACTAACAGTGCAGATTTAAAATAACAAATCCAGTAGCAATCAAAAGTATTAAGAAGACAAATTTAGTGCAAATTTAATCTTGTTTTTTTTTAATCTTTTTCTTCAATTTATATCCTACACGGCTACAGCACAGCAAAACAGTTACATTCCCACAGCACAGTAGAACAATTACATTCCCATAGCACAGTAGAACAATTACATTCCCATTTCAATTTATATCTTACACGGCTACATGCCTACACCACAGCAGAATAATTACATCCCCATTTCAATTAATATCATATGCAACTACACCACAGTCCACAGCAGAACAATTACATTCCCATTTCAATTTATATCCAACACGGCTACACCACAGCATAAATCCCCTGGACTGGATTCAACAGACCTGTGTTTTTATTTAAGTGCACTATTACATGTCAAAACATATGTGAATTCAAAGACATATTGCAATGAGCTAAAACAATGCACAAACAAAAACAAAAGAATCAACCAGAGGTATTGGCGGAAAAATATAGATCGAAAGTGGGGGTTTGTGGCTTTCTCACTAGTTGCGAAGCTGGCGCAAACAAGAGCAAGGAACTAAGGAGGGTGGATCACGAGCTGCGAAGGCGGAGCTGGGTAGGTGGGCCGCAAGTCGTGGAGGTAGAGCTAGGGAGGTGGGTTGCGGAGCAGAGGAAGAAAACGACTGTCGAAGAGAGAAGGAAGAACAATGTAAACCTAGGGTAAAGTTCTTATATATATATAAGGGTAGTTATGTAATTTAACATTAGCGGGTACCTACGAGTATGAATACCACTATACCCACCCCCGCCCCGTTAACAAGTGGGTAGAAAAAATATCCGTATCCATTACCCACGGGTACCCGTTGACACTACCCATTTTCTACCCATGGCGATTTTATCTGTAGATTTTTGTGGGTGCGGATTTTTTTGACATCCCTAGAAATAGGATAGAAATGATTTCTCATTTTTTATTTTTTTTGTTTATTTTTTTAAAAAAATTATGTTAAGAAAAAAAATATTATATTAAAAAATTACATTTTTTTAGTTATTACAAAAATATTTTTTATATAATTTATTTATTTCTTTTCATTCTCTTTTTCATTCATCCAAATAAGCGAAGAGAAATTTTCTCACTTCCTCCTTTCCTATTTCTATCAATCCAAACGACATATATTTTCTATTCTATTTTTCCTCTGTTTCTATCAATCCTATTTTATTCATTTCTATTTCTTTCCTCTTTATTTCACTCCTCATCCAAACAAAGCATTAGTGCATATATGTATTGGATTTTAAGCGATGTGTCTAGAACAACAAGAAAGATGCAAGATAAAATCAACATACACCTATTCTTATGTTATTGCAAATAATTTTTTTCTGGGTACATTATTGCAAATAAATATACTTCTTCATAATCATAAAAGCAAGAAGAGAATAAAATTATAAAATAAAACCATAATAAAAAATAATTACAAAAATATTTTTACTCAGTCTATTTTGTCTCCTTTCTTAAAAGCAGTATAAAAAGAATTAAGATTATAAAAATAGCTATTTGCGTATTTTTTTGTATTTTCAATTGTAATCATTATGGTAACTCATTCTCTTACTACCTAATTATATCCCTCTAGATAAATATGTGAATGTGAATCTTTCAATTTTTTTTCAATTTTATTCTTCTTTAAAAACAAAACTTCAAATATATCTATTTGTTTCATACTATAAAAAAAAGTGTTTTTAAACTAAATTGCGAGAGTTAAAATATGAATTATCCTTTTTGTTGTATATCTATTATTAAAAAATAGATAAAAAAAGGTGAATATATTATATTTAATAACAATATCATTCGGTCTTCCTTTATTTCTTTTAAATATAAATTTCATGAAGTTAAACAAAATTTAACTCGTTTCCATTTTTTTAATTCTCTATTGTACAGAAAAAGAAAAAAAAAAAAACTACCCACACAAGCACAGATTCTACTGAAAGTTGCAATGGAGGAATGATAACATAATATCAGCTTTTTGCAGCTTTTTTATCTTTTATTATTTTTCAATTCTTCTCTAGTTCTCCAAAAGAGAATTGAGAGGTAATTATGATGAGGATATGGTCAAAAGACCTTTGGAAGTTCGGAAAATTGTTCGCTTGAATCACTGACTAGCACAGTAGAGGGTAACGGACTTTTGACCAGAATAGGAAATACTGAAGAAGCTTTTGGAAATAGTGAACCCATTAATCACATGCTTAAAATGTCTAATGCCCACAACCACAAATGATCCTACGGTGGACATGGCCTCCTAAAAAGTAATTTTAAACACTCTTAACTAAATTTCTAATAATCCTCTTATATTAAATTTTAAATGTTGTTGATGTTTTAAAAAAGAGTAGTATTATCTTATGATTTTTTTTATTAAGTCACATAATATTTTATAAAACATTAAATAAAAAAGAAAATATGTTTCATGTTCTTAAAAATATACTAATATTTAATACTTACTTCAACTAATACAAAAGAAGATTAGTTAGAAAATATATTTAATATTTTAAAAACATTTAATATTTTTAAAAATAGAGTAGTAAAAATATTAATACTTTCTTTAACTAAAAAATAACATGATTAGTTAGAAAGTATCATGAAAAATTTATAATTATTTTTAAAATATTAATTATAATTTATTTTTTATTTCTATATTATAAATTCAAGTTTTCATTTTAAATAAAATATTTTTAGAAGTTATTCTCATTTTTATTAAGCCAATTCTTATATTAAGCATTTAATTTTATTTTTATTCATAGTTTTTTGTTCCTTTCAAATTGTATTCGTCAATTTTAATTTAATTTAATTTTTAAAATTTTAACAAAATGTATCAAATTTAAAATATCATTTTCAGATAAATTGAATTTTAAAATTATTATAATTTTAATCTATCTTATTTTGGTTTTGATTTTTAAACATTGAATTTTGACACATTAGTTTATTTTAATAATTTATTTTCAAAATTTCAAAAGTTTTATCTCTTTAGTTATTCATATTTAGTATAATAAATTATGCTTAAAAATAAAATATCAATTCTTTTAAATTTATTATTTATAAAATTTATTTAAAATTTCAAACATTTCATGAAAAACTTAGTAGTTAAATAGTAAAAATATATTTTATCAGGAAACAACAAAACTATTTTCTAAATAAGTAAAGAATGTTTTTGGAAATAAATCCATTATTCTTGCATAAAAAGAAAAATAATAATATTCATTTAAATTAAGATAAATATTAATTTAATATCTAGAATTGTCATAATTAACTTATTTAGTTTTTGACATTATAACATCAATTTAGTTTTTAAAATTAATATTATTAATTAATTTAGTTACAATATTACTAAATTAGGAAATTCAATTCTTAATATTATAAATCGATTTAGTCAATCAAATTGATTAATTAAGAATTAAATTTATTTTTTACTAATGTAAATACAAAAATTAATTAATATTATTAATTTTATAAAAAAATATTTTTTGTAATGATAATGATCAAATTGATCAATAGTATTAATTTGAGAAACTAAATTAATGTTTTAATCATTATTTTACATCAATCCATTAGGGTCGGACTTAGTAATAAAAAATTGTAATAGCTTGCATGAGGTCATAAATTCTAATATCAGTGTTGTTATTGTAAAAAAAAATAAAAATCATTACGTAACATCCACTGTGTATTTTAAGATGAAATTACGACCACATAATTTGCGGTACTGTACCAGCAGATTGAAATTCTTAACCCAAACGTAACTTTTCATTTTCTCTTATTTTGTTCCGAGTTCCACCCTCTTTCTGGTTTTTCTATTTTTGGCTTGGGCATCATTCACCTTGGACATACATGATTTAAGATTCTGTGTCATGGCCAATTTGGTAACAGCCAAGGCAACCATAACAAGTTTGACCAGCCACGGCGAGGATGACTGAATTTGAATCTCTCCACGTGAATTGCCCCCTTACAAGTTCTCATTTTTGTTACAAAAAACTTGTCCATTTATTTTGAAGTTAGTATAATTAACTTTATAATATTAATTATAATTGAAATATGTACTTAAATTAATTTCAATTAAATTTTTTATCTTGAAAGACGTATCATAAGGGAAGAAATTGATTTTAAATATATTCTAAAAACGCATTTAAAAGTTTAAATTAATTAACAATTTTGAATAAATGTCCAATTTAATTCTCTAGAAAATTATTTAACCCAAATTTTATTTTAAAAAGTGAAAATTATTTACACCTTCGGTATATACTATTTTTTTCATTTAATATATTAGTCTTAAAACAATTGTTTCATTTTTTAAAAAAGTACTAGTAATTTTTTAAGATAAAGTTTTTGTCTCAAAGGACACATTACCTTACACCGAATTTGAGTGTGTGACAGTGTGAGCTAATATGATGTGACGAGTGCCAATTCATAGATTAGCAGCTAAGATCATAATTTATTTATTTAATTAATATATATAATTACCAAAGGAAGAAGAGAGGAGAGGAGAAAAAACATAGGCGCTATGGCTTCCCTCTCTCCCTTCTTTTGCGATTCTTGTCTGCTCTCTTCTTTTAAGTTCCCCCAAAAAACATATTAAAAGCAGCGAAAGAGAAAAGAGGGGGCACAAAAGAAAGAACGGAAGCACCGAAGTAAGACACAGAAATATTCTTTTTTTTTTTTCTTTTTAAATTTTCTAAATCTTTTTCCTTCTTCACTATTCACTGCCTCGTTACTCATTCGCAGTGTAAATAGATTGACTTTTTTTTTTTTTTTGGGGTCGCGGAGGTTGTGACGAGGAGTGTGACCAGTTACCCACATACATATATATCTTTTAAGCCCTAGAAAAATAATATTCTATATAGTCTCCTCTGTCCCTACTCGCCATCTGCGATAAGAGGAAGCCCACCACCACACAAACCCACCAACATAGCTCTGCTCAAAACACAAAAACGCAGTGAGTGTGTGAGAGAGAGTGATTTGTAATGGATAAAAGCTGTCATCCCTCTGCAGACTCTACTTCTACTACTACTACTACTACTACTACTAATAGTATAGCCACATCCTCTGCTGGCAACAACAGCAGGGATCACTATCTGAGGCACCTCAACAAGCTCTCCCAAAAGATCTCCAAACCCATCATCACTAAGAAACCCACCTTCGATCCTCCCCAGGCCCAACAACAAAACCCAAACCCAAACCCAAACCCAACCCCTCGTCACTGAATAATCCGGTGCAGGCGCAAGCGCAGCAGAACCTGCAGCATCAGCCGCCGGTGTACAACATCAACAAGAACGACTTCAGGGATGTGGTTCAAAAACTGACGGGCTCACCTGCGCACGACCGCATCTCCACACCCCCTCCCATTCAGCAACCCAAACCCCCGAGCTCGCGCCTCCAGCGGATTCGCCCTCCCCCCTTGCCGCAAATTACGAACCGCCCAACCCCGCTCCTCAACCCCACCATACCCCGCCCTCAGCAACTCCCCAACGCCGTTAACTTCAATAACTTCTCCGTCTTTGCAAGACCCCCCGCGCCGTTATCTCCTCTGCCGCCGTTCCCCGCCGTGCACGCGCCTGCCGAGTCCCCTATCTCCGCTTACATGCGCGATCTGCAGAATCTCGTCGATTCGAACGCCAAGCACTTCTCCGGGTTTTCGCCCCTAGCGCCTCCGCCTCAGGCTCAGGTTCAGCAAGAACAACATCAATCGCAGCAGCAAGGGATGGCTCCGTCGTCGCAGTCGCCGTTTCAAATGCCGTCTTCGCCTGTGCCTTTCGGGTGTTTGAATTCGCAGCTGGCGTCTTACCCTTTGCTATCGCCGGGGCTTCTGTTTTCCCCAACCTCGGGTCAGTTAGGGTTTCCGCAGCTTCCGCTTTCGCCCACCGTGCCGGTTCCTAGCCCTCGATGGAGAGGGATTTGATTTGACTCTGGGACGGTGAGATGAGTTTGGTCACAGGCAGGTTTATTTAGCTCAGGTTTTAGGATTTTTTTTTTTTTTAATTTTTTTTGCGGGTTGTTGTTGTGTTACCTGTACATGTTGCTGGTGCTGGGGAGTGGGGATTTATTCAATTTATGGTGGTTGGACTCAAACTGGTCCGCTGCTGCTTAGTTTATTCTGTAAATGGGATATCAAAGACATCAAAAGGGAACAATTTTGCATTGATTGCTGCTCTGCTGTTTGGGGGATGCAAAAAGAAATTAGATGTTATACAATTATAGTGGGATTATGTTGTTTTTAATATAAAATCTTTATTGCCTTTACTATTGTTTTTTTTTTTCTTTTTTTAATTATTTGTAAATGTTCTAACTCCTAACCATGTTGATTTTGTCATTTATTTCTTTGCTGATGACATTAGCAATTCCTTTATCATGGTCCCTTGCCTTCTCTTATGAGGGATTGTGGCTGGCTATCCCCTGTTTGATGCCTTCCAAGGCTTTAAGGGGAATTAATTGACTGGTTGAATTATAAAATGTGTGTTTGTGGCATTCCTTGGAATTTTTTCAGTGGACAAATTTTGTTCTATAAGACTGCTTCTCTTTCGGATTCAATTTATGTTTCTGCCAGTATCAACATCCATTCAGTCTCCAAGGTTGAAATTTTTTTTCCTTTTAAATGTATTTTGCTGTGTGTTCTTGCTATTGACTAATGCTTCTCAATTTGTGCTCTTGGTTTGCATTTTGAGACTTCATATGTTATAGGGATTGGCTGTGATTCTTTTTATCTTTTATATTTCGGGTTGACATTGGTTGTTGTTCTTTAAACGTGGTCCTTTTGGTTAAAATTTTATGGTGAAACATTCTTAAGTACGATGGTTATAAAACAATATACGGAATTTGATTATCAGCACGGATGTCATGCTGGTGTGATTTGTGGAGTTCAGGATAAGTGGTTTTGAATTTCGAAAGCATCACATGTGGAACATTATTTTGCTAAAATATTGTGACAAGTTGAAAGAGCAGGAATTAACTTGGTACCATGAATCCTTCTTGTAGAGGGATCTTGTTTCATATCCTTCCACATGTTCTCAAATCTTTCGCCTACAATAGGTGGAAAAAATAAATAAAGAATTGGGAAACTGATGATTATAGCTAGTGTTTGAGGAAGAAGGGATCCTAGATTAAACAGAGAGCTGTTTACTGTTCCGCTTGTCTTATATAACTTTGTCCGAGAATTTTGTTCTTCTCTCAGGCAAAGAAAGAAGGAAACCAGAAACACACTAGGGTTGGCCTAGTGGTGGAAAGTTTAGATAGTATACACAAGATCTTAAATTTTAATTTTGTTGTCACTATTTTACACCAAAAAAAGACAGAAGGAAGCCGGAGTGCATGGCTTTCGTAGGGATATATGATTGCAGCAAGTTCATCCCTAAATATCTGGTACTTTTCTCAAGTGTTGATGATAAGTTTTGATTCTCTCAGTTTTGAAAGTGTTCCTCTGATCTGTGTTCAGATTCGTGAAGCTGATTGGCTTTTCTCTGCCAAATTCTTGTGACACAACGAGAGTAAAATGTGTTTCTCATTCATGGTCGGATTAATTACCGAATTTTTGTTACACAAAGGTTGGCAACTAGAGAGTAAAATGCTATGCAATCGGTGTTTGTTTTGCAATTTGTCAAAGGACGCGTTACATTTGTTTACACTGCTTTTCCTGAATAGGGATTGATACTTTTACAGATCCAAACACATGGTGGGTCTTCTGTGCTGGCGATTGACGAATCCTTGTGTACGGAACGCGAAATTTGTTAGACTCCGGAACTGTAAAACTGATGAACCGGTCTTGTTTTTATGGTAATTTTAAGGTGGATAATTCTCTCTGCTATTTCAACCTTGTGTACCAAGAAAATTGTTAGGTTGTAAGCAAGAATTTATTTATTTTTTCTTGTGCTTGGTATGGATTTATTTTTATAAACCTAAGCATTAAACTCCATCATGAGGGGGTATATACCCGTGCTAAATCTGCTATGTTACACTTCTACATCGTTACCGTCTTTGTGCAATTCGAAATCCACCGAAATGGACCCTCTAAAATTGGAACAAAATTTCGGTATTCATATAATACTTATACTTATTTTCTTAGGCTAATATTTTAAATTTGATAATTTTCTCTCATTTTTATTTAAAAGGTTAAATCAGGAAAAATAATCATAAAAAGCATTATTATAATGAGGAGTATATATATTCTAAGAAGATAGGAAAATTCTTTTCTACAGTTGACATATTAACTGCACCTGGTGCAGACAAGCCGTCGCTATCCAAAGGCTTTTAAAATTTAATTTTGGGCTTTTTGTTATTTTTTTATTATTGAAGAAGAAAAAAATATCAAGGACTGCAATTGAAATGTATCTGCAGAGTATCACAATCTGTAATCCATATATAGGCAATTTGGTTTACACTATATTTGGTTTATCAGTTATACACTCTAAACGTTAATTTGCAAACTAAATTTCAATAACATGTTTGGCAAAAATGATAATTAAGTTGTCTTTTAACATTCTTGAGTTTCAATTTTCAAACAACTGCTTGAGTAGAAATGAAAAATAGGTACTTTTTCTTTAGGTCAAATAGTGATTTCGAAAGTATAATTCAAACATGCTATATTAGAGTCAATAGGATGGAGAGAGAGGATAAATGGGTAAGAAATAAAAAGTGGGATGTGTTTGAAAAACAAGAAATGATAGGGAGAAGAAATAAAAAGGTGTGTGATCTATACTTTTTTATTTTTTTCATTAAACTACGCAAAAATGATGGAGGGAGACACATGCTGCACTTATTTTGTGCTGGCTTTTTAGCGGCAGTTAAAAACTTCTAGAAAATGACAAATAATGGTTGTTTTGGATGTTTATAATTGATTTTCAAAACTGCTTAATCAATTAAAAATTGCTATAATTGATTAACAATTTTTTTAATTTTCTCTTCTATTCTTCTTATTTCTCTTGAACCAAATACTCATATTTTTACTCAATTTCTTACATATTTTCATTACCCTATTTCTCTCTATCTTATTTCTTATCTGTTTCTTTCCCTTCTACCAATCACATCCTTAATTAGTAGTTTCAAGTTTAAGCTCTAGATATGCAGTTGCATAAAATAATAAATACTTAAAAAAAAAAATTTGTCATTCATAGTGATCCTATTCAACTCGAGTAGAATTATTTTCTATGGAGAATACTTGTGGTAATTACCAGAAAAATGATTAGAGTCAATAGAGTTACAACTTATTTGGTTTGAGGGGAATTTTTTTTTCTTATTTTTATAAATATTTTAATTTTTAATAAAATGTTTAAAAAATAAGACACAAAGTAAGAATGAAATGATGTTTTTTAAACTGATAAATGGTTTAATTATACTTTTATTTCTTTTAGCTTGGACTATGAGTGATTTTGATTTCTCAAGTATTTTTTAAGTTAAGTTTTCAATTTTTAAAATTATACTAATTTGATCTTTCCGTCAATTTTTTTCACTTGAAATCTCCGCATTGTTATTTTCAATCCAAATAGGATTATGGATTTAGAAAATAGAATAATTTTAAAACTCTAGAACTAAAATATTTAATAAAAAATTGATAAAGTTTGAAACATTTTGTAAAATGTGAGATTAGGATTTGAAAAGGAGAAATCTTGAGAATTTTTTATTTTTTTTTATTTTGGGGTGAAATTTGATGTTTTCGTTGGTAAGTTTTGATTAAAAGATTTATTTAATTTGTACAAAAAAATGAGTAAAAATGAAAATTTAAGGGTTTTAGGTTAAAAAAAATGATGAAGTACAGAATTTGTTCAATTTTTAGAGTAAACATACTTAATTAGCTCAAAAAAATTACTTGGGAAACTAAAAGCATAGAAAATTTAAACTTAAGGGACAAAACATGTAATTAAGTTTTTATAAATGTAATAACATTGTTAACTATTTCCACGAGTGAATTTCTTACGATAAGTTTTCTTATTCAACGGTATTTTTTGTAATTTCTAAAAACCATGGACATTTTGTTTGAATGGACTATTGGCTTTTCCTTGTGCAAAAGCACGAGTGATTTTTTAGGTAATAAATCCATTATTCTTACCTATAAAAAGAAAATTAATAATACTCATAAAATATTAATTTAATTTCTAGAATTATCATAATTAACTTATTTAGTTATTGGCATTATAAAAAATAATTAAACTTACAATCAATTTAGTCTTTAACATTTAACATTATTGATTAATTTAGTTACAATATTACAAAATTAGTAAATTGAATTCTTAATAATTAAAAATTAATCTAGTCAATCAATTTGATTGATTAAGAATTAAATTTATTTTTTTATTAATTTGAAATACTAAATTAATTAATATTATTATTTTATAAAAAATTAATATTTTTATAATGACAATTGTCAAATACTTCAATAATATTAATTTGAAAAACTAAATTAATGTTTGAATAATTATTTTACATCCTTGATGAGTGTTTTGGCAAAAGTTATAATTGAGTTGTCTTTTAACATGAACTTGAGTTTCAAATAATTGTTTGAGTAGAATTGAAAAGAGTATTGTTATTTGGTAGTAAAAAATTGTACGAATCTTGTCTTTTATTTATTGGAAAATCATATAATTTAAAAAATAAATAAAATTTTAAAAATTGACAGAAATGATTAGGGATAGTAACAAGGCGAAGCGGGCACGGGTAGTAGCTACCTGCTACTCGCCCAGCTAGATAGAAACATGCTCCGTACCTGCCTTGTTACCACCCGAGTACCCATTAGGTGAATATCTGCGAATTTTTTTAATATTCACAGGTATCCGTGGATATCTATAGATACTTTGTAGAAAATAAAAAATAAAAAAATAGCAAATTTATTTTGTGTACTATGGATAGCCATAAGGTGCTACAAATATAACTTTGAATTTATAAATTAAAGAGTTGTTTAAAATAATCATTTTGACCATAGATTTTAATTATTCTAACAATTTTTCTAAAAAAGATAGTTTTAAAGCCCACAAATTTATGTTTTTTTTTCTCCCTAATATAATTGTATAAGATTTCTCCTGTAACGAACAATCGTTTTAAAAATTTAAGACAAATTTTGTGTAATTTCATTTATATTAATATATAAGGGTATTTAAATAAATATACAATGATGAGTAGTGGGTATCAACGAGCATGAGTACTATGATACCATTGTCTGCCCCATTAATAAATAGGTGATGAATATACCCATTTAAACTATTCACAAATATTCATTAAACTTCCCATTTCCTAGCCAAAGTAAATTTTATCCATAAATATCTACGGGTACAAATTTTTTTACCATCCGTAACAATGGTCCTCACGTTCTTCGTACATAGCATTCGTGTATTATAATTCGTACCAAACATTATTTCCCAATTGAAAAATAGGCACATTTTCTCTAGTTAAATAGCGATTTGGAAAGTATAGTACAAACATTTATTAGTGCTGAGTTGAAAGAGTTGCAAGTTAAATGTTCTTTTTTTCTTATATTTTTCTAATTTTTTTTTATACAAATGTTAAAAAAGAAACAAAGGAAGAATAACATGATACTTTTTAATTGATAAATGGTTTAATTACATTTTTATTCTCTTTAGATTATAATCGATTTTGATATCTTAAGTTTTTATTTTCAAGTTAATTAAATTTCTTTATTTTTAAAATTATGTAAATTTGATTCGTTTGTTTATTATTTTTAACTTAAAACTTACATATTGTTTCTATCCAAATATTTGAGGATTATGAAATTAGTATATAAAATAATTTTAAAAAATTAGAAATAATAAATTTAGTAAAAACTTGATAAAATTTGAAGGATTTTATGAAAAATATGATATTAAGGTTTGAAAAGGGGGAATTTTAATATTTTTTTATTCTGGGTAAAATTTGATATTTTGATTAGTAAAAGACAATTTAATTGATTTAATTTGTAAGGACTTTGACTTAAAAATTGAGGGTTTTAGGTACCAAAAAAATCGATGTCGTACTAAATTTATTCAAATATTAGAATAGAGAGACTTATTCAGCTCGAAAAAAATTTTAGAAGACTAATATCATAAGAAATTTGAACGGACAAAAAACGTAATAAGCCTTTATAAATATAATAAAACTATCTAGTTATTGCCACATGTCAATTTGTTATGATGAATTTTCTGATTCAATGGTATTTTCTCACAAAATGTAATTGTTCTTTTATAAAATAGTGTTGTTTTAATTTTATTTTTCCTTTGCATATTTTAAATAATAGTTATTTCTGTATTTCACTAAAAATTATATTTATATCATATATTTTCAATTAACCTTCTAAAATATTTATATTATATCCAACACCTTTATATTTTTGTGGAAGTGCATTAATATATACTAATTCATATTTATTAATGTTAACTTATTAATGTATACTAATAATATTAAAATTAATGTTAAAAAATATATTAATAAATTAATATATACGTATATATATATATATGTGTGTGTGTGTGTGTGTGTGTGTGTGTATATGTGTGTGTATATATATATATATGTGTGTGTGTATATATATATATGTGTGTGTGTGTGTATATATGTGTATATATGTGTGTTGTGTGTTGGTGTGTGTGTGTTATGTATACATATACACACAATAATTTATTAGTATATTAATGATATTAAATTTTAAAAAATATAAATTACAAATATATTTAATAATATTAAATATTAATAAATATAATTAATTTTAATGGATACTAATAATATTATTATTTAATTAATATTTAATAATAATACAATAGTATATAACATTTATATATGCTAATAATTTAATAAATTAATATTATTAATTTTCTGTATTATATAATAAATTAATATATTAATTTAATAATTAATATAATATTTATATTATATTATCAATTAACATTTGATAATAAATATAAAGTAAATATATATTATAATTTATATCATATTTAAGAAATATAATTAATATAAAATTATATATTGGATATATAATGATAATCTTTAAAAATAATTATAATATTTAATATTAATAGTATATTTACCTATATTATAATATTAAATATTAATAAATATAATTAATAATAATATTGGATATGAATATATTTGATATTAATAAGTATATATTAATATATACTAATTTATATTTATTAATATTAATTTATTACAATTATTTATTAATTTTATATTTATATTATTTATTTTGTAGTAGTAAATATATATGCAATTTTAGTCCTCTATTCTAGCATAATTTTCATTTATATATAATATCAAATAAACTCATTGACTTCTTTTTTTTTTTAAAAGACAAAATAGAATTTCATTAAACAAAGAAACCAAGACTAGCACAAGACGTGCTAACCATTGGCACCAAATAGCGACATAGACTCCAGGCCATTCAAATGAGTACCAAAATTCCATAATTGAGTACAAAGGGCATAAGGACTCCTGTAAACAGCATCTGATATGTGGCCAATCATTACACTCCCCCAGCAGACACTAAAAACGTGCCAATCATTACACATTCATTTAGACTTAGTGGTTCTAATGTTGTTGAAGTATTAAGGAGGGGATTCAAATCCTGCCTTCATCATTTATTAATTTATCTCCTTATTTTTGCATGTCATGCCAATGACACGTCAATCATCACGCCATTCATTAGTGATATATTAGTAAAATTTGTTAAATTTTTAATGAAAGACTGTCGGAAAAACTTGATTAAATGAGAAGAAAGTTGAGAGACCCAATTGACGTAATTGATATCTAAGAAACTAAAATTACACAATTACAATACTTAAAAGGACTAAAAATACAATTAAACCATATTTAAAATGGCTTTGGAACTTGACAGAGAAAATCCGTAACTCAAAAATAAATTAAATCAATAAATACTAACCAATGTCTTAATTTAGAATGCTAGTTGAGAAGATAAGAGTATTTGTTATTACAAAATGATTTGTTACATTAAAAAATATATTATTTAATATTTACTTTTTAATTAATTTAAAATTGAAAACATTTAAAAGTGATTATTAAATATTTCTTAATCATTATTTGTGGATCACTTATTAATGAGACAAAAAGGCTTAATTATGTTTTGAGTCCCTAAAATTTGGGGTAAATCTGTTTTGGTTCCCCAAATTGAAAAAAAAAATTATTTTAGTTCTTACAATTTTAAAAATCTATTTTTAGCCCCTAGAGATAGATGACACTAACAGAAGTGGTAAAAAGTGGTAATGTGTCTAACAGATGTCTACAGTGGCAAATGTTAACAACGCTACGTCACTAGTTTTCACTACTTCTGTTAACACTGTTTATCTCTAAGGACTAAAAATAGATTTTTTTTTTAAATTGTAAAGACTAAAATGATTTTTTTTTTCAATTTAGGGGACCAAAAACAAATTTATTTTAAAATTTAGGGACCAGAAACATAATTAAGTCAAGAAAAAAAAACCATCTTCATGCCGAATGTTTGCTTGAACTGAAAAAAAATAAAATAATTCATTGAATGCATGGATGAACCTATAAATAAGCTTCTAGAGGACAATTTTCCCCACAAAAAAATATTTTTTAAAATATTACATATATTATATTTGTGTATTGGCCTCATGGAATTGTGTGTTATGCCTTTATAACTTGAATTTTTTTTTCTTTGAAGGCAACTTGAAATTTGAGTCAGTCACTAATTTAATGGGTGTATAGTATCAACATCCTATAATTTGGTTCTTATTTCAAAAATATTAGCACTACAAGAAGTCCATTTAAAGGATGCAAATAAGCTTTGATTTTTATGTTATGTTATGTTTAGAAAATTTATGCAAAATAAATTGTTTTACAGAGGGTTTTGATCAATAAAAGTATTTCCTTCATCTCATTCATTTGTTGTTTAATGTAATGCACACATCTTAAGAAAAACAACTAATTATATCAAATTTTGTAATAAAATAATCTTATTTAACTAAAATATCCTTTTTTTTAAATATTTACTTCACTGTACAATTGTAACTACACATCTATTGGGGCAATTTTTTTGCACTAAATAAGGATATTAGTGAAAAAAATAATTAATGTTTTCTTAATATTCTAGAGTGAAACATAAAATGAAACAAAGTACCATTTTTTTATTACTTTTTTTATGTACAATAGTGACATTGAGTTTTGAAATTAATACCTCATGCAAACTATCCAAAGTTGTACAACAAAGCCAATCTTAGTGGATTTTTTTTTTTTTTTTGCAATAGAGTAGAGAAGCAAAGTTGCATATGTTTTATAAGAAAATTCATAATCTAATATTATGACATTACTTTAGAAAAATTATATATTTTTATTGGTATTAAACAATTAACAAATCAAAAAATTACTTTTATCAAAATTACTTCACTTTAAACTCATTTTTAATCAAAATTATCTAAAATGAAGTTTATAAATGTTCATTTAAACACACATTTGATCATTAAGATTTCAGCCTATGGGCCTATTTAGATAAGCTTACATAGAGGAACTCAGAAGAAAAGAACTTGTCTAAACTTTTTAATGTGAAAAGCTCCTAGATAAATTAATTGTGTGTGGATGACACCATTTTAAGTGCCAATTTAAAATGATAAGCAGTGTTTGAATGAAATTGCCAAAATGCTTTTATACAATTAAAATTGCTAAAAAGGACACGCTTTTAAAATTAGATTATTTTAATAAATAAATACTATTAAAAGCAATAAAAATTATTTTTTTTCTCTTTTATTAACAATATTTTTTACATTAAATTTTTATTTGAAATTATTTTCCTTATATATTTTATTGAGATTTTTGGTACAAAAATATTTGTACATTATTTTATAAAAATAAATAATAAATGTAATTAATTATTCATCTTCTTATATTAATAATTTACACACTAAAATGTAACCTTTCCTACATTATTTTTGCAATAATGTAATCATTTACCTCCCAATTAGTAATTTGATTATTAACTTTGCAATAATAATTTATAATATATAAAATATAAAATGTCACGAACCTTATAATAGTATCATTAATATAATTAATAGTAACGATGTGCAGGAACATATAAAATATAACAATGTCATCTAATATAAAATTGTCTAAATACTTCCGTGTCATAAACATATAACCATGTAATGTAATAATAAGAAAAGGTATTTAAGTATTGTAGTTAAATCATAAAAATATAAAGAAATTAAACATGTGTAAGAAACATATTTTTAGTGGACTCTCTAACTCATTCTCTTCATAAAACACTTTGAGCATCAGGTTCTTCCCATGTAGCATTATTAGGGCCAACTTCATTTTCCTTTTCGTCATTACTACCTTCATATTTTATAGTTTTCATCAAATGAATCAAATTCTTCATCACTTCTATAATTTCTTTTAATAAAGTCATGCAAATAACAATGACTTAGCTTTGTGTCTTTGAAGCAAAAAAGAGTCATACGACACAATGTCTTCCATCTCGCTTTACAACAAACAAATGTACCTTCAATTGTATTTTGGATATTAGAATGATAATAATTGAAAACTTCAACTCTCCTCGTTATTCTATATGCCTATTTTTGAACTGTGGGAGATGATATTTATTTTTCTTGTATGGCCTACATAGCCAACATCAACAAGATAATATTTACCTAAAAATAAAATATTATCACATATTTATAATATGTATTCTTGCGCGTTATCAAAAGTACAAGCTTTAGTGCGTACTTGTTCTACCCTTCCAAAATCAATTCTTATACTTTTAATAAAAACACATATTTTATAAAAACCTGTGACTAAAATCAATTTTGATATATATTTTAATTATATTTAATAGCTCAAAATTTATTTTATTACAATCGATTTTATTCAACTTTTAATGGAAATGGGCCTTAATTGGTGTTTGTACAATTTTTTTCCCCGCTGGCTGTAGCGCATGACAGTGAACAGTGAAGTTTTTCTGTCACTCATTGATTTTATTATTTTGGCATTAATTTGGGTGGAAGAGCGTCATGTGAAGATGATGTTTTCCTTTGATTTGGACGGAAGCCTAACCGATACGCTGCAGCTCAATTGCCAATTGGAAAAATTGTATTAAAAAAACAAAAATGGTCAATAATTCAATATCGCACACTCAGGAATCAGAGTCGTACATGGGTTATACGTGCATCTGTAAAATTTCCCCTTTACCTCCTTAATGGGATATCGACCTATTCTTTATTATAAATTTCTATATAGTCTCTGTCTCGGGTTATATTTTGGTACTTGATTGCGGTACTTCTACGAGTATTGATGGGAGAATAACCTCTCAAAGACTTCTGCAATTGAGAAACTATCCTGACAATTTTCTTTGTTAAAAGAATAGGTGAGAGATACTTTCATTTTTCTTTTTCATTGTAGAGCTTTTCCATGCCTAGACATCGCCATGCATAGTATGTGGCTGTTTTTTTGTTTTTGGGTAACAATATAAAGTTTTTTTTGGTAATAGCATGTGGCTGTTGATTCAACTAAAAAGTTATATGTATTAAATGTCAAATTCAATTGGAATCTATATGACACAAAATAATAACAAAAATTTGCAAGAGATTTAGCTAAATACTGAACTATAGTAAATAATTTATAATTGAATATTTTTAATATGTGCAAAAATAAGGTATTACAATAACACAGTAATTTTTTTTTGGTCACATAAACATGATATCTAGCGTATTTCATTATTAAAAATTATATAAATTGGGACTCCAGATGTAGTATACTCACACTAAGGTACTCTGTTTATTTAATGGCTAGCAAAAATATTTTTAAATTATATTCAAGGAGGACTTATTTATAATATAAGGATTGACCAGTATTGGGATTAAAATTACTAGCCTTCTTTTTACTTTTCTAATTAAAAATAACACATTAAAAAAATCTTTCTTTCAAATGGAAAATTTTTCTTTTTAATTTTCTTTCAAATGATTGATGTGTTAGAGAGGTGTTGCTAGCACTCCACTATGAGGTATGGTGTTTCACTTAGACAAATAGAAAAATAAAATGCTGGGAATTGGATTTCACTCAGTTGATGAAAACATTTATCACAAAATCGAATTAGCTCAGGAAAATATGATTGAGCCCAGTTAGAGCTGGACTCAGATCTACTTCAACAATCCAATATAATGTCAAGTGGCATTTTGGGCTGGGAGTACTGGTAAACAGGTTAACTTGCTATCGCGAACCAATCATTCATCGTGATTGAATGATTGATGGGCTGTTTAGGTGAGAAAATCACAATTCATCGAAATCTTTTTCACAGAATCAGACATCAGTTAGGTCAGCGTCATCTCTTCTTCAGTTTTCGGTCAATAATTCTTTCTAGACGGCTCTATCCATTTTTTCGTTGTCCGTTCCATTATTGTAAGCAATTTGATTCGGCGAATGGCGATAACATTTTTACTCGTTTACCAGTACTACCGAAAGCCGTTCACGTGAAAAGAGGGCGGCATCTATTAGTTTAATTTTGAGGGACCAACTACCAATCCATTCCAAGCCAATTAGAAAGAGAAATACTAACAATCTTACAAAATACTCTTTAAACGCTTTCTTAAACACACTATTATTAACTAAAATTTAATAAAAATCGTAATTTTATAAGTTTCAATTCTTATTTAATGAACATAATTCATTATTTTATAATTTTAAATGAATTTTAACTAATAATAAAGAATGTATCAGAAAATGTTGCTGAACTCGTTAGAAAATTATAAATCATGCTTTCAAGACCATAATTAGAAAACTAAAAAAGCAATGCCCAAAAATAACGGTCCAGGTGTTATGCATATAAGATAGGCACAAAATAGGGATTATATAGTGACGTTTACACTGTTTGGTAGCATAGAAATTGAGTGGAGAGTGAAAATAGGTTAGAGCGAACAAGGCTTTGCTTAAATAGATCTAGCCTGTTTGAAAAACTCATGGCTTAAGCCTGGTCTGTTATCTGTCATAGGCTTTATTTTTAGACTTGGCTTGACTTATTTGAAAACCTGACTTAGCTTGTTAGCCTACTTAAAAGCTTATTTCATATTAAAGTTTTTATATAGATTTAACTTCTCTCTACATGAATTAATAGGCTCATAGGCCAATGGAAAAAAAAAAACTCTATGTAAACAAATTATAATTTATAAATATTAAAATAATTACTATTCAGAGCATGAGATAAAGGTGAAAATAAATAAAAAAGGTTTTATAAGAGTCAAGTCTAACATATTTATATCATATAAGTTTATTTTTAATGTATAGTCTAATATTCATGATAACTTATTTAAAGGTCTATTTTGTAATAAGGCCTTTAAACATGACAGAAATTTATTTTTCAATAAGTTTATAGGTTTGACTCTTTATGTATGTCAACATACTTAATATTTAGAAAAGGCAAATAAGCATATAATTTTAATACATTATAACAAATTTCATATAATAATAATAACAACAAAAATTATTATTTATATTTACTTAAACAAGCCGACCTATTAGACCTAAAATATTTTTTAAATGACTTAAAGCCTGGTCTTTTTAACTAAATATGCTTTTATGAAAGCCTGAGCCTGATTTAGTTAGTTAAAAAATCTGGCCTGACTTGGGCCTGATGTAGGCTAAGCCATAAGCTTCTGTCTAGCCTATTTTCACCCTTAATCATAATAAAAAAATGGTGTTGTTTAGAATAAGTGAAATAAAGAGAGAAGTTTGAAGTTAGTCGGTCCCACTATATTTTATTTCATTGCTAAAGTGAGGTGAAATAGGTTGAAATTGGCTACCACACTTTATTTTCCTATTGTTACCCTCCTCTTCTGTTCTCGCTTTCACACAATCGTTTTCTCATTGGTCTTTCTCGCGCCGCTGCGTCTGTCTTTCTTGGATTTGCTGGGTGCCATTGTGTGTGCCTCCTTTCCCAATTCCCCTTTTCTTAATCGATAGTGTAATCTCTTTTTATTTGAACTGACAAACGATTTTCTCCTCCTAAGTTACATTTATTAACCTCTAATTTGCTCTAATCTGTTTTGATATATAAAAAAAGTAGTTTGTTTTCTTTCTCACCGAGCTCATAATCGATTATGGATAAATGATCATCGATTAAGCTGTAGCTAATAATCAATTGTACACATGCTTAATTGATTAAATGAGCTTGTATATAAATTGTATCAATACTCAGTGTGATGTTGTATATAAAGACAAAATACTTTTATTTTTAATCTAATTTTTCTCATCTCCTTGCATCCAAATTAAACCTCATAATTTTTATTTTTTTTAATTTTCCTTCTATTTTTTTCAAATTGAACAACCCAAATATTCTATCTTATTTCCTATGTATTTCTCTCTTTCTTATTTCATCCACTCTATTTTTTTCCCCTACCAAACAAATCATTAAAGTATGTTTAGTAAGGTAAAAAAAATAAAATACAAATAACAATGTTTTTTATTTCGTTTAGTTTGAGAAAAAGCAGAAGGAAAAAAGTAAAAAAAATAGTCAACTTTTAAAAACAAATTAAAATTTTCTTTTTTTCGACTCAGTTTAAATTTCAAACTTTCTTCTCTCTCACTTTCTTTCTACTGTTCCAAACAGGTCATTAGCGATCAGGAACAGCAGACCTACAAAATGAAGTGTACAATCCTCAAAATATTTTAACACGCACAACCGAAGCCCAATTCCAATTCAGATCAACCTAAATTCAAATTTCGAGGTTTCAAAATAAATACAAATATAGCTAATCCTCACTCAATAAAATTTCGGTGACATCAAGTTTACTGGATAGAAGAGAATCTTAAAATTCCAATTCCATATAATAAAAACTTCAGTGTCCATAATAAAATAGGCAATTTGAAAAACACTTGAAAATGGAAGGACAAACTAAAACGGCCCAATACATCCATCCACAATTCATAACAGACATGAATGCCTAAAATCCCAGTATCAAAGATATTGGCAACAAACACCTTCTCCCTTCAAAAAGATATAGAGGAGAAGTTCAATTCTAATTAGCAGTAAAATATGTTTACTGATCATCCTGTTTCGGTGCTGCTTCTTTAATTTCATCTGCTCCATCATCCTGAAACCACAATAAACCAAATATCAAGAAGTCAATAGTCAGAAGAAAAATAAAAGGTGATAGGTGAGCTATGGAAAACTAAAATCATTACCTGCATGTCAGAGGTCCAAAGGGTGAGGTTATCACGAAGAAGTTGCATGATCAAAGTGCTATCCTTGTATGACTCCTCTCCCAGTGTATCCAATTCAGCAATGGCTTCATCAAAAGCCTAGCGAATATCAAAGGAAAAAATATTCTATATGAGTTCGAAATATGCCATAGAACGGAACAACTCATGGTAAAGTTATGCTCTTGCCACTTGTAACAGAACATTTTCACATCAAAAACAAAAGAATATATTCCACGGGTATTACTCAGGTCAGGTACCGGTACCTAGATTAAGTAGTCAAAAATTGATTGATTGTTGTTTGTTAGCTATAATTATTAGACTTCCAAACATTTATTGTGAAATCCAATAAATATTTGACAACTCATTTTAGCTACAGGTAAAGAAGTAACAAGCGTACAAAACAAACTCCACATTCCATATTTAGTTGCTAGAATCCAACAAGTAACATCATTGTTGCTTCAACATTATCGAAATGCCATATGGCGCTGCTATAAAGTTATTCCAATTAATGGACAGTAATAGCTGCAAAATTCACCGCAGATGGCCCAATTCCTTCCTTTTCCCAGGAAGCATCCAAAACCCTGCTCAAAATATAGCAAAACAAAAACACAGAACAAAACAAAGGCCGTGATGATATTCACTCTCTCTAAATCTAACCTGTTTTGCAAGGTTGCAAGCACGATCGGGAGAGTTAAGGATTTCATAGTAAAATACAGAGAAGTTCAGAGCAAGGCCGAGCCTAATTGGATGAGTTGGAGGCAGTTCGGCATTCGCAATGTCCTGCAGAACAAACGAACAAGTTCATTCGTTAAAAAAATAGCGAAATACCAGAATAAATAAAAGGCCACAACGAAAATCTTTCAATTCAAATTGTACAGGATAAAAACGCACATATATTTCATATGATTGCAATTGGAAAATATTAGCAGCCGAAATTCATATCATCTAAAGAATGAAAAATCAAAAACAGTTTAAACCAGAAAATGAATGACGCATATATAACCGTTCCACAGAACCGCACAGAGTGGAGAATAAAAATGAATAAAGTTAATATTATATGGATTTCATGAACAGAATAACATAAAAAATCGCAAATCTGGAGAACAAACCGCACAGATCTGAATCGCGAAATGAGATAAAATAAGAAAACAAAAGGAGAAAAACGGTTAACCTGAGCGGATTTGTAAGCAGCGAGAGTGCTCTCGGCAGCCTCCTTACGCTCGGCGCCGGTCTTGAACTCGGCGAGGTACCTGTGGTAATCGCCCTTCATCTTGAGGTAGAAGACCTTGGAATCGCCGGAGGAGGCGGAGGGAATGAGGCGAGAGTCGAGGAGCTTGAGAATACCGTCGCAGATGTTGGAGAGCTCGGACTCGATCTTGGATCTGTAGTCGCGGATGACCGAGACGTGGTCCTCGTTGCCGCGGCTCTCCTCCTTCTGCTCGATCGAGGAGATGATGCGCCACGACGCGCGCCGCGCTCCGATCACGTTCTTGTACGCCACGGAGAGGAGGTTCCTCTCCTCCACGGTTAGTTCCTCGTTGTCGGCGGCGGCGGAGACCTTCTCCATGAACTCCACCATTTCCTCGTAGCGCTCGGCCTGCTCGGCGAGCTTCGCCATGTACACGTTCTCTTCGCGAGGCGAGGGAGCGGCCGCCATTGTCGAATCTTAGAGAGAGAAAACGAGATCTGGTTAGAGTGAGAGGGAGCGATGAGGGAGACGGAGAACGACAAAAGAGAAGGAGAGAAAGGGAAAGGGGTGGTTTTGAGGCAATTGCGTACGATAATTGCGTTTTGAGAAGCGTGGGTGGGGTCGTTTTGGAGATCGAACGTGGACCGTTGGATCGATTATTTTTATTTGGAATTAAATTTTAATATCTGGAAATTGGAAATTCTTGTTGTTGTAATTTAAAATAAGAAAAGAGAGACAGCTGTCTGTCAGACACGGGGTTTTGATACTCTATCTGTGTTGTGTGTGGCGGAAAGGTTGGTGCGTCCCTCTCTCTCGCTCTGTCAATTGCGAAGCGAATCTGTATTCTTTTTATAACCAGGAATAATAATATTCGTTTTCGTTGGTTTGAAAATTTTCAACTTTGAATTGAACCAAAAAGGTCGCCCATTCAAAAACTCAATTATGGCCAATTGGGAAGGGAAAAGGAATGGGCTGGGTTGGTTGGGAATGGGCCCGTTTCAAGATTGGATTCGACTAGCCACTGCTGAGGCCCTTAAAAGTGCTTTTCACTGTAACTTTTCTTCTCCTTCTTTTTATTTCGTCGGTCCTCGTTAATTAAGAATCAAGAAAGTGGTGGGTCTTCAACAAAAAAAAAAAAAGTGGTAGGTCATACTAGGCAGTAGGCACTAGCCTGACGAACCTGCTACGCGGTCTATGCTTAATAATTACCGTATAAATTATTATGTCACCGTAATTTTTGTTATATACTAATAAGTTTACTTGAAATTATTATACATCGTACTCATACTATGTGAGATTTAATAAATTATATTCAATATTTTTTATATCATATTAACCTCTTTCAATTTATATAATAATATGAAAAAACTAAAGAAATTTATATTAACAAAAATAGTATATAATATTATATTATTATATAAATTTTCAAAAAATTGTGCTGTGTTTTAGAAAAAAAATAAAATCAGATATTATTTCTTTAAACGCCAAAATGCCTGACAGTAATTATTTTTATTTTAATTGGATGATTATGATTCGATTCAAATGTGACCAACCAAATAATAGTTTTTTTTTATATAAAAAGTAATAGTTTTTTAATGGTAGCCTTTTAACAATTTGTGTAACAACAGTTACAACACTGCTAATGATATATTTTTAATACAATTTTTTTGTAGAGCTATTCAAAACTTAAGTTTAATCTTTTTTTAAGTATGACTCGTACAAAATTTATTCAACAATAAATAATTTATAAGAAAACGCATCAAAAGTATGAAATCAAGCGTGAATGCTCATTTTAAAAGAACTACTTCGTCCTTTAGATGAGGGTAGCAAGAAAATTTAACAAATCAAGTTTTTGTTGGAGGCTACCTCCTTTGTTCTCGATTTAGTTGAATTAATTAGTATCTAGAAAAATAAAAGCCAATAAAATGATTAGTATGTGTGAAACAGAAAGGATGATTATGAACCATCGTCTAGCTTGGGGCCAATTAGGCTATACGTGTTTTGCTTTAATTCTAATTTACCCTCCAGTCTTGTAAATCATTAATTTTATGCAACCTGACGAAGTAATTAGTATAGAAGAGAAAAGTGTTAGAAAGAGAGAGACAGACAGAGCGAGAGAAGAGGTAAGTGTTTGATTATATTTCGTCACTTTGTCTGTTAAACTGTTGTTGTTTGCCTACATTATTGCTTACAACTACTGACAGTCGGATATCATCACAATTCACGGATGAAGGAAAAAGCGATTTCAATAAAATTCAGTTAAATTCAAGGATAAAACTAGTCTCTACAAGCATGTTATCGTTTGAAAATGGTTTGTCACTTTCTAGAATTATTCTAATATTCTAACAAGTATTTGAGGATACAGCGTCAAAATTCACTCAAAATTATGGTCTGAAAGGGTTACAACTTATGAGGTAAAGAAACAATTTTTTTTTTTTTATTTGTTGTTGAAACAAAATTATACATCATGTAAGTGTTTGATTCCACATCCAAAGCTCTTGACTTGCATAAAAAAGTTGAAAACAAGAAGTTACTGAAAGTAGCTTTTGCCTTCAACGTGAAAAGTGAGCATGAGTTTTTTGGACGTGATGCTATTCCAAACACAAGCTAAATGCATCAACAGTAATGTGACGATAATTTATTTGGATGGCTAGAAAACACAAAAGAAAATGAAAAGAAATAAAATAGAAAGAAAAATAAAAAATAAAAATTAAGAATTTATTTAATTTGAGAATTTTTATTTATATTTATGAAAATATCACTTTATTTTTACTTTGTTTTAGATAAAAAATAAAAGAAAATAATTAACTTTTCTTTTCTCTTAATTTAAAAGAAAAGTGAGATAAAAGAATAATTGCTTATATAAAAACAACATTTTATATTCTTTTAATATAATGGTGGTTAGATTGAAAGATGAATAAATTTTTATTTTGAAAGAGATAGATGAATAAATTTATCATTTCAACAAAAGATTCTTTTTCTTCTCTCTTATTCAGTGTTTTAAAAACTAGCTCAAACCGACCAATCGAACCAGTTGGATTGGAAACCGATGGTGTAACCGATCTGAGTTAGTGATTGGATTGAATATGTCATCGACCCGGTATGAACCGATTTGATACAGCGGGTTTTACGGTTGAACCGGCTGGTTGAATCAGTGAACTGGCAAGTTGACCTGGACCGGTTCAATTTTTTTTTTAACTGTAAAACAACGTCGTTTTAACTACAACTATTGAAAAAATAGAAATCCCAAATTATAATATAATTTACATATTTAAAAATATTTATTTGCTATGAATTTTAATTATAAAAAATAAATATTCATATGTGAAATGATAATAATCACCAAAACCGTGAATTTGAATGTACATATGCGTATGACATAAATGTTTCTTGTGTTGACCTAAATGCGTAATCTTTATTCACTTGCTCTTTTTTATTTGACCTGAATGCATAACTTTCCGTTCTTCCTTCCTTCACCCTTATCTCAAATACCATTGTTGATTTTTTATTTATTTTTGGGCTATACATCACCATTAAAATTTAATTTAATAAATTTTATAGGTATGAAATTTATATGTCATGAATATTTTTAAATTTTTTTAATTGAGACTAGGTCATGCGATTCAATTAGTGACCCTCCGGTTTGACCATTGACCTAGTGTCCTGACCTAGTCGATGATCGGTCCGAGTTTGAAAACATTGCTCTTATTTTCTCTCCATATAAAGAGAAAAAATTGTAAGTTTCATACCAAAACTATACCATAGCTTTTTCCTCATTTTTCTCTTTTCTTATCTTATTTTCTCTCAAATTCTCTTGTTCCAATAAAGGTATTAAAAAACCTATTTTCTTTTTAGTTAAATGTAGGGATTGATGAAAGTGAAACAACAAAAATTATACCTACAAAATTGATTAAGATCGTTGTAACATAGAAAAATGTGTGGAGTTAAGGTTTAAAGTGCTAGAAAAAAAATAAATTCCGAAGACTCTAAATTTGACAAAAAGTAATCGTCTTGGAATATTACATACAAGCTGTTAAATGGTCAATTGTTCAATATATATGATTTTGGAATTGATTGTTTGGAAGATTTCACTTAAGTGGATAGTAATGTCATAATGAATTGGGTAACTTGGATTTTTTATATTTTATTTATTATATATAGAAATTGAAGTGGCAATTGTAGTATTGACATTTCAACTTCTTAATTAAGATTTCTTCATCAAAATTGAAGTGCAAATTATTGTATTGATATTTTAATTACTTGAATTTTTTTATAGATTACATGTATTTTTTATGAGAGATAATTCTGGTTGAGTCGGGTAAAACTGTTATGGGCAACAAAGTTTTTTCTTCAAGTATTTAATGCAGTTGTATACTTAATACTTACACTCGAAACTACTGATTAAGCTGGAATAACACCGCGTCAGTTGATTCATGCACTCAGTAGTATTTCAATTGCTTGAATAACATATTTTGTGTCATCTCAACAATTTGTTACCAATTTTACATATAAGTTTAATATTTAGTTTACATCTCTTTAGAAGTCATGTCTTCCTCAACTAATCCTTTTTTTTTCTTAGCATGTCTACCATATTTCTTCAATTATGCTAAATGAATGGTAATTGGTTCATTTTTCATTGGTAAGTTAAAATTAATAAACATAAATGATTAAATGGTGAGCAATTATGCTCATTTTTCTTTTCTCCCTCCCTTTTGAGAATGAAACTCATATAACTTTAATAATAAAATTCGTAAATGTAAAATCAAATATAATGCAGAGAAATGTATTGAGTTTTTTTTTTTTTTTTTTTGTGTATACAATGACAACAATAAAGTTAGAATCTAAGACTTTGTGTATACTACTTAAACCCCTCACTACGCCAATCTTAGTAGATAAAAAATGTATTGAGCTTGAATCTTAGGAATGTTCTTGCATTAAAACTCAATAGAGTTTTATTACTTTCTAAAAAATTTGTATAGCTTGTGTGTTTTAATTTTGACATATTTATTTTTCTCTCTCACATTAAAAAGACTCTCCCACTAAATATATCTCATATATATGTGTGTGTGTTCTAAAAAATTTGTATGGCTTGTGTGTTTTAATTTTGACATATTTATTTTTCTCTCTCACATTAAAAAAACTTTCTCACTAAATATATCTCACATGTGTGTATGTGTGCGTGCTAATTCATTTTACAAGTACGTAACAATGTAAGATATATTTTCGAAATTCATTACCCCCAATATGTGTGTGTATTAATTCATTTTGAAAACACATAATAATGTAATATATTTTGAGAATCCATTACTCCAAATTTATATTATTTGTCAACAAAATACAAAATATTTTGTGTGTTAAGTTAGGCTATTAATTATGATATTAAAAAAATTAGCCACCCACCAAAATACCAAAGTATATATTTAGTTTTTTAATTTTCAGCTTAAAGGGTACAATTCTTCGTCTAAAAGTTAAAAGTTGTTAGCGTATAATTTTTTTTTTTAATACATCAGTTGGTCCTTAAATTTTTGAAGAATTTTTAATTAAGTCTCTAAACTAAAAAAATTAAGTCTTTGATTATTTACAATTTTTGTAATTGAGTCATTGGAGGTAATAAAACCGCCACAAATTTTAAATTTTTTGTCTGTTTTAAAGCGCCACAAACTAACTTTAAGAACTCAATTACAAAAATTGTAAAAGTTTAAATATTTAATTACAAAGTTTTTTAGTTCAATGACTAATTAAATTTTTTTCAAAAGTTTGATATATTAAACTTTTTTTTAATATTTTGTCTTTTATACAGCAAATCTAATTTTTATTTAGTCATAATTATTTTTTAAATTCTACCTATTATTTTAATATATCCTTTTTGTCAACTTGGAATTAATTCACTAACTCCAAATTAATTATAACCATTGATTTGGATTGAATCTGATATATTCATTTATAATTTAAGTTTAAATTTTAAAATTACATTAACCTATTTTAAAAAAAATAAATCAGAACGGTCTAACCTCCGCTCCGCTCCTCCCTGACACCTCTCCATCTCATTCGCCACCCGTCATTGTCACTCGCATCGACTTGGCTGTCTCTTTCACCGTCGTCAAGTCGCTGCTTAAGGCCTTGCAGCAGTCCTAACAGGGGCTGCTATTCCCAACCCCCCTCCCTCTCTTTTTTCCGGCTTTTTTCATTTTACTTTTACAAAAATTTAGTCAACTACTATCTTATTTTCGCTCTCTTTTATCTTTCTCTCTTCTTCCCGTTCTCAATTTATTAATATAGCAAAAACACATTTTCGTTATATTACATAGTAAAAATATATTTTTGTTGTGTATTGAATACACAACAAAAATATATTTTCGTTATATATTGTACACAACAGAAACACATTTTTATTGTGTAAATGAAAATGTGTTTTTGTTATGTTAATTTTTTTTGAAAAAATTAATTATAATATAATTTACCTTTTTAATATTAATCTTATTAATTATGATATAGATTGCCATTTTTAATTGAAATCAAATTAATTATGATACAATTTATTCTTTTTAATAGTAATTGAATTAATTATTATATAATTTTTTAATTAAAATTGAATTAATTACGATAAGTAACTATTTTTAATAGTAATCAAAATAATTATGGTGTAAATTTTCCTTTTTAATTGTAATTAATTAATTATGATACAATTTTAAAAATAATTATGATGTAAATTTTCCATTTTTAATAATACTCAAATTAATTATAATGTAATTTATCCTTTTTAATATTAATCGTATTAATTATGATATAAATTATCATTTTTAATTGAAATCAAATTAATTATGATATAATTTTAAAGAACATACGATACAAGTTACTATTTTTAATAATAATCGAATTAATTAGGATGTAAATTTTTCTTTTTAATTGTAATCAAATTAATTATTGCACAATTTTAAAAAATATATGATACAAGTTACCATTTTTAATAATAATTGAATTAATTTGATTATTATTAAAAGAGTTTAATAGTTATGCACTGTCCGTGTAAAAAGTTTTATATCATCAACTAATCACAAATCATCATTGTTAGGACTTTTACGGTAATTATTGTAAAAGTCAATAAACTTACCATATATGGTGGTTTGTGATTGGATGACAATATAAAACAACTTTATACTATCAGTACATAGTTTTTTTTCTCTTACTAACAATGGTAACTTATATCGTCTATTTTTTTAAATAGTATCATAATTAATTTGATTATTATTAAAAACGATAAATTGTATCATAATTAATTTGATTTCAATTAAAAATAATAATTTTTATCATAATTAATACGGTTAATATTAAAAAAGATAAATTATATCATAATTAATATTTTTTTTTCAAAAAAATTAACACAATAGAAACATGTTGAGCGTTTCCATTGTGTTAAAGAGGTGTGCCCTCCATACACAACGGAAATACGTTTTCAATATGCAAAATATACAATGGAGGGGGCACCTCCTTAACATAACGAACAATATGAGATGAAAAAAAACGTGAGAATAACAGTGCCAGTCCTAACTTGCCGAAACACCAAACGGTTTATGGTCCAATTTCCCGTCTAGCTCCGAAGTTGGTTTCGCTCAACATCCCTAACCATGACGGCAAATTTTGGAAGCATTCATCGTAACCACCACTCAATTGTAAAGAGACCTTAAATGCAAATCGTGTTGCCTTTCTTTCAAGTTTCTTGTCCAGAGTCTAACTTTCTTATAGCATGTACATATCTAGCAACTAGAAATAGTCCATAGGAAATTGGTGAAAAAGCCTTGAGAGTTAGTTTCTTTTTAAATAAAAAATAAATTTATCAATATATAGTAAATTAGTGTAAAAAAGCCTTAAAATTTTACTCAAAGCTATTAAAGATGGGTCACGTATTTATATTACATTGGTAGAAGTTCCAATGCAATTTAATAATAGGCTCTGGGATAAACTAAGCAATATCTATCAGAATATATTCATATAATGTAGTTTTGAATTTATAGAAAAAATTTGTGATTTTACGGTGTTCGTTTATGCAAAGAAAAAAAAAATGTAATGACTTCACAACTGCATCAACTATACTCAGAGGGAAACTTTATTATGAATTTTCAAACAGAATGTAATCAATAAAAAAGCTAACGACAACTAATTGATGTGTTAAACTCCTCTCTCTCCTTCGCGGCTACCGGACAAGTTGAATATTTAGGATCACTGGGGCTCCGACGTGCATTCAGGCTCCAAAAATATTTAAATGCAGCCAATGGTCAAAGAAAGCCTTTGTAATTGTTCAACTCTCCCCACACAGTCAGTTCAACTTCTTCCCATGACTTTGCTGATCTCAGTTCTTCCCATATGCTAAAAATAGCTCCCAAGACATTATCATTATGCAAGATACAGTAGCACCTACAATTCCGAAAGAAAATGAAGAAATCCCGACGAGCTACTTCAACAATTGCTAAATTTATGAAAGTCAGGCACAAAACAAAACATCTTTATTTTGTGCAGACACAAAAGTTGTCTCGTCTAACTGCAATGACTCGCTGTAAACACAATGCTTATGCAATAGGTAGAATGAAACGGGTAAAATAAAAAAAGAAGAAGAAGGATAATTAAATAAAATAGGATAAAATGGAATAAAACTAAAATAATGCTAACAAGTGCCTTTAAGACATTAAGGAAACAAAAGCAAAAAGTATTTAATGAAAAGGAAAGCATTTATATATTTTAAAGACACAATTAATTTACTGCTTAATTTTTTAAGTAATGAAAGCATCAATGTTTTTAAAACCGGACCGGTCATTGAACCATTAAGGCACTGGTTTAAGGTTCAATAATTCAACCGTAGTTAAACCTGTATTAAAATAATAATAATAATAATAATAATAATTAAATAATACATAAAATAATATTAAAAAAAAATAATATCATAACTTTATAATACTAAAAATTAAAAATAAAACACAATTTTATAGGTTCTTTACATTTACAATACCTACAAAAGTACAAATTAAATATGTCATGATATTTAAGTATAAGTTTTAATTATCAAATCAACATTTATTAATAAAAACAAGTTTATATTTAAAATAGAAAAGAAAATAATAAATACTTTAGGTTGATTTTTTATTTTTTTTTTAAAATCGACATAATGTTGTATTAAGCATTTTTCATTGACTCACTGTGAACCGATTTTTGGCCGGTTTTTGACGGCTTTTTCCAGTTCTTTGATCGGTTTTTCTTCAATTCGGTTCTGTGGTTTATTTAAATTAGTTAGGTGATCGGTTTGACTAGCCGATTTGGTCCGATTTTCAAAACATAGAAAAGCATTAATAAAGTGTACTAAAGGGTCCTTAATCAATGCTAGAGCAATTGCTAATAAAATCCATAAAACAATCCTATCATTGTTTGAATTTTAAGATGTAAAGTTTCTACACTGTTTCAAAAGTAAACGAAACTATGATAACTTTATTAATGTAGTTCCATCCCATATGCATTAAATTGGGGGACGAAAAATAGAGATAAGAGATTTGAATGGGAAGGAATACATTCCACCATGCTTCGTTTCATTTTACACTATTAAACAATCAAAACAAAAAACTAATGTCATTTCATTCCATTCCTTCAATCCAAACATAACCTTATACTTTTGATAATTTCATTTATTGCTTTTCCACAAATCAACATGCGATCAAAAAATTCACAATTACCAATTTATCAACCAGTATTGTGGTGCATTGATTTGCACCTATAGACTACTGTTTGAGTTTCAATTAAATATCCAATATTCTTATGAAATATTGTAAAATTCATAATGCAAGGAGAAAAATTATTAACCTTATTATTATTAACTAGAGTACTAAAAAACATCTTGACTAGGTAATGGGTATCCATCTTCTCAGCTATGACTGAGCAACCTTTCAGGGCACTAGGGGGGCTTGACCGATTTCATTGACTTATAGGTAGACTATTTCACATTTCTAGTAAATCCATACATGCAAATTGAAATAATAGTTGATAAGAAATGCAAGAGAATTATGGAGACAGATACTTACATGGCAGCATACGAAAGTCGGCCAACCTTTTGACCACCCTCTGTTGACTCACACCTTGATAAGTTACTAGCAAAAAGAAGTTTGTAACTTTCTAAAAACCGCTCAAGGAGATGCGAATCACCTCTAAACACATCTAGATAAATTGGTATCAAGTCAAAAAGAGGATCGCCTGCAAAATAAATGAAAAAAGACAGCTGAAACAACCACTAAATAGAAATAACATCAGAATACTTTCACGGCAATGTTACTTTTCGAACATATATCTGCGTGGAGTTAAAGAGGAGCTCTAGATAAACATGAGTCAATCATAAATGATTGTACAATTAATTATAAATAGATCAGACAGACAAATCAGATGAAGGTAAAATATGATCTAATGTATAGGAGACCGAAGAGCTGGCAAAAAGGCACACAAGACAATCTCAATCAACTGAAAGGTTACAGAAAAATGAAACAAAAGTATGAAAACACCAAAGACAGAAACATATTTTGGGAAAATTGTAAAAAAGGAATTCTTAGTAAAAATATTTCCAGTTTAAGAATCATTTATCACTCATTTGGTTAATGAAGTTTAAAGTTTGGTTAATGAGTAACCCGTTACTTAACAAACTACTGGTTAATTATTCTTAATTAAATTTACCAGGAATATGCATCTCAAGGCCAACAATCACTTTATTTAGAACAAGAATACTTAGGGGCAAAACTGAAATTATGATGATTACTTCTTGCAGAACAGCATGCATTAGCCTGAAAAGCATAAAAATAGTGCAGGAAAGAATGAAGTCATAACCACAGGAAAAATAAACAGTACTCAAGGAGTCGGGGTTAATAACACAAGTCTTTGTTCTTGTTTTAGAGAAAAAACATCAGTTCAACTGTACATATTAAAAAAAGGTTTCTTGTAGAAACTGAAAGCACATGAAAAATTATGATGCCATATGATCATAACATTCCAATATAAGTCAATTCTACAAAGATGAGAATTCTTGAAGAAGTTGGAAGTACTGACCTATCAAAAGATCGCTGAAATCAAGAATATGACTAGGACACCACGATTTTACTTCATCATAATTACACAACAAACTATTGTCCGCCATGGTGGTATCTTCAGTATTCCCACTGATGGTAGAGCAAACCAACGTTGGTTTCATGTAAATGTTATCATCCATAATGTCAGAGTGTATCCAGGAGCAACGTTTACAAGCACCATTTCCAAAATTCTGTAGTCAAAAAGTTACATAGATTATAGAAACAAATTAACTCTAGCATATCTGTAAAAACAAGAAAAAATTTATGTCAGAATGTGATTTTAAGTTTAGAAGAAACCTCAGTTATATTTAGCAACTTAGCGAAATCAGGTGGGATATATTCATCAATCTTCTCTATCAGTTTGCTAGGAATTGGATCTCCCCTACAAAATTTTGGTAACAAGCATAAGAGGCAGCCTTACAAATAAAAAAGACTAACAGAAAGATTAATCGTAGAAACTAGTATGTTACAGGAGCACATAGGCAGAACCAACAAAGAAAACATAATAACACATGAATAAAGTACAATCTAAGCAAGCTTAAGTCAAAAGAGAGCTTAAAAATAATTGATAAACACAGCTACTGAATTGGCAGTTTATTTTTCCTTAAATCTGGATAAGCCATAAAATATTAGTAGACTCCTTTTTAAGTTTTAACATCAAAGTGCTTAGAAGGGCATTAGATTTTCATTTGTATGCATAAAAAGATGATTTTCCCTCAGTGCATTTCTTACATATCTACAAATTCAAACTATACTGTTTAACAGGAAATCAAAGGGCCCAAAAGACAAATTGTACCACTTGGTCAAACGGCTTGACAAGTCCTTCCTCATCTTTGCTAAGGTACCGGTGAAGAGCCCCCATTCTGCTGCAGCATTTGATTTACAATTAACAGTTGCAATGCAACCATTAGCCTCAGCCAAGCTTAATTCATGTTCAATATCAGAGAAAGATGAAATATTTAGAGGTGGATATGGCAAAAGATGAAGGTGGCGAAGCTGCTCCCCCAAGAAGGAGGCCAAGTTTGATGTATCTTCCCATGTTAGTCTGTCTCTTCTGCAAGAGAATGAAAAATGAAAACAAAATCCACAAGATTCAGAGAACTATGTTACTTTTAGAAATATGAAATTTGAATTAAACCCCAACAATATGACTTACAAATCTGCAAACATATTCCCTTCACATCGTTTTGTTATCATATATGGCCATATGCTTGAGTGACCAGCTAAACTAACTGATTCATCCACCGGCATCCCAGCATTCCTATACTCTAACTGTTTCTTGCCCCATACCCCAAATGAGTAACCATCAATGTCGCATTTCTTCTTGATCAGATTGCTCTTCTCAATAACATCAGGGACTCCTTTTCCATCCCAACTTAAATTGGTATAAGATCCATTTTCAAGATAAACAATCCCAGTGGCCAAAACATTAGGAATATGTTTATTGAGAGGGGAGTTGGCTTCATGCAACAGACTGTGAAACTCCAGCTGTAAAATATACAATATTAAAGTTAGATTTGTACAACAGAAGCAATGGAAACAGAATGCCAATGAAGTACCTCTGTGCCTAAACCATAAAGTGAAGCTTCCAGTCCTCCTTCAACAAAAATCTTAACAACAGAGTTTCCCACTAAATAAACCTAGTTAGAGAATGGAAAAACTTCCCAGAGTTAGAAAGATATTTTATACTCCAAAAGTACTCTATTAGATAATGAATGATCATACCACAAGCCATTCTCATGCCATAACTCAACTAGAGAACCTTAGGGCCTATTCGGGATGAGTGTGAGTTTTCACTTTTAGTTTTCAAAGGTATATTTCAAAACAAAACATGTTCGGTTAAAATGAAGTTGAACAGGTTTTTAACAATTTCAAAACACTTTTATATCAATTTTTAAAATAATAAAAAAGTAGTTTTGGTTTTAGGTTTAGTTATAAAGTCTTCCATTTCTCCCAAAAAACCCAAAATACATCACTACCACCGCTATCATTGTCACCACTGCTATCAATCAATTGTTGCCACCAACATTACAACCACTACCCAAGGTGAAAAGCTCTTCACGTATTGCTGAGGCTACGAGCTGAACCTTGCCTCTGAAGGCACCTTCAGTAACTGGTGCCTAGTGGAGCATCTCATGAGGTGCCAAATAATGATCCAAGAGTCTGTTTTAATTTTACCTCAGATGGCAGAAAAAATAACAGGACCCAAACTAAGTAACTTAAGGCAGAAGAAATAAAAGGACCCCAAAGGCCCAAAGTAGATGAGATCGATACAGTAGTTCATCAAAGATTTTCTGGTCCACAAGCAGTGAAAGAAAAGGCAATTGAGGATGGGGCACATTGAAATGTGATTTTGTTTCCATGGGTTTTTACTTGGGTATTAACTTCAAAGCTTTGGACAAGGATATGATTATAGCATGCTTACTCTTTCAGTAAAGCACAATCACTTTGAGTGAACCAAAAAAACCTTTTGAATGATCCCACTAAAATCTACAATAATTCCAAGGCCATGGTGGGTTATTTTTGTTTCGCCTAAGAAAAATTAATGTATTTCAATCTTCACAAAAATACAAGTTAAAATTATTAACTACATAAATAAAAACTCACAGGATTGCTACCGGTACCAACTGGAAGCCTTTCATCATCAGTGGGAGGGGTTAAATTATGGAAGGCACAAATTTTTGATAGGCATTCTAACCATTTGTCGGCATTTAGTGCAATACATGCTCCCTAGACATATATAAACAGAAAAAGGTCATAAAATCTGATAATGTAACTTTGTGGGCTCAAAGAATGCATTACTGTGGGAAGAAAATAACCTTCCATATTAGCTCTCTCATTTTTGGTTTTTGAATCCAGAGCTTGGATAACCATTCTCTTAGTTCTCGCTGACCAATGCTGTTGCCTGAGCTCCACAGGGAACTGTAGTGGTCTCTGTCTTTATCCAAAAACATGGACAAGAAGTTTATATCATAGGAAAATCCATCTTTCCATAAATTGTAGCTTCTAGATACACCATTTATAGCTCTTTCATAATATAGATCATCTACATCTTTCTGAGTTTTGGCTCTTTTCTCTTTCCTTGAAAAATCAGAGTAACTTGAGTCCTTTTCATCACATGACACATTCTGTCCGACATTTTCATAACTATCTTCATCAAGAGCAAGCAACCCAACACGGCAAACTCCTTTATGACGATAACCAGGTGCCATATCCAAACATACAAATTCAAAGTTGTTGGAATTCACAAAATTCTGCGTGACAGCAATAGTTGTTTCCAAATTTAGCACACAGTGCCACCATCCACTTGGAACATAAATTGTTTCTCCAGGTAGTTGTGTACACTCAATTGGCTTGTCTTCATCAGCAAGAAGAGGATAAAAGTCTAGCCACCACTGCAAACAAACAGATATGTGATTAATAATAATAACCACATCAACAGACAGGCACAATAAAGTTAGCATGGTTATTGATCATAATTATACACCACCAAAAGAGGATATAAAAATCACTCCAATTCGCAACATTGTAGTACCTGCAGGGATGATGGAGTCTCAATATTGAAATCGCCATCTTCTTCATTAACATGCACTGTCACACCCAAAGGCACTTTTCCTGGAGGATATAATGCCCACCTAGCAAATGCAAGTGAAACATTACCACTTAAGCATTAGTAATCTGAAACATAAATACATAATCAAGCACTAATACAGAAAATCTAAGTACCAAATTACATAAAATTCATGTTATTTGCTATGGAATCAATAAAGAACAAGAACTCCAATTTAAGTCAAATAATTGAACCTACCAATGGCCTCTCAAGCCCATACCACATCAACATTTTCCTTATGCTTTGCCATGACTTTGAGTTACTGCATGCTTGGTTCAGTTTATTTAGAAAAAACAATTGCTTATTTTTGCCAGCTTGCTGAAAGAGTTTTGAAAAAAATAAGCAATTATTTTTCTAGATTTAAGATGTACCAAACATGCTATTAGTAATCCATTGACTCCCATATTAAGAAGATATCTACCAACAACCCCCTTTCCCCAACACACACACACACATAGACAGAATTAGAGAAATATAAAAACAGCAAAGCTTAATTATGATTTATATATGACACCTATCTACTACATCTAAGACCCAGAAGATTGAAAAAACTGAATGTCTTTAGAGGATATAGGTTTCCTGTTTTTAGGATTCTTGTTCAACCTTGGTCTATGTAAAAAATTTTAAGAACCTAGTACTAGCAAAATATTATCTTATAGATCAGGAATAGTAAGCTAAGTCTAAAAGGGACCAATCTTCTCACGTACTATGTCAGTGCTACCATCTTATAAATTCTAGAGAGAAAATCCTGCCATGTAGCATTAGTTCAGAAAGCCTTGAACTATGGTTTAGATTGCATTAAAATTCAAAACATAATTATCAATCTCGGATAACAGCAAGTAGTGATTAACTTTGAAAATGCTGTAGCGGGATAGTGGGAAGTGGCATGGCTATTTTAAATATTGTAAAACAAACTAAATAATTTATACTATACATATAAATACTCAAAAACAAAAACAAAATTAAAGAAATTCATGATAAATAATAAGTCACAGTTTACACACACAATCACTATCAATCTAGGAGCAATAAGAACATAGTAATGAAGTCAAAAAATGAAAAAAATGATGGTGAAATTAATAGAAAAAGAACTTAACAAATTAGATGAAAATTAGCAGAATGTGGACATGGAACACTAGGGGGAAAAAAAAGTACAGTAAAGTGTGAAGGAACAAAGGTCAAAACAGGGTAACTTTCTGTGGAATAGTCAAGGAAGAAGGGTTTCAAATCCTATTATGTTTTTGAAGCAAAATATGCATTAGAAAATGGAGGAGAAATCACAATTTTACCAAAAAAATTCCTTAAACAGTGTTGTTTCAGGGGTAAAAATGGGTTTTTGAAGTGTATATCATGGTATCATTGCTGTAGCATGTGAAAAGCCGCTTTTGCAGCTGCAATGGCTGCTATTGAAAACCACTCCGCTATTTGAATCCCATAGCGCTCAGGGGACGCTCCGCTCCACTATGGCGCGCTTGTGACTAATATGATTCAAAACCAAATGTGAAACTTGTAAACCATACAACATCTTCACATAGACCAGCCATGGGTTGCGCATGAATAGCTAATAAAAAGTAATATTAATAGCAATAATAAGTTGGATCCAATCTTGCAGCTTAATGGCACCTAGTTTCCTTATGAAAAAACAGATGCCTAGTTTAATCCCTAACAAGTCTTGACACTCACACTTAATCCGCCTTTCCTCATTCCTAGACCCCACTGTAACACCAAAAAACAAAAAGAAAGAATTGTAATAAGCTGGAGGAGCCAACTAATTATTTTCAAGGATTAAACTCAAAACAGACTACGCATATAGCTTCCTCAAACACCATGTAAACAGTCACAGTCTATGCTACAAGTTACACAGCCAAAATGGGGGCAAAATTTGCATGCCAAGGAGCTTAGCTCTTTACCGTTTACGGCCACAAAGAAGAGTATTCCATGCACTGGTAAGAGCTGGATCAACATGCCAGGAGGCACCAGATCTCTCTGGTCCAACTATGAGCCACCTATAGGATGGCCGTTTATCTGTATCTAAGATATCAAAGAAGTCTTCTTGAAAAAGATGAGGCACACAATAATCCTTCAATAAGCTAGGTGCAGCTTCACCAAACTGTATTAGTGTTAAAAAAGTTAAAAGAACTCAGAACAAGAAATAGGAATGGAAATAGTGCAGGGAGTTGGAGCAGAGTATTATTGAAACATTAATATCTCAATACAGGCACCTTTTCATCAAAAATATACAAGGGATCTTCATCATGCTGAACTTTCATGTATGAGACATAATCCTTGAACTTCATGGAGATCTTCCGTGAACTCCTTTGAGAAATTTTAAATGCTACATCTCCATAGTTTAGCAACAGCTGATCAGTTGTCCATTTATGCCTGGCAGGCCATGTATCAGCCAATCCAGTAAGCATAACCTGGGATGCATAATTCATCATAATTCCATTTCAATAAAAAGAAATCTGTTGACAATTGGTAATTCAAAATTGATGAATTTCAAGATATCTAGAACACATGGCATGACCTACAACCAGATTACTATCATCTGCAAATGATCCTTAGTTAAAAAGATAATGTGTTCTCATCTCTCACTTTCCATCTTTACAAGAAAAGAAAAACAGAGAAAAACATTACCACTACCCAAATACTTCAGTAATGGCAAACGTGAATACATCTATACATATGATGTCAGGGAAAAAACTTGTTCATATTCTTCCAAAAAATTGTCAAAAAAAAGGAAGCAATGGAATGATAGAGCTCAAAGATATTGTCTTTTCATTGGTAAGAGAATCCAAAGATAAAAAACTAAAGCAGAACCATCTCAATTCTCAAGGGGAAAAAAAAAATTAACATAGTTTACTATTAAAACTCTTTTATCTCAGTACCGGTTTCTTTGCATCATACTCGTTATAGAAGTCCTTGAGTGAGATGTCTTTTATTCTTTCCACATTTCCGTTATCTGCATAAAATGCATCCAATGTGGTATGACAGCGGTATAATCTCCTGTACAAAAATAAAGAGTTGAACCCTGCAGGAAGATGAATTTCAGTGATTTATAGAAAAGTCTTACTCATGATTTTCTAAAGGCATATAGCCTAAATTTGCTCAAAAAATAGTAGATAAGAGGCTTGTAGTGTTAGAACTTTTACCATCAAAGCATAGAGGCCCTCGATGGTACTCTTTGTATTTGTCTGGCAGATTCTCACTGCATCGAAATCCAAATACGTTAATATTAAATAAAGACTAAAATTAAGTCCCAAACAAGATAATAATTCGATTTCAGAACCAGCAATTGCAAATGGGGAGAGACATACTTATGCAGGGCAGTTTTTTTCCAAGAGCCTTTGTATTGAAGCAAACCAGATGCTCCTTTTAGGCATAGACTCATCCACAGTGGTTCTTCATTGCACAGTATGTACATCACACTGCCAAAATTGAACATATCACGCTTAGATAACCATTATACTCACAGTACTCATGAGCTATATGGTTTATTTATTATTTATTATAGTAACTAAAAGAACGTTGCTCAATGAATCTCATTCACACGAGAAGCAAAACATAAAAAGCGCAATTGAATGAAACGATGCAGCCCAATCCATTTCCATCCAGATTCATATGAAACGGAAATGATGAAGGAACTGCATCGTAGAGACTTTAATTGAATCAAAATCAAAAGATGTGGGAATATGAAAGAGAAAAATGTGCAAATAGAAATAGAGAAAGGGAATAGTGGTTGATAGTATTACCTGCTAACGCAAGCGACGCGAGCAGCATATCGGGGAGTGAGACGTTCCAAAATAGCGCAGAGGATTTCGTCGGGAAGGACTCGAAGATCTCCAAGAGCATCTGTCCTGCGATCTCTCTGAGACTCCATCCAATGAACAATGTCAAATTCAACAATCAACTTCACAAACAGGAATTAATGAATATCCACCTCTCTTCTCTTCATAAATTATTTATTCATGCGCTGAACCGCGTATTTTGCAACGAAATTATACAATTTCAATATGCAAAAATTTCTGCAATAGACAAATACACGGGAATGAAAGAGACAGAAACGCGTGATAAGATGCTTAATATTACATAGAAATAGAAACAAGAAAAAGGTAAGTAATATCGTAAAAGTATTAATTCTTTTAAAATGGCTTCCTTACCGTGTGCGCGGTTTTCGTTATTCCTAAGCCCCTGCCTTCGCCTCAACTCGCCTTCTACTATTCTTCGCGGACAAAAAATAAAGATATGCTTGTTATAAATTATAAAATAAAATATTTTTCTTTTCTTTTCTTTTTCGTTTTTTTTTTGTTACATGTATCCTGCTTTCAGTAGGGCGTTTTTGACATTTTATGAGTCCGAAACAGAATAATAAATAAGAGTATAAGACCCCATATATACAAATATAAAATATAAATGTATATTGTATTGTATAAAATATAAACATGTAATTTTATTAAAAATGATAAGTTTTATTACATTAAATGAAAACATAATTTTAATAAATCTTAAAAAGATGTATCATATTTTTTATTTAATGTTCTCATGTTATTGTCTATTATTAAATTTATGTCCCTAAAAGAATTACATGCATACAAATATCTATATATAAGGTCAACCCCTAAAAGAATATACACACACACACACAAAATATGTATTTACAATTTTTTAATAATGATTTTGTACAATTTTATTTCTTATAATTCTTCTATTTTTTTTTTCTGTTTCTCTCTCTTTTTTTTGATAAATATTTCTCTCTTTCTTTCTTATTACATCTCCTATTACATGCACATTTTCTCTCTCTCCCCTTCCTATTCCTCTTACCATTCAAAATGAATACACCTTCAAAAAAGTATACAACCATAATTTTTAATTGAGGCCTCTATTTTATTTCCTAGATGTTTCTTACTAAAATAAAAATTAAAGGAATATTATTTCATTAATTGTTTGAAGTAGAAAATGCATTATTCCTATCATTCTTAGGTTAAAAATTAAATTTTGTTTTAACAAAATTTGAGGGACAATTATGCTTTTAAAACTTTAAACATGATATCTAATTATAATAAATATTTTCTATCATTAGAATTGCTCCCATAAATTTTAAAAACTAAATCTATTTTCTCCTGCTATAGTACTATAGTCTTTTATTTTTTATTTAATTTATATAATTTTGGTTTTCGTGATATGTGGTCAATTATTATGAATAATTTAGTTGTTGGTTAAATTTAATATATCAATTTTAAAATTATAATTTAATTTTTATATTTGGTCCCTTCAAAAAAATGATCTAGCTTTGTCCTTATAGTCTATTATTGACAAAATATTATCATTTTAGATTAAAACTTATATATATTTTTGTTCTTTATTAATATACTAACTTTTAGTTTTAATTTCTTTATAATTTGAGTTTTGGTCTCTGTTTCTTATCTTGTTAAAAAATCAAACACTTTAAGTCTATTATCATAGGTTCATTACATGTTGATATGTCATAGTTACTTCAAAATTCATTTAACATTGATTTATGAATATAACACATCAAGAAAAAAAAATTAAAAGAGTGATACTTTCTAATCACATGCCATTTTTTAATTTGAATAAAATAAGACATAAAACGAGACAACAGTTTCTATCTATTTATGAAAATAACATAAAACAATATAATTTCTTTTACTACACAACTATATACATTTTTTAAAAAAAATTTAGACCCTTTTAACCATAGGCCCTAGGTCATCGCACCTCAAAACTATGCCTAGGGTCGGCACTATCTTTTAGATAGCTTTTGCTATAAAGTAGGGGGGTGAGTAAAAACTTGCCCTGCCTAATAACTTGATATAACTCGAGGTTGATTTGGACAAGTTCGGGGTTATGAAATTAAACTCGATATATTTGTAAATCATAGGAACAACACAAGAAGGGGGGTTGAATTGTGTTATAAAAAAAATTGCAAAACCTTTTTCAAAGAGATGTTTCGTCTGAAGGATAAACTATAAAAAATTTTAAAAGAGATTTATGAAAACGAATAGAAGATGTAAAAGAGAGAAACACAAAATTTATACTAGTTCGTCTCACCCCAGAGACTATGTCTAGTTCTTGGTATATCACCAAGTCCCACTATAACTTAAAACAGTTACAAGTATTTTTTTATCCAAGCCTCTTTAGGCTTAACCCAAGCAGTCTTTCACTTGCCTCTCCAAGCAAAAACCCAAGTATTCTTTGATACAAAGCCTCTTTAGGCTTTCCACCAATTTTACATAGAAATGGTTAAGGGTAAGTTATCACACTAAACTAGTGTCTTATCAGAAAGACATACAATGAAGCTCAATAATTTGTTACAAGAAGGATTTAGTTAAGTTCACAGAATGAAAGTAAAAAGAATTTTCCAAGAGTTCCGTGTCTTTAACAAATATCTTCTTTTTTATTTATAGTGTTCTCCCAAAGTGTCCATTGTGAGTGCTTTTAGAGACATCCTTTGTCTGATGTTGTAAAAAGAAGGAAATAGACGTTAGAGCATTAAATGCCACATTTAATGCTTTTCATCAACTGGTCACACTGATAAGATAAAGTAGTCCGCTTATCTTGCCTTTCTCGTACTCAATCTTGTTGCAGTGGACATATTTTCACTTTCAGTACTAACACGTCTACTACAGTTCCTTTTTTTTAGCATAAAGCTATACCTTTTCATTGAGAGATACGTAGACGTCTTCTTTTTCAAGGAAGTAGGTACGCGAATTCCAAAATAGGAGATGTTCTCGTGTAACAAATATATTGAATAAACAAATAGTCCAACAAATTTTGAAATACATCGTTTGTGAGGGTTAGTCAGCATAACATATTTAATTTTTAAGATACACGCGTGAACAGACGATTGAGAAAGTATACACTAAAAGCGTGTGATTAGACGATTAAGCGTTACACTATTTGTTATTATCAAAATATAATAAGGGCCTTAAGATTGTCCTTTGTCTTAACAATCTCCCTTTTTTTGATAATGACAAACAACTATGTTTTAAAAGAGGTTTCTTTTACATGACCTAAGCTTTGATAGACAATGTTTACCAAGCAAGAGCTTTTTAGTTATGAAAGATATATTAGAAGATGTTTTTCAAAAGGGACTTTTAGAGAGACGCAATAACATGCGATAAGTTGTAGTATAGACAAGAGTTAAGATTCATCAAGATGAAGATGACATAATCATAAATTCATAAACTGATTGTAAACATTGTAAATAGATTGTTCGTGAATAAAGAAAAGATAGGTGATACTCTCTTTATTTTTCCTCCCCCTGTGATTGTGCTCCCCTTGTTGTTCTCCCCCTTTTGGCATCATCAACCTGAAGAATCAGAATCTAAAGGAGTTGTAGAAGATGAGCCTAACTCCCTTTTAAAGCATTTTGCTAATTTTGTGAGCAAAGCTTCTACACGCTTTTACTCTTTGCTTTCTCGAAGAAGGGCAGCCTCTAGATGTTGAACAATTTACCTTAGTTCAGTGACTTCTTGGCGAACATCTGGAAGGTTTTGAGTAGAGGTGGAGCCAACATCTTCTTCTTTAGTTGGCTCTTCTACAAAACATAGATTAAAGACGTAAGGGACAAGGGCTCCACAAAACCAAAAGTGGCCAACAGAAAGGAACACATCAAAGATGGTTCCATTGGTTGAAAAGAAAACATAGGTTTTGGGAGAATTATAGGTGAGCTGGTTCGAGGGAAGAAGAGTAGACGAAGATGGAACAAGAGAAACTTGCACCCAGTGGCCTCTAGGGCGAATAATTGTTTGATGACTCAATATATTTTTCTCCTCAGTAGAGAGACCGAAAAAATGCTTCAGAGTTTCAACATGGTCCTAAAGCCCCTGTCGGTCTAAGCTCCATAGAATCTTTTTCCTTTTAAGTACGGCTAGCTGTGCAGGGGAGAAAGCTCTTCTTTTGATTATTAAGTGTCTCTTTGGGTCTTTTTTGAATTTAAGCTATTTACCTTTACCCACAGACAAATTTTGATAGTTGGATTTCTTTTGACAGCATATTCTAAAGGTGGTCCATGGCTTAAGTAAAATCTTCATTCTTCTAGCCATCAATCTTGGAGTTCCCATCTCAAGGTCTGGACACCTTTTCTCACAAATTGCTTTTTGAAGTGTGATTCGTATTTTCTCACAAAGAAAGTTATACATGACCCTGCTCAGCTTCCAATCATCATCACCAATGCTTCATTTATCAAAATCAAGGTTGTCTTTAGGGTGGATGGCTAGTGGATAAGTTTTGACCTTGCCATGGCAGAACGAGTAGATGATCTTGGGCTTGTAGTTGTATGTTCTGCACATGATCAGGTACTCAATAGTTGCACTTCAGAAGAAATGGCGAGGTGTGGCAAAGAATTCCTTACTGTCTCTATACTTCATAGCTTGGAGGAAATTTGGTTCTGGTGGAAGGTGGGTAAACAAATATTGGTGCGTTTGATTTGGTGTTGTATCCTTCTTCCCAGACATATGGCGTTATGTGTGACTCGTATAAAAGTGCAAGTGTTGCTTCACCTTGTTCGACCATCTTCTAAACATACCAATGGCGTACCAATAATGGCCATTCTTCTTCAACTATAGTCCTCCATAGCTTTGGGTTGTTGACCTTTTCTAGTTCATAATTGATAAGAGCTTGAAGGATTTCTGGGTTGAAAGGCTTAGGAGGTTGATATTCCTTAGATCCTTTAGTGCTTTGCGATTCTTATTTTTCATACCGGGATGTATCTCATCAGGCAAAACTTCTTCCATTATTGACTCCGCCATACCCCCAGTCGATGGGGCTTAAACATAATGTTCAGTCTGTACAGCATCAGATTGTGGCACAAGAAATGTAACAGTCCTTTCAGATTTACACGACTTGGTCTTGTCATAAGATCAATAGATATCTGCTGAAAAGCCTAAGAGACCGCGATAGAAGAGGGTACTTCCCACAACAGGGATCGAGGGAGTCTGCCTTGAGATGCAACAATAGATTCTTCTTGGTTGTATATCTCCTCTTCATCATGCTCTTCTACTACTGCTTGTAGAGAATGTTCAATAACAGATTGAAGCACTGCTTCCTTTATTTGTTCTTCCTTTTCTGCTGCCAATTTCTCTTTTTTTTCTTTTTCTTTTTCTCAGCCCATTTAGACTGAGCTTTGGCTCTTTTCAGTTGCTTAGCCTTATCAACTTTTGTCTTTGACTAACTAATTTTTCTTAGTTTGTGTGACCTCTTGGTTTCTTCTTATGAGACTGATTCTTCTGGTGCATCAGGAGTCAACACTTTTTTTCTGTGATGGGCGTTAGACCCAAAGACGTAGAAGCGTTTAAACCTTCAAAGTTTTGAAGATAAGAAACTTATTAATGTTCAAGTTTCTGCCTAAGGACTAACCTTGTCACGGCAAACAAGCTACTCTTATGTGGACCGTCCAGTAGACATGCTAAAGAAGACCGTCCAGTAAACAAGCTGAAGATGACTGTCCAAAGCTAAATCTTGTCTTATGGAAGATATTCAAATATCATATGCATTCAGACAAAAGCTTCCAATGACAAATCTTCCAATAGTTAAGTCTTATTTAAACATCCAATTTACTCATGTTCGTATTCATCGAAATTAACATATTACCATCCCTGTGATTTAACGTTCAAATTGTTTTGAAGCATTAAATGTAATCAGATTCACTCTAGTACAAAAGCGCAACAAAACAGATAAAGTAAGTCAACTTATCAAGCTGCCATGCCAAATGAAGAATGTTCAGAAAAGTAGACTGCAAGTACAGTCTTGTGCTTTCCGTTTTAGTGCAAGTCTAAAAGTTGCCACGTCTGATTTTTCTGAAAGCATGGTTTGCATGCCCCTCCTTGTATAATGAAGTCAAGTCTTCCTCAATGGATCTTTTTTCCTGAAGACTATATATGCACCAAGGAAGAAGCGAAAATAGACAACTGTGATACGTGCTAATCTGTGACAATCTTAGTGAGACATCAAAAACTTTTTGTGCATTAACTAGAGGCGTCCATTAGACGATAGTGAAAAAGCCTTGTAAAAATGTTCTGAGTGTTTAGGCTTAATCTTTCAAATCCTCACTACGTGAGTTGATACCTTTGTATAAACACTTGTTTGTGTTGTGAAAGCCTGGAAAGGCTTAGTGAAAAAGAATACTTGGGTTGAGCAATCTAGGGTGATTACCTTGTAAAGCCTGAAGAGGCCGCGAATAATACTTGTGTAACCTAAGGTTGGTTAGTGGATACCTTCTAGGTGAAAGGACTAGACGTAGCTCAGGTTGAGTGAACTAGTATAAAAATTCTCTGTGTTATCTTTCTCTCTATCCCTTAGCTTGAAAACGTTTTCAAATTTATTTATATTGTTTTAAAAAGTTTTAAACGCACAATTCAACCTCCCTTCTTGTGCACTTTTTCTATTTCATTTGGCTCTTTTCAGCTACTTAGCCTTATCAACTTTTGTCTTTGGCTGGCTAATTTTTCTTAGTCTGTGTGACCTCTTGGTTTTTTCTTATGAGACTGATTCTTTTGGTGCATCAGGAGTCAACACTTGTTTTTCTGTGATGGGTACATGGATGGTTGGGTCCTTTGGTGCAAGGAGGTCTTTGATGAAGGTGGAATCGTTTGGGTTAGGTTGAGGGGTAGGTTTAGGTTTAAGACGAATGGTGAGGAGTTTTTATTTTTTGTGTAGGGAAGAGGGTTAGTCTTGTGTTTGTGGTTTGGGCTTTGGTTCTTATTAGGATGGTCTTTTAATGGGTAGTTTGTGTTTAAGGGGTTTGGTCTGTTTAGGTTGTGTTTGAGGCTGTTGGGGTTTGTCTACTGGGTGGATTCAAAATGGATAGATGGATCAGTAGACGATCCAACTCTAAAAGCAATACCCACTGAGTCATCAGTAGGTTCTTCTTTGATTATGGCCAACTTTGGATGTTTAGCAACATATCTAGGGAATAGATGTGCTATCCTCATCTTCTTGATGATAGACACATCAATCTCCGAGCCAGGCTTCTTATTCTCCCAACCAGACTTATTTACACTAGCCATTCTTATAATATCAATGAAAAGCATAGAAGCGGTCACATAAGGACACGTCCTTCAATCCTTTGCAAGGAAGAATGATATGTAGCAAAAGATTATGCAGGAATTTGTAATCCCTCTTCATGCTGGAGGCATAGAGGAACTTTTTCAATGTGTCTTTGTTATCAATTTGGGGTTTGGGTTGCCCATAAAGTGCCAAGTCAACAGTTTCAAAGGTTATAACCTTTTTCCTGTCTTTTAAAAATAAATCACCTTCTTCTTTGTAGCCAGACGCTGCAGCAATTGTGTTAATAGAGATGATGATGACTTGGTTGCCGACGGTCCTAGTGATGGTTCCGTTGAATTTAGATGCTGATGCCCAAAAGTATGCATAGGGCGCATGGTACTAGTGGGTTTTCTTCTGCATGAAAGACTCTCACCCTATGTTCTTGACGTAGAGTGTTATAGGGAAGCCTTCATCTTCCAGCTCTTTCATATTGATCCACTTTCCGAGCACAAAGTCATTTTCAGGGAACCTTTCCATGGGAGCAAGTTGCCTTTGAGCGACCATGAATGCAAGTTCTGAAGCTCTGAGTGTTTGAGAAAGAAAGTAGTACAAAGAATGCGAGGGGATAGGTATTTTAGAAAAGGTAAAAGGAATAGGCGGTTATTTTGAATATTTGAAAGGCTGACCATACTAAAGGAACGTACATTTAATGTGACTTGATGGAGCAAAGAAAAGCGGAGCACATTTTAGGGGTTATTTGATAAGTAATAATTTTAAATGAATCAGACAAAGGGATCAGATAAGCAAAAACCTTTTCCCATTCTTTCACACATAACACATGTGTTAGTAAGGTGAAGTAAGTGGACAATAAAATATAAGACGATAGTGCATAAGACGATGTACTAAAATGTTTATAAGACAAAATGATCATATGTAAGACGATGTATATAAGATGTTTTAATCATGCAAGACATTCATATTCAAGTTTTCTATTTTGAAATTAAAACGTTCTTCAGGTAAAGCTTTTGTAAAGATATCAGCCCATTGATGATCTGTATCAATGAACTTAATGTTAAAAACTCCTTTTTGAATATAGTCACGTACAAAATGATGTCTTATTTCTATATGCTTTGTCTTAGAATGTTGAATGGGATTTTTAGACAAATTAATTGCACTAGTATTGTCACACGACACTGGAATATTATGCTCAAAACTAGAGTAATCTTCAAGTTGATATTTTACCCATAAAAGTTGTGAATATTAACTCACAACCGACACATTTTGTTTTAGCAATTGATAGAGCAATTGAGTTTTGCCTTTTGCTGGTCCAGGATATAAGACATGGTCCAACGAAGTGACGTCCACCACTTGTACTTTTTCTTTTAATTTTGTCACCAGTATAGTCTGCATCACAGTATCCCACTAACTTGAAATCTTTGTTTTTCTCATAGAGGTACCAACTAAATATCTAAAGATCCTTTTTACATCTTTCAAATGAGATTCTCTAGGATCAGATTGAAATCTGGCACATAAACAGACACTATACATTATATTTGGTCTACTTGCAGTTAAATAGAGGAGTGAATCAATCATACCTCTGTAGGCAGTTTGGTCTATAGGTTTACTTGATTTTTCCTTCGTTATGGCAACGGACGGATGCATAGGTGTACTCATAGGCTTCGATTCATTCATCTTATACTTTTTGAGTAGTTCTTTGGTATATCTTTGTTGATGAATGTATATACATTCTTTCTCTTGTTTAACTTGTAGACCAAAAAAGAACTTGAACTCACCCATCATGCTCATTTCAAACTTGCTTTGCATCAATTTAGAAAAAACCTTGCACAAAGATTCATTAATGGCTCCAAAAATTATATCATTTACATATATTTTGAACTATAATCAAATCTTTGTTAGATTCTTTTCTAAAAAGAGTTGTGTCAACTTTGCCTCTCATAAAACCATTCGTAATTAAGAAACTGCTTAGTCTGTCATACCAAGCACAAGGTGCTTGTTTAAGACTATACATAGCCTTTTTAAGTTTAAACATGTGGTTTGTAAGGATTGGATCTTCAAAACTAGGAGGTTGTCTAACATAGATTTCTTCCTCAATAAATCCATTTAAAAAGGCACTTTTAACATCCATTTGAAAAAGCTTAACGTTTTTATGAGAAGCAAAGGCAAGCGTAATTTTAATAGCTTCCAATCTAGCTACAGGAATAAAGATTTCAGTAAAGTCAATACCTTCTTATTGATTGTACCATTGTGTTGTTAACCTTCCTTTGTTTCTTATTACCTTTCCATTTTCATCAAGCTTATTCTAAAATACCCATCTTGTTCTAATGATGCTTTTATGCTCTGGTTTGGGTACAAGAATCCATACATCATTTCTTGTAAATTGATATAGTTCTTCTTCCATGGCTATAATCCAGTCATTGTCTGTGAGTGTTTCTTTTATAGTTTTTGGCTCGATTTCTAAGACTGGAGCACATAATGCTTGATTTCTGAAAGATGACCTTGTCTTGACTCCTTCTATTCGTTCTCCAATGATCTAATCTTGTGGATGGTATGTAACAAACTTCTGGTCTTTGTGAGTTTGTTTCGTCTGATCATCAGTCTATTGTTTTTGCGAAGTATCTTCTGATTGCTTTGCTTTATATATTCTCTTAGGATCAGACAATCCTATCTGTAAGTTTGCAAGATCATCTTCAAGAACTGATAATCTCTTATCAGGGATTATTGCATTGTTGAATTTAACATTAATAGATTCTTCAACAACAGTAGTTCTAGAGTTAAATATTTTATATGCTTTTGATGTATCAGAATAACCTAGAAAAATACCTTTATCAACCTTAGAGTTAAATTTTCCTAATTAATCTCTAGTGTTGAGAATATAAGACTCACATCCAAAATGATGAAAGTATGAAATGTTAGGTCTTTTATCTCTCTACAGTTCATAAGGCGTCTTATTTATTAATGGTCTAATTAATATTCTATTTTGAACATAACATGCTGTATTTACAGCTTCTGCCTAGAAATACTTAGGAATTGAATTTTCACAGAGCATGGTTCTAGCCATCTCTTGAAGAGTCCTATTTTTTCTTTCAACTATCCCATTTTGTTGAGGTGTTTTCGGTGAAAAGAAATTGTGGAAAATACCATTCTTTTCACAAAAGAACTTGAACTCAGCATTATCAAATTCAGTTCCATGGTCACTTCTGATTATAGTTATACAAAAACCTTTTTCATTTTGAACACGCTTACAGAATATTTCAAACACATTAAAGGATTTGTGTTTGTGAGTTAGGAAGTAAACTCGTGTATATCTAGAATAGTCATCTATAATAACAAATCCATACTTTTTGTCGCTAAGACTAAGAATCTTTGTGGGACCAAACAAATCCATATGTAACAATTCCAAAGGTCTAGAAGTGGAAACAACATTTTTAGATTTAAAAGAGGTTTTCATTTGTTTCACTTTCTAACATGCTTCACAAAGATGAGTTTGTTAAGAAATCTCAAGCAATCCTTTTACTAAACCTTTTTTAGATAACTTTGAAATGTGTTTCAAATTGATGTGCCCAAGCTTTTATGCCAAATCCATCTTTCATCTTTGGTTATCAAACAAGTGGCATTTTGTTTCTTTAGATCCTCAAGCTCAATCTATTAAAGATTGTTATGCTTCTTAGGAGTAAAAAGAATAGATTTATCGTTTCATCTGACTATGCAAGATTCCTTGTTAAAGGAGATGACGAACCCACAGACCTTCAACACACAGCACATTATCTATAGTAGGAAAAGGTGGCTTACCTACTTTACCTTTACCAATGATTTTTCCTTTTTTATTTCCTCCAAATGAAACAGTTCCTTCATGTGGTTGAAGGTCTAGGAACATAGACTTTTCTCCCGTCATGTGACGTGAGCCACTATCCATGTACCAAAATGAATCCCTCTTTCTTCTTATTAAGGATATCTACAATAGGAATGATTTAAGATTTTGGTACCCAAATATTCTTGGGTCCTTTTATGTTAATCCTAATGGTCTTATTTGACCTTTGTTTTCTTTTGTGTTGACACCTTAGAGATGAGTGTCCAAATTTGCCACAAAATTTGCAAGAGGTTAAATAAGATTTAGAAGATAATGGTTTAAAATCCTTATCTCTTTCAAAATCTATGCCAGATTTGTCAAATGGAGGTCTTCTGTATTTCAAAATCAATTGCAATTTTAAAGAACCATCGACAAACTTAGCTAGATCTTGCTTTAGACTAATGACTTCCTTCTTCACTCTGTCAACCTCAGATAAAAGTATAGTATTTCGGGATTTGTAGCTTGACTAATAAGCATATTCTTCATATCTTTTTTGAGTATTTCATTTTCTAACATAGTTTCTTTGTATTTTATTTTTTTTTTTGTATTTCTTATACTCAAGAAAGATTATGTGAAAATTTGCAAGAAGACTATCATAGGACATCTCTTCTTCATCATCTGACTCAAATTTATAACTATCAGACAAATTTGAATTAGTTTTAAGGATAGATTTTACCTCAAGTGTTATTTCTTTTGTATTAGGCATGAGACAAATGTTGGTTTTTCTTCATCTGAGCTGTTACTGTTGCTATCCAGATATTTCCATGTTGCTAGAAGGTTCTTTTTCTTGTTCCTTTTCTTCGTGTCCCACCTTTTTTTCAGCTTAGGACATTTTGCCTTCTTGTGTCTAGGTTTCTTGCACTTGAAGCAAATAATTTCATTTCTTTATGCTTGGAGTGGCTTCTTGAATCTATTGTCTTTTCTTCTTGAATCTGTAAACCATAGGAACAACACAAGAAGGGGGGTTGAATTGTGTTATAAAAAAATTGCAAAACCTTTTTCAAAGAGATGTTTCGTCTGAAGGATAAACTATAAAAAAATTTAAAAGAGATTCATGAACATGAATAAGATGTAAAAGAGAGAAACACGGAAATTTATATTAGTTTGTCTCACCCCAGAGACTATGTCCAGTTCTTGGTATATCACCAAGTCCCACTATAACTTAAAAAAGTTACAAGTATTCTTTTATCCAAGCCTCTTCAGGCTCAACACAAGTAGTCTTTCACTTGTCTCTCCAAGCAAAAACCCAAGTATTCTTTGATACAAAGCCTCTTTAGGCTTCCACCAATTTTACATAGAAATGGTTAAGGGTAAGTTATCACACTAAACTAGTGTCTTATCAGAAAGACATACAATGAAGCTCAATAATTTGTTACAAGAAGGATTTAGTTAAGTTCATAGAATGAAAGTAAAAAGAATTTTCCAAGAGTTCCGTGTCTTTAACAAAGATCTTCTTTTTTATTTATAGTGTTCTCCCAAAGTGTCCGTTGTGAGTGCTTTTAGAGACATCCTTTGTCTGGTGTTGTATAAAGAAGGAAATAGACGTTGGAGCATTAAATGTCACATTTAATGCTTTTCATCAACTGGTCACACTGATAAGATAAAGTAGTCTGCTTATCTTGCCTTTCTCGTACTCAATCTTGTTGTAGTGGACATATTTTCACTTTCAGTACTAACACGTCTACTACAGTTCCTTTTTTTTAGCATAAAGCTATACCTTTTCATTGAGAGATACGTAGACGTCTTCTTTTTCAAGGAAGTAGGTACACGAATTCCAAAATAAGAGATGTTCTCGTGTAACAAATATACTAAATAAACAAATAGTCCAACAGATCTTGAAATACATCGTTTGTGAGGGTTAGTCAGCATAACATATTTAATTTTTAAGATACATGTGTGGACAGATGATTGAGAAAGTATACACTAAAAGCGTGTGATCAGACGATTAAGCGTTAGACTGTTTGTTATTATCAAAATAAAATGAAGGTCTTAAGATCGTCCTTTGTCTTAACAAAATTTTTTAAAACAGGTTTGGGTTATGCTTCAAATTGTCCTAACTCGATTTAGTATTTACATTTTTTAAAAATGTACGACCTTTTTAAACAATTGTTTATTAATGATAAAACTTTTTTATTACATGATATTATATTTATAATCACATTATTTATTTTCAAATATGTATTGTAAAATATACCTTAATTTAAATTTTATACTTCTTTTATTCTACTATCTAACCATACATAATGTTAATATTTATATATTATGTTAAAACGTCGGGTTGACCCGATCTCGTCCTATATATTTTGAGTCTTGATCGAATCGAGTTCAGATTTAAATAAATGATCCAATTAAAAATTTGGGCCAAATAGGGACAAAATAAACCTATCCTAACATGTCTCTTGCTCATGCCTATTATTGAGGATACGACGCCTTCACTAAACCAACTCCCATTGCTAAAATATTTTTCTTGTGAAACATTGATTTTATAATCACGAAATGTTAGCTAAAGTGATTTTATTATATATTAATCTTACTAAATTTGATGTGTATTTTAAGCGATGCTTATTTTTAAGCAACTCTCCCTCACATAAATCCACTCCAATGCACAAAAAATTCAAGATACGGTTGCTTAAAGTTAAACACTTCGTAAGACCCCCGCTCTAAAATTGCTCTAAATGAATTCATATTCAAGGATTGAAATTATAATTGTTGTTCCTATTTTAGACCCTGCGGTATAGTAGTCAAATGTTGCTAGCACTATCTAGAGTACACAAAAGCATGTTTTAGAGGATTATCCATCATAATACCCTATGTCTCAACTTGATGGTTACTGGTGATTTATCTATAGGTAAACTTTTAGCAAAGTTCAAAAAATTTTAAAGAAGTATACTTTAGGGTGGTATAAGTTCAAACTAAGATTTATTCTTTAATTGAGTGTTTAAGCGTTTGTTTCAAGTGCAACTTATTACTTACAATCTTATATGTTATTATTTAATTATTTGCCTAAAATTTTCCTTGGTTTACATGCATAGGCGTGTTTACTCAAATCTACTACTTTCATATTTTTTTCTTTGCTCATAGGAGAAGGCGTAGCTATAACATTTGAAATGTCTAGGCTCATTTTAATTTTGGCTTGCAGATTGCATGCTGAGACTATCCTCATATGCGACATCTTTGTGCTAAATTTCCATTCTCTTCCACCCCCCATGAGAAGCATTATAGCAAGCTAAAAAATATTTGGACTTTGTAAAAATTTAGAATTATTGCTTTAGCTGGTTTAATTATCATGTTTCTTATTTGTTATTTATTATTCTATATTATCCCTCTATCACTCTCATTTATGGTTCTGATGATATGCAGTGCCACTGTTATGTATATGGCTCCCTAGCCCCATGTCTCAAATAAGACACTGCATTTTGAGTTCAGATCATTGTCATGCAATTGATAAAGCTGATCTGTGGAAAATTCAAAGAAAAAACTTCAAGTTGGGTCATAATGACTCTTCTGCAAACGTTATTTGGGGTTTTCTAATTATTTGTTGTCTTTCCTTAAAATAAAGTAGTTTAGTTTTTTATTTGGGATAATGGAATAGTCACTCTTAAATTTCACTTATGCGATTCAATTATTGAACAATAGAATCTTCTTCCTAGCAAGAGTAGAACGAATTCAGAGACACATTCTCTAATTCTAGTATTTTATTCTCAATTTTCAGTTTAAATTTGATGTGCAAAAATTGCAAGTACACGGTTATCGTCAAGTAATAATTCAAAGATTGTATCCATAGAGACTAAGCGTTTAGTGATTATCGCTAAATAAATAAAAATTAAACAAAAAAAATTGTTTGGAAAATTTAGGTTTGGAGCAATTGGAAGAAAAATGCAATTAAAAACTGAATTCAACAATAATCAAAATTAGGGGTAATTCAATAAGAAAAGATTTTCAGGATTAAGATTTCAAACTATGAAACTTAATGCCTTAATTTCGCTATATGTGCTTCAACTTGTTCTTATTGAAGGTGAATTATTCTAAGGTATCCTCCATTCTTTTTCAAGATACAAAGGGTATCTAATCAAATTTACCACCTATTATCGTGATGGCTGTGTTCAATTAGACCCATTAAGTTCTTTGTTATTTCAATTATTCCTCGAAAGCTTAAACCTACTTTCGTGGTTTAGACTTATGTTCCTTTCCTATAGTTCCAGTGTTTGGGTTTACCTTTTAGTACTTCCCCAAATCCCCAAGGTTATAAAAAATATTGGCCAATTCATTTCGCATAAATAAAGCAATAGAAGAGAAATCAAAAGAGGAACAAGATCACACATAGACAAACTAAAATTAATTCATCAAGATGACCATAGGGCTACGCCCAATCCTAGAAAAATAAGGTTCTACTCACACATAGTCATGAGAGAACACCAAAAGAAAGAAAAATGGCTTAAAACAAACCTGGAGAAAATTTAAGAAGAAAAAAGCAATCCTCAAATTCTTCGTGTTCTAAAATGAGGTTCAAAGATAAAAATAAAAATCCTAAGAATGTCTATTTATAATTAAAATACAATGGGTCTTAGTTTAATCCCAAAAAGAAATGAGAAACTCACAAAATCAATTAAGTTTTTCCGGCCACCGCTTGATAATGGGCATCACCCCCTGGTGGTAGATGCGCAGGTGTATATTTTAGCTTCAGGAGTCATGTCACCATGTGGTGATGGGCGCCACATTGTGGTGGTGCATGCGCAAAAGGTCAGCTTCCAGCGAGTTCACCACTCCCTGGTGGTGAGTGCCACTTGATGGTGGCTAGGTCTCCTATAATTTTTTTTCAAGTTTTCCTTTTCTAAATGCTTTAGGAAGACCCTCATGCTTTCAAAGCACCCAAATGTCTTTAAATCATCTAAAGGGCTTCCAAATCTTCAATCTCTTGCTTTTCATGCCCAAGCAACCTACAAGATTTTCGTAAAACAAAAGACAAGCAAAGAAAAAGGCGTAACGCAATACAAGAAGGAAAATTTATGCAATTAGACACATAACTAGTCCTAAACCATAATGAAATGCATATAATCTAGTAATGAAAAGTATGCTAAACATATTATAAAATGCACACATCAAAATCATTTATCTCTGTAACGTATTGTAAATATACATTTTTTTTAAAGTTGTGTATAGTATATCATTTAGTATATTTTGGAGATTCCATCATTCCATGGTCGATGCTTATGATATGATGAAGAATCTTTATGGAGGTAGAGATACATGGAGGCTGAATGTCAGAGACTGAGACTCAACCGCCCAGTGTCAGTATCACACCCAAGCTGCTGCTGCAACTTTGCCACATTTACACTGTAAGTAGCTGAATTATCAATGCATTTTTTTAGTTATTTAGATAAATTTTGGATTCAATTGTTTTCGCTTCATTTCAATTTGACAGGCTTGCATCTGCTACTGCAATTTGCAGGCTTGCATCCCTTTCTACTAGGCACTAGATTATACTATTGGCCTCTTTGATTCCTTTTCCTGTTTGCTTTGATCTTGATAATGCACTCATTACACACAAACATATTGTAATTAGTATTTACTCTTTCCTTCAAAATTGATCAACAGGTTATTTTAATTCACATGCTTGGAATGTGATCTATTTTCAATTATCATCTTCTCAGCAGTTCTCATGTTTTTTGGTTTCTTATGTCATTTTAATGGCGTATACACTGAGTTGATGGATAATAATATTAATGCTAAAATTGTTTAGTTCACATCAACTTTAAAAACCACTAATATTACTTCTAATATTTGGCAGGTTAGATATTTTAAAAATTGCTATAATTTGCTTCCTGCTGTTTTAGGGCGTATCTGTGTATTACCAGATTGAGGTGGAAAAAGTGCTTAAAAATAAACAATAATTTGAAGTGGTAGAATCCACGTTAACAAAAAAAATCGCATCCCTAAGTCGATTGCCACCCTATATATAGCTTAAAAGACTAATTATTTGCTATTTTCTTAATTTTTTCTTTTAAGATAATTTGTTATCCATCTAGACTGCTAATAGGATTTGTACTGTCAAGATAATTTATTATCCAGTTAGTCTGCTTATAGGATTGGAAACATTTAATTTAATGGACCTTTTGTTGTATATAAGGACTTAACACTATCTATGAATCAATTAATATGAAGAGCCAGGGTCATATACCAACCAATTGGATTCTCAACCCAACTTCTACATCAACTGTATAATTTTATCTAATTGCCTTGAAGAAGTATGATTTGTTCCCCTTCCCCCTTATATGCTACAAATTCCTTTATTTTTCTATCACTACTACGGTACTTTTGGTCGTTAATGGGACAAACCAAGTAATATTTTGGCTCTTAATACATATCTCAAGTATTAAAGCCAGATTGTTTCTTACTTTACTGTTACAACAGCAGTAGGATTTTCGAATAGGTATTTTTTCACGTCCTATGTGTGAAGTACGTAAAAGAGGGAGAGAGAGAGAAGAAAAAAAGTGAAGTGATGAATAATGTAATAAAAATAAAAGAAAGAGATTAGAATGAGAGATGAAAATAAATATAATAAAAATAGGTGTAAAAAGCCAAAAACTTTTGAATTATGGTTGCAAAATATGGTTGCATGTTTCATCATAGCATGAATAAAATGACGTGATTAAATTTTATGGAATGTTGGTGAATAAATGTCATATAATAATGTATATGAATTAAACTTATTTTTGAATTTTTATTACCAATTTTTATACAACAATTTTAACTATCTCTTACCTATAGCACACAAAAAAATTAATAGTACATGTCATATATAATACATAACATTATATAGTAAAATAATTTGACAACTTATGTTAATTAGATACAGCGATAGAAAATAAATGTTTTAAAATCTTATAATTAATTATATATATCTTGTCAATCATACATAGCTTCACACATTTAATATAAATAAGGGGAAAAAAAAAACCTTTACATTGTTGACTGGATCGATTTTGAACAGCTTACTATTAATTGTATTCTCCTACTATTGCAATGGACCACTGGATGAAGTTTGATAATCTTTCTTTTTAGTTAAAATAATCAAGTCTTTTAAAGTTCACTCTTGATTAAAAAACTATATATATTTTTTTCAAAATAAGTAACTATACATGTAAAGGAATTAAAATTTATATATTATAAAGAAACTAATAAGTACATGACTTATTATTATAGATTGATAATTTAATAAGAAAATAGGCGATACACTGATAGTGTAAAACAGTTTTACACTGTCATCTAATTACAAACCGTCATATATGGTAAGTTTGTTGACTTTTATAATAATTACCTTAAAAGTCATAATAACTGTTATTTGTGATTGGTTGACAATATAAAACTTTTTACACTAACAATGCATAATCATTAAACTCTAATTTAATTATATGATACCACATTATGAGATATTAATTATATGGGTATTTCATTGTGAATGTATTTCAAGAAAATATTAGGATTAATTATATTTTTAGTCCCTTATTTTTTTTATTGAATTTTATTTTTAGTCCCTCATAAATTATTTGACTGATCTTAGTCTCCAGTAAATTTGCCATTTGTTTTTTTAGTCCTAGCCATTTAAGTGGACCGTTAACTGATGAGATGTCCTTTGTGTTGGCAAATTGTAACATGCCAGGTGGATAAAATTTTTAGTCATTAGCATTGTTATTCTTTTATTACTAATTTATTAATGTTTGGAGGGCAGAAACATCTTAGTTGAACCTGATTGTCTAGACTTTTCCCTTGCTGACGGCATTAAGGAACTTGTTGCAGTGCCATTGGGTGCCTTCGAGGAGGTCGAAAGAGGCTTGGGGTTTTGGTGCTATGAGGGAGGATGTTTTGAGAGAAGGGGGTAAATTGGAGGGGTTTAATTGGTTCTGTTGGGCTTCGCTTACTGGGGGAAGGATGACGTTATCAGCGACTAGGGCTTAAGGAAGGGTCGTACAAAGACTCGCGGAGGATAAGATAAGGGCCGCTAGAGCAATTTTCAGTTATTCTAAATAGTTGTTGGGAATGTGAGCGAAATTTGCCACAAGATATTCTCTTGTATTTTTTTAGATTGGTTTTTTGTTGGCTTCAGTCTTGGAATTTTCATCCTTCTTTTGGAATTGATCGTACCCATATGATTGTAATTTGAATAAATGCAGCTGTATTTGCTTTTATCGATTTACAAATGTAATATGGTACATAATTAGTTTCTGTGGTGTATGCTCTTTTCATATCAAGAGTTTTCTTTTGCCTATTATTAGGTTGAAGTTTATGTAAATTGAAAAAAAAAAATCTTTTTTTAAGAAAGAAAATTTAATTGACAATTTTTGTGGTTGAAGCTCAAATTGATTGTTGAGGAACTTGATTATAAGGCACAAATGATACATAGGTGGAATAGTGTGAAGGATATCAATATTATATTGTGGTCTCCAATTAATAGATGAAAGAATTATTACCATTTTATCTGATACCCTATGTACAGTAATTCGATTTCATCACTAAGATAACATGTACCATGCTGAGAAATAGCATGTGTAACTCTAGATGTTTAAGTAAGAACAATGAACGCACTTTCTTCTTCTTTTTTCCTGCTATAGACAGTGTTAATTAATTTCTAGTTTGAAAGTGGATATTGTTGTACGCTTATAAACAGTTTCTGAAGTTGAGTACATTTCTGGTGTTAATTAACTCAAGAACTAGACATACATAGCATGGGGCCACGGAGGATGAGTTTCTTTGTAGTGTAATTGAAAATTATGAAACTTGTCAATATGAAATTATGGCATTGAGGGCCATACATAAAATCTTCCAAATGTCTTTATTTGATTTACTAAAGCAATGTAAGCAATGTGATGTGATGCACACGGGACTGATTATCTAAGTGCATTGTAAATTGTCGAAAGTAGCTAGCATGCAGGCAAGGCAAGTTTTATGTATATGCACACTATATATGGTTCTCGAGTCATGCTATGTGCTTACAAGAAGTTCTAAAAATAGTTCAGAATGTGGCAGGACCACTTCAGCACATGCTACAGTATTTTTAAACAGACCACATAGCATGCTATCTATACTTCCACTAGCAGGACCACTAATCTGTATCCGACAAAAAATATTCATTATGGACAAATTTTGACAAACAAATTTGACAAAAACAGAGAAATAAAATGAACTGAAGACACATGACATTAATTGATACCATCAATTACATTAATAAAGTCAAACAAGTGACATCTTTAATGAAAGATTCACATCCAAAACACTAACTTTCCCTGGATGTAAGTCTTTCAAGTAGAGTATTTGTATCCAATTTACATCCAAAAAACCATTCAGCAACAACTACTATGAAAATAGTAGCATCCATACCACATTTTAGTTTTTCAAAATACATATATCCAAACTACCTACAGGTCTTCCAAAATAATTACATTCAAAGTCTTCCAAAATAACTGACAAGAAACTGTTTTCTGCAATTAAATACATGTGTACCCTGCTGCTACATAGTCATGAGTCTTGATGAGGAAATTGTTTTCTGCAATTAAGTTATGTGGCAAAGTCCTTATTGCTATAAATTCATATTGATAGGCGAATGTGAGTCAATTAAATTTCAGGCTGACATGCTGACAACTTACATGAGTTTCATAAAAAGCTTTGTAAGCTTCATACAGTTCATTAGGTTGATTCACATTTTGTAGCACAGGTTGACCAGCACCTTTCATTGACTTAGAATTTTGACCCTAAAAAGCAAGTAAATTTTGTAAATAAAACTGAAACAGATAAATGAGTTCACATAATGTATATATACCATCTGCGTTGATTCATCCATGCATTTGGCAACCAAACTTGCAAGTGAATCATTATCACCACCTGCTTGTCCCTTTGATTTACCCTACATTTAATTATAAGGCATCTTCAGTAAGTTGTATAACTAGAACATGTCACAAGTCAGTATAGCTTAGCTTTAGTTACTTTAGTCTTGATAGTCGATTTCTTATTTCCCTTAGAGGACCTTCTAGTAGCAGTTTTTCCGTATAATGATGTTTAAAAGAATTAAGCATGTGGTTTAATAAGACATGACAGAAATACAAAAACACATATAAAAAACATGCTTACCTTCCTAACTACACTTGGTTGGCCACCTTCTTCACTTGGTTGAGTACAAGTCACAATTGGTTGATGACCTGCAATTGGTTGAGCAGATTTTTGTATTGGTTGGCCAACACCTTCACTCCCACATTGAGTACCTTTAGTGGCTAGTTAAATGGGTTCACTCCCAGCTTGACTTGATTCAATTCCTTGGGTATTTTGTGGTTGTGAAGCATCTGTGAACACCCAATTTTGTTCGGGTAAATGAAAATAAAATATAAAAGAAAAGGAAAAAAAAAGAACTTTTGAAGGAAAAAAGCTCTTTTTTATGATGAATACCACGGAAAGGCAATGTCATATCTTGAGTTATACTTGTCTATTTGAGGTGTTCTTTGCACTGTTGAAAAGCTTGTAGAAAGATCTACAACTCATATCTCTACCTCAAAAACCAAAATCAACTTCTATCTTGATGAAAGCAACCTCAAAGCGGGCCATCATAAAAAAACTCAAGTCTCACATTCCTTCCCTTTTACCTTCCCTTTACTTAGAAGTCCCACATTGGACAATCTACAACCATGCATCTTCTCCTTCCCCTATATAAAGAGGTGTTTACCAAGCAATGGGGGGAAACCAAAAAAATCCATTAATCATAGGTTTAATGCAAAGTATGGAGCTTATAAAAGTTTAATTTTTTTTTTCCTCTCTTGGAGCCTCTACTAGAAGCTTGTAGTGGATTATTTTGTGCTCACCACAAATTGTTCTCTTAAGGTAAGTTTGTCGACCTTATCTTTATATATATATATATATATATATATGTCTTAATATCCTTTTTTTATCATTGTTATTGTTATTAAATCTTATTCTTTGTATGTCCTTTTCAAATTAGAAATATTTTATTTTAATTAATTTTTTTAAGAGAAATGATTAATTAGATGTGACATCTTTTTAATTCTAAGGTTTTGAGGCACAAGTTATGACAACTTGATGTCTTTAAACTCCTTTCTAAAATTAAAAATGTTAAATCAAAATTAAATTGCTACAAAAATAAAAAAACGTTATTATTATTATTATTACTTTTTCTCTATGTTTTTATTGTTATTTTAATTAGGAATATTCTATTTTTTTAAAATATCATAAATAGAGAAAAAGAATTAATTGGATGTGACATCTTCTTAATCCCGAGATGTTAAGGCATAAGTTGCAACAGCTTGGTGTCTTAAGACTCCTCTATAAAATAAAACAAAAAAAAAATGTTAAGCCAAAATTAACTTGCTTCAAGGGATTGACTTGGGTGTACACCTCTGTTGATTCTATTTTTAAGACGTATGAGTTGTGACGGTTCAGACATCTTAAAATTTAATAAACAAAATTAAAAAATGACAACATACAAATATTTTCTACAAAAGAATTACGTGAGTCTGATTCTCTATTGTACCGGGAGATACATAGGAGCAGGGGTCCACTCTTGTCGATCTCAAAAATAATAAAATTTAAGATACAATAAAAATCTTTTTTTATAATAAATAAAATTCTTTTTGAAATTATTTTTGGGATGAGATAAATATTTTAAAAGTCATTTATAATTTGCTTAATTAATTAGAGGTAATCGTCTTTATGACGGACGTCGTAAGATGCTAATATCACCCTTACGCGTAATTGACTCCCAAACCCAAAATCTGATTTTGTAGACTATTTTCTTTTTAGGTTTTTCCAATATTTTTCCTTAATATATATTGGTGGCGACTCCATGTTTTCAAAACTCTTTTTTGTTGTCCCGTTGCAACCCCGGCTGCAACACCATCCACATTTATCTATGATTGAGTATACTGCTCAATAGGTGGAAGTTTGCATGTTCTCTTGTTATGACCAATTACAAGGCATCTCCTACACTTGTTAACAGTGTTCATCCTCCTTAATTTAGGTGGGGTTGAGCCTTCATCTAGCTTTCTCCTTCTTAGTTTCTTTGGCCTTCCAACTCCTCTTTTGTACTATGGTGGTAACAGCTCATCTTTAGTACTTTTTGGTCACCTACTTTGGCCATTTATTAGAGATATAACCTGTTCATAGCATAACTTATACAACTCCATGCTATAGTACCTGTGCATATGCAGTTGTGGATCACCCCCTTTGCATGTGATAGCGGATACAGCATGTCTACATAGGATTCTGACCAAATCCCAAAAGTTCCAAGAACATGATTGTTGACCTAAGTTTATAATAACTTTTCAGTAAACAACCTATGTGTGACTTCAAATTTGGATCCCCTAGCCCAAGTTGCAAACCTATTTGCACTTAATTCAACTTCTCCATCTAACCTCCTCCTAGGCTTAAGCGTCACCTCAACCTCCATCTTTTTTATCTTTTGTCTTAGAGTAGCAAACCTACCCATGATGTAGGTTTGCTATATAGGTGTGCCTCCACCAAATTTTTTCTTAAAGTTGCTATATAGGTGCCTAAGACAGAAACGATGCTCACAACCTTCCATTTGCTCTTCAACACATGGAACTAATCCCTGTTATAAAAATCAGTTAGATAAATTAATAGGAAATTTAAAAATTAATAACAAGTAATAAATTAATAGGATTTATGTTTTAACCTTTTGCTGATTTGATAGTAAAACCCATCTATGTTCTCTTGGATGACCAATATCCTTAAACAAAAGTGTAAGAAACCAGCTCCAGCTATCCTTTGTCTCTGACTCCACAACAACAAATGCTAAGTTTTGATCATTGGGGTCTCTACCAACAACTGCCCTCCAAATTGGTTCTTTAAATGACAATCATCAATACCAATAAATGGCCTACATGTTTATTGAAAGGCCTTCTTACATCCATCAAAGCATACATAAAATCTTCCAAATCTAGGCATGAGATTAAGGCTAGGTCTCTCCACTAATAATTTGCATGTATTACCAGCACATGCTCTTTTCAGCTCATCACAATAAGACCACAACATCAAGTACTACTTACTGGCATTCCCCTCCATCATTTCTAATGTCAATTTTCTTCCCATAAAAGCAGTTGCAGTTGTTATGCCAACAGAAAATCTAACCCTAATATCATCTATAACTTCATTCACTGATATTAGTCAGGACCTCCACACCAACATTAGTTTGAACCTTCACCCCACCCTCCACACCAACATCATTTTGAACCTCTACCCCACCTTCCACATCAACATCCATCCTAACATCCACACCAATACCTGTAGCCTCATCTTCTTCAATAGGTCCTGTAACGACCTAATTGTCGCTACAAAACAACCCTACAAAACATGCACCTCATCCACCTATCAGGTGAATAAAATCAATTCAACATCATGTCTATATATAGGTCATACACATCAACTGAGAGATCCACCTATCTCTCCTGGTACTATACATGTATATCTGTATATTTGTCATCATCATGTCATACACAACAATAGGATAACACCAGCCCATATCAAATATATCAAAATATACATCATCGGGGAAGCGGGATACAAAACTCATTCCCTATAGCTGGTCAATCTATACAATCCCATCAAAAGAATAACTATACAGAACAACACTCCCAAAACAAAAAGAGTTGTCTCACAAGCAACTCCACCATCATCTCTAGGCAGTCGGGTCCACTGAAGCCTCACCGTCTGCTCCCACGCCATAGGACGTGATCATCACAGGCACATCAGTGCAACAGCAATAGGACAATCAACAACAACAAAACACGGCAAGGGTAAGCTTACTAAAACAACAACAAAGCATACGATGTTGGAAATCATTAACAATTCATAATATTCAACCACAAGTATATGGCACACCATCATATATCCAGAGTTCTCAACATCTACATATAGATGTACATATATAAAGCAGTCATTTACATGGCAAAGAGTTCTCAATCCAGAACTCCATATCACAACCAATCCGTCACAACTATGTCAATGCATGATGACACGACTCTCAAGAGATTTACAACATATCGGGCGATCAGTTAGGTCTCACCCCCTACTGTGGCCTATTTAAGCACCATTTAGGGATTGCCAAACTCTGATCTGCGAATAAGCTTAGTGGTTTGTCATGATAAGTGTATGTGGGTGGTGGCTTATTGCAATACAAGGCCTGCATCACCTTGGCCTCCTGCGGAGTCACCCATCCACTCATCCCCAAAGGCCCATCATCAGCTGCCCCACGTCTTATCCAGCACTAGGTTGGAGGCCTATCTGAGTACCAATTCTAGTCACCATCCAGCTTATATGCCTACCTATACCACGGCATGAGGTCCAACGTTAGCTACCTCAGCCACCAACTATGCATGAATGTATGTACTACACATCATCAACTATTCAACCACAACCAATAAACATACAACATGTATATATGTATATCAATACAACTAGTGGCAAAGAGGTCCATTGTCAGCTACCTCACATGACCATTCACACCATCAACCACTCAACCACAACCAATAAACATATAACATATATAGGTATATCAATACCACCAGTGGCAAAGAGGTCCATCGTCAGCTACCTCACACAGTCACTCAACATCCATCAACACCATACTGACCCTAATCTGGCCTTAATCAAAATCAACAGGTAAGGTCCTATCTAAGTAGCCCATCCCGTGAGAAACATTATCATACATAACAAGCAGAGGTCCTATTTAAGCAACCTTCCACTTCACAACCAATCCAACAATCAACTGAATTACAAAACCAAAGCCTTCTTTGAAAACTATTTGGAGGATTAACAAACCTTGAAATTCATAAAATTTAACATTTTGGGATGAAAACTTTAAAAATATGAAATAGTACATTCAGATATAGAATAACAAATTATGTACTGTAGTAACAGATTATGTACTGTAGCAAAATGCATTAGTTTTTTTTTTTAACAGTAGATAATCGATTGTCAGATGCCCATAATCGATTATTTCCGAATCAAATCCAAATTATTTTTTTTCTGAACAGTAGATAATCAATTATCCAACTGCATAATCGATTATTTCCGAAGAAAATCACGAAAACAGTTTTTTGAGACTCCAGATAATCGATTATCAAATGCCCATAATTGATTATCTGCAAGGATTTTCGAAAAAACGTGATTCTCTTTGAAGAAAACTCAAATTTTTCAACCAAATAACATAGATTTTCAAATCAATGGTATTCCAACAACCTCAATCCACCTCAACCAAGTCAATACAAACCAAATCATACAATCAATTCAACATTTCATCACAAAATCATCAATTTCTCATCCAAATCTCAAAATTTCTCCCAAAACTCATTTTCACCCCAAATCCAACAAAATGGCAACATCCACAGAGATTTAACCGATCATAAGGCAAGAAATCAACATACCAACAGTTATTAACACAAAACAACCGATTTGTAAGCTTTCCTTACCTCTAAAAGTTCTTGAATATGAATTTAGGTTCCTTGATAATCTGGTGTTCTTGAGCAAAAATCTTTCACAGATTGATTCTTCCTCTTACCACAATCACTAAGCCGAGCCCAAAATCCTCTACTATCCCTTGCTAACTTGAGAGATTCTAGAGAGAGATTGAGAGGGAATTGAAGAGAGAGAAAGCGTAGAAAGAGAAAGAAAATGGGAGAATGAGGGATTCCTCCCCCCTCTTCCTTTATATACCCAATCTCCCCAGAGCTCTCACACGAACTTTTGGCCAATTGAGGCCCAAACCTCATCAAGCCACTTCCTTTATCTCAAAACTGGTCTAACTTAACCGTTTTCTCTCAAAACTCCAAAATCATTCTCACAACATACCCAAATTGGCTCAAGCACATATCTCAAACTTCCTAAATTCAAACCATAATTTCAGACCAACAACTCACAATCATCATCACATACAACATACTGTACATAGCAACAATTCATTTATTTCTTTTAAACACCATAATCACATATTAATTTTCACTTTTAGTTATTAAACCACTAAATCATACATTAAGAAAATCACAGCGTTACAAGTCCTGCTTTGTTGGTACTAGTTAAAAATTCCACAACAGTGGCTTCATGCACTTTAAGATGTTCAAAAAAGATATCTACTTCATTCCTAGTTGAGATAACATAACTTGATAATTCAAGGACTTGCTTATCATCATAAACCTCCTTTAACCCCTCCTCAAAATTTTCATTTTTCTACTTCCACCAAAGTCTAAACTCCCCTAAGTAGCCCAGTTCCTTCACCAAACCAGCGGTTTCAAAAAATGACCAAATGTCCTTATCCAAGTTATGAAAGGCAGCAATATCTACATCCTTGTATTGTAGTTATAGATGGGGTTCTTTTGAAAAAGAACCTCTATGGTGGATCACAACCGAAAAGGGCATCCTAAAAAATTAATGTTAAAATATTTGCATCAATATTAAAAAAATTAAAAAATTAAAAAAAATACAACATACAGGTATACCCGCACAGTTACAGACACAGTAACAATATTAAAAAAATATTTGAAATTCAAAAAACACTTGGTCACACATGCTTTCACGATTACACATTCACAGTCACATAGAGGAAGACAAAAATGGCTTCGACCCGACATGCTTTGAATACACACAACAACCACACATCACCTACCCAAATTAAAAGCAAGCCACGAGAAAGGAGAAAGGGGGACCACAGTCAAAAAACCTCTACTTTCAGTTGTTAGTACATAACACATGTAAAGGCAAAAGAACACATTTACCTCGGTTTGAGAAATGGGACGACCCAAGAAGAATCTCTGCTATGTTCCAAGCACTGCAATGGAGGACGATTCAATTTGCTAGATTCGATTCGCTCTTCCTGCTCTCTGCTAAGATGCTTCGCTAGGGTTTCCTTCAAAAAGAGAAAGAACGACTAAAAAGAGAACTCTTCGTTTTCTTTTTTAAGTCCAAACATAAATAAATTAGTAATAAAAGAATAAATTTAATATTTTGTTATTATATTTAAATTTAAATACTTTAAATAATTTAATTGTTATTTATAAGGTTAATAAGGTTAATTAACAATGTTGATGACCAGTTAACAATTTTATCCATCTGGCATGTTACAATTTGCCAACATGGAGAACATCTTTTTAGTTAACAGTCCACTTAAACGGCGAGGACTAAAAAACCAAACGGCAAATTTATTGGGGACTAAGACTAGTCAAATAATTTATGAGGGACTAAAACAAAATTCTATAAAAAATGAGGGACTAAAAACATAATTAACCCAAAATATTATATAGTTTTAATAATTCCAATTTTTCTACTCTTTGAATCAATTATACTATTTTAATAATTTCAATTTTTCTACAATTTGGATCAATCATCAAATCTATATTAAAAAATAATCATTTTATAATCCCGAAATAGTTAAATAAGTATCAAAGTTATCATGAAATTGTTTGAAAGTATGTTAATATTTAAATTAGTATGAATGAATATTTTGATAGAAATTTCACAGTAGCATGATTCTTTTAATCGAAAATTTATATTTTTTATTATAATTATTTCTTTCTATGTTTGAAGTCTTTATACTGGGTTATGACTTGGTTGAAATTTTAAAGACGTCAATTTTTTTGGTGTGTTTTGGTATAACAATAAACAAAAGTCAAACACAAATTTTGTTTCATGTGATTTTTCTTTCGAAACCAGCATTTTATTATGGTAAGTTAAATGTTGCGGTTTTACAAATGTAATGCAAATCACTTTTAAAGATTTTGATTTGTGATGAAGAAAATCAAAGTTCAACTACTATAAATATTATATAGAAGGAAGTGTTTTAAAATATATAAAATGTATTTCCTCAGTTAAATTTAATTATATTTTCTATCTTGTTAAATTTTTTATATTTAAAAAAAAAAAAAAAACTCAGGCATCACCGGGTAGGTATACTAGTATTATGCTAACTCCTAAACTTATATTCACCCTTAATTTGAAATAGAACAAATTTATCATATAATCAATAATCAATAGTATTATTAGAATTCCTACGACTTTGCTCCATGTCATCCATTTATATGATATATTCTCACCCCAAATGTTTAATTCTACAAGTCCGCTAGATTACGTTTACGTCCAAAGGCCTTGGCTTTAAGCATCAGTATTAGACTCTTTCATTAGTTTTTAATATGCGTTTTTCTTTAATATATGAGATATGCTGTCTTCGAACAGAATACTTACCTGATATAACTACTTTCCAACGCCAATTGTCTTGTATTCACCTTCAACTCCCCGAAACGGGAGGTTTAGGCTCACCTAGTAATTGTAATCTGGGGGCTGCTATTCTCATCTTTTTTTTTTTTTATTTTTTGCTCTTTTCGCACCTTACTTTTAAAAAAAAGTGTAAAATATCTATTTTGTCTTCACTCTTTTTTATTTTTTCTCTCTCTTTTTCACACCCCTATTTTATTAACAAAAGCGCGTTTGTGTTGTATATTCGATATATAACGGACACAAGTTTCTATTTTGATACATAACAGAAATGTATTTTTGTTTTGTTAATTTTTTTGAAAAATTAATTGAAATATTAATTAAAATATAATTTACTCCTTTTAATATTAATCAAATCAATTATGAAAAAAATTACCTTTTTTAATTGAAATTAAATTAATTACGATACAATTTACCATTTTTCATAGTAATTGAAATAATTATGATGCAAATTTCCTTGTTTAATAATAATCAAATTAATTATGATACAGTTTTAAAAAAAATACGATACAAGTTATCTTTTTAATAAGAATCGAATTAATTATAATGTAAATTACCCTTTTAATAGTAATTGAATTAATTATGATGCAAATTACCGTTTTTAATAGTATCATAAATTGTATCATAATTAATTTAATTACTATTAAAAGCGGTAATTTGCATCATAATTAATTCAATTCTTATTAAAAATTGTAACTTATACCGTATCTTTTTTAAAATTGTATCATAATTAATTTAATTACTATTAAAATGAAAATTTTGCATCATAATTATTTTGATTACTCTTAAAAATGGTAACTTATCATAATTAATTAATAGTTTAATTAATTTTAAGAAAAAATTAACACAAGGGAAACGCGTTTCCGTTGTGTATGGATTTGATACACAACGGAAATACTTTTTCGTTGTGTATTGAAATTCAATACACAATGGAAACATGTTTCCACTGTGTATTGTGTGCAACAGAAATGCGTTTCCGTTGTATATGGAGGGCACACTTTCTAACACAACGGAGGGGTATTTTTGGGAAAAAAAATAACAAACAAATCTTGGGGTAAAAAGAGTAAAAAATTAGGGTGAGAATAGTAAGGCCCTTGTAATTTCTGTGGAGCCAAGACTTAAACGTGCATGGAAGCAGTGTTTTAAAATTTGGACCAGTTATTGATTCAATCAAGACACTAGATCACTGGATCAATGGTCTAATTGGAGAATCATTAATTGCACCGCATGATCTAGTCTCTATTAAAAAATTTAAAAATATTCATGACATATAAATTTCATACATATAATATTTATTAAATTAAATTTCAATTGTGATGTGTAGCCTAGGAATAAATAAAAAATCAACAATAGTATTTGACATAAGGGTGAAGGAAGGAAGGACTGAATGTTACACATTCAAGTCAAACAAACCAAACCAAGTGAAAAAGCAAGTGCATGTAGTCAATACAAAAGACATTTACGTTGTATGCATACATGTATTCAGATTTTAGATTTACGGTTTCAATAATTATTATCATTTCACATATGAATTTTTTTTATAATTAAAATTCATCGTAAATAAATACTTTTAAATATATAAATTATATTATAAGTTGGAGTTTTTATTTTTTTTCAATAGTTGTAGTTAAAACGTCATTTCATGCTTAAAAAAAATCTTTAAACCAGTCTAGGTTAACCCATTGGTTTACTGGTTTAACCGCAAAACTCGTTGAGTCACACCGATTCATACCGGCCGATGGCATGTCCATTCCAATCATTAGCTTGAACCGATTGCACCAACAATTCCTGATCCAACCAGTTAGACCGGCCGATTCGACCTCTTTTTTAAAACACTACATGGAGTTTGAATACCATGTAGTTGTGCTGCAGTAGGATACGTGAATGGGTTTTTCAGATTCTAAAACAATTATGGAATTTGCCTTACTTCCATATGTGAATCATTTGTGGGGTCCATTGCAACTTGAGCACTTAAATTAAGAGTCAAACGAGACTTGATAATTGGTGCCAAATTCTTTCCTATTTAAGGATCTGGATCTTTTCTTTATATTCAATGGCTTCCCATGATTATGGTATTCAACAATTGTAACCTCATCCTAAGCATTAAATGTAATTGTCTAGCCTACATTAATGTTGTCATCATTGCCATTTAAGGGAATAAATGCGTTGTTTCTCCCATTTACCTTCCTTGCTTAATGCTCCGTTACATTTTTACCTTTAATTTCTCCCTTATCTTTTTGTCGTGATTTGGCTTTTCGTTTCTCACGCATTACAATTAGCCAATCACTACACAAATCTTGATTCCTCTAATAACGTCCACCACATGATATGGACTAGGGTTTGCATGTTGGTCGTTTCCATGCATATGCACGAACCCATCCACCCTAGTATTGGTTACATTCGCCGTTAGTGATGAATCAACTAAAAGTTTATCATAACACTTAACAATATAACCATAGAACCATCTTTTTACAAAGAGATAAACCTTCATATTAAACCTTAAACCAATGATTTTTTAACCAAACTTTCCTCCCGATAGGCTGTGAAGTGAATGAGAATGTCACATGAATGAGAGTTGAATTGTGACTTTAAAAACTTTTCTTGTTACAAATCCTTCTGATCATATTCTGATGCTCAAAATGCATATTGTACAGACCTTTATATCTTTTTAAAGAATGTTGAACACTAGTAAGAAAATCTTTTAATGAAATAAGTCCTTTGTGTTCTTAAAACCAGAAGTCCTTAATGAACGTGTTGTTATCAAATCACTAATGATTAATTGAACTTTTATGAAATTTTATCCTAAGAATCTTAGAATCTTCTCACTCAGAATGCATTCTAATTGTATGATATATGAAATACTATTTTTCAGCATAATCAAAATGTTGAATTCAAAAGCCTTTTCTTTATCAGAAAAATTCAAGGTATTCAAAAAGGAAATTGTTTTCTTTTCACTCTTAATCTATATAGTATTTTTCAAAAGCTTGAGTTTATTAATGATTGATTAAATCTTTAAAAGATTTTCTCAAAATCTAAGATTCTGGTTTTTCTGTAAAAGTTCTCTTGATGATTAATTTCCCTTTTGACAAAGTTTCAAAAATGGATGTTTAGAAGAAAATAAACAATGTGCAAAGCAAGAAATAAAAGACATAATGATTTATCATAATTCACCCAAAATACCTGGGCTACATTCAATCCCCACACTAGGTAGGATTTTCACTATCAAGTTCAAGTATTGTTCCCAACATCTTCAGGCTTCACAACATATCAGCATTCTAAACTTATATAGGTTCTTCTCAACCACAAAATCATACCATTTCTTAGAAGACACACCAACTCCATTACAATACCAATACTTGGTCAAGAAAATAGACAACACAACACCTTAACCACAACACCAACACTTGGTCATCTTTTTGCTCCAGTCCACCAAATCTCATTCTTTGGTTAAGAGAATTTCGTTAACCATCATTCATTGGAGATCCCACATCAATTAGAGATATGGTCAAAATAGAGTATATAAGTGAGGAATAACCCTTACCTCTTGAGCTAGCTTTTAGGCTTGAGTTAAGATCAAATCCAAATTCTAAGATGGTATTAAAGTCTATCTAACAATTGTTGTTGAGCCTATCACACCACCTATTATTGGACTTTATCGGACCATCCACAGGTGTTCAATCCTACAAACTTCATGCTCGAAATGTTCAGTCCTTAGCATAAGGGGATGTGTTGGAGATCCCACATCAACTAAAGATATAACCAAAATAATTAAATAAAGTATATGAGTAGCACTCACCTCTTGAATTAACTTTTGGGATTGAGTTAGGCAAAAAATCTCCAAATTCTAAGATCATTATTTGTGACAAACTTCATATATTATGTCATAAAGGATAGTAAGACTTAAAAGTCTTTTCTTTCACATTTGAGAGCAACAGTCTAATCTCCATATCCCCATGACATGGACTTATCCCCGAGCATACACGAAATGATAAAAGCATGACATCTATAAAATTATCAGAAAAGGATTAATATAGTAGAAGTACAAGGTTAGACGAGTTCTTTGTCCACATGGATTCTAGTCGTCAAGAGAATGTGCATCCAATTAATTAAAAAACACAGTCACATTACTCGGCGATATGCACATAAAAATTAAGATATAGCTTTATAGCTAAATGGTCCATGTAATAACCATTAATACAAACACTCATTTGACACATCTTATTTCTCACTACTTCTCTTTTTTTAAGATATTACTTATTATATCTATCATTTCACTCTCCTAGACAAACATTGGGTGTCCATTAAACATTATTCATTGTCGGTTGCCTCCATATATAAAATTTAAGGAAAAAGAACTTTGTAAGTATTCAAAACTATTTTACAATCCCATAGAGGCAAGAGACTGCTCCGATCCGATCCTACTCTTTCTGAGCCGTTCAGAAATGATGAAAGCAAGCTCAAGAGATTGAGAGGCATTAAGCCTAGGGTCACAGTGTGTGTGGTAACGTGAGCTAAGATCATCAAACGTGACCGTCCTTGACCCACCAATGCACTCAGTCACATTTTGACCCGTCATCTCTAGATGAACCCCACCTGGGTGACTACCTTCTTGTTCATGCATGTCAAAAAATGCTTTCACCTCTGCCTGTCCAAATAGGCGATAAAATAAATTAGAGGCATCAATAATCAAATATCAAGGTTGGCAGTCATATGATGTTGCTTTCTCTAAAGTTGGTAGGAATTAAAATTCAAAACCAGTCAAGGTTGGTTCAATTGGTGATAGAAAAATGAGAACCTTAGGTTTGATTTTTGTAGCCAGCTATCCTCTATGGCACAGGAAGTCGCAATGGCTTACCTGAAAATGAGATTGTTCTCATCTCCTCTCCTCTCCTCCCCTATGCTTCTTATATTCCCGAAAAAAAAAATATAGAAAATAATGTATTTGAAATGGAAATTTTGAGACAAGAATTTAATTTTTTTTATATAGATTTAAAATATTATATCTAAAAATGACTTGATTGAATACTATTTTTTTTTTAAATGATAGAAATTTTATTGGAGATTAAAGATATTTTAAATAATACCTCACCATGTGGTATTTCTCCCTCCACATGGATTCTAGTGATTGATAAAGAAACGCAACCCCACTCTACGATGACATTTCTCTTACGTTAGTTGATCAAATAACCAAATATCAGCTTTCATACTTCACTTCGGTGCCGCTACTACAAGCAGACCTTTTGTGACCTACCAATTCAGCTTCTAAATATTATATAACCTTCAGGTTTGGTAGCTCACCATTCAGGACTAGTTTAGATATCAAACCTTCAACAACTACTCGGCAGGCCACAACCATGCATTAAAGCAGCTAAAAATACGTCTACTTCATCAATTAGAGACACCGATGTTAATTGTTTCCCAATCTTCTTTTCAAAGCTTTTCAGATAATCAGATGTAAGTTTAAAAAGACACGATGATTTTAGAAGTGAATAAGTTTATGCCGAGTAAAATGGCAATAACTAACATGATTTTAATCCAAACATATCTACTCTTCTAAATGCACCCGAAAGCTCTATTATGCCTTAAAACCAATCAAAAGAGAATTAGTCACAAGAATCGTACCCTGATGGCATCGAAGGGGCGAGTTTTGAGTCCACACGGAGCCTTTATGGTGTTTCCATGCATAGGATCACTGACCCAAGTTACAATTTGTCCCGCTCTGCGCACTGCCCTGATCAGATGTGGAAGCTTTACCCTCGTATTTTCAGCTCCCATCCTCGTGATCACAGTTATTCTCCCTGGTTTGTTTTGGGGATTCAAGATCTCGATCAATTTAACAAGCTCATTTGGATCCATCTTATCACTTACCTGCAATATGATGCCATTTTATTTGATCCATCATTACACTATCCAACTTCAATAAAGCAAATCAAGAGAGTAGAGACTAAAGATACGTCAAAATCCCAACAAAATGAAATGGTTTTGCATGTACAAGTTCATAAAATGAAAGTGCACTTGGTTTTAGAAGAAACATGTCCAAACCTTAATTCCAAGGGGATTAGCAACTCCTCTTAGAAACTCAACATGGGCACCATCCAGCTGCCTGGTCCGTTCCCCAACCCAAAGCATATGGGCGGAGCAGTCATAGTAGAGACCAGAAGTTGAGTCCAACCTAGTGAGTGATTGTTCATATGGCAATAGCAAACATTCATGTGAAGTCCAGAACTCAGTTGTTTTCATTATAGGATGGTCCACCGTGAGGCCTGCAGCAGCCATGAATCCAAGGGCCTCATCAACTCGGTGAGCAAGCTCAAGGTACCTGCCATAAAACAGATTTAGTTTACCTCCAGCTACAGGGATTAAAACAGCCAAATCATGGTCTTGGAACAAGAAAAAGTTATTGTCAGCAGAGTCATAATATTAAAACTTAACAACGACTCGCGTAAATGATATCGAATAAAAACCTTCTCTTAATCCGATACTGCATAAAAATGTCTTGTTTGAGGTAGTGGAGACCCAGCTTCAGCATTTAATTGATTAAAATGTCAGTTGGGTCCGTCCTGACCATTTCACAAACAAGTTTTCAAAGAAAAAAAAAAGTACTGTAAATGCTCAGGCTCCAGCCTTTTACAGCATATCCGTTTTTGCAAAAAAAAAATTCTTTTCCAAATTACAATCATATAGCTTTTCTGAAAATATACAGCACCATTGCACCAATATTTGTTATTACGTTACGTATCAAGTTAACGCGGAAAAAATAGATAAAGAGAAAACTTGTTTTCCGTGCAAATGAAGAGGGAAATGACATAAAGATACAAAAATTATAAAAGGAAAAGCAATTTACATTAAATGATAAAAAAATGAAAAAAAGTATATATAAGAGAAGTTTAGCCTTCCGTATGAATTATTCACATGCAATTTGTCATTTTGTCTTCGTAGATAATTGTGTCTAGTAATTGTGTGTCTTTAGCATGCAATTTGTTTAGCTTTCCGTATCATTTACATGCAATTTGTCACATTTTGCCTAGTAATTGTGTCTTTACTCTTTAGCACCTTTTTTCCAAAAAGAAAGTAGCGTCCGAACTTTTCCCGTAAGAAGGCAGTATAACTTGTCTCCATACGTAAAAAAGACTAATATTATTCTTACATATATTTTTTATAATTATTTTTTATTTTTCTTCGTTATATCATTCATTTTATCTTATAATTTTCTTTTTTCTTTTCTAATTTCTCTTATATATATATATATATATATATATAGGAAAGGAATCAAATAACATCAGTATAACTTACACTAACTATTATACCATTAAATAACTTTTAATTGAATGGTTTTATCTCAAAACCCATTGTTAGATTCAAAGCTCTTTTCATGTAGATCATATCTACAAAGTATTGTATTAATCCATTTCCTCCCAAATCTCCTGACCATTCCCTAATTAGAGAGAGCCGAAAGGAAACTAATTGGTGACAAGAACGTAAAAATATGTGAAATGAGAACGTGCAAATACCGTTGCCCATAAACAAATGAATAAAACAAGCTAGATTCATGTTAATTTGACATATTAATATGTCACAAATATGTGAGTCTGGCATTCTTAACTAGTATGAAGTTTGCAGGACAAGTTGCAATATTGAAGCCAACCCCCATCAATTATGAGGAGCAACTACCCTCTGCCCACTGTAGTCCAACTTCAATCTAAGGTCGAATTAAATTGAAATTGAGTAACTTATTTCTATATATAAGTTTTTGGGTAGATTTCCATCCCATGTTACCCTAGTACTATATTCTTTTATTTTTGCCTATGTATAATGACCGCAATGAGATTTACATTTAAGATCCTATACAAATTATCCAAACTTTCCACCAATTATATACTCTACTTTGCATGAAGATGTAACTTAAATTTATTAATTCATAATTATTTTTTTCCAAAGATTTGCAACCTTTATACAAATTCATGGAAAAAATTACAGAATTGATATTAAAATTAATGAATTCATACAGAAAAATTACAAATTCATGAGATGAAAGAAATAAAATACTACAATAGTATCAAAATGAACCCTACACCTATTTTTTGTAGGACAAAACTCATATATAGTATTATACGCCAGTTAGTTTTTATAATTATTAGCGATTTTAATTATTAAAATAAAAATAGCAATTATCGGCAAATTATCAATTTTGATTTTAAAGAAATTGATAATATGTTACCTCATATAATATAATGAGATGTATATCACGTCATTCTTAAGTGACAACAAGGATTACTTTTAAAAAATTTAAAATTTACAAGAAAAATAACTAATAAAAAATTATGGAAGACTAAAACGAAAATTGCATGTCAGACATATGAATTAAAATGTAGAATATTTTTTTACATACAAACCAAAACAAAGTGTAAATTTTTTTTAGATAAAAATTAAAACAAAAGCTTGCGTAAGACATAAGAATTAGAACAACAGTGTTATAACTTCAATAATTAACAAAAACTAGTTCATAAACATTTTTTTACTGCAAAGACTTGCGAAGAATTTTTTTCATATAAAAACTTAAAAAAACAAAAAAGGTAAGTACAGGTGTGCAGCAACCAAATTTTTTAATTTAACCATTTTCTTCTTTTTATCCCTTTAGAAAAACCAACAAAGATGGACAATCCAGATCTTCTGTAACTATAAACTGGAAAGCGCAGAAGTAGCCGTGATTATGGAAAAGGTTGTAAACATTAATTATGAAAAGGGAGACGTAACTGTAAACTTGAATGTAACACAAAGTATTTAATAATAGGTTTAATTACTTTTTTTTTCTATAATTATGCAAACTTTACCTTTTGAATCCTATAATTAAAAATAATTATTTTTAGCTCCTATACATGTGTTTTTTATACTGGTTTGACCCCTACCATTTTAAACCACTATAAATTGAATAAAAAAGTCAAAAAATGTTAATTTGTGGTGGTTTTTTACCACCAATTTTTGTTTTGTAACGGTTTTCTTTTATCAAGTTAAGACACACTTAACTGCAAGGACCAAACAAGTATTAAAAGTACATGTATAAAGACTAAAAAAAATTATTTTCAACTATATGAACCAAAAAGTAAAGTTTGCGCAACTATAGGAAAAAAAATAATAATTAAACCCTAATAATATTTAATCATTTTATCACATGATTTTATTTATTAATCTATTAGTAATATAACGTGACAATAATATCGCTTGATTTTTTATTAAAAAAAAGGAAAAACAATTGTATCGGGTTTATTTAATTAGAATTAATTTTTTTAAAATAATTTAAAAATATTTAATTTATCTATATTTTAGACCAAAAGAGTATTTATATGTAAAGAATATTCTAAAATAAAAGTATTTTATTTAAATAATAAAGTAAAATTAATTATAAAACATTAATATAAATATATTTTAAAAATAATAAGTTTGACGTTTAAATTAATTTTATTAAAATTAAAAATTTACAGTTTTGTTTTAACGAGAGACTTTGACCCTGTACACACAGTGATACAACCATTTTCTTGATTTTTTATTTTTATTGTTCTAGGTACGATTTCAAGGGTGATTGACTAAAGTAGTGTCCTTTTGAAAACTAATTACCAGTTTGGAATTATTTTGAAACATATTATTGATATGGGATGGTCAATGGAGGAAAACGCTAGTCAAACTAGCATTTTTCAGTCCAAGTCTTAATTATTTTTTTTAATTTAAACGCAAAAAATGTCAGCTAGGATGACACGTGGAACACGCTAGTATGACTAGCGTTTTCTAAAACTGCTAGTCGTACAAGCGTGTCTCCCGTGACACACAACGTGGCAAAAGAGAGAGAAGACGGGAGACACATGTACAAAACGCTATTACTAGTAGCGTTTTCAATTTAATATTTTTTTTTAAAACGAAAAAAAAAAGTTTTAAATTAATAAAAAATTGAAAACGCTATTACAAATAGTGTTTTCAATTTTTTATTAATTTTTTCAGATCAATATTTTTAAAAAATGAAAAAAAGTTTTTAATTTTTAATTAATAAGATACAAAAAACGCTATTTGTAATAGCGTTTTTAGTTTTCTAAAAAATTTTATTTCAGTCAAAAATTTTTAAAAAAATATTTATATTTTTTTCAGATTAATATTTTTAAAAAATGAAAAAAATATTTAATTTTTAATTAATAAGATACAGAAAACGTTATTTGTAATACCGTTTTAAGTTTTTTAAAAAATTTTATTTCAGTCAAAATTTCTTAAATTTCTAAAAATACTATTTTAAATTTTTTTATTATATTTGTATTTATGTTAATTTTTTAAAAAGAAAAATCAGACTGGAAAACGCTATTAACAGTAGTGTTTTCCAGTCAGATAAGACAAGATTACTGTATTTCTTGGTTCCTAATATGCACACAGTAGGTGAAACTGGAAAACTGTAATATGAATAGTATTTTTTGGCACTATTTCACGCGTGATTCTTGAGACTACAAATTACTGTTCAGCGTGTCACTATTCCTGCGCGTGTTAAGCATGCTTTGCATGTTACCGTTTTTGAAGAGCTGTAGCAGTTGGAAAACGCTATTTTTATAGCAGCTTTCCACAATTAAAAAATATTTTGACTCCTTATATATAGAATCTGGTCCCTACTCTTTCACACTTCAGTAAGTTCGAATTGTTTGTGTTGTGAATGAGTTACGGTTAAAAGCTACGCGAATATCACTATCTGTGTAAGCTTGAGGAAAAAATAACAACATACTGTAAGTAAAAAAAATTATAATGTATTATTTTTATTTTTAATTACTCATTATATTATTATATTAATATTATTTTTTTTTCATCTGCTCTGACTCACATTTTTATATTGCAATTTTCTAACATTTTGGGGTTGGGCTCAAATAGTAACATAGTGTAAGAATAATAATTTATTAGTTTCTTTTTTTTTTGTCTGGTCCGTACTCATAGATTTTATTCATGCAGTTTTTTAATATTTTGGGCTTGAGCTGAAATAATAACGTAATATACGGATCATAATTTATTAACGATCATAATTTATTAACTTTTTATATGTACACACTTTTTGTATCCACGATGGTGTTTGTACTACAGTTTTCTAGTATTGTGGAGCTTGAACTAAAATAATTATGTGTTGTAAGATTGTACGAATCATAAATTGTAAATGTTTTTATTTTAATCAATATTAATTTATTAAATTTTATAAATATTTAAGTTGTACAAACTTTATATTTTAATCAATATTTCTTACACAATTTTTTTAATTAATGTAAAAGACAATATATATATCTAAACAAGCAATTAAAAAGAATTAGCCATTAAATAGAAAAAATTTAACTGTTAAGTGTAAATAGTCCATGAATATATCTTATAACATGACAAACTTTTTTCTTGATGCTAAAAAATTATTAATAATTGAATAGTGTAATGATATTAAATAAAGAGTAGGACAATGTTTGATATGTGTTGTTTATAATTAATAATACAGACAATAAAGAAAAAAAGGTCATTATTAATGTACTTATTGTTCTCCAAGAACATTAAATAAAGAGCAGGAACAGTGACGTGCAGGAATAGTGCGCAAGAACAGTGACACACTGAACAGTAATCTGCAGTCTCAAGAATCACGCATGGAACAATGCCAAAAAACGCTATTCATATTACAGTTTTCCAGCTCCACCTACTGTGCGCGCATTGAGAACCAAGAAATCAGTAAAGTTGTCCTATTTGGCTAATAGCGTTTTCCAGTCTGATTTTTTTAAAAAAAATTAACATAAATACAAATATAATAAAAAAAAATTTAAATAGCATTTTTAGAAATTTAAGAAATTTTAACTAAAATAAAAAATTTTAAAAAACTAAAAATGGTATTACAAATAGCATTTTCTGTATCTTATTAATTAAAAATTAAATACTTTTTTTCATTTTTAAAAATATTAATCTGAAAAAAATATAAATACTTTTTAAAAAAATTTTGATTGAAATAAAATTTTTAAGAAAACTGAAAACGTTATTAAAAATAGCGTATTCTGTATCTTATTAATTAAAAATTAAAAAAAATCATTTTTTTTAAAAATATTGATTTGAAAAAATTAATAAAGAATTGAAAACGCTATTTGTAATAGCGTTTTCAATTTTTTATTAATTAAAAATTTAAAAACTTTTTTTCTGTTTTAAAAAATATATATTAAATTGAAAACACTACTAGTAATAGCGTTTTGTATACGTGTCCGCCGTCTTATCTCTCTTTTGCCACACTGTGTGCCACGTGAGACATGCTAGTACGACTAGCATTTTCAAAAAATACTAGTCGTACTAGCGTGTCTCACGTGTCATCCTAACTTGGCATTTTTCGCGTTTAAATTAAAAAAAATAATTAAAAATACTAACGTGGATTAGAAAATGCTAATTTTGACTAGCGTTTTCTTCCGTTGACCATCCTATTTCAGAAATATATTTCAAAACAACCCCAAGCTAGTAATTAGTTTTTAAAAAGACACTATTTTGGTTAATCACACACGATTTCAACCATGTTTTAAGGAAGAAGAACGTGACTAGAAGCATATATAGTTTGTTTGGTAGTGACGAGAAGAACAAATAAAAAATTAAGTAAGAAATAAATTAAGAAATAAAAATTAATTATTTAAATTATTTGGTAAAATAAATAAATAAAGGTAAAAAATAAAATAAAAATAAATAATAAGACTTATAAAGTTTTTTAAAATTTTTTATTTATTTTCATTGAATCAAACTATTTATATTTTTAAAATTTAAAAATTTCTTTTCCCTGCTCTCTCTTATATCATCCAAGGCGTAGGTCTGTTTGGTTAAAAAGATAGAATAACAAAAATAAATAGAACAAGAGAAGAAGTGAATAGAGACTAGACAGTAGGATAACAGCACAAAAAAAGTTACGGGTTAAAAGAGAAAAAGCAGAGAGCACCGATTGAAGAAAAAAGAAGAATGCAATTAGAAAAGGTTGACGTACCTGTCTCCTTGTTCGCTGTGCTGCGTGAAGTCCAAATTCCACTGGCTAACCCTTTGCATAGCAGCATAGCCTCCCGTCGCAAATGCCCTGAGAAGATTCAGAGTCGCAGCGGATTGACTGTACGCTCTAATCATCCTTTCGGGATCAGGAATCCTCGCCTTCTCCTCAAACGCATCTCCATTCACATTATCTCCCCTGTAACTCGGCAGCTTCACCCCGTTTTGCTCCTCGAACCCTTCCGATCTCGGTTTCGCAAATTGACCCGCCATTCGCCCCACCTAATAACACAAGCGGTCAAACATAACATTATTACTCTCTTTCAGTTTCACGTTTTATTTATTTATTTATTTATTTATTTCAACCGCTTTATAAATAAATAAATAAATGTAAATGGACTTAGGTACCTTAATGACGGGCATCTGGCCTCCGAACATCATGACGACGCTCATCTGGAGGAGGATTCTGAAGGTGTCGCGAATGTTGTTGGCGTGAAACTCCTTGAAGCTCTCGGCGCAGTCTCCGCCCTGGAGGAGGAACGCTTTCCCCATGGCGGCCTCGCCCAGGCGCTCCTCCAGGTTCCGGGCCTCTCCCGCGAACACGATCGGAGGGAACGATTCCAGGCTCTTCAGCACCGCCTCCAGCTTCTCTCCGCTCGGGTATTCCGGGAGTTGAAGGGCCTTTTTCGACTTCCAGCTGTCAACGGCCCACCTTGCCTCGCGCCTGGGCTGCTGCTGCTTTACATTTACGGGGTTGTCGGCGGCCTGAACGGCTTGGATGGGCCTGGGCTTGGGCCTGGGAAACGAGTAGCATTGGTTGTTGAGGTTGGACGAAGGGAGGAGGGAGTGCGTTGGGACTAGGGATTTGGTGCGAAGGAGAGAGTTGGAAGCGGTCGCGGCCATTGTGGTTGTGTCTATGATCTCACGGACAAGAGAGTAGGCAGCGGTTTATAAGAGAGGGTTGTTGGGGAAGGGTATTTTGGTCTATTTAGTATTATGGTTTTGGAGTGGGTGTGGGAATGTGCGATGTGGTGGTAGCTGGCCAGCAAGTCATATGCTCCATCTATAAATTGCCGCTACTTCGGGTAGATGGATGGACACATATTCATTCAATGTATACACAGTGAGTCATTTATAGTTTGATACACCGGATACGTGTTCACTGAAAACACTATTTTTTTGTTTGAAAATATGATTTCTGTTTCTTCTTTTAATTCTTCTTTTACTTTTTCAATAGCAAGAATAATTGTTTGGTTTAATTTTTTTCTAGTTACTTAAATTTGGATTAAGTTTGTATTTTGTCTCTCAATTTTAAAAGTGGTTTTTTTAGTCTCTAATTTATAAATAATTCACTTTTGGTCTTTATCAAGAACTAAAAAGACCACAAAATAAAAACAAAAAATAAGTATTTTTAAATTAGGAAACTTTAAAAAAAAATCATTTTTAAATTTGAGAAGCCAAAAATAAACTTGATTTAAATTTGAGGGACCAAACAAGTATTTTTATTTCTGTTTTTATTTTTTATATATTTTTAAAAAGTAAAATAAAAACAAAAAATAAAAGTAAAAAATGTTTTCTGAAACCAAATTATCCTTTAATTTACTCTTTTTATTTTATAATGATAGCAATGAGATTTAAACTTAAGAGTTCATGTAAATTACCTAAACTCCTAACCACTAGGCTAATCCTCACATGTTTTAATTTACTTCTTTCTTGTTTACATTCAACTGTAGTTTAGTCCTAAAATTTTTTAAAAAAAGAGATAAATTTTATTAATATATGATAGGCCAAAATGCATACTTAAAAATGTTTTAAAATGACACTGCACATTTTTAAAATTTAAAGGCCAAGAAGTATATATGACCTAAATTTTAAGGAGTAAATTAAATTTTTTTTCTTATTATATTTAAATATTCATATACATGAATTTATAGTGACAATGAGATTGTATTTAAATACTCAACTCTCACTCACTATTAATTAGCTCAATCAATGTCGGCTTAAAAGGTAATATGTAATAAATTTTATATAAATTTATAAAATTCTTAAATGCATTTTATATATTTTTTGGTCAATTCATGCATTTAAGAATTTTAATACATTAAATATATTTATTTTTTTATCTAACATATTTTTATAAAATATTAAAAAAGTTATTAGAAAGATTTGTAAGAATATACAATATTACTCGTTTAGAAATTATGACGTTGAATTATTGGTTCAACTTTAATTTCCAGATAAAAATTATATTTTTTAAAGAGAATTTTAGTGAGCATTAAGAGAATTTTCCAATTCTCTCTCTATATATAACTTAGAATAACTTTAATGACATAGTAAGCATTAAGAGAATTTTCCAATCCTCTCTATATATAAAATTTTTAAAGAAATTTTTTTAATTTTTTTCCTTTTATTTTATTTTCTACCAAACAATTAAAAAAATCATCTCACTTTCTCTTACCTTTATTTTCTTCTCCTTTATTTTCTTTTGCTTTCTTTTCTTTTTACTTTCTTCTCTAAACCAAACAAACATAAATCTCTAAGGGTGTGTTTGGTAGAGAAGAAAGAAATAAATGGAAAGGTAGGGAAGAGAACAGAAGAGAAGAGAAGAGAAATAGGTAAAAAATATAGTAGAAATTAAGGTTGTTTGGTTGAAGAGAAATACAAAAGAAATGGAAGGAAAATTAATTTTTTAAGATTATTTTTATTTTAACTATTATTATTCATTTTTATTATTAATATTATTATTATTATTATTAAAATATTTTTTTATTATTTTTATTTTTATTTTTATTTTATTATTATTATATAAAATTAGGGGCGCCGGGGAGGCATTAAGAACAGGGGGAGGGAAGCAAAAATCGGTTTGCCATAGAACTAAATCGATTTTCCTCTTTGAAAATAACAGATTGAAGAGTGTTGTGTACAATTTCCACTCTAACGCATCCACTTTAGCAAGGATAATTTTTTAGGTGGGGCCCATGTTTTTTTTTGTAAAAAAACCCTCCTCTTCCACTAAACCAAACACAGAGAATTTGTTATATTTCACTCTCTTCTCTTCTCCTCTCTCTAATTTCTCTACAACCAAACAGGACCTAAATCAAATATGGTTAGTTAAGATTCGGGTAAGGACGGGTGACAGTATTTTCCTACAATTAGGGTGTATTTGGTAGAGAGGAAAGAAATAGAAGGAAAAGAAGGGAAGAGAAGAGAAATAGATGAGAAATAAGATAGAAGTTAAGGTTGTTTGGTTGAAGAAAAATGGAAGAGAAATGCAGAAAAGTTAAGATTTTAAGATTATTTTTTATTTTAATTATTATTATTAATATTATTATTATTTTATTTTTATTATTTTTATTTTAATAATAATAATTATTATTATTATTATATAATAAATGTTGAAAACTAATTTCTCTTCCACTAAGTCAATTTACTTTGCAGTGAGTGGACGGCGACACAGATGTTACACAGTAACTTCCTTCCATTTCTTCACTAAACAGCAAAGAAATATATTAAGGTGGGTCCCATAAAAAATTTCCTCACACTTCTACTATACCAAACAACTCATTTTTTCTCACTTCCACTCTCTTCCTTCCTGTCCCCCTCTATTTTTTCTTTACCAAACATACCCTTAGTGAGGATTTTTGTCTAGTGTTTACAAAACCTTCCCAAGACGCATAGGGTGGAGCAAAGAGGGGATCGGGATGGGCAAAAAGCCCAAAACCATTCCTTAGCCTCCCCACCCCCTAATGTTTCCTTTGGTAGTACAGAAGAAAAATGGTTAAAAAGAAAATAGAGAAAATTTTGAATTGTTTGATATAAAAAAAAAAAGAAAAAGAAAAAAAAAAGTGTTGTTGAATTTTTTTTATTTTTTATTTTTTTGAAGAGGTTGTTGAAAATTTAAATAAGCGCTATAAATAACTTTCTTTAGCAAGTCTGTCCTTGATTTAAATAGATATTGTCTAGATATTTTTGTTCATATTGAATTTTTTTGTTCGTACAACTCTTTATAGTAGTATGCATTTGAATTTTGTTACATTAAAATGTGTTTTATGAATAATAATAATAATAGTTTTAATATAAATTGCAATTAAAAATAAATCATAATAACAATTAAAATAAATTTAATAGATGATTTATTATATATATTTACTTATCTATTATATGTATTATATTTACATGTATTTAAATTTTGTTATTTTTAACGAAAAATATTAACGCAAAAATATGTTTTTCTGTATATATTTAGGTATTAAATTTATAATGATTATTTTTTATTTATTAATATGGAAAGTCATATAAGAGATGAATTGCTACATATAATTATTAATTTGTATCTACTATATTCATATGTATTTCAATTTTTTTATTTTGAAATATGTTTTATAAAGTAAATTTATTCTAAATATTAATGAAAAATAATAAAATTTTCCATATATATTTTTAGGTGTTAAATTCTATAATAATTATTTTTATTTATTAATAATGCTTATATTAATATGGAAAGTCAAACATTTAATAAATATATTATTACCAATATTTTTAAAATCAGACCAGTCATTGAATCGATCAAGGCACTGGTTCAAGATTCAATAGTTCAACCGTGGTCAAACCGGTATTAATATAATAATAATAATAATAATAATAATTAAATAATACATAAAATAATATTAAAAAACATAATATCAAAATTTTATAATACTAAAAATTAAAAATAAAACATAATTTTATAAGTTCTTTACATTTACAATACCTACAAAAGTGAAAATCAAATATTTAATGATACCTAAGTATAAGTTTTAACTATACACATCAACATTTATTAATAAAAACAAGTTTATTTTTAAAATAAAAAAGAAAATAATAAATACTTTAGGATGGTTTTTATTTTTTAAGAAAAAAGGCAAAATAATATTGTATTAAGAATTTTTCTTTGACCCATTGTGAACAAATTTTTGATCGGTTTTAACCAGTTTTACCGATTTTTTGGTTTTTTGACTGATTTTTCTCCAAGCCAATTCTGTGATTTATTTGAACTGGTCAAGTGACCAGTTCACCGATTTTTCGATTCGATTCGATTTTCAGAACACAAATTATTACTAATGAAAAGGGGTGTAAATGAGTCAAGTTTAGCATAATACTTGAAATTTATGTTTGACTTGTAAAAAGAGATGAGTTGTTCAAGCTTGACTAACATTTAATAAACATTTTAATATTAGATAATAATTTACAAATAAAAATATGATCTTAACATATATATACATATATATATATAGGAATTTGTTAATGTACATCTACTTATTTTCTAGTTGGAGTACGTTAGCAAGTTATACCATTAGTGTATTGGAAGATAATCCTAGTTATAACTTGCTAATGTACTCAAAATAAAATAAAAAAAAACAAGTGGGGGTACGTTAGCACGCCCGACTAAAAATCAAGTTGGTATACTTTAGCAAATCTCTCTCTCACACACACACACACACACACATTTGAGTCAGGTAAGCCCACTAATGAGTGACAAAATTCTCTCTTCGCTCACCATGGGTTGAACAAAAAAGAAAGTCATTCCAATTCGATTCACTTTTGGACGAGCTAGAAAATAGCCAAGGCAATTTGTAAATACACCTCCCTAATTGTTTAATATACCCCAATTAATTATTTTTTTAATACCTTTTCTAGAAATGAATATCCAGAATGGGTCAATTGTGTTTGCTTCTCTCCCGTGTTCCAAAGTAACACTTGTTGCATCTTGTAACAAAAGAGAGGGGAATGTGTCATGCACAAGAGAGAAAGCAAAGTAAATCTCATATGCAGCCAAGACAGACCGCTTCTAATGGCACTGACACAGGGAGGACCGTGACAAAAAGAGGGAAGATGTGGTCGTCAATGGTGGCAGTGCGGGGAAAGATGTTGTGGGAGCAATGATGATGGTGTCTTAAGCAAAAGGAACGAGAAAGGACTAAAACAGAGGAAGAGAAAAGGGGAATGTCGTCCTCCTTCATTACACCAACAATTGTGTTTGTCATGGCAGCAAGGTGGAGATTCAATGGTTGGCTTGTGTTTGGGATGGTGTGAGGTTTGAGTCATTTTGTTAAACCAATTATTTTGTTGGGAATTTCATTGCATTTTCATGAAATCATGAGATTTTGATGCATTTGTTGATTCTAGAATGGGTTTGTTTTCTCTTCGTTTGTGTGGATTGAACAAAAATGCAAACAATCTAGCCTTGAATTTTCCAATTTTCATAGAGATAAATGTGGACTGTTGAATAAAAAGGCTGAATCCAAGAAAGGGGGTGAATTGGATCTTTAAAAAAACTTTAAATCAATTTGATTTGGTTATATGGATGATGTAGAATTAGAACAATTATCTTGATTTTACTATGCAGCCATGAACAAGAACCTCATGAATTTATATGCAATCAATAAAAAGATCAAGATTCAATATGTTTGAGAAAAGGTAAAGGAAAGAAAAGAACACACAAGATTTATACTGGTTTAATCACCACCACTGTTATATATATCCAATTTCCAATCAAACCGATTAGGATTATCACTATGCAATTCAATTGTTTGCAAACACATTGCACAGACAAGAGAATTATAGACAAACACAACCCAAAACCAAGATTCTTGAAAACCTATCTAGAAATCTTAAACAACTTCTTGTGGAACACTACCACAATAGAGACTTGAGAAAGCCTTTCTCAAGAATGAAATCATGCAAAGAGTAAGACTTAGATATCGCCTTAATTTGTGATTAATGAAAAATAATGAAACATAAACCAAATTCACCCAAAAGATGACTTTTCTTTATCTCCAATGATGATCCACACTGAGCTCTTGATTTTGATGCAAAACTTGTTGTGGTGATGAAGAATAATATGTTTTCTCTCTATAAAAAACTCTCACAAAAGTTTAGAGAATTGAAGTCACGTCAAAAGATCCATCAAGGTTCGCAATTTATAAAGAGTTCACTGGAATAACTAGTTATTTGGTTTTGTAATCAGTTATTTTGTTCTTAAGAATCTAGAAATGGGAGTTAGAATGGAAATAACTAGTTATTTTGCTTTGTAATTAGTTATTTGTGCATTTTCCTTATTTCATGTCACCTAAAATAATTGGTTACATATCTTTGTAACTAGTTATTTTCGTATAGGATAAAATCAGCTTTTAAAAATGAAACTGGTTACATAAATTATGTAACTAGTTACAACAAAATATAACTAATTACATAATTGTGTAACTAGTTAAAACAGAAAAGCGTAATTGATTACATAACTTCGTAACTTGTTAAAACAGATTGTTTTGGCATACTATTGTGCATTTTTAACGATTTTAATCGATTACAAAACTAATTTATTCGATTAAATTATTCTTAAACACAAGATTGAATTTTTCAAAAGCTTTAACATATAGCTATCACTTCTTATCAAATTAAAACTATGTTTTATCCATTTATTTCTTCTTAAACTTAATCTTAGACTTATAAAAACATGTTTTCACTTGTTAATCCTTTAAGTCTTAAATTTAGAGCTCATCACCATCAAATCATCAAGGATAATGATAAATCATGCACGACACACAACCACATACACACATATAAACACACAATACATCTTTGCATTCATCAAGAGACTACATTATCAAAACTATATTAATACTTCTTGGGGGTAAGAATAACTCTTCTTCTTGTTTCTTCATGGACAAGTACTGGTAGACTTAAATGGGAGCCCCCCGCCATCCCATGTGCAAGAGAGTGGAAAACAACAAAGAAGAAATTGTGAAAAAGAAACTAACACTTCTAAAAAAGGTATTTTTGGCAAAAAAATAAAAAAAGAGGTACACTGAATAATTAAAGAGGCATGTTTAACAATTGCCAATAGCCAATTTGGCTCAATCCATTATAGGTTGGTGGGTTAAACAGATTGGCTCACCTAAAGTAAAAAAATTAAAATTCAAACACATTTTTTTTTGTGATAAAATATTATAACAATTAAACATTTAAATTTTAAACTAATGTTATAGTATTTATAATTGTAAAAGATAATTATTAATTATGGATAGAATATATCTATATACATATAGTGAGTATTTTTTTTTTAAAAAAAAGCGTTAACCCCTAACCCGCGACTGCAGCCCGAAGTACTGCTTTCTGCAATTGCTAAAGCCTAGCTTAATAGAAAAAGGCGGTGGACTCTATATTATAAGCCCATGTAGTGCCTGCACCCGTAGTCCATCTTCGTTGTTATGCTCCCTGTTAATATAAGTGAATTAACATGTTAAATATCAATTAGTTTTTTTTTTTTGAAAAAATTCAGTTTTACATCGGCAGTTTCATTATCATCTTATTTTTTTGTCTAGTTAATATATATATATATATATATATATATATATATATATATATATATATTTTGATATCTTTGTCTAGTTAATATTTATATTGTTTTAATCACACTAACGATAATCTACCAAAAAATCACATTAATTATAATTCATAATGCTACTAAAAGAATTATACTAGATATTCATACATACGTCCAGTTTCCTAAGTTTTGAATCTAAATATTTACGAGCTCAATCTCCTAATCATACAAACTTGTATGTGTCACTAGGCTGCTAAAGAACCGACTTTTAATTAATTTAAGAATTTTGACATTTGTGCACAAGTTTAATTTTTATATTAATTTTTTACATAATGACGTATCTTTTCAGAGAAGGTCAAGTCACAAGTGTAATAACTTCGAAAATATAGTTTTTGTTTTTGGGGAGGGGGAGTGGGTATTAACTATTAAGGAGAGCCGCAGCTCAGAGACGAACGCGCGCGGGGTAGTTACCTCTATCAAGTCCTTCAAAAGGAACATAGAGCACCTTGGACTCGGAGGTACATTTTGAATACTACGAAGCCCAAAAGGTTGGGAAAAAGAGTAATTTGCAAGCCAATCTGCTACACTGTCCGCCTCCAGCAGGAAATGTATCCGCTAAACATCCCATGCTCTGCCTGCGAAACCAGAAGTTCCAACTAGCTACCATATTAGGTTTCAAATACAATTATAATAGGTGACTGGTTGATCTAACAAGAGTAATATATATATCACACATTTTTCTATATATAGAGCTGTGTAACGAGTTTTGCATGTTTTATTATTTTCTTAATTTAAAAGAAATTTTGATTGTTTGAGTACAACTAACCCAGTACACTTCTCTACACTTCATCTTTAAACGAGCAACTAATAAAAAAATAAGGGTGTAGATGGAATCAGATTGACCTGATGAATTTGGCTATCTAAATCAAATAATTTAAATTAGTTTGGATTGATTCAGTTAATTGATTTCTTTTACTTCAAATTCAAATCAATCCAAATAAAATTACTTAATTGGTTTTGTTCTCGATTTTTTTTTTTAAATTCAAACTAACTCGATGACCCAATCAACTATTTTTAACTTTTTAAATTAATACATTTTATACTTTAGAACTTAATTGTTTTTTCTACTTTTGTCTTTTTTTTCATTCATTTTGATATTTTTATGATCTTATTTAGTATTACCAAATGTCTTAATTTAATCATTGTTTAATACGTAATTCTCTTATTACATTTTGGGTGAAATTAATGATACATTATTCAATTAATATAAAATGGACAATAAGAGAAAATAAAAATTTGAAAATATAATAATTTTTTTTATCATAATCTGATTACCTGGACCAAACCAACCTGATCTTAATCGGATTGATTTGGTTTAGATTGATTGGAAAAAAAAAAAAAAAACCTGAACTAAACCAACCCAATTAAAAGTGATCAATTTAAATTTAATTTTACTCTAAACCCTAACTAATCCAACCTATGAACACCCTTAGTAAAAAAGACTACAATCCATTAATTGGGGAGATTATTTTCAATATGAAGTAATAAATCATCGACTATTGTAGAATAAAATTAAAAACAATTCTAAATTCTCTTATCACATTTTTCTACTAATCCTCCTACTTTTTTATATGATAAGTATTAATTTCATTTTATATTTTTAAGACATTAAATGTATTTACTTTTTCAATTAATACTTTCTAAGATAGTAGGAAAATTATAGAAATAAATTACTCTAAAATTAATCAAGACTTTTTATTTTGCAAATTAAAATAATAATTCTAAATTCTTCTATTAACTCTCTTTTTCTTTTTCTTTTGTATGGTAAGTATTGAATGAGTTTTATATTTCTAAGACATTAAATACATTACCTTTTCATTTAATACTTTCTTTATGTGGTAGTAGGAGAATTTATAAGAGAATATACCATTACCCAAATTAAAATTATAAAATATAAGCTGATTTTTGCGTTAACTTATTTTGAAGTTTTTTTCCCCCTTTTTTGACGAGGTAAGTGAATTTATCGGGTCATTTTTTTTTTTCTAATAAATTTATCAGCCGAACATAACATCTTTACTAGATTCTTTTGTTTTATTATACAAAGCATACTTTAGACAATTACTCAACTTCAATCGATTCATTGTTTTTAATGAAGCCTATGTAATAAGATCATCACGATGCTTATACTTTATAATACATGTCTAAACTTTCCCATTTTCACTGATCATTCTTTTTTTTTCTTGAAACTGGATAACAAACTGCATTTACACTGAAGTCTTTGAATCTTACCTTATGCATCTTGAAATAGATGAAATAATTTGTAAAGGTTGTAAAAATGAGTATTATGTGATTTTCAGTGGACAATATATATCATCATTGTAAATTGGCAATCAATGGCAGCGTTAAAATAACTATATTGATGCGTATGTGTGTTTGGTTTGACGGTATTGGTTTTACCTCCTATCAAACGTAATTTTTGTAAAAATAAAAATATTTGGTTATTATTAGGTAAAATTGATTTTATATCTAAATCTCGATTTGACTAAACATGTGTTTGGTTCAATAGTATTCATTACACGCATTTAAACACAATATCATGTCAAAATGTCTAAAAAAATACAGAAGCTATTTTATCTTACTTCAAAGTGACACATGTTCAATCCTGTATAACGTATAACTAAACACACCTTAAAAGTGATAAAAAAAATATAGCTTTTACATTAACTAGAAAAATTTACATTAAGTTTTACATAAAACTTGTTTTCAGTGTATAAACAAACAAACATAAATTACTTTATTTCAAAATTAATTTTAACAAAAATCAATTTTACTAAATGAATTTGATTAATGTATATATTTTTTTTAGATAAAAATTTGATTAATGTATATGTGAGTGACTTAAGCGTATATGGAAGTGGGACCACTGCTTATTTCATCATGAAGCATTATGTAGCACCTCACACTCAATGGAAAAGTCGTATATTCATGCGGATCTAATCTGTGATCAAGGAACAGGCACCAGATATGTGAAACTGAAGACCCTGCCTTTGGTGGTCCTGGAACCCTGGCTTCACAATTGGACAATGAGGACAAAGAAACGTCCCCCTTGTGATTCACAATCAGGGAAACTCAGAAATGGAATTTATTAAAGCTGTTAAACATAAGAATATAACAAGGACAATTTATATTCACCAGCACTTTCAGCTGAATTTTGCACTCAAACCCAACTTCTGTGTGCTAGATGAAGATAATCGAAGCTCTTTTATGTTGTCATCACCTACTATAAGAAAACCCCAATTAATTAATTTTGATCTTCCGAAGCACGTGCTGCACCAACTTTAATGGCATTATCTAAAGTTTCCAAATAATGGTCGAACACAAGTTTCAAAGGGTGGATTGAAATCAAAATAGTCTGCAAGATCCAAAAACATTATCACATGTAATCATGTGACTACTAGCTACGGTGTAACATAGAAGTTAAACCTAGGGAGAATACTTTATGTAGATGGTAAACAAATAAAAAAATGTAATAGCAATGAAGTATAAACAAAGATCCATCAGAGACATTCCTGGAATCATCAACATTAAAAGTGCATGAATCATACAGATATTCACTGTCCCTCTTGTTATACTCGATTCCCGTGAGAACTGAGAACATAAGAAACGGTTCACCAAAACGTTGGAGTTTTAAACCCTTTAGCCATCATTTGATTCATAACACTTCTGCTAATTGATTTTAGATAATTTCTGTCAGCAATCACACACGTTTAAGGAAGCTCTCTAGTAAGCTTTTGATTAATTGATTTTGCTCGGTTCTCTTGGTCTGGCGGATTTCTGAGAAACTATGATGATTGTTTGTTATCAGTCGCATTCGACTAGGTAGTGTGTTTTTGTTTATCTATCATTATTTGCTATATTCCCAGGGTGTTTCTTCTGTGAAAAAAAAAATGAAAACCATATGAATATTTGTATTCCATAGGGAAATGAATTCTATTCTATGGGCCCAGAGAATAAAGTACGGCGACTGATACACATACTGTTCAGTTTACCAAACCAAGTAAAAAATCATCTTTTTCACTGCAATGCAACCCCTCTATCATTTGAATTTTGAAGGTTAAAAAAAAGACAACCAAGCAAACAGTCACGGCAACTCTTGATCAGAAACGGAAGTACCTTCCAGCATGTTTCGCTTACCCTTTGGTGGTCATGAATCTCGATTTTATTTTATTTTATTTTTTCATAATCCAAGAGAATGAAGGTCTATTTTAATGACAGAGATATATTATATTATGAGTAATTCTCTGCAAGAATACATATATATTAGACATAATTAATAAAAAAATTTAAGATAATATCAAACTAAATTGACAAAAATCCCGTTATCATTTTAAATTTTTTTAATTAATTATATCTGATAAATGTTGTACTCACCTCATAATTAGTTTATCTTATGTTACTAACTCTATCAAGAGAAAGTTGGTAGCAAAATAAAAACATAGTTTAGTTCCGCACTTATGCATCATTTGTTTTGTGGATTTTACGAAGAGAGGGAGGTAAGTAAGAAAGTAAACACGCGTCCCAGAAAAAAGATATTCTCCATCTGGACCCGTATTAAAAATTTATGTTTTAATACGAGAAATTTTTTATATTTTAGTCCATGTTATTAGTTTTTTTAGCCAGCAATGTAAAATCGTTATAAAATAAAGATATAAAAATTAAAATATAAAAAGTGACTCGTATAAAAATTAAAACCTGAAAATTTTAAGTATAAAGACTAAAATAAAACGTTAACACAAATATAAATACCAAAAGATTAGCTAAACCATAAGAAAATGTTGTGCTGCCTGTGTCTCCATGTTGGTCTTTCTAATAGTTGAGAAGAAAATAGAGAGATAAGATAATTTTGTTATAATGATTAAAGTATCCTTATTTTTATTATATTATAAGGATAAAAATGATTATTTAAATATTATTTCTTTTATATTTTTTATTCAATCAAATAAATAGAGGGAAAAATTATTTGTTTTCTTTCCTTAATTTTTTCTTCCTCATTTTTCTTCGTCTATACAACTTATTCTTTTACTTACTTTTTTTCTCCTATTTTTTTACCCTACTTTTCCTCACTTATTTAGAGAGTAAATGAGAGTTTGCTGTGATCACCATTTTCACCCATTCACATAATAAGCAAATTAAAATCATTGAATGAATATCAGATGGCTCAAATTTTGATCTAAAAAACCGGACTTAAAATACTTGTTCAAATTTGAGTCAATCTTCATCTACAGTAAACAACACCGATTTGCCGATCACTAAATACCTGAATTTAATGAGTGCACCAATATCAGAGAGAGAGAGAGAGCGGTGTTGACTCGTGCGGAGGCAACGATGGATGTCTACGGATGAGTGCTCCTTTTCCAAACTTTATTAGTGTGTTTAAAAACTCGTTTGCAGTGAAAATTCACAATTTCCAAAACGTGAAATTGAGAAGAAAAAAATTGTCTCTTTTCTGTTTAACTCACATGAATGTAATTGACGTTCAAAGTTCAAACACACTTAACTCCATAAAGTGGAAACAGCAAAAACACGGATCACCAAAAAAACAAATTTATTCACGGGTCCTCTTTGAAAAATGTCGGGTAATAGGTATTTAAGGTGCTTTTTTACTCCTTTCCTCTTTTGTAATTTAAGATCATGTATATATTTTATGAAAATAATTAATCATATTAAGTCTCATAATGAAGTAATTTTATTTAACTAAAAAACCCTAATCTTTAGACTTTAAATGACTAATTACACTAGAACATTTTATTTCTTGAAGGTATTTAAAGAAAAAAAAAATAACACTTTCTTGATATTTCAAAATAACAAATAATTTGAGAGAGTCAACACAGACATTACAAATATAACAATTAAAATCAAATAGAGAGAATAATATACATGTGATCTCCGTAATTTTCAAATGCTCTCAAAAATAAAATAAAAAATCCACTTTATGTTAATAAATATATTTTTACCTTAATTAACAAGTTAAAAGAATGGCAGTCAGCAGATCACAGCGTTACATATTTTTTATATGGAGTATGGTCAGAGATTTTGCATAGAGAGCCTAAGAATCTCTCGTGTATCCTATAAAAGTTAACCACGGCTTCCCCCGACATCACTTTAAAGATCACGTCAACACACCATTTAGTGCTTGCTTTCATTTTCAGCAGTTGATTTACTACAGCAATAAAAATTCGAAATCCAATTGGACAACCTCATCATCAAACAGATATTTTCAAGAACGTACAATATCGTTATAAGCCAGATGTTCCAATTACAAGTAGAACTCTAAAATGTGAAACCAGGGAGCTTTCTCTTCCCTTCCTTTGCCTAATAAGAAATCTAAGGTAGGTCAATAACAATCTCACTCAGTTATGCATATGCTAGGCAGAGCAAGCCAAACTTCAATTTTCAAGGAAAAACACATCATTCATAGAGCACATAAAAGTAAAGTAGAAGCATTAGTTACAAGAGTAGAAAAGCATACAATTGATCACAACTAACACTCACAGCTTATGGAGATGGAGGCCAATACATTCCTGCATCTTCTATCCCTTCATAAAACCCGAACTGAAGCTCATCTAGCCTGCCTTCATCATCCCACATTCCATCATAACTGTCACTATCATCAACATAGTATTCACCCATGCCACCAGCCAGAAAGTCCCATGGCAAGTACTCAGAAGAATCTGACACATCTGAGAAATCATCCCAGCCATCACTCTCGTAAGTGTCATTAACAAAAGGCCCCAAAACCGTCAGTTTTGGAAATTTCTGCTTTACAAACATGTTGTCAAGTCCAACACCCCAACAACCCCTTTGATCCAAAAATTCAAGGTTAGGACAGTTTGCAAGTATTTGAAGGACACCCAAAGTGCTCACAAGATGATAAGCAATTTCAAGATGCTTGAGCTTAGGCATTGTGGAGGCAATTGCATATGCTTCATCATCTTGAAAGGGCTTGCCCGCAGTATCCAATGGATGCATGTTCCGACACAACCTTTCTAGTATCTTGCAGTTCTTGCCAATCATCTCAAGCGCATAGGGACCAATTTTAATACAGTAGCTCACATCCAAGAAAGAAATCATAGAAAGTCTCCCAGCAATCTGTTCCACAATCGAATCACTCATACTGCTCCTTGGCAGTCGCAAAGTCTGGAGGGAACAGGCACTTGCAAAAGAGTAGAAGGATATGGTATAAGAAAGATCAATTTAATTTTCTTCCAGCCCATGAGATATACAATGAGGATATCAGCTTAACTAAATGAAGACTAATTATATAATTTCAATGTGAACTAGCTAGGTTCATTAAAACAACATAAAAATGTGGCAAATTTATATCCTAATGCTAGACATTTTAGCAATCAGCACAAGCACAATAATCAGAAAACTACTTGTACACGATATTTCCTCTAAAGCCTAAACTGCATGTAATTAATTAAAACTGTGCAGTTCTGCTTACTTGTCAGCAATGAAAGTGAAGATCCTCTCAGTTTGGAGACCAGAAACACTGAGTTTGCGGAGGGATCCACAACTTCTTGTGATGAGCATCTCAACCAGCTTATCGAGTTGGTCAGGCTGGCACCGGTTGCTCCAATCCTTAATGTCTATCTCTTGCCAGCAGTAAGGTCCAGTTACTGCATTAGCCCAGGATTTGCATACCCTGGGGATCACTGTCACTCTTTCCTGAAGAGAAAGATTGGTGAAGATCACCCCTAGGGCATCAGGAATCAATTCATCCCAACTCCGAAATTCGCATGTTTCTTCCATCCAATCTATAAAAGAACAAAATTTTGAACTGTTATGGTTTCTTGTTGAGGTTCAGGCACCAAATACAAATATGCATAGTAATTAAAAGCATTAACAAAAAATGGAACTCTTCACAGAAAAAAAAAACAAAAACAAAAAGGCATATTGAATTTGAACGACCGGACTCGGTGACAAACACATACTCCAAAATATCTGTCACAAGCATGTGAATGAATAGTTCAAATTCAAACATTCTTTGAATAACCAGTAAAAGGAAGCATCTTTCGGAAAGGGGTCACGAGATCGAAAACCGGAAGATAAAGGGAATTTTGATGGCACAAAATTAAACTTGGCAAATTGAAGATAATTTAAAAAATCTCAACTTTACATGTTCATCTCAGGGACTCCCCAACAACATGTAGTTGGGAAAATAGAAATGCAAGAACACTTCTTCCATACAAAAAATAAAAATAGAACATTTTTCCTAACAGAACAGAAATTGAAGTACATTTTTTGCTTTTCCAAAACAAAGCTACCGCGAGCTTGGGAGAATGCTAACAATCACACATAGTCCAAGCCATCGACAGAGAGTCAGCACCCCTCCAGGCTTTTGCCAAGAAAACTTTGAGGAAAGAGAGTAAAGAAAAAAAAATAGTTTCAAGATACCAAATCTTGAGTAAATAAAGAATTCACAGGTTGAGTTTATTTTACTTTACTTAATTTTTTTTTTGGTTTGGGAAAGTGGGGGGATGATTCTGAGTTTCCTGAGTAAATAAACAAAAGGGTAGGTGGGAGAGAGAGAGAGAGAGAAACAAAAATAAAAAAGACTCACATGCAACAAAAAGGTATGAGATTTAGAGTTACCAGAGGAAATCTTAGATGAGGAGACAGTGTTCTTTGGAGGTGCTGAATTATGGAAGCAGTGAGCGTCTAATCCGCCACATGCGCCGGGAAAAAGAGAGCAAAGGGAAAGCTACAAAACGAGACACGTCTTCCCACCTAACCTGCGCTTCAATGCAACCACCAGCTGCAACAAGAACAAGAGTAAAGACACAGTAGAATAGCAAAGGTACGTGTGTGTGTGTGTGTGTGTAGAGTAGAGTGTAGAGACTGAAAAGGGCCAAAGTACTGGATGGGATGAAGTTGCAAACCGATAGATGGAGTCCTTTCAACCAAAAAGGACTTGTATTTGCGTAAAGCTGGACACGAAAGAGAACCCAAGCAAGATAAAATATCAATGTTTTGTTACTGCAATACTCAAACTGTCAATTTTGTCTTTGCCAGGAAGATTTCTAAAACAGCAAGAAAAGAAAAACATTAAATTGTCATTAAAAGGTCAATTTTAGCAAGAAAACATGACAGATATTTAATAGCATCGTCACCGCTATTCCTACCACTGAGTATTTATATTAAAATATTTTTAATACTATCAAATGAAAATATTAAATACTTAATAATTAATACACTGAAATAAAAAATAAAAAATTATTTAACAATTTAAAATTTATTCTTAAAAAAATATTATTGGCTGAATGTTTTGTGCAATGACTGACAGTAAATGAGTAAATATAGAGAGAGGGGGGGGAACAGAAGTCACGAGTCAGGACTGGGTTTGGGGAAGGGATTCACCGACACGAGTCGGTAACACATGAGCTTGATTGGAATTGGCGTTGTGTGAGTGAAACGCTAACTCAAAAAGCCTACACTGTGGCCATGTGAAAATAGCACGGGCTAGTGGGGAAGATTCAAGTTGACTACAGGACAAGATGTTGAATTTGAAACCAACAATTGTCGATGGGACTCCCTGTGGGTTCTCAATTCTCAGTAAGTTAGATTACAGGTGTACGATCTTAAATGCGTGAGTAAAATGATTTCAGGGTTTTCAAAAATGCAAAATTTTCGCGGTCAATATTTTTCACAGCGTTTTTATTTTTAGAGTAAATTCTATTTTTATTTTTATTTTATCGAGTAAATTACATTTTAGATTTTTTGAAATTATATATAATACTTTATTTTTTTAACATTTATAGCAACTGTCATTATAAAAATATACAGTATAATATTTTTTAAAATAATTAAGAGGGTTTGTATAATTTATAAAAAATACCAATGTAATATTTTTTAAATAATTAAAAAAATTAGTGTAAGAATAAAAAAAAAAGCTAGAGAATATTTGATGAAACTTCATATAAGTCAATGTAATTTATTCTATTTTATATTTAACACATACAAATATATTTATTTTAAAAAAAAAAACTATAACCTCTTTATTCTTTAGGAATATACTCAAATTAAATTTAAAGTTGTTTTTCCGAAAATTTTTCAAAATATGGGGAGTCGTATTTATTCATTAAAAGAATTGTTTTATATTAAAAAATTATATTATTTCATTTAAATTGAAAATACATGCCTATTCATAAATAATAATTTAAAAATAAAAGTGATTCTTTACGTAAGACAAGTGAAAATTTGTGACTTTTTATTGAATAGGCACAACTTGAAAAAATGTCTTTATGAAATAATATCAATTAAATAAATGTGACTGATCTTATGTGGTTTCAGTGTTATATATTTTAAAATTTCTAATAGTTTAAATACACATTTATTTCAATATTTTATAGTAATAGAAGCAATTCAACTTAAATGTATTTATAAAAGATGCAGAAATTTGTGTAGGGTTTAAGAAATAAAGGCAATTTTGTGTAATGAGACAAAAGATGTATTTAATAAGGATATTCTTATCACTTTCATACACACGAATTTAAAGTGCATCATAAAATATGAGGAGGTTTATTTAAGTTTTAAAAAGAGATAAAATGTATAATATATACAAAATGGAATAACGTTTGGACTAATTTTTATTTATTTATTTTTTTTGTTATAAAATATGGTAGAATTCATGGAAGAAGAAAATGATTTGAGAAAAAATTGAAATTGTATAATGATTAGAATATGAAGAAAAGTATGAAAATGAAGATTTATATACTAATGAACTAACCAATTTGTAACTATTTAACTAACATACTAACCAATCTCTAACTAACTCAACTTATCTATCTTTAATAGGCTCTTACAAGTTAGAGGGTGTCTAGTTAGCACTTACAGCTTAAGATGAACAGTACAAAATTTGATTAAGAATCCACAATTTGGAAACAATCTTCAAATGCCACATTAAGTAATAAAACTTAACCACTAGGCATAAGCAATACCTTGATGCTTAAACACTTGGCAGAAGCAAATTAGTGCTTAATTATTTAGAGCAAAAGCTAAACATGAGGCTTAACCACTTAAGACAAAAGCAAAATAATATTTCAATGCTTAACCATCCATGTCAAAAGCTTATGTCAATGCTTAACCCCCATGGAAAGAAGCTTACATTAAAGAAAACTCCAATAAACTATAACAACTCCAATTTGTCTTCAAATTTGCAAACACCTTATGAGCATAATTTTAACACACTAAACAAAACAATTGCTTAAGTCAATCAATAATGGACCAACATACTAGTGAACCGACGCTTGATGCAAATCAACAACATCTTAAACACTTGACTTAAACCACAAGTCTTGTGCTATGACACTTTTAAACAAACCAAGGGTATGGAGGAGAGTAATTCCCACACCTTGCCACCAAGTAAAGAACGCCAAAGACAAATACTAGAAATTGGCCCAATGGTTTTATATGAGCCAATTCATCATTTTTCAATAATATAAGATTAAGCAAGGCAACACAAGGCCCACAACTTACAAAACTCAAAATCATGAATTTGATAATTTGGTTAAAACAAGGACCAAGCTTCCACGCAACAATTTGCTTTTATGTAGACAACGTATTCTTACCAAAAAAAAAAAACTTTTCAAAAATAAATGTTGCACATAATGTGAACTTCTAATATTACAACAAATAAGTCAAGATCCTTGACTAGAGTACATGTTCCGCACAGGCTCTTGAACAACAGCCAAAATATAACAATATTCTAAGGCAAGATTCAACCCAAAGAAAACTTCAAGTACCAAGAAATCAAACTTACCCTTTCAGAAAACAAACTTAGACCTAACAATTTTCCATATCATAGTACTCTATTTATTTTATTTATTTTCAATGGATTCCATTGAACAAAGGATGAAACATAGAATTTTTTCATATACCAAACCAACAAACTCTAAGAAAATGAATAAATGATGACAGAACACTTCAATTTGTATTAATCTTGAGCTAATGAAGAAATCTGACAAAAATTATCAGCAAAGACATTTGAGAATCAAAGAGCACGTCTCGCCTAAATGTTTGATGCGATTTAGAACCATTCCATGTGTAAGAGTATACAATGTAATTACACTTTGATCTACCACAAACTAAAGCCATTCGACCTATTAAATGAGTAAGAACATAGAGACATATTGTACCAGAACCGTTTGTTTGAATACACCATGGACATGTGTTTATATAGGCTTATTACAACAATTACACATACGTAGAGAATGTTCAGTTTTCTCTAAATTGAAGATTACATGTCTATAAACTATAGTAAATACATAATATTTTATTCTGATTTTCAATACTCTCCCTCAAGCTGGAGCATATAAATCATATGCGCCCAGCTTGGTACATATATAGTCAATTCTTGGTCCCCTCAAAGACTTGGTGTAGATATCGGTTAGCTGGTCACTAGAGTTAATGAAGCTCGTGGTAATGTCTCCTGATTCGATCTTCTCCTTGATAAAATCACAATCAACCTCAATATGTTTGGTTCTTTCATGGAAGACAGGATTAGATACAATATGCAAAGCTGCTTGATTGTCACAAATTAGCGTCATTTGCGTGGGCTCTTCAAACTTGAGTTCCCTAAGAAGCTGCTTCAACCACATGAGTTCACAAGTTACTAAAGTCATGGCTCTGTACTCTGCTTCACCATTATATATTGCTATAACGTTTTGTTTCTTACTTTTCCAAGATATCAAGTTTCCTTCGATCAACACACAATACCCAGAGGTGGATCATCTATCACTGGGTAAACTGGCCCAATCAACATCTGAGTACCCAACTATCTGAGTGTGTCCCCTGTTTTCATAGATGAGGCCTTTACCAAGAGCACTCATAATGTATTTGAGTACTCGAATTACCGCATCCTAATGGTCCTGGCAAGGAGAGTTCAAGAACTGACTTACCACACTCACAGCAAAGGCAATATCTGGACGAGTGACTATGAGATATTTTAGCTTTCCAATTAGTCTCCTATATCTCCCAGGATCTGATAAGGGCTCCCCTTGATTGGGTAACAGTCTAACATTAGGATCCATAAGGGTGTCCACTGGCTTAGCATTTAATAAGCCAGTTTCTTCCAAGATGTCAAGAGCATATTTCCCCTGAGAGATCACTAAACAATCCTTGGATTGAGTAACTTCAATACCTAGAAACTATCGAAGCTTACCAAGGTCTTTAGTTTGGACTTGTTCGAAGAGGTACTGTTTCAGATGGAGAATGCTATGGTGATCATTGCTCGTAATGACAATGTCATCCATATAAACAATGAGATAGATGCATCCCTGAGTTGAATGATGATAAAAGACAGAGGAATTAGCTTCACTTCAAGTCAAATTGAATTGTTGTACAACAGTGTGAAAGCGGCCAAACCAGGCTCCGGGGGACTACTTAAGTCCATATAGGGACCTACGAAGCCGACACACCATAGTAGAGAACTCCCCTTGAGCAACAAACCTTAGAGGTTGCTCCATGTAGACTTCTTCATCAAGATCGCCATGTAGGAAAGCATTTTTAATATCAAGTTGGAAGATAAGCCAATGGCGAATGGTAGCCATAGAGAATAGGAGGTGGATAGACACCATCTTAGCTACCAGAGAGAAAGTATCAGTGTAATCTTACCCATACACCTGGGTGTATCCTTTGGCCACCAAACGAGCCTTGAAATGATTAATGATTATGTCAGGGTCAACTTTAAGAGTATATAGCCAACGAGACCCAACAACGGATTTTCTAGCGAGAAGAGGAACTAAATCCCAGGTACCACTGCTCTAAAGTGCACACATCTCGTCAATCATTGCTTGCCTCCATTTAGGGCGAGATAATGCTTCACCTGGAGAGTTAAGGATAAACACAGAAGACAAAGAAGAGATGCAGGTATAATGCAAAGGAGAAAGACGATGACAACTGAGGTTAACATAGTGAGGAGACGGGTTGTGAGTAGAACAAATACTTTTTCATAGAGCAATGGGTCGGTTAATGTCAGAAGGCAGGCCTAGATCCAGTAAAGAATATGGCGTCAGGGAAGAGTTTGACAGGGCCTTTATTATATCGCCAAGAGGTGTTGCATGTGCGGGTGTAGGAAGGTCAACAAGGCGTTGGCGACGTTGATATGTCTGAAGAGGTCGCATGGCCAGAGGCTCTTCTAGAACATCGTGATTCTCCACAAAGGCATCCAAAGAAATAGATAGAAATAGGACACAAGTAGGGGTACCAGGAGGAGCAAAAAAACACATCTTGCGAGGGGAGGGAACAGACTCAAAATAAGGGATAGACTCAAAAAATGAGACATCGGGGGAAATAAAATACCGTTAAAGGGTAGGAGAGAAATAGAAATATCCTTTCTGCGATTGATGGTAACTCAAGAAGACACATTTGGTGGCCTTTGTAGAGAGTTTGTCAAGGCCCGGAGTCAGGTTGTGGACAAAGCAGGTGGAGTCGAAGACCCGAGGAGGAAGCTCATGAAGTGGTGAGTGAGGAAAAAAGGCAAAATGGGGAACCTGATCATTTAGGATAGAGTATGGCATGCGATTGATGAGGTAGTAGGCTGTGAGTACAGCATCACCCCAGAAGCGTGGAGGGACATAACCATGGAGGAGAAAAGTCCGAGTGGTTTCAATGAAATGTCTGTTTTTGCATTCAGCCACTCTGTTTTGTTGAGGAGTATGGGCACACGATGTTTGATGGAGAATGTCTTTTGGATGTCATAAAGTGCTAAAACTGATGAGATAAATATTCATGAGCATTATCACTACGAATAGAGCATATAAGAAAACCAAACTAGGCTTTTATTTCATGATAAAACTTCTGAAAGAGGGAAAAAGTTTGGATCTATTTTTTCATTAAACATAACCACGTACAATGTGAAAAATCATTAATAAAAGTGACAAAATAGCTAAAACCAAAAGGGGTAACGATACAAGAAGGACCACAAACATCATAATGGACTAAGGCAAATGGGGACATAGCTTATTTATTGACTCTATCATAGAACGAAATACAAGTGTGTTTTCCTAATTGACAAGACTCACAGTGAAGACTAGACAATTAAGATAGACTAGGTACCATTTTCTAAAGCTTCGGTAAACCAAGATGTCCCAACTGAGCGTGGATGGTCATCGAAAAGACAGTGGTTGAGCATGCTTGTGGAGGCGCAGAGAGATAGTAGAGGCCATGAGACTCACATCTGATGCTAATCATCCGTCCCGAAGTCTGATCCTGTAAGGTAACAGAATCTTTAGTAAAGGTAATGACAAAGTCATAGGATTGGGTAAGACGATGGATAGAAAGCAGGTTAAAAAGGCAATCAGGGACATATAACACAAACTCGACAGTTAGGGAGGGAAGAAGATGTGCGATGCTAATGCTTATGGACTTTGTTTGAGAACTATTGGCAGATGTAATCGTGGGTAAATAGCCAGATGTAGACAAAGAAGAGAAAAGGGAGCAATTACCAGAGATATGGTCAGACACACTAGAGTTAAGCACACAAGGACCCATGGAAGGAGATTGAGAAATGCAAGCAATAGAATTACCAGTGTGTGCAACAGAAGCAGTAGTGTCAGGGGTCTAGCGAGTCTCAAACCACTCGACAAAATCTTCATAAGTAGCCATGGTTAGCATAAAAAAAAGTCAAAACAACAAACAAATGAACAATACCTGGCCTGCCAGTAGAAAATAGGGGACCACCAAAAATCTCTCAGATAGAGGCAAAAGTCGGAGGGTTAGGTCACCTAGGGGGCGGCAACCATGTCGGAATCGCGGCCGGACAGGCGTTGTCACGCGCTGGTGAAAGGCGTTGTGTGGCTCAGCCATGGAATGTGCGTGAGGGCGCGTAGGACCTTAGATGGGGACGTCGTCGACGGCTCTATGGAGATTGGTGGACGGTGATCCGGAAGGTGGGGTCGTCGACGGAAAATGTCACCGGAGTCGTGATGATAGCCGGCAACGGTGGCCGAAGAAGATGTCGGAACAAGGAGGGCAAACTAGAGACGTACACAATTCGCCAAAAAAAAATGTCTTTGGGGACAGTGGGTCCACCGTAGGCACAATCCTTGAGATGCCTTTGTCAGGCCTTGGATACCATGTTAAATGAGTAAGAACACAAAGACATATTGGACTAGAACCGTGTGTTTGAATACACCACAGAAATACGTTTATATAGGCTTACTACATTAATTACACATAAATAGAGAATATTCAGTTTCCTCTAAAACGAAGATTACATGCCTATAAACTACAGTAAATACAAAATATTTTATTCTAATTTTCAACACGACCAAAGAAAAAGTAAACAAAGCTCTATGTAGAAGAACAAAGAAGAAATCTCGAGGAAGAATCAAATAGTGTTGGCAAAATTGGCTTGGCTTGATGGGTCAGCCCAATGGGCCAAGCTGGGTTGGGATCTCAAATCTAAGGCCATAAAAGAACTAGCCAATTTGGCTTGACTCGATGGGTTAGACAGGCTAGGTCAAGCCAATAAATATGTTGCTGATAAGAGATTCGAGTTGACCCGACCTGGTTTGCTTTTCACACCTTGACTCATGCAAGCTAAGCTAGGTGGCCTATTTTGACACCTCTAGAATCAAACATAGTGTATGAAAGAAAATATGGTGAAAAGTTAGGGAAGGTGAGCAAAAATGATCTCATAGAGTTCTATGTAGCGAAAAGAAAAATTCTCTTTAGCGTGGGGTGGTATTACTTTGATGCCATGCTACGAAACATGGAAGAACTTGAGGAAGAAGAAAATGATTTGAGAGAAATATGAAATTGTATATTGATTGGAATACCTAGAAGTGTATACAAATGAGAGTTTATATACTAACAAGCTAATCAATTTGTAACTAATTAACTAATAGACTAATCAACATCTAACTAACTAACTCAACTAATATATCTCTAACATGTTGAATTAGGGTAACCAGATAGAGAATTAAATTTGACTTAGAGAGTCTTTGAAATAATTTTTATAAATGTTATTTAAATTTGTAGAAAATAGTTTATGATTTTTATATTATTTTTAGTTTATTTAATAAATTTTATAATTAAATTATGACACAAATTTTAATGTAATAAAAATTTATTAAATAAATATTTAATTAAATTATTTATTCAAAAACACTCTCAAAGGTGCAATAATTTTTTATCAAGCAAAGAATGAAGCTTGCCCTGTATGAGGTTTAGGATCACCACCTGTTTTGCCAAGCATATTGTATTTATCAAGGAGTTCACAGCCAAGGAGTGACAATTTATGATTTAGCGCATGTTTCGTGAGGGAAATCAATGTGCAGACTTTTTAGCTAAGTTGGGAGCAAAAGTGATGGTGTCCCTAGTGGTGCTTCATGAACTACCAACAAATTTGAGGCCTCTGTTGCTAGTTAATGAGTTGGGAGTTTGTTTCTCTAAGGAGTAGTCTTTGTATTTCTTTTTCATTCTTGTGTTTTGTTGCTTTTATCTCTTGGAACAAGAAAAAAAAAAAAGGTGCAATAATTTAGCATTTGTAAATTACTCGAAAATATTAAATTTAAGTTTGCATTGAAATGACGAGTGAATGAACACTAAACAATTATAACCACACTATGTTTGGATAAATATAGAATAATACGAAGTACATACTAAGGGTTTTTTTTTTGGTGAATAATATGCACTTAGGTTAGATTAATTTTAAACAAATTTAAATGCTTTTGACATAATTTGATTTAAAATAAGTTAATTCAACAAGAAGTAAAATAAAATGATTATATGTAGCAAATATATTGGTTTTATCATACTTTTTTTTTTATCTTCAAATCTATATTTTCAAAGATAAATACCTCGTAAGGATCATTATTCTTTACTAAGAGAAAAGATAAGAAGTAACAAGATGAATGTACAAAGTATATATAAAGCTCAAAGAGTACGAATGCTACTTTTGCCACAAGGACCGACTTTTGAAGGAATTTTGATTAGATGACTAAGGGATCAATATTCCATGTTCCTCGGAGAATATTTTGTTGATAAATCAAAATTCATGGACCTGAATCATGAGCATTTAGTGGTGTAGCATATCTACACATATTAAAGCATCTTCAATGTATAGTTGCTTAAGTGGGTATCTTATCTCATTTTTGTGGACCCCACAATGCTTATGCCACATAAATTTAAGAATTCTACACAAAATTTTGCTCTAAAGTCAAAGTTTCTAAAGTTAGTTCTTGATTTAATTTTGTAGGCCTTATAATCACCCCACATATTAATACTTATATTTATATTTTTTGGGCACAACTATTTTTTTTTATTTGGTCCTTTTGTTCCATTACATGTTCAATTATACTCTTATTTTTCAAAATCTTCATTTCAATACATGGTCAGATTACATGCTCAGAATACACTCTCTCACATGCCAGTACTTTCCCATCCTAGTATTCATTCCTTCTTTATTCCAGTTTGAGACTTGTTCCAAACCAAAATGACGTTTCTGCCTCTCCTTTGGCACAAATCAATACTCTCCAGCGTAGATCTGTGCTCTCCTTGTGCGTTCATCATGCATGGACAAGCTTTACTAATTTTTTCATTTTAATTTTTTTTCTAATTTTATTGTGACTATGGTTACATATATGACTTTGTAATTTTTTTATTTTTATTTTCTAGCTCTAAAGTATCATTCTAAACAAGCACAATTCAAGAATGGAATTTGATTTTATTTTTTGGTTCTAGAGTTTATTTTATTGTTTCTTTCTTTGTTTTATTATGGAATGCACCATTAATTTCCCTCCACATTCCTTGTGCCTAAAAAAATGTTTTTTATTTTATTTCAATGAACTGGTTAAGCAACATTGCTTGTACAAGCAACTCACTTAAGATACGCAACGCTAGGTCATCTCCTCCAATGGAAAATTTTGTTAAGCAATGCACCTTAACATTAAGCAACTCAAGTAAGATATCTCGTTGGAGATGCTCTTAGTCTTAGCAAGGCTTCAATGTCTACACACATAAAAAAGCAAGATAATTGCTAAACATATTTCTTTTCTATTTTTTTCTATTTTTTATTATTCAAAATACATTTATTATTATTTTCCATTCAAAATACTTATTTCTCTCCTCTCCCTTTTCTTCTTATTAAATGTATTGGAATTCATTATTAATCTTATTCCATTGCTATCCTATCTTATAGTCATATCGTTTAGGAATTATTTGATCAGATTTTGGATTTTTTGCTCTAGAGTTTTACTCGTTTGCGTGTTTTTTATCTTTCAGAAAATTAATTTCCAAAAATTAAAGATAATTGTCTTAGAAATTAATTTCCAAAATTGTTAACAAAAATAATAAATAGATTTTGATAATTATAAATTCTTATGTTGCAGAAAATAATTTTTGGAACATTTTCTATTTTTGTTCTTAAAGGTGTTAATTGATCCTATCTTATTTTACAAAAAGTTATTAAGCGATGTGAGTGTAAAAGTTTAACACTTAGTATCAATTGATTTTTTGTCCCATATATATACATACATACATACATACATACATACATCCATATATATATATATATATATATATATATATATATATATATATTAATACATTTAATTAATATAAATTAAAAAATAATATATTCAACACAAACAATGATATTATTTTATATAAAAAAAATTAAACATGCTACCACATAACATATGTTGGTGGAAAATGTTAATATACGTGATTCTTTTCAAGTGGTTAAATGATTAGCTCCTTTCAAAAGAAATTGTCACCTCTCACTTGTTCCAATCACAAAAAACCTACAAATGATGGTGTAAAGATTGTCTATGACTAGACTATTTAAAAGTGCATTCTCCATTTTTTTTAGATGCTAGGAGGATTTAAACTTGAGTTAGTTGACGATCATGGATCTTATCTACATACCCTGTAAAAAAATTCGTGATTATGGCTAGTGTACTCGATTATGGGCTGAGGTCGTAAGAGAGGCATTAAAAAATGGACCTAATATTAGGTGATAAGTCGCTTTAGGACCGCAGATCTAAGAAACATATAGTGTGGTCAAAAATCGAGAAGGTAGACAACCCTCCAGCCTCGAGCCAAAGAGACAAATGAAACTTAAAAGACTAAGGACATATATAACTTGGGTTAAAACTAAAAGAGTACAACACCCAATTGAGAAAGCTTCTTATAAGGTAGATTATAGATTTAGTTGTTGTATTCGCCATCTTGTCATTTTGGCAGAAAAAACAACACTTGATAATTAAAAATTAATTATCTAGTTTATCCTTAAAACTATTATTTTAGTCAAACTCCTTTGTCATTGTCCTTATCAAAACATTCTTTAAAAAAAAAAAAGTAATCCCAACATTCTTTATTTCACTTTTCATTTTCACTAGAGCATATATGTGTGCTTTAACTTTGACTTTTTTTTAAGGTTATTGCTTTTTTAGGGGAGGGGGGGGGGGGGGATTAATATTTAGGTTATTGCTTCAAAACATCAATAAAGCCCCATGGCAGACCCAGAGGTTTATACAACAGGGACCTTGTTTTCTTACACCTTTTTTTTTTTACTTTTTTCACCCATTTCTTTTTAGAAAACTAATAAAATTATATTTTTACCCTTAACCCTTATCCTCCCCTCCCATATTTAAAATTCCTTCCCCCCTCCCCCTCGCTTTCCTTCCCATTCCCCTGACGACCTCCCCATCCCTTCCCCACACCCTACTTATTTCCCCCAATCCCCCGAAGCCCTTCCCTTCCAACACCCCATACCCCGAAGTCGCTAGAAACTCATCAAATACCACCTTTGCCTTCCCCCTTCAACTTCGTTTGGTGAGTTTTTTTTTTTAAGTTTTAAATTTAACAAAATCGCGATTCCATTATGTATCATTACATAATACATAATGGAATCACGATTCCTTTATGTATTATGTGAATTTTAAAATATTTTTTACTTTAATTATTTATATGAATTTAATAATTTAAATTATTTTTTTAATGAATTAATTAATTTAATTAATTTGTTTTTAGATTAGATATTTATTTTAATTATTTATATGAATTTAATAATTTAAATTATTTGTTTTTTAAATACTTTTTTATTTTAATGAATTAAATAATTTAAGGTATATGTTTTTTAAATATATATATATATATATATATATATATAATTATTTATATGAATTAAATAATTTAAATTATTTGTTTTGAAAGTAATTTTTATTTTAATTATTTATATGAATTAAAATATTTAAATTATTTTTTATCTTTTAATAATTTATTAATTTTAACTAATTTTGTAGAATATTTCTAATTAATAATATTGATTATATTTAATTATTAATTATTTACTAATTGTTAAATGATTATTACTGTTTCAGATTCATTATGCCACACAAGAGGTTTGTTGCCTCTCATCCTAAACGAGGCCCTCCACCAGATAATGTGGCAGGCACATTTAGGCATTGCAATGGGGCGAGGCAGGGCTAGATTTTCCTATCCCGGCCCCTGCCCCCGACTTTATAAACTGTCCCCACCCTTGACCCCTCCCCCCCCCCGGGATAAAAGGTGGGTACCCATCCCCGCCCTCTGTCCTTATGAATATATCAAAAAATTTAGAATTAAAAAGAAAATAACAATGCAAGTTAATTTATTTTTATCTCTTTCTTTCTCAAACAATTCAAAATTGTTCTATTAAGAAAATCGTTGGCAACTTTAAAATGTGAAAAATGATTTCCATTAAAATTTTTATCAATAAATAAGTAAAAATTAAGAGATACTAACATGAAGATAGAAACAATGAAAGGAACTAATGTTCCAATCCACTAAATTACATAAAAAAGAAAAAAGCAATGTTTCAATTCATCAAATTACTGAATAAGAAGAAACATGTTCTAATTCATCAAATTACATCATAAAAAAATGGAAAAGTTTCAAATTCCAATCCATCAAATTACATCATAAAAGAAACAAAAGCTCCAAATTTCAATCCATGACATATGTTATCATCTACTAATCATCACCCAATTGAGAAGTAATGCCATTACCCAATATTTCACCTGTATAAACAAAAATAAAGTAGCATATTAATTTAATTTGGTTACATATTAAAAATGAGAAAGAGAAATAAAGATTGAAAAGTAATACCTTCATCATTTGAATCCATTTCATTAACTAAAGTAGCATATTCTTGGTCAATTTTAGAATTCACACAACCTATAAATATTAAATATAATAGAACATAAAGAATTAGTTGTTAAAATAAAGACATATAATTTAATAATACATTTAAATGAAGTATTTAAAACATTACCATCATTCTTAGCACTCCATAACCAATTTCTACCACACATCAAGGCCTCTAAAGTAGTCCAATGAAGTCAACTACGATGAAGGCTTATTACTTGACCACTAGTGCTAAATGCAGATTCAAAAGCTACAGTGGATATAGGAATAGCTAATATATCTCTTGCAATTGCCTGAAGTGTTGGATACTTGACCCCATTCAACTTCCACCACATCAATATATCAAAATCACTAGTTCTTGGTAGAGCATCCTCCTCTAAATAATGATCCAACTCTGTTTTAATAGAAGAACTTCTGGCCCTTTTTTTCCTCATGATATACCTATCATACTCAGTTAATGCAGGTACACTACTAGCAACCTTACTAGTATCACCATAAATGGTTGGAGTTGGAGAGCCACCACCAGTAGAGTCTTTATTCATTTTCATTTGATAATCAGAAACCAAATCATAACACAACTGTCGAATCATCCTAACTTGAGCAAAGGAGTCATGTTCATACAATTTTTCATAATAATATTCAAGCAACTCCATTTTGTATCTAGGATCCAAAATAGTAGCAACTCCCATTATATAATGAATCACACCCCAATATTTTTCAAATTTGCTCAACATATTTTCTGCCATTTTTGAATCAATTCATTAGAAGAGGCAATCCATTCATTTAATGCCAACTTGATCCTACATATATTTGGAAAAAACATATTAGTAGTTGGGTATTTAGTAGTAGAAAAAATTTTAGTGATCTCATTGAATAATTACAATCTCCCACATACATCTTTTGCAAATTCCCACTGTAAATTAGTTAGCAAACAAGTATATTGGGACTCTCGTTGCTTTAACCAACTAAACACACCCACATACAATAAGACAGTCTCAAGTATTTTAAATGTTGAATTCTATCTAGTTGGACAATCTAAAACCAAATTCTTAGTGCAAGGGATCCTTAATTGTCTAGTTGTCTTTTCAAATTTTTCCTTCCTTTTAGGTGTTGTAGTCCAATATGCTACACTATCCCAAACCTTTTCTACCCTATCCTTTACCACTTTCAACCCATCTTTTACTATCAAATTTAAGATATGAGCACAACAATACTTGTGAAGTAAAGACCCATCCCTTAACAAAGTGTCTAATTGCAACTTATCCTTAATTTTCTCAATCGTAGCATCATTTGTGTTGCAATTATCTAGAGTGATAGTGGACAACTTTGTGTCAATGTTCCAATCCATTAAACATTTAACCAATGCATTGCAAAGTCTATCACTTGAGTAAGGAGCGGGAACATAAATGAACCTAACATAATAACATTCATATTCAATCATTTTATCATACAAAAAAGTAAAATAATATGTAATATACAATATGATTGGGAAAGTTATTACCTCAAAATGCGACTTTGTAAGTTCCAAGAGCCATCAATGTAATGAGCAGTGATAGCCATATACCCCCTCTTGGGATTGCTCGAAGTTCACATGTCTAATGTAATGGCCACTCTTCCTTCAAGACTATCCAACAACTTCATAGCCATTGATTTCTCAAAACCATAGATTTTGAATATTTCTTTCTTAATTATGTTTCTAGATGGAACTTGAAACACTGGTTGGAGAGCAGCCTACCATATCTTAAATCCAATATGATTCACAATTAAGAGTGGATATTCATGCATAATAATTGCATTTGCAAGCTCTTTCCATGCATTTTTTGCATCATAAGTTCTTGAACCCAATTCTTGCTTACCTTGTAAGACCTTAAGCGTAAGAAATGTTTGCCCTTTTCTTCCTTTCATAGCAATCTTGCATTGAACACAACTGTCCATATGTTGCCATAAATCCTCTGTCCCATTTTTTGATTTTCCACCCAAATATTTCTAACAATAATTGCATTGGGCCTTGTCTTCTTCATTCATTTAAACCTTTGTAAAATGTTGCCAAACTTCACTTTTAAGCCTATTTCCTCCTGTTTGTGTTGCCCCCTCCATATTATCAGCTGTTTCAAAGTTAAGTGTTGGTGTAGGACTTGTAGGTTCATTTGTTGTAGAACCAGTAGGTGAAGGGTCATAACTTCTTTCTAGATTTGGTTGATGTGAACTTTCTTGTGAAATACCAAGATCTGTCATATTGTCCCTATACATACAAATAGAGTTCACATTTTCTATAGAAAGATTAGTATAATGTGTTATTTTATAATAACTGCCTAATAAACTAAATTTTTAAATAGTATGATAAAAAACGTAGATAGCATAATGTTATAGGTTCAGTTGTGTGTTTGTCTCACGTGTAAAAGTTGAAATCTAGTTGTCCTCCATTTTAAAATTATGTTAGAGACATTATAGAAGTATAAAACCATTTATGTGCCTAAGTCTTAAGCTTTTAGCATAGTTGGTTTCATTACAATTTACCCACATTTTTGTTTTACTTAACAAATATATAATACTTTTCATTCTCATTTTCCATCGTGTTGGTTTCCACTCCACTCAGCACTACAAGGCAGTTCCCCAACAGTCCTAGTCCGACGAAAGGGAACAAGAAAAGGGGGAAATTAAATTAATACAAACAAGCCTCAAACTATTGACAAATCACAAATACTTCTAAATAGGAACTATCTAAGTTTTTATTCAACAGAGGGAAAGAAAACTACCACATAACAACAGTCACCAATTACGCTAAGCGAAAAGTGGACTGACAAAAATCCAAAGCAATTGGATCGAATGAAACGAATCAACCTATAAACTATGGCGCCACAGCACCAAGAGTAAACTTGAAGAACTTGAAAGTAGCCAAAACCACGAGTCTATACTATTTGAGAATCAGTTCCACCTATGTCTTTATGAGCTCATCAGAATTAGCCTAGCAAAACTGATGTAGGAAAAAAAATGAACATCCGCAATGAAAGCCTAAACTAAAGCACACAACAAGAGTTACCTCATTTACATAGGGCCAGATCTTAGCGAGATGGGAGTTAAGCCAAGTTCACTAAAAACAATAACACGAGAACGTGAGTCGACTAGAGGGAGAGGGATTGGGGCAGACTGGCGGAGCAGAGGGCTAGAGGTGGCTAAGAAATGATAACTAAGAACTAAGAAAGAACTGGAATCATGAGCACCGGGGCACGGGAGAGGGGGGCAATGCAGTTAGATAAGAGTTAGGGGTCGTAAATTGTGATTGGAACTGATTTGGGAATTAAGATGATATATATATATATATATATATATATATATATATATATATATATATATATATATATATAAGGTTATTTTAGTAATTTTATGTGTCAGGGATAGGGGCAGGTAGTAACATACCCGTCCCCGCTCCCTCCCCCAACTTTGGCAGTCAGGTAAAACCCGAACCCGCTCAAGGCAGGGTTTCCCCATTAAAGTTGGGGTGGAGGTGGGCCAATCCCTGACGGCACAAGTTTATTTGCCATGCCTAGGCACATCTAGGTACCCACTGCCGAATGCATCTGCATGACGGGCTAAACAGGCTGCAGCAACTAGAGAGCACGCAGACAGCAGCATAAGGAGGAGGTACATGATGATGTACCCAAGCTAGAACCTGGGGTACAAGAGGTAGAGGTACCTCAAGCTAATTTGGCTAATCACTTTGTTGGTCCTCCATTTGGAAGAGGTCCTATAGACTTGTCACTCCTTAGGTCCTATAAGGACCATGTTGTAGGACATATTTGTCTTCTACAGCCCCACCCCAAGATCAAGCTGATCAACCACAGGGGTAAGGTATTGCCGATGCTCATGCACCTGTAGGTGGTGGAACTCGTGCAGAGTTTTGGTCTTGCGCCACTTGGAAATGCACAGTATGTTGTTGTCAACAAGGGCATTGTCTGTGCCTTTGACAGAGTTCCTGTGCCATAGCAGCTTGGGTATGATTAGCCTGTGACAAAGTCTTCATCTAGTGAGCCCTATTCATGAGAGGTAAGTGTTTATATCTTTATAATGTGTTTTTATGATGCCAATGACACATTTTTTTGGTAAAGTTTGCATTAATTTTTTCGTAGGCACAATGGGAAAGAGTTGCTAGCCTTATGTAGTGCATGCTACAGCTGAGGGTGATAGGATGTTGTAGGAGGCATTGGCCATTGCTCAATCAGACATGGCCTCTAGCTACACCAATCAAAGGAGGACGACTACCTTTGATGATTGACTTTTTATTTTTTGTTTTTTATTGTTAGATTTTTTTTTAGTATTTTATACATTATGTATGGACCTAATTGTATATATTTTTGGATTTTATATATGTTGCACTTATTGTATTACTAGTATCACTGTTACGTTGTTACAATTATAGCATGCGATACAAATAAAAACAAACAAATGAAACGTAAACAATATTATTCGATAAAATAAAAGCACTTCTACATAGATTTGATACAAATACAAGTAACAGTAAATAGGTGCATCATATGGTTCACTCAAATTAACAGTTGCTTGGTCTTGGAGCTAGTTAACGCCTCAGGTTCGCATAAGCACGCAATGATCTCTTTGGCGATTCGTGGTCAACGTAGACAGGCAAGGATCTCTTTAGGAAATCTGCCTAACGTAGCATACAACTCAATTGGCGCAATCCTAGGAAATTGGGCTAAGATGGACAACATCCTTGCCACATCCTTATCATGTTTAATGTCCATAGACCTATAATGAACACAACCATTCCCTAAAGATATAGGTTGACAGTAATGAATATCAAATATTTTTCTGCTACTTTCGATCGCATCCTCAATTTTTTTCTTTAGAGCAACAACCGTCATGTCCTCAATGACTTGAAAAAAAGCAAGACCATGTTATGCATTGCATTTTATACTATTATTTACATCTTAATCCATGTAGGTTTGCATGCATTTTAGCTTATTAGGAGTAGTTTTAGTACTAATTCTCTTAATTTCCTTCATTTAATCACTTAGAATGCTTGAGGTGTGTTTTTGTGTTTGTTTGTGGATTTTAGGAAAAGTTTAGCATAAATTGATTTGGCTTTAGAGCTTAAACATCTGACTTGGGGTGATTTGAAGCCAGGAAAAGCAATGGAGAATTTGTTGAAGCTTTATTCAAGCAAGGAAAGGATCACAAGGCATCTACACTTGAAGAAAAATGTAAATCCCATAAACAGAGAGCACTACGAGCTGCTCGTGGTAAACTCCAGGAAGACACCATAAGAGCTACCAAAAAGCGCCATGAGTTGCCCGTGGCAAACGCCACGCCCATGGTGCACTACTGACATTAATAATCTTTATTTTTTTGTTTCTTTTTAGTTAAGGCTTGGACCCTTTTGTGCTTTGGGACTTATATAGACTTCTTAGGCTTATGAAAAAGGGTTTGAACCTTGGTTCTTGACAACTTAGAGCGAGAGCTTTGGATTGGAATCTTTTCCTCTTTCTTTACCCAGTTTGAATGTTTTTCCTTCTTTCTATTTTGTTTTCTATAGCTATGTGTGAGTAGTCATATTTATTTTAGGATTGGGCGTAGCCCTATAAACGCTTAATGAATTGATTTATTTTATCCTTGTGTGATTCTTGTTCCTCTCTTGATTTCTTCTTTATTGATTTTCTTTATTGCGAAACAAGTTGGCCACGTTTTACATAACCTTAGGGATTTGGGGAAGTACTGACAGGTGAACTTAAATACTGGAACTATAGGGAAGAAACCTAGGTCTAAACCACGAAAGTAGGTGAAACCTTTGGAGATTGATTGAATTGACAAAGAGCTCATTGGGTCTAATTAAATACAACCACCACAAAAGTAAGGGGCTAATTTGATTAGACACCCCTCTGTATCTTGAAAGAGAACGGAGGGCACCTTAGGTTAATTTACCCTTAAGAAGAGCAAGTAGGAGCACAGGATAAGAAAATTAATTTAATAGGCGTCATAAGGTGAACCTCGATCCTAGAACTTTTCTTTTACTGAATTATTATGAATTTTATTTGCCTACTTAATTGAATTCCCAATTCTTAATTCTTTTACTTTTACCCTAAAAACCTAAATTCCCAAATTCAACTCTCTTTGTTTAATTTTAATTAAATTGTGATAATTATAAAGCCAAACATACAATCCCTGTGGAGGGAAAGATATTTATTACTAAGACGATACTGTACACTTGCGATAGCATATCACAATGAGGACATTGAAATAGGACCTTTTCAGATGTTGTTGTCACCTGACCATCGTAATACCCCACAGTAAGGAATCCATTCATCTTTAAAGGAGAAGAAACAATATGGAATGAAGATGACTATCAAGAAAGGTAATGGTAAGTGCTTCATCTCTTTTATACTAGTACAGATATTGTTCACGCGTCAGAGAATCATTAAAGGTTTTATCTTGTGCATAAAAAAAAGAAGAGTCAAGATTGCACCAACTAAATAAAGGGTCTAGATCGCACCAATTCAAGTGCATGTCATGTTCACACGTCAGAAAATCATTCAAAGCGATGTCTTATTCGTTAGAAAAAGAAACAGTCTAGATTGCACAGATTGAATCGAGGGTTTAGATTCAAACGCATGCCCTGTTCACATGTTAGAGAATCATTAAAAGTGATGTCTTATGTGTTAGAAAAAGAAACGGTCCAGATTGCATCGACTGAATCAAGGGTTTGGATTGAACTGATTCAAATGCATGCCCTATTCACGCGTCAGATAATCATTAAAAGCGATGTCCTATGCATCAAAAAAAGAAATAATCGAGATTGCACACAATAAACAAAGGGTCCAAATTGCACCATTTCAAACATGTGCGTTGTTTACGCATCAATGAACCTTTAAAAATTGTCTATCAAAAAAATGAATTTAATAAATATAAACCATTAATTTTCAAATACATAATGGAAACATGTTTCTGTTATATACAAATGGGGACAACCCCTCTACCATAATGTAAACACATTTTCGTTGTACAAAATCACAATGAAAACACGTTTTTGTCAGGAGGTATTTGTAAAATAAAAAATACCAACAAATATTGCGGTGAAAATAACAAAAACTGGTGTGGGAATAACAAGGCCATACAACTGGCCATAAGATGCCCAAAACATATCACTACAGGAGTCCACTTTTGACATGTTTGAAGGTGCATTGAGCTTGACCGAAAACAAAAATAGAACTTTAAATAAGTTGTTGACAAAACAAATGATGAAGTTTGTTGACAAAAAAAAAAAAGGACATGCAATAAGAACATGTAATCAAAATTTTAAAACAACCTCAATTTTTTCACACTCCAATTTTTACATTTATCTTATACCTCATTTTATTTCTTTGTTTTTTGTTTCATTTTATCCATTATTATATTTTTTTTCCCCGCTATCTCTTTCTTTTTATTTTTCCCCCATAGATGGATACATCTCTTAAGAGTGTAAAATAAACATTTCCCTTTAGCAACTTGTTATTGATTCAAGTGATATTGGGTTTGGATCCCTTAAGTAAGATCTTGGATTCGAACTTCGTGGATAAAAAAAGAACATGATTAAGAAGAGAGATTCTATTAAAAGTGACTAACTAGGTTATCGATAAAGTCGATGAATGTTTTACACCTATAACATAGTTACCCAAAAAAATAAACATTTCCCTTTAAAGAATGCTATCTCAAAAATTTGTTTTTTGTCCTCTTTCAGAGCATGGCAAGATTACCATGCATTTCGTCAAAAAAAAAAAAAAAGATTACCATGTATAGCATGAAGCAAAAAAAAAAAAAACACAAAATTGCTACCATAATTGAATTAGTAGTACAGACATCTCACCAAACAAAAAGCCCTTCAAGCATCTTGATTATGCAATAAGACATTGCCTTGTCAAAAGAGAGAAAAATACAATAGAAAATACAAACTATTGAATCCTAAATCAATTATAATTTTTATTTTTCTTGTATACATAAAAACAATATTAAATAAGTAAAATAAATATCCTCTTCAAAAACCCAATAAAAATTCCTTTCTAGTCACGCACGCATGCATCCAAATTGGGAGAAATTATCAAATGTTCCAAGATCACCGTAATCTCAACGAATCTTCCCGCGTCATGGTAGTCCGGAGTAGCTAATAATTTCTCCCAAATTGGGCAGAGAGATAGATAATATCAAACGAGCGTCCTGCATGTAGACGTAACAGGGTCCCACATAGCCGGCAGTAGAAACTTGCGACCGTGGACACCCACTGCGTTGTAGCTAGCTCCCGTCGTTTTATCCACCAAAACATTACCCGTGTAACCCGGATACGCCCCTTTTCCGAAAATTCCGGTGCACGCCGACACCGCCTCCAGCGGCGCCATCGCCGACCCTTGGAAGTACCCACTCCCGTACGGGTTCGTCACCGCTCCGGCCAGAACCGTCGCCAAACTTATCACCATTCCGTCCACGCCGACGTCGCCGTTCGGCGGAACCAACGGCAGAGTCTGCGGGCCGTACAGAGGCTGGTGGAACGGCCACGCGCACTCGCCGGGACACTGCGCTATCGGGTTACCCACCCACGCGAACGCGACCCGTCTCTTTCGGACCCGACCCGATCCGTGGGTCCCGCACCGGCTCATGCAGAAATCCTCCACTGCCACGTCATCAGAGGTGAGCACCACGTGGATGGCGTGACCTCGTGTTGTTGTTGGCCTTTTGGAAGCGAGGGCGAGGAGTTGCGTGGCTTTGAGTGATTTCCCGAGGGAGTAGGTGCGGTCGAGGGTTTGATTCCCTACGGTGAGGGTGCAGGGGCCTCCTCCGTACCTCGCGGTGGTTCGCCACCACGAAAAGACGGAGGGTGATGGATGGTGAGTGTGGGGAATGGAACCAAGGGATTGGATGAAGTCAACGATGATAGAGCGGCGGGTGGGGGTGAAGTTACCGTACCAGAGGATATGAACGGTGACGTTTCCCTTAAGGAGTGGACCCTTGTGGTATTTGAGGACAATTGGGTCTGGCTGAACCAAAGCCAGCATGCGGTTGAAGGGTGTGGCTTCCCACGTGTTTGGGACGTGGGATTGGACGAGTACAAAGGAGGCCACAACAAGCGTGAACCTGAAACTCAATCCACCGCCTGTTATCATTGTTAGTGTTTGCTCACACACTTGATTGTTATTTGTCAGGAATGCGAGGGTTAGATCAAGTTGCACTTCGGTATTTATATGACGTCATGGAGTGAGTGTGTTATGGGCTGGGAAACGGTGTGATATTAAGTTGTGGGTGGTACGTGAGTTTGAGAATTGAAAGGAGAGAACCTACCAGCTAGCACGGCAGAATCTTATCCACTAATGGTCCAGACATAAACCATGCTTAATAAGCTTCGGGACAACAATATTCATGTTCATATTCATAAAAAATAAAAAATAAAAATCTTTTGCTGAATGGGTTAAAAAACAAATGATCAAAATGCTAAACAATTTAATTTGTCTCAAATGAGACTTATAATCACGTGCGTCCAAAAAAATAACATAAAATTTACTGACTTTCATGTAAAAGTATGGAGGATGAAAAATATTATATGTATAATCATAAATTGAATTTCCTTCATGCAATAGTTCAATGGCATTTGAGATTTTAATTAAAAAATAATAAATTTATTAAGGTGAAAAGTAATGTAAATTTTAATTTTTAAAATTTTCTTTTTCTCTAAAATCATGAAGACCAGTACGTAAATTACATGTCATACCTTTTTATAACATATATTCCCAAGCATACTGGGGGTTAGTTTTTAATACAAAAATTTAACAATGCATATTCCATTGTATATTTATATATAAAAAAATACAATTTAAATCAAATATCCATTTTTAAAAAGAATGAGCCATATAATATATATCTACATATAATAACAAAATTAAATTCAAATAATAAAAATTATAGCTCAATATCAAAGATACAATTCATGATTTCATGTGTATATATTTTTTTCATTTAATATTTATACTTGTCACTTATTTAACATAAATCAACATATATTCATTTTTCTTTCATCTCTTTTTTCCTTTTCTATATTATTACTTATCACATCTATCATTTTTCTCTTTATATTTTCTTCCTTCTTTCTATCTCTCTTTTTTTCTATCCAATCTACCCCAAAATGGGATAGACTTTTATAACTACTCTTGACTTAGAAAGACCGAATTATACGTGAGTTGCTCTGGTTACCTAGCTAGAAAGATTGCTTTTCGGTGGTTGGAATAATTACAGATCAATTCAAAAGGGTAGAGGTGGCAATAAAGATTGACAGCTCAAATCTAGGTTCATATGTTTGGCTTGTGTACGGTATGACTCGAACTTGACATTGATATTAGAATATTTAAAATACATTTGTTATTTTATTATTATTTTCTTTCATCATATTATTTACCTTATCCCTTACATTTTTTTCCCTATCATTCTCTTCCTTTTACCTCCTAGGTCTAAAAATGGGATATCCAGTGACTAATGATTGTATATATGAAATTGCTAAACTTCATTCTGTCAAACAAAAAATTATAATTTCATATATTTTTTTATCCAAAATATGTTGTTAACTTTAGAAGAATTGTTAATTCTATTTTGTCTATAAGAAAGGTACCCAACTATTCGGCCTCAGGAAGTACATTTTTGCATCAATTAAGCAAAGGCAAAATAAATTAAATCTGGTGACAGAAAGAAAAAAAAGTTAGTCCCACATTGAAACTGGCAACGCGGATTAATAAATCAGCACTAAATAGCTTTAATCGCAACTTTTACATAAAATTGTTAGCATTTCAACTTCATGAAAAGTCAATTTTTGCGAGGCATAGACCAGCTATTTATAACGTGTGCTTTTAAAATATGGTGTTTTATATATCTGTATCCCTCGGTTATCACGGAGCAACATTATGAATTAACATATGCATTTGCCTTTTGCTTTTCCGCGTGGTTGGTATTTTGATGCTCGGCCCCATTAATGTAGTCCAAAACAAAACCAACAGCAGAAGATACAAATGCATTCGAAAAATGAAATGGCCCTCCCTTGCCTTGCGGATGAACACATTAATTTCTGTCGTTTTGATTTGGCTATGGCAATTGGGTGTGCAGCCGTGCAGGAGTGTGTTTTCCTCAACCCTATCCATATGCTCCATACCTTTCAAAATAATGCTCGACCTATCAATAATGTCTAATTCATTAGATAAATAGTTAGATTTTTTAAGAGTTTAACGACTATGCACTGTCAATGTAAAACAGTTTTATACTGTCAATCAATTAAAAATTACTCTTGGTATTACGACTTTCAAGGTAATTATTATAAAAGTTAACAAACTTACCATACATGGTAGGTTGTAATTAAATGATAATGTAAAACTGCTTTACGCTATCAGTGCAAAGCCTATTTTCTCATTTTTAAATATGTTGATTATAATCTGATTTCTAGTTATATGTATAAAAAAAATGTTTTGTTAAGATAATAAAAACTTATTGTAGAGATCTTTATATTTTAAAAGGGATCAATTAGTCATTATTGCCTTGAAAATATCCTTAGTGCACAAAAAAAAAAAAAAAAAAACTATTCTTCACAGTTCACGCTTTTTTAGAATAAAAATTTAAATCCGTCCGGTAATAAAACATTAAAACTTTGTCTCATTACGTATTAGTCAATCATATTTTTCATAATTAATTTATCATTATATTAATTAAAACCCTGATGTCAATTTCCGTTTTGCATAAATATATTATTTTATAAAATAATACGAGTAAATATTAATTTTATTATTAAATTAAGAGTTTAATGACTACGTACTATCCGGATAAAAAGTTTTACACTGTCAATCAATCACAAATTACCGTTATTATGACTTTTAAGGTAATTATTGTAAAAGTTAACGAACTTATCATACATGATGATTTGTGATTGAATGACAGTTTAAAATGGCTTTACACTGTCAGTGCATAGTCTATTTTCTCTTAAATTAAATATGCCGTTTTATTTAATTGACAGTTTGAGGTGGAACAGGGGGAACTAACCCTAAACTTGCACTCACATTTGCCCCCACCCACTTATATTATTGGGATAGTCATGCTTATTTGGTTCATAAATTTTGATGAGTAAATGAATCATATCGAATATGGATTAACCCTCTCTTTTTTCGTACAATGATGTCCTACTTTAGGTCCTTCTTTTTTTGGAAAATTGTGAGAAATTTTTCTGATCGATTTCGGCTCATTTGAATTCCTTTATAAGACTAGTCCCTGTTGGACTGTCGCCATACGAGGATTGTGTAGGGATTGGTACATTCACGGATTTGCTGATTCACGTATTCAGCCAATGAACAGTTAAATGAAAATTAGATGACTCATATTTTATCTTGCAAATCCAACTTAAAATACATATTCGAAATGTGAACTGTTTGATATTTGTCAATAGTTTATATTCGTGGAATGTGTGACTGAGAATATATTAAAGGTTAAATTAGTCAATAGATTCCTGAATCATTTAAAAAATTTTAATTAGATTCTTAAACTAAAAAAATTTGTAATAGAATCTTTGATTTTGTAAAATTTTTATAATAGGATACCTGATATTAGTTTATGGTGACTTAAAATTGTCAGGAAATGGCAATTTATAACGGTTTTAAAGACCTTAAAAATTAAATTACAAAAAAATTTATAAGATCAAAGATCAAATTATAAATTTTTTTAATTTAAAGACCTAATTAAAAATTTTCAAATAATTTAGGACTTACAAACTAATTTAACCAATATTAAATCCATTTCGGATTGTGCAGCCTCTGCATAATACCTAAAGTTGCTTTTCGTGATTCAAACCCACACTTTCAAGTTTCATCGTAAGCAATCAAATTTTTTGCCATCTCAGCTCAGTTATTGAAAGTTACTGTTATTAAGGTGAATAGAATAGTGAACTGAAAAAGCTCCTACCCTATCGAACAGCTAATTAATTTTAAGGGATGAGAACAAGTTAATGGTTTAATCACACAGCGATAAGTAAACGCGGAAGTGGAAAACGGTAGTTGGAGGATGAACAACACAACGTGGTGGTTGTTACGTGTTGCTACTTGGTAGGGTTGTGTTAATGGGAATGGAAAGGTGGCACAAAACATAAAACCAAAAGCAAAGGTTGCTAGCCTTGGGGCATGCCGAGGTAGACATAAGTTATGATGGCTTCCTATTCAAGTGGTTATTGAACGATATTTCGTTTGATGAATGTAATCATACGATCTGAACCAATTATGTCAGGTACTAATTCATGCATTGGTGAATTGTTGCTCAAATTTAATGTTTGTTTCAGTTCACGGATAGATATTCACTCCATTATAGGTGGGTAGCGGAAGTAGAGATGGTTCAGCCATGTATATTACTATTTTACGTGTAGGGTGGTTGGTTGTGTTGATTGAGATGAGGGATTAGATGGGGACACACGGGAAATCATAATGTGAAAATGCAAATTATGTGCTCAAGCCTTTTAACTTTTTTTCTCCGTCGTTTTAACTTTTAACTTTTTACGACGTTCTTAGGTCATTTTGTACGGGTATACCATAATCTTAATTTGAGATATTGAGGTTCCACCTCTCCATAAATATTTTCTTTCAATTTTAAAGCCTTAAAATTGCGAAGATATATAATTCAATTATTAAAGTTAAGTTTGCTCACTAGCTACTTCAACCACTCTGATGGTGCTCATGTCTTTGACTTTTTTAATTAAATTTTGAACTCGTGAAACTTTTTTATTGGGCTTAGAGTAAAAATCTTAGACATATTTTGAATAAGACAAAAACAAAACTATTTAAATAAAACTTTTCTTTCTTTAATAGTAATAGATTTATCTATTATTGTATTAATACTAAACTTTTTCAACAAATTTTCCTTATATATAATTAAAAAATTTATAAATAAGTCACGAAGTTGAGTCTTAACAACTTTTATTAAAAAAAAAAGTTCGTTTTGTAAATGTTGAAATTGAATTGTTAATACAAGATATATTAATGTATCAATAAGTTGGAATTGCTATTTTTTTCGCAAAATATAAAGCAAATCTAATAAATCAAATTAAATCTAAAAAGATAATTAAAGCTGGACACTAACTTATTGTAATAAAAGGTAAAACAAATCTGAAAAATTCCAACCAAATTCCAAAAGATATAAAAACAAGTTAATTACTTATCCCAATTTATGTTAAAATCTCTAAATATTAGCTAACTAGATAAGTAATAATTTAATTTATTATAAGAAATAATTGAGTACAAAAAATTGTGAATATGTGACATTACATGAAATTAGAACATAGAAGTATTGCTTAGTTGTATTTTAGCTATTATCACCAATAAGTTTGTGGAGCGAATCTCTTGAAAAATGAAAATGAAAAGGACCTAGGACTCATTTGATTTAAGAGAATGCTTTCTATTTTCATTTCTTGTTTTTATTTTCTAAAAGGAATTTTCATTTTTAATTTTTTAAGATTTAGAAATTTGGTTGGTTTTCCTTTTGTTTTTTGTTTTCATAAAATGAAAATATTAATAATGTGTTTGATTTAATTATTTTTAGAAAAATTTCGCAATTTTTTAATATATATAAAGTTTACAAACAAATTTTGAACAATAAACATCTAATGCATGTTTCGTGGCTACCCTTTAATGCATGTTTCCTAACACCCTTTAGTAACTAAAGGAGTTACAATACTTGGGTAAAGTATTTCAAAATGATACTAAATGTCTTATCCATCTTCTATGGAGGTTTTTTTTTAAGGTTGAGAGTAAACGGGTCTAATTGGTGAACACATCAATACCAAAGTTAGAAGGTAGAAGTAAATTAAGGTGATATTGTTGGTAAGGTAAGTGTGGAAGTAGATGAAGGTGAGGTTAGAGATTTCAAAATGACTAAGAGTATGGTTGTTTCATGAATTAAAAATTCATTACTGAGAATAGAAATGCTAAAAACACACTTTTTAACATATTCTTTTAAACACACTCTATTATTGACTGAAATGTATCAAAAATCACAAATTTTTGTGGGTCTCGCTTCTTATTTAATAAATCTTTATCCTGTTTTGTAGTTTTCAAATAAATTCTAACTAATAGTAGAGTATATGTTAGAATAAGTATGTTAAAAAGTGTGTTACTAGCAATCCTTTTCCTGAGAATGTGAACTTGGGATTGTAATATTCTCTTTTTTTTTTAAGCTTTGAAAAATATTCTTAGATATAATTGTTCATTCTCAAAAAAGTAGAAATATCATGTTTTACTTTATTTTTATTCCCATGATGATGAGTAGGAAAGTTATATTTCCAAGCAAATGTGGAAAGTTTATATTCCCAATCATTTTAAACTTTAAAAATTATCCCTAAAAATATTAAAATCCAACCAAATACATCTTTGAATTTGCTCATGAATAACATTCTTGGTAGTATTCCTAAAATGTCATTCCTAGAAATGTAATAATATACCTTGATATAAAATTACAAACACCACATAAAGTTAAAAAATAAAATAAAATTAAGGACTAAAATCAAAATTAGTTATTTTATAGGGACAAAAATCAAAGTTAGTCATTTTATGTATACTAAAACCAAAGTGAGAAAAATTCTTAAGGACAACTTTTTTTTTTTTTCAAAATGATACATGCAACACTTACTACATGATAGTTATATGAATATCACATCATACAAAATGTCAAAAAGATAACACATGATTGGCACGTCATCTAAGGTAGTCATGTGTACAATATTGACATGCTTTTTTTAGACACGCTTTCGGTTAACTTAAGAAAATTAATGTCAAGGATCAAAGTTTGAATATTTAAAAAATATAGAAATGAAAACTAGTAATTCTAAAAGCTAGCAACAAAAACTAAAATTCAAATATTTTTAAGGAAAGTACTAAAAAAATACTATCTCTAGTCTTTTATATAAGAAAGTAAAGAGTATTTTTATTTTTTTTTGTCTGAATGAAACACAAGTGCACTTTCAAATATATTAATTGTTAATTTTTTTTATACCCTTAATTTATTGTGAAGTGTATTATTGAGACATCTATTCATTTGCCATGAAAATTGATATATTTATTAGGCTATTAACAATATAAGTCATATTCATTGGTTGAAAAAAACTATTTCCTAAATTATGAGTAATAACATTAAATATAATCACCACTTAAATTATTTAATTCTATAGATACTTTTAGAATAGAATTTAAATTTATAACATTATTAATTAAAATTAATTAATTTAATTATTTTTATTGGTTTTGATAAATTAAGTATTTGTTTCTTGTATAAAAAACCAAAAGTAGTATTTTTTATGGATGAAAAATACCATTATACAAGATTAGTCCAAATAATTAATTAAACAAAATAAAACTTCATAAGTGGAACAAACCTAAACATGTTGCTTTAAAGTTTTGGGTTAAGTTACTTTCAAAAAAAGTTTTGGATTAAGTTGCGATCTAAGCTTAATTACCCTTTTGTCGTTTACCTCGTCAGGAACATATGTGATATATGCAATTATGCAGCATTTATGTTGTTGAAGACTAGAAATACCAATTAGGCATAACTCAATAATTCAATTCACATATGTTTTTCTTTGGTACATTGAATTTCATATATTTATTCATTCAGATGACAACGAATCAATAAACGAATCAAAGAATCTCTTCGGTCACTGTGTAGAGCCCCTACCCTAACATAGAACAATGATAACTAGGTAGCTGAGAAGGACGCGCGTTTTTGTGTTATGCTAGAGTGGAACAAGCGGAAGTGGTTGGGTCAAAGAGTGCTGGCAACAAATATTTCCTGTCATTGACGCCGTAGGCATTGTAGCTAGCGCCAGTTGTTGGCTCCACCAGGAGTTCCCCGGCGTAGCCCGGGTAAGCGCCCTTGCCGTACACACCAGTGCAAGCGGAAGCGGCTTCCAGAGGCGCCTCTTTGGGTCCTTGGAAGTAGCCATTCCCGAAAGGGTTCGTAACGGTCCCCGCCAATAGACTCGCCACGTTGATGACCATTCCGTCGAGGCCCACGTCGTTGTTGGGCGCAACCAAGGGTGGGCTCTGCGGGCCGTAAATGGGCTGGTGGAAGGGCCATGCGCACTGTCCCGGGCACTGCGTCTCCGAGTTACCCACCCACACGTAAGCGAACTTGCGACGACCCACCGAGGAACCGTGAGTCCCGCACCTACTGGAACAGAACCCGTCTACGGTTACGTCGGAGGCTGTGAGAACCACGTTGATGGCGTCTTGTGGGGCGCCCTTGGATGCTAGCTTGACGATGTGGTCGGTGGTGAGTGATTTTCCAAGGGAGTAGTTCTCGTCCAGGATTTGGGCACCCAGGGTGAGGGTAAGGGTAAGGGCGGGTTTCGGTGACTTTATGAGTTGGTAGTATTTGTCGGTGGCTTTCCACCACGTGGCGACGGATGGTTGGGCCGTGGATTCTGGGGAGGAAAGGGAGGTGATGAAATCGGCGATGATGGCTCGCTGGGAAGGCTTGAAGTTACCGTACCATATGAGATTGACGGAGATTTTGCCGCTGAGAAGAGGGCCCTTGTGGTATTGGAACTGCAGTTGTTGCTGGTCGTTTTCACTAAGACTTCTTGCTGCTGCGCCCAAATGGAGCACAGAAATAATGAGGAATAGGCTCAAAAGAACACTGGAGGATACAGGAGAGGCCATTGGCATTAATAATTTGTGTAAATGAAATGTGGTGAGGAGTGCTCTGCTCAAGTAGAGTAGGTTGTGGAGAAGAGGAATGTGGGAAGAGGTATATATAGGTAGGGAAGGGATTTGGAAAATTGAGAAGGAAGGTGCAGGGAAAGAACCACAGAGGGAGGGAGGGAGGGGGAGAGCGTAGCGGGGAAGTCAAATTAGGCGGAGTGAGAGATGCCAGCTTGATAACGCGTTGCTCTTCTAGATTCTAGTGTTAATTGATTTGAGGTTCGTGCGGCGCACCTTCATGTTTCCACCGTATTGTTTACTGTTAGTATATAATAAATATAGTTACACTCGAACATAATTTAAAAATATGAGAGATATAAGGAATAATGTAATAAAAATAGAAAATGAGTGTAAAGAAAGAATATTTAAAAAAGAGAGAGAGATTAAAATTATAAACATGTCCTATTCGGATAGGACATGGCCAGCTAAGGCGAACACAGACAACTAACATGGGAATGAGACAAGACAAACTAGACTGACTGGTCATGAAGGGACAAGCATTTTATTTTCACGGAATTTGTGCTTGATAATTTAACACTTTCCAAATTCAAAACTTCAGGAACACTTCTTCTTTTCGATACAAATTGTTTATATAATAGAGTTTTCTATTACTAGTATTGACCTTGTTACTTCCTGTGGGTAATTTGGCAAGACTTGTTCTTAATCACTTTTCTGCATATTGATGGAAGATTGTGCATAATCACATGTATAAATTGTTTCATTACAAGAAATTAGGATTTTCTGCAAATTGTCTGGCTGTGGGTATGTTTTATATTGTTTTCGATATCAGCTTTTAATATGCCATTTCTTTAATTTTGAGAATCTGAAATAAAATAATATGGTTAATTTATTTTTAGAATTATCAAAATTATAAATTAAAAAAATTAATACGACTGAGAAGAAAATGCAAAGATGTATTGATGTATTCCTTTTCTACCAAAAATAAAAGCCTACCACGAATTTTAGAAATTCTTTGATTCAGTTTATTATTTTTTATTTTTTTTTAAAGATCAATCAGCTAATATGAAGTGTATGTTTGATTGAGATTAATTTTGGGAAAATAATTACTTATTCTTTAAAAAAATGAAATAATTGATAAAAAATAAATAATTATTTTTTAAAAATAAATTAAACTAAACACGCACTTACAACTGTTGTTTGTCTAATTAACATAATGTTGCTGTGTCATGTCAATATAAAGTCCCAATTTGGGTCGCAGGAAATCCAAAGTTTAAAATAGGGGATAAAATTAATTTTGTATTACAATTGAATAAGAGTGTTTTTAAGAGTTATTTCTTAACCAGAGCATTTTTAAGAATTTTTCTTTAGAAAGAGCAATTTTACGGATTTTTAAACTTTTTATCCTTTTTAATCTATCATTTTCATTTTTATTTTCAAATTAAAATTCAATATTTTTTTGAAAAAATATCAATAGTTAAAAATAACCTTATCATAATATAATTTATATATTTAAAAATATTTATTTATTATAAATTTATTTATATAAAATAAACATTTATCATGTGTATTGCACAAACTAAAAAACTAGGAAGAAAATATTTACAAAAACTATGAAAGAGAGTCATTAAGCAAAACAATGAGAAGAAAAGGAGCAATGGAATAAATAATTTTTTGTGAAAGTAATTTAATACGTGTTTAATTCAATTTATTTTAAAAAACAATTACTTATTTTTGTTAAGTTTTTAAAACTTTTTCTGAAAAAACAATTATTTATCTAAAAATAATCTCAACCAAATGTGGGCTAAATATGAAAAGGTTTTAACTGTATTATGGTGGTGGTATGTTTTGCATTTTGGTATAATTAATTTAGTTAAAATTGATTTTAAAAAATAATTTATATTTGGACATGATATTTTAAAAGTTACTTTAAAAGAATTGATTTTGTTTCGTTGGTGAAGTAAAATTATTGTTGGAATATATATAAAATATAATTTGTATTTTCACGTTCATAATAAAAACTTTCTTATAGAAGATTAAAGTTGTCACTTTCCTGAATCAATTTTACCCATTGCATTATTGATTTTGCATATATGGAAAACCATCCAAACACTCTAACTTATTACTATGCAACTAGAGAGGTGAAGAATCGTGTATACAAAGAGGCGCTTAATCATATATCTTCTACGAATAAAATTTATTCAACTTTATTTTCTTATTTAAAATAAGTTAATACTAAATTGTTAGTATAGACATTGTGATTAATAAAACCTTTCTCGATCCATTTATATAGCTTTTGATTAATAGAAACTAAACCGTTAATATAGACATTGTTATCTATTGTGGTTTATACTAACAGTATGATATGTCATACTAACAGATAATTAATTTGATTAGTATTGAATACAAACTATATATCAATACATTACATATTAACATATTACATCATATATATTATTAGTATAAATTCACAATGTCCATATTAACAATTTAATTTTTATTAGATAAATGTTATATTAATAGATCTTGTTTTAATGTTTAACATTATCTGTCCAGTATATAGTAAATCATAATTTTTTTGTTAGTGCATGTAAATATATATAGTATTTAAAACAAATTATTAGATCATTAAAATATAAAACTTGTTTGGCACGCCGTATTAAGCATGATAATATATGTCAGTACAATATATTATAATTGTGTCAGTTATTTAATACAAACATTATATTGTATAAGCTTGTCTGTCAAATTTCTTTTATACATTAAAATGATGGAAAAATCAAGCCTTGAAGAGATTTTGATATGCAAACTTATATAAAAACTTTTTCAATTACAACCCTACAAATATTAATTTATTTTAAAAACAATTGATTTTCATTCTTTTTAATGTGAATTAATTTCATTAAATTAAAATTAAAAAAAAAATGAAATGTCTACGAATGCTTATTTTACCAAAAAGAAAAAAGAGAGGAAAGGAATCATGCTAAATTAATATATTGTAGTCCTGTTTTGTTTGTTTTTTGTTTTCTCCATCTACCAAAAAATCCAATAGTCGAACGTAAAAATCTAGAAAATAAAAATAAAAAAAAAAAAAAACCAATGGTAAACAATTACCACTACTAAAGAAGGAAATAGTGGTATGGAGTATGGACCCCTCTCCCGCCCAAAAAGCAAAAAAATAAAATAAAATTAGGGAAATGGCTGAAAAATGACAAATGTATGTGATGCGGTTAACAAGGGCAGGACCAACTTGAGCAAAGAAAGCATGTTTCAGAACATTCTTTCTTCGTTAGATGAGATATTTTGCGAAGCTGGATGTGGACAACCCGTAAGATATTGTCTTCTGCAGGGTTCAGTAGCGGATGCTTTAAAATGGTTTGCTGAAAGCTATGCAAATGACATTTTTCTATACTGTGTCCACGTTTTATAACTAAAGTATATGATTTTTTATTCTAAAAAATAACATTTCATTTCAGTAGTTATGGGGATTAAGTTTAGCTATTACAAAGACTGAGATATGTAACTACTTAGAACTCGATGATTACTAGCTAGTCTTGGGATTTAGTTTTGCCATAGAATTTGATTGATGACAAAAACTTTGTAGAACATACAATTTATTCTTTTTCTTGTTCTTATTTGCTTGAAAAATATTGGTGCTGACGTGCTGTAACTCTTAAAAAGGGTGGCTTTTTATATAAAATGAAACACTTTTATAGTTCATTATGCCTAAATTATAAGTAGGAATGGTAAATAAACGTGACAATATAATCCAGAAAAATGTTAAATTTTGTTGGATTTCTTAGTCATGTTAATTAAGGAGTGGTTTTAATTATGTGTATGAAAAAATTATTGAAAAAAAGTAAAACTCACTTCCATGATTTTTACATCTTAAAAGAGGTTTAATTCCCAACTGTTAATAAGAAATATCTTAATGGGAATATATCTAGGAAGAAAGTTATTCTTATATGACATCAATGAGAATATATCTGAATTGTACAACCATAATTAATGAGATCAAAAACTTTTTAAAGTCTTGTGGTCATTTGGTGTTAACGTGTGATTAATGTGAAGTATTTACCGACTTTGCCGATAATTAATCTTTGTCGAAAAACTTGGTTGGTCACCTTTAGTGGAATTTCTCCTCTCAACCACGTTTTTTCTATCCATAAGTCATATAATCATTTCAAATAATTATATGAATTTTAAAAAACTCACATGTGCTTTAATTTTGATACTTCTATTATTAGTGAATTTCTTTTAAAATTCTTATTTTGAACTTCAAAGTTAAAATAACTTATAAAACATAAAAAAAAAAAAAGTAAAATCCACAAGATTGATTGTTATGAGGAATTAAGTGAAAATTCATGCAATGCCTAAACACAAAGTTCTACATGCAAGTGTTACATTTAAAATAGCCGGCATACATATTCCGAAAATATATTTAAAGAGTATATTTACTAAGTCATTTTATTTAGTTTATAACTTATTTAATTTGTTTATAAGTTTAGCTAAAATAAAAATATTTGATAAACGAGTTTATCTTATTAGCTTATAGTATTTTTTAGACACTACTTAAAATAATGCTTGAATTTATAATTTATTATTATTATTTCTATTTTTATCCTCAACTCTTTATTAAAATTCTTCATTTTTTGCATCCTTTATGTCACACTATTTATTTTAATGAATTTTTTCTTTAATAGTACGTTATTTATTATTACATAAAAACATATTTTTATCTACAAAATAAAAGAGAAAAAAGACTATGCATTGACAGTGTATATAAATTTTACCTTGTCATTCAATCACAAACTACTATATATGATAAGTTTGTTGATTTTTACAATAATTATCTTAAAAATCATACCAACGATTTTCGATTAGTTGACAGTATAAATTTTTTTACACTAATAATACATAATCATTAAACTCAAAGAATCATATAAACATGTTCTTTTATCTCGTTTTACATTTATGTTCTAATTTAACATTTAATTTTACTAAAGCTTATAATTTAGTAAACTAAAACATTTTCAGTTAAAAATTACTTCCTCCCATTTTAGTTGACATTTAAGGCTTTGGTACATGAATTAAAAAATGTAATTAATATTTTTTATTAAACCAAAATTATTATAAGAATTCTTAATATATTTCTTGTCTTTCACATTAATTAGATTCTCTCTTATTTATATTTCTTTTTTATTTTCTTACTCCACAGTCAATAATTAAAGATATATAATAAGGAGAAAAATTAATACTTTATTAGTATTGTAAAATGACAATCAAAATAGTTTTTTTTTTTAAAATTAAACATCAAATAAAATGGGATAGAGGAAATAATTTTTAAACTTTTAACTTTGTTATCAGTTCTCTTAAAAAAAAAAAAACTTTGTTATCAGTTAATTTTGCCAATTAAAGGCAAAATGGACATGTATATTTTTGTTAGAATGATAAACTAAAATTGGGCTAGCGGTCAACACTTTAATTATTATGTACCAGTTTCAATTGCTACCTACCTACAAATTTCAATTGCAATCCTAAATCGCGAGACAGCATTAACTCCAGAATTGCAGCCCCTTCTTTTTATCGGGTGAGCATCTTATCCAGAACCTTCAACCTGCCCTTGTTAGGGTAGTATGTCCCCTAATACCGTTTATATGTGTTGATGTTATGTTGTAATTTGGTATTTTATTATATATATTTTTTACTATAGATGAATAATTTTATTTTTAATGGTATTTATGTTTTATTACTTTGTAACAAAAAGTTTTACAAGAAATTATATTTTAATCAAGCAAATTGCAGATAATAAGATAATAAAAACCAAAGTTGGTACCCGATCTTTTGTTAAGACAACCAAAATGGAGACACACAATACTTTGTGGACTAAAATTAAAACTTAAAATATCTTTATTTTACCATTAACTATATCATTAGGATTATAGAAATTGGTTAATTTAGTTGATAATATTAAATTTGTCTTAATTAATTTTTTTCAAGATTACCCTAAACATTATACTTTTGTCTTCTAATGAGTTTAAATTTAATGTATCCACTAACTACTTATTGAACTCAAATAAATGACTTTAATTAAGGGCATTTTTGTAAAGAAAAATTAATGTAAGAGATATTATGGATTAATTCTTATAAAAAAGACCAAACAAAATTTTCAATTTGGTTCTTATATATAGGACAAAGGGAGTAAAAAAAATACACATTCCAACATAAATTTATAGTTGAGGTTAGTTTACATACATGTCTTAATTATATTTAACAGTTTAAAATTAATTCTATATAAAACAAACAAACCCATTAAATAAGTTAAAGGGGTTAATTATGTTTTTAGTGTCTCATTTTTTGTTCATTTTTGTTTTTAATCCCTCATAATAACTTTGACCAGTCATAGTCTCCTCATTAATTATTCCGTTCCATTTTTAGTTCCTACTGTTTGATTTCTCTATTATTAAATGATGTGTCTCTTTTGTTTTTAACTTTGTGGTAGGTAAAAGATGCTACAAATATTCTGGCAATTTAAAATCGCTAGAATCTGTGTCCAACTACTTTTATTGTTGCTTTGCCTGCATCTATAACAGTGTTCCTAAGTAATTTTTTATAATAATTTTGATAAGAAAGAAAATATTATTTATATTAATTTCATTATACTAAATAAAATTTTATATTTTTAATTTATTTTATTATTATTTTACACAATTATTATGTTAATTAATTAACTAATTATTATTTTTACACTTAATAAATTATGTTATTATTTAATTTTGACATAATTTATAATTTAATAATTAATTAATATAATTTATTTTCACAATTTATTATTTAATTTCAAAAGAGTTGTAAATAATAAAAAAGAATGAGTGACGATGATAAAAATAGCAACCTTAAATCTGGAAACACAAGTAACTCAAACCCTAGGTTCCAACGAGCAACCATAATAATTGCGTGATGGGAGAGGAAACTGCGTTGCCGGTATACAGAGCGAGAGAGCGAAAGCCATGGGCCGCCTTTTCCTTGCACGAGAGAGAGAAAGAGAGTAAGTGAGCAAGCGAGAAAAGTGGGAAGTAGCGTAGCCGCTGTGGAGAGCAGCGCCATCATGGTTCGCTGAGGGTCAAAATAGAGAGAGAGAGAGAGAGGTAGAGCGAGATGCTATTGTGGTGATTGTGGGGTTGCAGTTGCTGTTGCAGTCGAAACAGAGAGAGGTAGGTCAAAACACAAACCATGGGTTGCTGTTGGTGAGTGGCAGTTGTTGGGTGCGGATTTGTGATGCGGGTCTATGGTTGTTGGTGTTGTGTTGAATTGAGGGTGTTGATCTAAGGAAAATGGTATTGATGTTGTTGGTGGGTTGCGACTCTGTGATGCGGATCTGTTGATTTCTTGTGATTTAAGGGAAATGCTATTGGTGTTGTGTTGCTGGTGGGTTGCGATTGTTGGGTGCGGATCTGTGATGCGGATCTATGATGTTGGTGCACTTGTTGGGTGTGGTTCTCTGTGTTTGTGTTGTGTTGTTGAGGGATGATGTGGCTTCCTTTTTCCTTTTTTTTTTTTCTTCTCTAATTTTCAGGTAGGAGTTTTGATTCATGGTGTTGGGATTTTGATTCATGGGTGGAGACTCCACAGTTTTTGTGTGATTATCATGTTGAAAGGATTTTACTTTAAGATTGCACCCCACCAAAAAAATAAAAAGAAGAAAACTTGTATGATTGTCAAGAACAATGTGTTAGATGCAGGACATAAGGACCGTTGAATACATTTTCTAACAATTTAAATCGCCAGAAATTTGTAGCTTTTTCTAACTGCCACAAAGTTACAAAACAAAGAGACACATCATTGGATAACAGAGAAATCAAACGATGGAGACTAAAAACGGAACGAAATAGTTAATGTGAAATTATGACCAATCAAAGTTATTATGACATACTAAAAACGAAATGGACAAAAATAAAATACTAAAAGCATAATTAACCCAAGTTAAAACTAAAATTAACTCAATAAAAATTTAAGTTAAACTCAGGAGTACTTTATTAATTTATATATAATAGACATGATATACTAATAAAAAATAATTCACTATAAAAAAAATATATAACTCAACAATAAATATAAAAGTAATAAAATTATTATCAATCAACTTATTTAATTACCCTTATATCAAAATATTTTACTACACACACACATATAATATTAAAATATAATAATAAAAAAATTTACATTATTATTTAATCATAAATTATCTTATATAATAATAACTATTATTTTTATAATAATTAATCTAAAAATTGCATTTGAAATATTTTTAATTAATTAATAATATAAAAAATTTTAAAATGACACTGTATAAAAATTCCTTATATAATACTACAATTAACAAATTTTGATGTATTGAATCCTTCAAAAATTTTATATAAGTGAACTTATATTTACCATTGTATAAATAGAACAAATTCGGTCGAACTTTCATGGAGTCAAACTCCAATAAATAACTGTAACACAGGTTGAACTTAGTTCGAGCTGTTTCGAATTTTCATTTAATTATGGTACCCAGATGGCTCAGGGGTGGGTTCTCTGGGAAGTGTACCAAATCCATGAACTCGACAAGTGTTTCTAATTCTGAGTACCATCCAGAAGCGGTATAAACAATCACAAGCCCTGCGAACCTAAGAAATGTAACGGACTTGGTCACATTTTTGTCTCAAACCCCACCAAGGCCAGTAGAGCTGAAATACTAGAAATTGCAGGCCAGCAGGTTTTGGTCCAAAGTAATATTTTTATTTTAATATTAAAAAGCAAACCGAAGAACATTTGCTTTCTACTACATCCTTAACCGCGTACATATTTAAAAGATATAAACAAATAAATGAAATAATCCTACAAAATGTTTATTTGAAGTTTTGTACATCCGTGTTTCTAATATCGTAGTAGCAGCAGCAACGATCGTGCATCATAATCCTCACACGGGCGTTGAGCAAGACGATGTAGAAGGATCATACAAAGCAGGAACAAGATACTTCCTCCCGTTAGCACCATTCACATTGTAGCTAGCACCAGTGGTAGAGTCAACCAACAAGTTACCAGCATAACCAGGATAAGCCCCTTTACCATAAACCCCAGGACACGCCGATGCAGCTTCGAGTGGAGCCTCGGCGGGACCCTGGAAGTAGCCATTTCCGAAGGGGTTGGTGGCGGTTCCGGCCAAGAGGCTAGCCAGGTTGATAACCATTCCGTCAAGTCCCACATCGTTGTTGGGAGCAATCAACGGTGGGTTCTGAGGCCCATAAATTGGCTGGTGGAATGGCCAGGCGCATTGGCCCGGGCACTGGGTCTCGGAGTTACCAACCCAGATGTATGCAAACTTGTAGTTCTTGCCGCCCTTCACGTGACCCACCGAAGAGGAGGATCCGTGAGTCCCACATCGGCTCATACAGAAACCTTCGACCGCCACGTCAGCGGATGTCAGAACAACGTTGACGGCGTTTCTCTGTCCCCCTTTGGAAGCCAGCTGGACAAGGTGCTTGCTGGTTAGTGACTTTCCCAGCGAATAACTCTCGTCGAGAATCTGATCGCCCAGTGAAAGGGAAAGAGGGGCAGCCTTCTTGGGACTCAGGTGGTAGTACTTCTCCGTGGTTTTCCACCACATGGCAACCGAGGGTTGGTTGCTTTGAGAAGCTGGGGATGAGAGTGAGGCAACGAAATCGGTGATTATGGCCTTTTGGGATGGTTTGAACTGACCGTACCAAATGAGGTTCACGGCGATTTTGCCGTATAGCAAAGGACCGTTGTGGTAATGGAGAAGCTGAGTCTGGTCCTGAACCAGCTCGCTCAGCCTCCTAGTAGCGAAGGAGAGCTGAAAGACAGAGATAAGGAGGAAGAGTTTGAGAAAGCATTGAACAAGAGTGGCCATTTTTCGAATGGTGACAGCCGGCCTTTTTTGAAACGGCGGATGAAGTGGCTTAGATGGGTGTTGTAATTTTGTGATGTGGATGAAAGAAATGGGAAGAGAGGTATATATAGGTCCCAGGTAAGGGCTTTTGTTTATTAATTAATGAAATGTGTTTTAACTGTGATTGTGGTGCGGGGGGGGTGGAACTTGCCGAGAAAGGGACAGAGATTAAAGTGTGACTTTTGTGCGTGGGAAGTGGTTAGCCCCTCTGGCATTTACGAGCCACGGCTTGCCCGGTAAGCTAAGAGAGGGACCCCCAATAAGTACCGTTTTTGTTACCTCGATATAATCCCAGCTGAGTACGTGTCGAGTGTATTACACGCGCGGGACTAGAAGTCTAGAATGTTTACTGTTGGAGGCGTGACGAGCAAGCCAGTGGGACGCGGGTGGATGGCATTGAAAAAGAGAAAAGGCTTTGTGGAAATAAGTGAAGGCTTAGGTTTGTGGGGGTGGCTAGTTGACAAAAGCGTTACAGCTTGGGCCAGTTAGATTATTTGAAGGAAATGGGATTGTCAAAATTGGCCCGGGAATGGATAAGGGCAATTAGGTGGCAATGGGAGTGAGTGGGAGGGTAGAATGGGAAAAAGGGTAGTGAAATTATGGAGAGAGACGTTGAGAGATGACAGTCTGGATGGTGTGTATTTTTATGGGGAAGCGGGCATGGATCCAACTGGCATTCACCCAATAGCAGCTTATGAATGCCTCTGGCGGCATCCGAGGAAGCACGTGATGTAACGTCACACACACCGCCTCCCTTTTCATAAAATCCACGCGCCAGGCACGTGACCGCACAAAATCAATACTTCACTCGTCACCCACGGATTCTTTATATCTCGTGCATTATATAAAAAAGTTAAATTTAAAATAATTTAAATTACAAAATACGTCAAATTACATTCTTTAAAAATAAATAGAAAATGTATTATTATAAAAACCTTAATAAAACATGAGATGAAAATATACTCTAAATGAAAAAATAATTTATATATATATATATATAATAATAAAGTAAGGTATAAGAATTTTAATACGTGTTTGAATTTCTATTAAAAACAACGTTCAGTGCCAATTCACCAATTCTCTTCGGTCACATTGAAATGCAATAAACGATGTATAAACGACTATTCAAACACACCTTTAAGAACTAAACAACTAATCAAACAAAGCTTTGTTCACATATGTTTAACTTATTTGAAAAATTTTAGACTCAAGTTTATCCAATTATTTGACATAGTATTTTTTTTAGATTTGACTTGAGTCTAGTTTAATATTATAGCCTACTTAAAGGCTTATTAAATATTAAAGCTTTTACATAAGTTTCACCTATCTCTAAAGCTAATAAGTTAATGAGGAAAAATGTTATGTAAAATAAATTGTAGATTATGAAAATGAAAATCATTATTGCTTAGGACATAAAAGACAAAAGTAAAAATAGGTAGGTTAGATTTTATAAAAGTTGACTTCTACTTGTTTATATAATATAAACTTATTTTTAAACCAACATAGTATGACATGGTTAGTAGATAACTTCATCCTTAAGCATGTAGTTAAAAATTTGATCTAGACTCGTTTACATAACAAAGAATTTGTTAGGAGAGATTAGTCCCTTTAATAGACCTCAATACTTCAAGAAATTAGTTCTTAATTTCCAATTGACGGATGCCCTAGGTTCATAAAAAAAACTTATTTTTAATTTCTAATTTGACCTTCATGATAATTTATTTAAAAGCCCATTTTACAATAAGGTCTCTAAATAGAACATAAAATTATTTTTCAATAAAAAGTTAATAGGCTTTACTTTTTATATAGGCCAACATGCTTAATATTTAAAAAGTTAACTAATATATAATTTAAATACATTATAAAATATTTATTTATATTTAGTTAAATAGGTCAATTTGCTTGGTAAAAGCAATTTTTTAAATGCTCTAAAACCTAACATTTTTAACCAAATAGACTTTATAAAAGTCTTGGTCTAATTTATTTTATTAAAAAAGTTTGGTCTGACTCAAACTTAATATAGGCTAGGCCATAAGTCTCAGTTAGGCATCTGTCTTATTCTCACCCTTAAAAAGTTCTATATATAACAAAATTAATAAGAAAATGTAATTATTGATTACTTTCAAAAGAATATTTTATATGATACCTTAACATAACAAATTATAATATAATCTATAAATAGTGTGTTTGAAAAGTTACTCTAATACCTTATCAATTAGTTTGGCTAACTAAAAAAAGCTTCTTGGATAGTCAAGTTTATTTTAATAGTTTTTAGCTTATTTTCAAAAGTTACTTTAACTAGCTTTTAGCTTATAAGTTATTGGTTTTATTTTCTTTTTTCATTTTTATACTCATTAACCTACTTGAAATTTCTTTTTACCATTTTTTTCATTCATTAATCAATGCATTGTTTATTTTTAATTTTAATTAAAATATGTGGTCATTAAACAAAAATTGATAAATATTTAAAAGTATAAAAAGTTTATTCTTTTTGTTTTAAAGTAATATTATTAAAAAATTATTAATTGTTAAAAAATGATTTTAAACAATATAGTTTTATTTAATTAAGTTTTTTTATGAAAATGACAGAAACACATTTCAAAAAACAAAATAACTACGATCATTAATTACTTTTAAATCTAATAAATCTTTATTGTAACACCCCTACTTTTGTATATTAAATTATTCTGTATGTTTAAAAAATTGTTTTTAAGTCATCAATGTATTAGAAAAATTAATAATAATTTTAGAAATTTTTCTAGAATTTATTGAGATAATTTTTGTAAAATGACAAAAATACCCCTGGTTGACTGTGGGAACCAATCAGAGACTTTTTGACCTCAAAATATTTTGAGAATTTTATATTAAGTATCTCTCATTATAAAAACTTTATTTTGAGAGAAAAGTAGTGAAAAATATAACAATCCTATTTCAATTTTTCCACTATTTTTTATATATATTTGGCAATACAATTATGAAAAATCGGAAAGGAATTTTGAAATTTTGACTCCTACCATTTTACTCAAAATCTCAAGAGCTATTTAATCGTGATATTTAATAATTTTTTCGAGCTGGAGCCCAGAGAAATTAGAAAATGACAGTTTTGTCCCTATTTCTCAACATTAAGAACTGACATGAGGAAAAGATTCAATTGACATTAAAATGTCAATTTGAGCTTGGAATTATGTCATATATATTAAAATATAATTTTGGAAATTTTGGAAAATTTCTGGAATTTCTGTGTAAAATGACCAAAATGCCACTGTGTGTCTAATAAGCTAGTCAGTACTGGTTTGACATTCAAAAAGGGTGAAAATGGTAATTTTAGTTTAATTATGGGTAAAATATTTAATTTTATAATTTTTATAAAAATTTTGGTATTTATTGAATTAAAATGGATTTTCTAGCTTAAAAATACAAAATAAATACATATAATTTGAAATAAATTAATAAAAATTAAAATTTATTATTAGAAACTTTATTTTGATAAAAATTAATTTATTTGTCCAGTTTTTCATTAAAATACATTATTTTGATATTAAAAGCTAATTTTTCAAGTTTAGGCGTTTTTGTCGGTACCGGTTAATTCACCTACAGATAAAATTTGACACATGGAGGCTTGGGATAGCTTGTGGAGCACGTCCCCAACCCTAAAATAGGTGATTCACCACCTATTTGAGATATGTGTCCCTAAATTGGATTAAAAATAAATAAAAATTGGATTTATGACATAATAGTGACATAATGGATGATGTAAATCTTTGGACACCTAACCCCCCTCCTTCTTCTATAAATAGGCCTCAAAGTTTTCAGATTTGCACTCATCCTTTCCTCTCCCAAGCTAGAGAGCTTCTCTTTCTAAAGTTTTCTCTCTCTAAAATATTTTTTTATCTAGTTTTTATGTTAAAATTTTGCTAGTTTTCAACTAGTAGAATTTCTCCTCCTAGAAGCTTTGCACCAACAATTCCATCTTCTTCATCAACTATCTTAGAGGTAATGGGGGGAGTGGGGTTGGTTTTAAATTACTATCACTTTGCATGTTGGTAGGAAGGGTTTTTCCCTAAACCGTTTAGGCTTAAGTTTTATTATTGTTATTATTGTTTAAAGTTAAACTTTAATTTTTACTAAGTTTTTACTCTACCCAAATTTAAATTATTAAATCATGATTATTAAATTGTTACTCTGCTCAAATTTAAATTTTTAAATTTTACTTGCTAAGCTGTTACTCTATTCAATTTTAGAAAATAAAAATACATTTACTAAGCTATTATTCTGCTCAAATTTAGAAAATCAAAATGCATTTATTTCGTTGTTATTCTACCAAAATTTTAGTAATTATACTATAATTGCTATGTCGTTATTATGTTAAAATTTGGGTATAGTGCAATTTCTGCAAAATAAGGCAGAAATGTTAATTATACTGGTGCTCAAATTAAATAAGACTAGGGAAACCTCTATTTGAGAAATTAGGAAGTGATAAATTAGTGAGTAATATAAAGCAAATGACATGCAATGGCATGGCACCCTGCTAGGGAAGCCACAGTTTGGTACGCTGAGGAATGAAAGGCAATGACCCATTTGCGGAGGTCTTGGAGGTAGACATCGAGTGGTGAAAGTCCCAATGGCCAGGGTAGCGCCCTTGAGTCGAGATATTCACCTGACCAAACTCGAGAACCCCGACAACTGCTCAGCATTCCAAGATTGGTTTGAGAGTATACCTCTATAAATAGATATTCTAAATTGTTATTTTGTTCCTCAATGATGACGAGGATTGTACCATGTGATGGTGTTGAGAGAAGTATATGTACTCCCAGTCACTTCCCAGGTTCTGTTGAGAACTATTACCCACTAATGGAAAGTATGGATCCATACCTAGTCAAGGATAGTCGGATGCAACTTAGAATGAACCTTAGGATCTATTGTGTTGTCAGTTGTGTTTTATCTTTGTTTTATGGTAGATTTCCTACTGTACATGTAAAAGTGATTTTAGAACAAAACACCTCACTCCATTATTTTCTTTTGTGTATGATTGGTCGTGATTATTGAAGACGACATTAACGCTCCGTGATGCTGAGTACGAGATAGAGAACATCTCAACGGGGGAGGACCTGAAGACCTATAGTATTTTCTTTTTGTATAAGAGATAGGGTAGATAAATATTGCTCTGTATAGAATCTCTTTTGATGTATATAGTGGGCTAGGTAGTATATGTATTTCGATGTACTTTTGTTTTCTGACTGTTATGTATTACTCAAACCATGATATACAGTTTTATGAAATATATGTATATATCTTTCATATTTTATTACCATTTCCAAATTTTGTTAAGTTTGGAATTTCTTTTAAAACTGGAAAAATTTTACACACATTTTTATTTACTTAAACTTAATAACTAAATTAATATGAATTATATTTAAAATTAAATGGGTGTTACATTTATAATTTAGGAAGATTAAATAAACTCATCAAATATTCACCATACCTTTGTAATATAAAATTTGAAAAATATTATCCTAATTTTTAAGATGATGAAAGTGACACACACACACATTTATAACCAAATAATTAAATATGTCATTTTTTCTGTCATTTTATTTTTATCATATAGCTTATTAATAAATCTTACCAAATACTTTTAATTCAATAAGTTAATTTATAAACTTTTAGTTTTTTAACTCATAACCAATGTTTTTAAAATCAGACCGGTCATTGAACCGGTCAAAGCACTAATTCAAGGTTCAATGGTTCAACCGGGGTTGAACCGCGGTCGAACCGGTATTAATAAAATAATAATAATAATTAAATAATACATAAAAAATTAAAAAAAATATAATATCATAACTTTATAATATTAAAAACTAAAAATAAAATATAATTTTATAAGTTCTTAACATATACAATACCTAAAAAAGTTCAAATTAAATATGTCATAATACTTAAGTCTAAGTTTTAATAATACACATCAATATTTATTAATAAAAACAAGTTTATATTTAGAATGAAAAAATGACAAATATTTTAGGTTGATTTTCATTTTTTAAAAGAAAAAATATCAAAATAATATTTTATTAGACATTTTTTATCGAACCACTACGAATCGATTTTGACCAGTTGTACCGGTTTTTGACCGGTTCACCAGTTCACAGACCGGTTTTTTACCTGACCAGTTCTCTGGTTTAATTGGACCGGACACAGGACTAGTTCACCGGTTGAATTGGCCGATCCGATTCGATTCTGAGAACATAGCTCATAACTCCTAGCTTATAATCATTCAATGACCTTATAAATTTTCAATTAGCTTAGTTAGTTTTGTCAAACACGCTTAAAGTCTTATTATAAATAAAAATCAAATAGATTTTTTTGTAGATAAAATTTATTAACAATTTTTGTGTTATACATCAAGTGTATAATTAAATAGATTTGAAAATAATAATTTTAATTTAAACAAAAATTATTTATTATATTTAAAAACATATAGTATAATTTTTTAAGAAATTAAAATATTTAATAATGTGCATTTAATGTCCTTAAATTTTTGTACTAAATACACGAGATAAAAAAAGTATGTATTAAATTAACTTAATTTTATCAATTTATAAAATAAATAATTTTCTTCTTTTTTTTCACATTTTCAATCATTGGTAATATATAAAATCATGTGTAGTTAAAATTAACTTTTCTAAAAATTTCACAGGATAAATTTTGATAATGTAACACTCCACATGATTTTAAAACTAAATAATGCAAGTATTTGATTATTTCATATTACTACACTAAGCGGGTGGATCAATTAGTGTAAAGTTATTTTAATTTAACTAGTAGTTTTGAGTTTTAGTCTTGGACATGCAGCTATGTTAAATACTCAAATAGAGAGTTTTACCATCTATATTGGTCCTACCTAGCTCGAGAAAAATTGTCTCCAGTAAAGGATCTTTGTAGTCTTTAGAAAAAATAATAATTGCTTTTAAATATTAATAGCTAAAAAAATATAGTATTTATGAATATATCATTTAATTAACTATTAATATTCAAAAATTAATATTTTTACTTATTTTATTAAAAATTTATTTCTGTCCAATAAAATAATTTAACCTCAATTAAATATTTGAAGTATAAAAAATTATCTCATCCTATAAATTTGTATTATATAAGATTTTTATTCGACGTGTTGTCTAATATAAATTTTAAAAAAACTTTTACATATAAAAATAAAATATATTATTAATTAAACACTTAAATTTAAATTAAACAAGTATTATTCACATACTTTTTTCACTAATATTTATAAATATCATATTGTAATAAAAAAATATACATCAATTATTTAAGGAATATTATGATACTATTTTTTAAAAAAATTCATAACAAATGCATATAATTTTTATTAGTTAATTTAATATTTTTTTCAAAAAGTATTTCTAAAGAGATTAAAAATATAATATATCTAATTTATGTATTCAATGGAAATGAAAAATAAATATTAATAATTTTATGTGACCAAATTTATTTTAAGACCAGGTAAAAATATTATTATTTTTTTAAATTGTCCTTTTAATTATTAATATATAAATTTATAATTTTTGTTTAAATAAATAAATATAATTATTAATAATTGATTATTAAAGTAAAATATAATTCTAAATAAATTTAGAAAAAACATTTTTTCACTTTTTTTCGGTTTATATATTTGGGAAAAAAGGAAAAGATCGAGGGAGAAAAAATAAAAAAAATAACGTAATCGGTAATATGATGAAAAAAGACATAATTTTACAAGAAACAAATGAGTGTATTTTTTTGTCTAAATTATAAGATAAGGAGTGCTAGCAACATATTCTTTAACACACTCTTTTCAACACTTACTTTAATATTGGTTAAAATCTATTGAAAACTACAAAATTAAGGAGAAAGACTCATTAAATAAAAAGTGAGACCCACAAAAAATTGTGATTTCTAATAAATTTCAAATAATAATAGAGAATGCGTTTAAAAAAGATTGTTAAAAATTGTGTTGCTAGCATTTCTCTATACCAACACTATAACATAGACCAATTTTCAAATGTGTTAATTGCTAGCTTCCTTTTATACTCTTAATTTATTATGAAATTTATTAATGAAACACTCACTTATTTCCTATGCAAGTTAATGCATTCATCGACTTATTAACAATTTAAGTCACACCCATTAATGAAAAAAAAATATTATCTTTTGAATTACAAGTAATATCATTAAATATAACCATTACTTAAATCGTTTAAAAATCACGCATTCTCTCAATCTTTTTTTCACTTTTTTTCTCGTTTAACACTATAAGGACACTCACATATTACATAAACACTCCAAACTCTCTCACTCACCACTCATGTACCTCACAAAAAAAGCTTGGTTCTTTCTCACTCTCGGTAGTAGCACACACATTCACACACTAATTATCAATTTATCACTTATTCTTTTTTTTTTCTTACTCTACACTCTCACACATTTGCTTTTTTTTTTTTTTTGGCACTTTCTTCTATTTCTGTTCTAATTACTCACATTAGAGACACCCACAATTGCTATTCCCTTCACACCTACATCACCCCAACACATTAGCCATCATCACCACTAGTTACGGTGTTATTGCTAGCAAGTTCGTTGTGCATACCAATGTACTCCAATGCAACACCCTGCAACCATGGTTGCTGTCATTACGTTATGAAGCTTACTGTCATTATGGATATTTCATTTGGTTGATTTCTAAACCTTATGAATAGGTTAAAGGCTATGCATTCTATTTGTTTTCATTGGCTATCTAAATCTATAGTTTTCTATTCTTTCAAAGGTTTATTATGGGATAACGGTAGAAAGACATCTTTTATTTGGTTTTCATCCTCTATTGATCGATGACCGAAGTGATGGGTTCTAATAAAATCTTAACATCTGGATTAGTATGAAGAGTGTTTGAGTCAAGAAGAACTATAGTTAAGTTATATTAGTTTTAAGTATAGATGCCTCTTTATTTATGCAATGTGTGAATGGCCTAATAGTGTTGAACAAGGAAAAAAGTGAAAAAAGGTTGAAAGAATGTGTGATTTTTAAATCATGATATTTTCTTGTTATTTAATATTTTTATTTTATGTTTATTTTAAATTAATTTTATAGATTATATTTAAGCCTTAAATATTTGGTCGTGTCTACAAATATGTCACTTTTTTCTTTTAATTCATGTATTTTTATTTGTATTTTGTTCTTATAAATTTTCTTTTAGTCTCTTTATTGTTTTATCTTATTTTGACATTTAACTTTAAAAAATAAAATGATGAGTGACACTTTTGTTAACGTGACATTTTTTGCTAACTTGATAATTTTTTTATTGACATGACATTTTTTGTTAATGTGACATTGATGACATGTTACTTTATTGACGTGACACATGATGACATCACTATAACATCATCTTTTGTTAATGTGACACATAATGATGTCATCATTTATCAATTATAATAACATTTTTTGTATTGAAATTTGACAATAGAAACTACATACAAATAAAAGGTTTGGAACTTACAAAAATGATAAACAAATTTTTTTCTTTTAGGAGAACTAACAAAAAAGAAGAAGCTAAATTACAAGGATAAAAAAAATATATTCAAATCATTTTATTTTTATTTTATTAGTAAAATACTTGTAACATAACAAGATGAAAAATATATGCTTATAAAATTACGTCATTTTTTTTTCTTAGTATACACTCAAGCAAATTTTCAAATAACAGTTGAAGGCCAATGTTTTTTGAGTCGTAAAATCATTGAAGTGAACAGCATGTCTCCTAATAAATCACTTTATATATACATAGTTAAGAATTCAACCCTAATTAATATGTTTAGAAGACCAAATTATCTGACAACTCGGCCAAACTTTATTTGTAAATTATAATACGTTCGTCCCTTTTTTATATGAAAATCTTTTGAAAGATTTGTTTGTCCTTTTTTATAAGATCGTTTTTAAATTATTTCTTGAATTAATTATTATTTTTTTAAATATCTTTAATAACTTTGTAATTATTTTAGTCAACAAACAATAAATGTTATAAATTAATAATTTTTTTTTTCTTATCAAGATTGAAGAAGATGACTAGCCATAAATTAATAAGATAAACTGCATAACATCTATTATCTCTCCACTCCACACAATAATTAATTAGGTGGAAAGTAATTAGATAGAAGTGGAATGCAAGCAAAATATTCTCTAACACACTCTTTATAACACACTTTCTATTATTTGTTAAAATTTGTTAAAAACTACAAAATTATGAGAGAGACTTGTCAAATACAAAGTGAGTAGCATAAAATTTTGTATTTTTCAATAAATTTCTGCTAATGGTAGAGAGTGTGTATAAAAGAATGTGCTAAAGAGTGTGTTACTAATATTTCTCTAGAAGAGGAGTGAGATTGTGAGTCCCAATAATTTTAAGGGTAATTTTGAAAAATAATTTAAATGGTTATATATTTAATGTCACTAAGTAAGTTAGCTAACTTTCTTAATTCTTGTGAATGAGTTAAATGATAGAATTTAGATGCAATTCCTTATATGCTTTTGGTGGTAATCTTCAATCAGAATTAGAGTTTTACATCAGTAATTAGTATAATAAAGATTTACATTGAAGATCAACATAAGTTACCAATGATAAAACTTCAATTCTAATTAAACAACATAAAAAACATTTAAAGAACTGCATTTAAGTTTATCCTCATTTAAAAGGTATTATATAGGGAAGGGAGGTAGGTAAAATACAATTCATATAGGTAATTTAGTATGTGTTATTTACTCTTGTACACTATTTTTTTTTATATTGCGAGGTGGGATAAGGGCAAAGTCGCTCTCTAATTATTATTATTTTTTTCATTTTTATTGATAATGACTCAATTGTACCTTTCATAAATAGCTGTAGAAAATTAAAATATTTTTTAGTGTTTACATTCATGAACCACAATAAACCATCAGAGAATATTGCCCTCTTCACTAATAATTGAGCTCCTACACTGCGATCCATTTTGTTTTTTGAGAATGTATTTATAGTTTTGGATCTTAAAAAATAATTTTACTCCTTCTAAATATAATTATCTTATAATTTTAATAATTAACAAATGAGTCCTTTAAATAAAATTTTTCTTACATAGCCCTTATGTTAGATTTCGGTTAAAAATTGTTGTTATCTACAACGTTAGAGACAAATCTTACGTAGATTTAATGAATGTTGACATGAATATTTGACTTTTTTAACTGATTAAAACAAAAATATGATTCTTTAGATGATTAAAATAAAAGTTATTATATGAAGAGGAAATAAATATATTTAATCTGACAGATGTGCACATCAACCCACTAACAAAAAAGGAAATCTCTGTAAACAAATTTCTTCGCTGCATAAACTCTATGTATGTAGCTCAATTTACTTCCACCCAAAAGACACGATCTCTAATCAACTAACAGATTAAGAAATACACCATTTTGAAATACCAAATGAATTACCAAATGCTCCCAAAATTAATATAACTACTATTTGAGTAAATTACACTGATATTTCTTAAGATTTTTTAAGATTATATAAAACTTTTTTTTTAATGTCTGCAATAACTTGCCTTATAAGGGTACATAGTATAATATTTTTCAAACAATTAAGGAGGTTAATGTAATATATAAGGGATGTTAATGTAATGTTTTTTAAACAATTAAGGAGGTTAGTGTGCGGGGTAAAAAAAGAGAGGGGCATTAGGAGAAATTTGACAAAACCTCATAAGGTGTTAGTGTAATTTACTGCTAGTATTTTAGCATGTTCAATGTACATGATAAATGTTTATTTTATATAACTAAAATTTATAAAAAATAAATATTTTTGAATATATAAATTATATTATAATTAAAATTTGTAATAAATAAATATTTTTTAACACAATAGTGATATAAGGTCATTTTTAACTATTGACAATTTTTTTAAATATTGAAATTCAATTTAGAAATAAAAATGAAAAGGATAGATTAAACGATATAAGATGTTATGAAAAAAATTCTTAAAAAGACCCTCATTGAAGAAAAAATTCTTAAAATGCTTTTATCGAAAAATAGCTCATAAAAATGTTCTCATTCTAGATAACTATTATAATATATATATATATATATATATATATATATATATATATATAGAGAGAGAGAGAGAGAGAGAGAGAGAGAGAGAGAGAGAGAGAGAGAGAGAGAGAGAGGAGAGAGAGAGAGAGAGAGAGAGAGAGAGAGAAGATAATAGCATTCTTGTAACAAGAATTTTAGGTTGTACAATGTACAAGATAGACATTTATTTTATATAACTAAAATTTATAATAAATAAATAATTTTAAATATATAAATTATATTACAAATAAATATTTATAGATTTTAATGAACAAATGTTTTTGAACATATAAATTATATTTTAGATTTATAATAAATAGTTTATATTGTCATATAAGGTTATTTTAATTATTGATATTTTATTTTAAATAAATATTGAAATTTAATTTAAAAATAAAGATGAAAATGATAGATTGAAAGAGATAAGAAGTTAAAATATTTTTTCTAAAAATGTTCTTATTAAAGATAACTATTCTAATTTATATATAGAGAGGATTCATCATTATCAATTCTTATTTTATAAACTCGTATTTTAACCTGTGTATTGCATAGAATAAATAGTTATTTTATATAACTTAAATTTATAATAAATAAATAAAAACTTTTGAATATATAAATTATATTATATTTGAATTTTGTAATAAATAAATATTTTAAACAAATGGATTATATTTTAAATTTATAACAAACAATTATTGTAATATAGTGTTAATTTTTAATTATTGATAATTTATTTTAAAAAAATATTGAAATTCAATTTAGAACTAAAGATATGGAAAATGATAGATTGAAACAAATAAGAAGTTAAAAAAAAATTCTCTAAAAAGTAAAAAGCTCTCATTGAAGAATAACAACTAAAAATGTTATCACTTAAGATAGTCATCCCCTTTTATATTAAATGAGAATAATTATCTTGAATGAGAGTGTTTTTAGCTGTTATTTTTCAACGAGAGTATTTTTAGCTATCATTTTTTAATGAAAACATTTTTAGGAATTTTTTAACCTCTTATCTTTTTCAATCTATGATTATTAATATCTTTATTTCTAAATTAAATTTTAATATTTTTAAAATAAATTATCATTAATTAAAAATTAACATTGTATATTGTATTACAATAATTATTTATTATAAATTTAAAATATAATCTATATGTTCAAAAATATTTATTTGTTACAAATTTTAATTATAATATAATTTATATATTCAGAAGAATTTATTTATTATAAATTTAAGTTAAATAAAATAAATATTTTTCTGTGTAATGCATATGTTAAAATACTAGTTCTAATTTATATATAAAAAGGATATAAATCCCATTTTTAAATGAGAATATGTTTAAGATTTATTATATCTTTTATTTAATGATGTGACTTCTCTTATATTTAGTATCTAATTTTATTTATTTATTCCATTCAAAGCTATTATTTATATTTAATTTCAATTTAAATTTGATTTAAATTTTAAACTTTTAAATTTTGACACATCATCCATAACTATAATAAAAAGGCTTTATTCTTTTGGTCTGTACTTTTTATTAGACTATTATATTCTTTAATTATTTTCTAAATTTTTCATTATTTTACCCTTTAACTATTTTTTAAACTATTCACTATACCTACACCCTTTCTTTTATTTTTTTTTAATTTTTAGAAAATAAAGAGAGCCACTCTATGTCTCTCTTTCTCTTAGTAATAATAAAAATGATCTATTTTAATTCAAATAATTTATTTTCGTATTTTTCTTCTCATTTTTTTAAAATTAAATCTTTAATTTATTTTTATCTAATAAAATAAAATATTCATTATTAATAATAAAAATATATTATATTTTATTTAATTCATTTATATTTATAAATTTTACTTAAATTTAAAATCCGTGCAATACACAAGAAATTTTGCCAGCATAAATTGTAGGTTAAATCATGAGGATTAATTATACTATTAGTCAAATCGCATAAAACCCCATTTTATCTCAAACCTTTATAAATCACCCACTCGGTAAAAAAACAAAGCAAAACCATCGCACGTCAAAATTGTCCTTGCCAAATGTAGCTTCTATAAGACATTGTAGTCAAACCTATTGGCTAACCACTAAATTCATAGTTCGTCTAATAAAGATCATCACTGATAAACTGTGTGCGTCTCTCAAGCGTGATTTACTGTTAGCTACTAAGCTTGCTTCTGTCCCTTACTTTCCATATTGTACCAACAAAAAACAAACTGTGTGCGTCACAATTTCGTATGTATATATAATGTAGTACTCATTGTTGGAAAATAACACCAATTTTCAACCGAGAAGTAACAGATAAGCCATAATAAAAAATCAAAACCTAGAATCATTATATTTAAAGGAATTTTATTAAAATTAAGTATGAATATATCGTTGTATCACAGGGATATTGGTTCTTGTTTGGCAAGTAGCACTAAAATAATAATAATAATAATAAATAATAAAATCTGTGCTGAAATTATTTTAATTTCTGAGTTTTGTTATTAATTATACCTATAAACATTTTATCCACTTAAGAACTATTCCTGATAAATTATCTCTTGCTTGAAGAGTTCGATTACTTAATTATTTTGGTACAGACAAATTGGTGAAATTCTTCAATTCAGGTAGCGTAGTATTGATTTTAGTTTAACTAGTATTTTAGTCAGTACACAAAATAAATATTTATTTTTATATAATTAAAATTTATCATAAATAAATATATTTAAATATATAAATTATATTTTAAATTTAGAATAAATAGTTTCAATTGTGATTTAATATTATTTTAATTATTGACAATTCCTTAAAAATTATTAAAATTCAATTTAAAAACAAAAGAAAAAGATAGATCGAAAGGATAAGCAAATAAGAAATTGAGATAAGTATATAGATAAGTATAAAGGGAGGATAATTTGAGTGGCTCATTGACCAAAATGGGACACTTTTACAAACTTTTTACCAATATATGATTGTTTTGAAACATATTACTAACGTGGGGTGGTCGACGATGAAAATGCTAGTCAAACTAGCATTTTCTAATCCACGTTAGCATTTTTAATATATTTTTTTAATTTAATTGCAGAAAGGGCTAGGTGGCTACCATGTGGATACCCCAGTGGCAGTAGCGTTTTCAAAAAACGCTACTACCACTGAGGTATCCCATGTGGTAGCCACCTAGCACACAATGGACAATGTTGGTGGACACGTGTGCAACACACTAGTATTACTAGCGTTTTCGTTTATTTATTTATTTATTTAAAAACAAAAAACATTAGTTTTTATTTTTCAATTTTTTTATTTATTTTTAAATGGAAAACGCTAGCATTAATAGCATTTTTAATTTTTAATTAATTTTTTTATTTATTTTAAAATAGAAAACGCTAGTACTACTAGAGTTTTTGCTTCTTAAATTATTTTTTTAAAACAGAGAACACAAGTTTTGAAATTTCTATTTATTTTTTTAAAATTTGGAAAACGCTAGTACTACTAGCATTTTTGCTTTTTAAATTATTTTTTTTAAATGGAGGAGAACACAAGTTTTGAAATTTGTATTTATTCTTTTTAAAATTGGAAAACGTTACTAGTACTAGCGTTTTCCATTTTTTTTTGTATTTATTTTTTTAAAATAAATTTAACACAAAAAAAATAAATGCAGCAAATACGTGGGTTGAGAAACATGAAAGATAAAGGCAAATCGATATATATGTAAAGTGCAACACACATCTAGTGGTGGGATTAAGTGGCATAAAAAGTTGAAGTTTTGAAGTATACATAGGAAAACTGCAGAGAGAATTTAGATGCGAGACTATTGTAAAAGTAAAGTAGTAGAGCATAATCCATTTGTTGGTTAGCATAAAGCTAGTATGTATTTATTTGTATTTATTTTTTTAAAAATATTTAATACAAAAAAATAAATTAAAAATAAATGGTAGCATTTTCCAAATTTTAAAAAAATAAATAGAAATTTCAAAACTTGCGTTCTCCTCTGTTTTAAAAGAATAATAATTTAAAAAACAAAAACTCTAGTAGTACTAGTGTTTTCCATTTTAAAATAAATAAAAAAATAAATTAAAAATTAAAAACGCTATTAGTGCTAGCATTTTCCATTTAAAAATAAATAAATAAAATTAAAAATTAAAAACTAATGTTTTCTATTTTAAATAAATAAATAAATAAATAAAAAGGCGAAAATGCTAGTAGTAATAGTGTGCTGCACACCAACAATGTCCATTGTGTGCCAGGTGGCTGCCACGTGGGATACCCCAGTAACAATAGCGTCAGCCACTTGGCCCTTTTCATAATTAAATTAAAAAAACATAATAAAAAAGTTGATGTGGCATTGAAAACGCTAGTCAAATTAGCGTTTTCTAATGTTGATCACCCCGCTCTAGGAATATGTTTCAAAACAACCCTATATTAATAAAAAATTTGTAAAAGTGTCTCACTTTGGTCAATGAGCTTAGTTTGAGGTGATTGAATTATTTTTTTTGCCAGTTATAAGAAGAGTGTATTAAATACACATATAAAATAAAATAAAATATTTAATTGAAAAAATAAGATAAATAAATATCGCACTTTCTAAATTATTTATTATAATTTATAATATAAAAATAAATTATCCGTTTCCTTCTATACTACTCCATGTATGCCAACAGGTAAAGTGCCTCTGAACAAATTGATAATCAACTATTTAACAACAGTTGCTTGTCCTTTCATTCTACATGATAGGTCAGATACATTTCACCTGCGAAATACATAATCTAAAGTCACGAGAACAAAACTATAATATAATCTTAAACATTAACCATAAAGCTTGATTCACGAGGCAATACTCTATCATATGCTACTTTTAAGGGAGTTTTACATATAATATACCAAATAAATATTTGCTTGATGTCCGCTTACAATGGCCTAAATTCCCGATAGTCGCAAAGACAACCCCAATGCTTGTGGTGATGCATTCACCTTTCAGTGCTTGGCCTGATCCAAGTTTTGCACACAGACTTGACGAATATAATAAGGTCCCACGAATCTAACCCTACATTAGTTAAAACTTCAAATTAATAATTCCCTACCCTAGCATGCATGCACGATCCGTCTGAAATATTTATTTAGGAACTTCGGGCTTTGACTCAATTACATATATATAATTTTTTTTTTGATATAATTACATATATATAATATATATTGGATTCTGTCTGTCCGTGATGCAGAAAACTGGTAGCTGTAAGCTAAGATATTAATCAATGGAGTCAATTGATCTTGAATGCTCGTATTCTACCTTTGAATGTTTGGTGGAATTTATGAGAGTTTTTATTTGGGGGTGGTAGATAAGTGGGGGAGCTGTTACCTTGCCCAATAAAGTTCGGTGTGTACCCATGTTTTCTAGTTAGCTCCCCATAAAACCAACATCTACCTTTGCCTTTAGTCCACTCCGATAAAATAGTACGCAATAATTAAATATGTAGGGAGAAAGGGGAAAGGATTGGTATTAACGATACACTCATTTACCCCAATTACCCGTTTTTATAAAATTAAAATAAACTTATATTAATATATTTTAACGAAATATTTAATCTTTAATTGATTATTTGAGAGTTTTTTTGGTCTGGTTAGTGGTTGAACTCAAGACATTATTATATTCGATAATCAGCAACAGTGTAACACGAAGGTGCTGGGTCCTATATATGTAGCACGGGCTTGATCTACGGACCAAGCATGGAGCATGTGTGAAGGCTAATAAGTAGACATATGCAGAGAAATCTTTTCTTTTTCTGTGAACAAAAAGAAACTTAAATTAAATGGAACGATTTCTATTCAACATTTCTTTTTCCCCCTTTCAAATTTGTAGTACTGGATGAAACTAGTTTTTTTTATCCTTAATGTTATCATAAAATATTCAGAAAAATTGTAAGGATCATGCTAATATATATACTGTTCTGGACCGCTGCGATGCTCACATCCATCCATTATTGCTACTTTATAGGAATGTTCATCAGATCGGATTTATCCGATAATCTAAACCAAACCAATTAAATTGGTTCAGATCGGTTCGGTTATCAATTCTTTTCATTTCAAATTCGAACCAAACCAATCATAATTGATTCGGCTATCGAATTTAACTTTTTTCAACCCCGAACCAACACAAACCAATCCAATCAATTATGTTTTAAATTTTAAAATAATATATTTTAAACTTAGAACTAAATTTTGCTTCAACTTTTCTATTTTTTTTCTTTTTCATTTATTTTAATTTTCTTATGATCTTATCTAATGCTATAAAATATTTTAATTTAATCATGTTTATTATGTAAATTTTTTCTAATATTTTAGGTAAAAATTAATGATATATGTAAAGTGATAATTATATAAAAATTAAATATTTTTGATAAAATAAATAATTAGTTATTAAAAAACAAGGAATTTTTTTTACCTTGCCTTAGTATAAAATTAAATTATTATATAAAATAGACAATAAATGGAAATAAAAGCTTGAAAAATATAATAATTTATTTTTTTTATCATAACCTGATGATCCGAACCAAACCAACCCAATTATAATCGGTACGGTTTGGATTGACTGAAAATTTTTTCAAAACCCGAACCAAACCAATCCAATTAAATATTATTGGTTTGGATTTAATTTTGCCGTAAATTCGAACCAATCCAACCCGTGAATACCCTTACTACTTTCGGGCCTCCATACTAAGTTGCTCAGCAAAGAGCTACAAAATAATGACAAGTTGACAACTTCTATGACTCCTTTTTTTTTTTTTTTCTCTTAGGTTTTGTTGTAGTTAATGATGAACTTTAGGTACGACGTTAATCCTAAAACTTGATATTACCTAATCTAAAGTTGTATTTTGTCCTTTTTCCATTCCTAGTAAGTGCATAATTCAATGAATTATATTAGAGGTCAATTGACTAGAATTTTGGCTCCATATTTGGTTGTTTATCCCTGGATTAAGGGTGTGATTGGTGTTTTGGTGGCCATGAGCTCAACCTATGATAATCGTGGGCTCGGGCTAAGTACACGACCTAGAATTTGAAAGGGGCCACAACCTTCTAGCCTTGAGGTTGAAGGGAAAAAAGGCTGCAAAACGTACTCAGTGATATCCGTGTTTTGTCTTCACATTGTCTATGTTAGCCTCTTTCTGCTTAAGTGTTACTATTGTTCGTTTTTACTTACTTTTGCTTGTTTATGCTTTTGCCAAGTCTATTGCGCAACATTTTCTTACTTTTATTTTGTTAGGTTTTTATTGCTAGTGGTATTATTGCCTTTTACAATTGTTGTTTTTATGAATCAACTTCATCTTTCTCGATTTAGACTTTTCAAGGATCAAGTCGTTAGTGTAATAGGGAAGTCAACATAATTTTGCCATGGTCTTCACGATGGTCCACCCTTCCATGCAAGTTTCAAAGTAGTAGTTCAATGGTGTTTATCAAATAATCTCCACCAAGCTTGATAATGTGATGTAGCTGATCAAGATCCCTTACCCGAGTTTTCATTGGTCAACCTTTGCATGAAGCCACTCTTCGGTGTTATAGGGAAGTTGACTTGAAGTTTTCTTTGTTGGGAGGACTTTTGCAAGGAGCCAATTGTCGACATTCCAAGAAAGTTGACCAAGAGTTTATTTTCTTAGGAGTCCCCCGTCAGTGTTCCACGAAAATTGGCTCAACGTTTATTTTCTTATGTCAAATTATGTTCCCTTATCGTGATATCAGGTTTCCTCAACCATCATAATGGGTGTTGTTTATATCCTTCATAGTCAAAATGATAATATAGTATAAAAGTTATTATGCAGAATATCTTTGCTTGTTGGTGGACTTTTAACTCATCGACTTTGTGATTCTATATTAATTTTTATCTTGGGGCGAAGTTATTTAGCTCGTGGTAAGTTGCATTGGGTTTGTGAATTGATTGTGATTAGTATTAGATTTTATTGAGTATACAAGTCACAGTCAACTGCTGAGATGCACAAAGATGTCTATCTTATGGTGGGAACATTTTGTCTTGTAAGTAATACTAGTGTCCCTTGGGAGTTGATTTTGCAAGTCGAGTTCATCCACTTGGATACACTTTTAGAAGTGTTCTTAGGGACTTTGTCTTTGAATCGCTTATGTCTTATTTGGATGCCTATGTTTTTTCTTCTTCTTTGGATCACCTAGGTCTTTTCCATTGAATCACCTAGATTTTATTTTGATGTCAAGGTTTGTATAAAAAGTTAGAATAAGGTGAAGAATCAAGCTCACAAGTTGAGGTCCCCCACCTAGATACATTTTTAGACGTGTTCCAAAAAGAGCTGTGAGTTTGTTGAACCTCAGTAATGCTCTTAAATTGTGTAATTAAATGGTTGAATTCAGCAACTGTACTTGTCGACAAGTAGTAAAACTAACAAGTCGAAATTTCATACCCATATGGATTAATGTAATAAAAAATCAATTTAATCAAACTATTACTATTAAGGCGAGGCAAATTATGTTTGTCACAAACATAAATGCAAATAAAGTAAAAACGGAATGCCAATCTACTGCTATATGTTTATAAAATATTTAAAGTGTTAAGGTAACAATGATGGTAATAATAGTTAGGGATTTGAATCTTGTTATGTTCCTCCTTTGTATTTTCACTCACAATTCAATACAAGTATACTCATGATTTAGAAGTTCAAATTTCACTAAAAATAGGTTAAATCCAATTCCTTGGCATAAAACCCATATGAATTCATGTTAATGTTCTACTTCTACCACTCCATTAAAATCAAATCAAGCATTAAATGCTAAAATAGTAGAGAACTCATGCATTAAGAAGTACTATTCTTAAGCTCATCCCAATACATGACAATCAAATTAGATTTAGGGGCTCGTTTGGTAGTCAAAATAAGATACAATAGGATAGGATATGAGAGTAGGATAGGATAAGAGCATGATAAACTATAATCTTATCTAATGTTTAGTGCACACCAGATAACAATAGAATAAAATATAAATTATGTTCAAATGACAAAATTACTGTTTCATAAAATTACATATAATTTTTTAAGAGTAACTTTTAATTTTAATTTTAATTTTTTTACAAAAAAATTACAATTTTAACTAAACTATACAATATTATTTTTTATTTACGTAGTTACTTTTCTTAAAATTATAAAAAAATTATGTAAGATTTTAAAATTATAATTATTATTCAAATAATTTTATTTAAAAAATATTTGAATAGTAATTATTTAATTTTTAATATTTTAATTAATAATATATTTAAAATTTACATGTCCAAATTATTATTATTATATATAAATTAATATATATTACTATATATTATATTTATTATATATTTTTTGTTATATATATATATATATATATATATATATATATATATATATATATATAGGTCAGGATCGTTGACACCAGGTGTCAAAATTAGTCAAATTACACCTTCAATAACTTTTTGTAGAATGTAAATTTAACAAATTCAACCGTTAAATTGTGTGATATTATCTTCAGCAACATGTATATCAAATTTCACATTATTTGGACTTTGCTAGATATGTTATCTAACAATGAATATTTACATATATTTTAATATCATATTGTACGTTAAAATAAAGTATTGAGATGAACTATTAAATAATTTTGGAATTGTATAAAATTTTGCATACTTAATCTAATTAATAAGACCATCAAATTCAACAGTTGTATTTGTTAAATTTGTATTCTACAAAAAAGTTATTGAAGGTGTAATTTAACTAACTTTGACACCTGATGTCAACAGATCCTGACCATATATGTATATAAATTATTTAGTAGTTCATCATATCACTTTATTTTAATGTATAATATGATATTAAAATATATATATAAATATTCATTGTTATATAACACATGTAGAAAAGTCCAAATTATGTGAAATTTGACATACATGATCATGAAGATAATATCACATAATTCAATGGTTAGATTAGTTAAATTTGCATTCTACAAAAAGTTATGAAATGTGTAATTTGACTAACTTTGATACCTGGTGTCAACGGATCTGACTCATATATATATATATATAAAGAGAGAGCTTATCCTATCCTATTACTTCCTAACCCAACTCTCCCTTAGGATAAGAAAAACACTAGAGCAACAGAATAAGATAAGGAGTAGGATAGCATTATTATATCCTACTGGCACAGCAAATAATGGATTACAACAGGATATAATAGTTATCCTATCTTATCATATCCTTGCCACCAAACCAGCAATAGTATGCATACATGTGATTCTTCATCATGCATATATCTTAAAATTAGACTTATCAATGGTCAGTTGAAAGAAAGCATTAAGAACAAAGTAATTTTCTCTAAACCACCAGAACTTGCATTAAATAAAAAAGGTTTCAAATGATTTATGCATGGATAGGTTTCAAATATGCCATGTATGCAAAGGAATCTCATAAGATTCATCTAACCCTAACTACTATGAATTTATCAAAACAAGACAAAAATAAAAATGAGAGAGGTAAAAATGATCATGGATGATGGTGATTTCATTGATTTTTCAAGCTTTTCTTCCAAGAGTTGCTTCCACAATTGTGAAAATGGGGAAATCTTAGAGAATTAGGGTGAATGAAGTAAGAAGTTGTCTCCCAATATATTGGATTATTGGGCCTTTCAAAATGACTTATATAGTAGTTAAAATGGGCACAAGGTGTAACAGAATTAGTTACAACGCACATATAAATTAATCGCTAGCATTTGACGTTGATCAAGCATCTAAGATGTTGGACTAAAAATATCTAGGAAGCTCGCGAAACCATACGTCAGCATAATGTCCCAAATGATAAGTATCTAGTGAAAAACATGTGACCTGGTGTATCTTTCACCATAAATATCTCTCTGGTGTCTTCCATGCTATATGTCTAGTAGAAATCATTGAATCCTGGCGTTGGAGCCTACATCTAAATTCAGGCTCAGCGTCCCACATTGAGTTTCTAGGAGAAATTCCAGCTTCCTTCTATTATGGTGTAAGATGTCACTCTAGTGTTCTAGACACTGCATCTACATTGCAAGTGTTTTACTTTATTTTCTTACAAAAATTAAAGGGAATTTAAAACTAAGCTAATTTTTGTGGATTTTTCAAGTTTTTATTCTTTTTAGTTTCTTTTTCTTAAAACTTTCCTTTGAAATCATGCACATAATCATAATATGAATTCATCAAAGTTCACAAGTTAAAAGTGTTCTAGGGGGAATTGAGTTCATATGTTTAGGTCTTCCACCCAAATATCCTTTCATAAGTGTTTCAAGGAGAACTGATTTCACGGGTTGAGGTCTCTCACTTCCTTACATTTTTAAAAGTGTTTCAAAAGGATTGAGTTGATGGGTCAAGATCCTGTAGGGTTGATAAACATTGTAATACGTCATGCATTAATCCAACTACAATAATTTATTGTTATTAAATTAATAATTTATTTTTAATCTTATTATAAATGTAACATCCTTTTATTGTTGTCATATATTTTATTTCCAAATCTAATTATTTGTTTGACTCAATTTTACTAGAAAATTAAGCTAATTGTTTACTGAAAAATTAAGGGATTCATTTAATATAATTTTATTTACTGAAAATTAAGGAAAACAATTGTGACTAATTTGATTTGGAAATCAAATTAATCACAATTGTTTCATTCATATTAAGGGATAAAGTTTCATTCAAATTCATTTAAGATTCCTAAAATGAGTGTTAATTTGATTGGTTTCTAACTTTGTCTATCATATTTAACTACTTATTTAAATTATAATTCCTTATGTACATAAACCTTTATTTCTAATTAAGAACTCTAATTCCTTAGGCAAAATTACAAAGGGTAAACATGAAGATTAGAAATCCTTAAAGATAGCAAAATTTCCATGACTATTTCTAACCTAAAGGATTATAAGCATCCATAAAGTAAATTTCTATTCACAATATGACTTAAAAATCTTCATAAGTTTGATATAGTCTTAAGAAGTCAAGTTTCATTAACAATTTCGAATCAACGATTCATAGGTTTACATTGAAATCTACCTAACTCCAATAAAAGATGATCTAGCTAGATATAGAACAAAAGAGAAGTGCAAAATAGATGAGAAATATAGGAAGAACTAGATTTAAGATGCATGAAGTTCCCTCTAGTATCGCCTAAGATGAGATCTTAGATTTTGGCAAAGTTTTCATCAATATTTTGAATTAGATGAGTTCTTCCTATCACTATTAAGCAATGAGGAACATACTTCCCTACGGATTTGGATCCTCTCCCGCAGGGTTGTCTCCTACCCCTCTCCAGCAAAAATATACACCCTTACATGTATCTAGTGGTTGACAATAAAGCTTGAAAAAAAAGAGCCAAAGTAAATGGTTGCCCTTCGATCAATCTAACCAATAAAGATAAAAAAAAAACTAAAACTCAATAAAATTTTTATCAATCCTGCTTCTCTCCCGCACTTTAACAAACAAAATTCACCTACAAAAATTTGCAGCGCCTACCACTAATCTATGTTGTCTTTTATGGCTTTGCTGCTATCGGCAATTCCACCAACGCCTCTGTCGTAAATGGCTCTAATTGTTTCTGTTTGGGTTGCTTAGTTTGCAAAATGAGGTACTCCCACAAACTTGAGTGGGTGTAGCGGTTTGGAATATATCAATGTATTGGTCATGATACTTTAACTAATTAGAATATATTTAGCATTACAATTAGAAAAAGAGTGGAAAATACAAAATTACAGAAAGATGTAGACAGCTTTAACAATATTGATATTAACAAAGATGAGTACAATAATAATAATAACTTAATGTTTTGCAGGTGGGAACCGATTCAATCACCCAAGTGGCAACTGATGGTAATTTTTTTAACAAAGAATTTTAAGGATCGTATTTAACAATGACTTTGGAGTTTTCTTTTTTTCTTTATTTCATAAACAAAGAAAGTGTAAGTATTTATACAAACATGATCACAGTTCAAATTGTTTATCATAACATGGGTGGAGAAAGTTCAAAGTACATGATCCATTATATGAAGGTCCAGGATGGGGACCTGTAGGTTTCTCTGCAGACCTTCATTGACTGATTAATTTCCCATGGTTGGTTGAACAATGAGGTTATAATGATTATGAGATTAATTTATGGTTTAATTATTAATTTGGTCTCTTAATTTATTTATTTTATTCAATTGGGTCTCCCTATTATTTTTTGCTCCAATCACGTCTTATTATTTTTAAAAAAAGTTCAATTAGGTCTCATAATTTTTAAAAAACTCCAATGTTACCCTTTTTCATTCAAAATGACATTGTTTTTCATGTTGTTTAGTATAAAATTAGACGAAAATGCTGTAGTTTTAGATGGAAAAAGATAACATTAAAACATTTTTGAAAATTATGGGACTTAATTGAACTTTTTTAAAAATACTAGGATTTGATTTGAGCAAAAAATAATAAATGGACCTAATTAAATAAAATAAATAAATTAAGAGACCAAATTAGTAATTATGGCTTAATTTATTTGTAACTAAGATGTTTCCTAACATCATTCCTTTGCGGAAGAGGTATTGGTGGAGTCTTCGTCGTGTTCCCCTGATGGCAGTGGAGCCATAAAGGATGAGGTGTACATCAATGTTGGTGGTTGCCCATTTTTGCATGTTAGTTGTTTATGGGTGTTGAAAGCAAAGCGAAAGAGAGAGAGCGAGATAGATAAGATTTTATACGTTTTTGGTTTTTTATTTTATATCCGTCAGATTGATCGAAGGGCCATCATTTACTTTGGCTTTGTTTTGTAGCAAGTTTTATTGTCAAGCACTAGATACATTTACTGGTGTATATTTATGCTGGAGAGAGGCTAGAGATAACTCTGTAGGGGAGGATCCAGACACTACCTGGGTTCGTATTTATACAAATGCCTATGAGAATCAAATCCCTACTCCCATGATGCTTAAGACATGTGATTATTTGCCATAGCAAGCTACCACAAGTCCACAATCACTTTCTCAAGTAGTTATACAAATTTGAGCAAGCAGAAGCATATTAACAGAAAATGAATTCTTACGGTATTATAGAGAAGAAGCGTCATGCAGTTTATATTCCGTACCCAGCTCAAGGCCACATAACTCCAATGTTCAAACTAGCAAAGCTTCTCCATTTCAGGGGGTTTCACATCACTTTCATTAACACAGTTTAACCATAAACGTCTTTTCAATTCCTGGGCTCCAGATTCCTCAACAGCTTCCCTTCCTTTTGCTTTGAAACCATCCTGACGGCCTACCAGAGTCTGATGTGGATGCCACCCAGGATACACCTACCCTGTGTGACTCCTTAGAAAAACTCTCTTGGCTTCATTTAGGAACCTCCTTACCAAACTTAACAACGCTAAACATGTCCCTCCTGTTACTTGCGTAGTTTTTGACGGTGGCATGAGCTTCACCTTAATTGCTGCCAAAGAACTAGGAATCCCAGAGGTCCTTTTTTGGACTATAAGCACTTGTGGGTTCATGTGTTACCTTTACTGTGGTCAACTCGTCAAAAAGGGCCTGATACCCCTCAAAGGTACTATATATTAATATTAATTTATGTTCTTTTAGGGAAACCTAATTCATATGTTGATATGAATTTATAGTGTAAGAATTTGAAAATTTAATTTTGGTTAAAATTTATTTTGAAAGTGAAGTGATTTAGGTTTTTATTTTAAAAATAAGTTAATTATAAAACTTGGTATAAGTTATCTTCATCTCAAATAGTATTTTGGTTTAGCTTCGGTTTTAGAAAAATTGATTCATATTTTTCATGTTGAAGACAAAGCAACGTAGAGTTGCTTTTAGTTATTCAAGATGACACCGTAATTTTGGATTGCTTACTGCTAATCCAAACACACTAAAAATCAATTTTAGATTAAGAATCAATTCTTCAATGTGAAATTAAACATTTCTCTAAAATCATGTTAAGTGCCATTCAACCTGATTGTGGTGATCAAATTGGAATGTAAACATGCACTTAATTCATTACTTTGCATGGTTTGCTTATAGACATGAGTTATATAACAAATGGGTATTTGGAGACTGCCATCAAGTGGGTACCTCGCATCAAAGAAATTTTGTTGAGAGATTTCCCCAGCTTTATTAGGACCACAGACCCCAATGACATTATGCTGTAGGTTTTGCAAGAGAAGTGAGAGCTATCTAAGCATGCTTTTGCAATCATTTTGAACACATTTGAAGCTTTAGAGCATGATGTTTTGGACGTATTTTCGTCCATATTGCCTCCTGTGTACCCTATTGGTCCCTTAACTTTACTCTTGAATCATGTCGCGGATGAGAACTTGAACACAATTGGGTCGAACCTTTGGAAGGAAGATAGAGAGTGTCTAAAATGGCTTGACACGAATGAACCCAAGTCTGTAGTTTACGTGAACTTTGGGAGCATCACAGTCATGATGAGTGATCAATTGATTGAGTTTGCTTGGGGACTTGCTAATAGTGGCAAAAACTTTTTGTGGGTCATTAGGCCTGATCTTGTGGCCGGTGAAAACGCGGTTCTTCCTTGTGAGTTTGTGTCAGAGACCAAGAATAGAGGCCTATTGTCAGGTTGGTGTCCCCAAGAGGAAGTGCTAGCTCACCCAGCAGTTGGAGGGTTCTTGACACATAGTGGTTGGAACTCAACAATTGAGAGTTTGTGCAATGGAGTGCCAATGATATGCTGGCCTTTCTTTGCGGAGCAACCAACTAATTGTTGACTCTGCTACAAGGAATGAGGGGTTGGGTTGCAGATAGAAGGTGATGTCACAAGGGATAGAGTTGAGAGCCTTGTGAGGGAGTTTATGGAGGGGCAGAAGGGGAAAGAGTTGACCAAGAAAGCCTTGGAATGGAAGAAACTGGCAGAAGATGCCGCCATTAACAAAGATGGTTCTTCATTTCTTAATTATGATAATATGGTTCGTCAAGTTCTTTTGAGTGAAAACTTCAAATCAACTTGAAACCAGTCCTCTATGGAGGTTGGATTTCATTTGTAGTGTCTCTCATTTCAAAGATGCAAAGCGAACTAATCTTTGTGACGTTATAAGTGCTTATTTCTTATAAGTAGGTATATGTCTTGTGATTTTAAATTTTAAATAAATCATCAATTTTGTTCTTAAAGTACTATCATATCTCTTAAATAGTCCTTAAACTAATGAAATTATATAAGTAGTCTTTAAAGTATTAGAAATCATTGTATATAGTCCCTTTGGTATTGAAATTTTTTTCAAATTAATTCCTTACCAGAGACTAAATTGATGAATATTTAATACTTTAAGGATTACTTATTTTATTTTATTAGTTCAATGATTTAAGAAAGAGAGTGGTACTTTATGGACTAAATTGATGGTTTATTCTTTAAATTCTACATGTCAATATAAGTCCATAAACATATATCATCTGATTGTTTCCACTCTAGATAATAAAATCTTGTTAAGGATCTTTTGGGTGATCTCATACATAGACTAATTGATATTAAATAAAAAAGACAATCACAATCTATCCCACTTGTTAAATTAAAAATTATAAGAAATTCTATTTTAACGTAATGAAACCAGCTTGAGCATCCAATCTTGGCATGGCTAAACCTTGTACGTCTTTGATTAACTAATGAACTCGTCAATGTCTCACTGTAGAATCGATCAATTTTGCTTTTGAAATGTAGCCCGTGTCCCCACATGTATTCTGCCACGAAGTTGGCTGCAATTTTATTAATAAAATTGCAACATTAGTTGCAATTTGTAGCATCCCAGACGCTAACGAGGGCGGAGAGTGATCGTCAGTGCAAAAGAGATGAGGCACGAACAAGGAGCAGCTCCTGGCAGGCTTCCAGCGGGAGGGACACATGAATGAATTGAATACACACCAAAATGAGAAGGATTTAGAGGCTGTGCACATATGGGATTGTACAGTTGAGGATAGCTTAAAAGAATTAATAAGTGCTACCTATAACAATAAGATGCATCTACTTTTCGATAGCCTATCACTTAAGAACTGCATAATTAAGCATGCTTAACTTAGAGCAATTATGGGATAGGTGACCTCTTGGGAAGTTTCTCAAGAAGAGTGTGATGAGGACAAAGTACGTTGAAAAGTCTTGTGTTGGTTTGTGGGGACAGTCTTTGATCCTAAAAGCGGCCAGACATTATAAAGTGGTATCAAAACAGGGTCTCTATCCCAGTACGTTGTGGTTCGAAGACGAACCAAGTGGAAGCTGGTGGGCATGTAACATCTCTGGTGCTAACAAGGATGGGGAGTGATTGCTGGTGCAAAAAAGATGAGGCACAAGCAAGGAGCAGCTCCTGGCAATCTTCTAGAAATAAATCAAATACATACCAGAATGAGATGGATCTAGAAACTGTGCAGGTATGGGACTGTACAATTGAGGATAGCTTAAAGGAATTACTAAGTGTTACTTATAACAACAAGATGCATCTACTTTTCGGTAACCTATCTCTTAAGAATCCATAGTTACACGTGCTTAACTTGGAGTAATTATGGGATAAGAGACTACCTGGAAAGTTTCCCAGGAAGTGTGTGAGTAAGACAAAGTATGCTGGAAAGTCTTGTGTTGGTTTGTGGGGACAGTCTTCAATCTTAAAAGCAGCCAGGCGTTGCACAATTGGGAGTGAAAAATTTATAAAGTTTAATACAGTTTCTTCTATAACTCTGGTCCCTTAAAACTTTACTCCATTTTTAATGCCATATCAATCTCTACTCCAAGATTATTTAAGAGCACATCGGCACTTCAAGACATGTCATGCAACCAACTTGAATCCTCTGCAGTAGAATTTCTCTGCAGTAATCGCATTGTAAAATTTGAACCATTGATTAATTATTATAATGTAGTTAAAAGAAAGAGATAATGTAATTAACGGTTGAGATTTTTACTGTAGAGAGATCCCTACTGCAAAGGTAGTAGAGGATTAGAGTTGGTCACGCAACACCTCAATAATTGAATTGAAAAATGATAGTGTTCTTACAAGCCTTTGGAAGTTTTTGACCTAGCTCCTACTCTAGGGTAGTCTCTCGGTTAGGTTTCCGAAGATGATCTAATTCTATTGCAATTAAAGTTCCTATATATACTATGGAATCGCGGGGATTATGGGCCTTTGGGCATTCCAACATACATGATGAGCTTAGGATGGCTGGGTTTCCCTTCTTATCATGCTATGTCTAGGGCTTGAGCCGACTGAGGTGTTGGTTGGTAAGTGCTAGGTGCATGACGAGTGTTGAGAACTTTGTGGATAGGAAGTTGTATATCTAATGAGAAGGTTGAGCCTTTTGGGTCGATCGAGGCGTGGATTGACACAAATAAATATACACTTGCTAAGTGCATGTTTGGTGAAAGATATGAGGAAGAGAAAGGAGTAAATTAAATTAGATATTAATATATTATTCTTAGAAATATAGAGAGAAAAATAAAATGAAATATATAGATACATGAATATATTGTTATTGTTAGATAATGGTGTTTTGTGATGGATCGGTAGATATTAGATCATGAGATATGGGAAAGAGGATGAGTGAAAGAGATGGTAGTGAGAATTTAAGGTTTGACACTTTTTTTTTTGGCGGGGGGTTACTTAAGCCATCTCTAATGAGAATTTCTCTTCTAACATTTACTGTGTATAGCAATTCAAGAGAATTTCTCTTTTCATTAGAGAGCAACTTAGTGGGTCCTACTTAAACTTTGGGTTGCTTCACATAGCAACCGTTTCTTTCTTAAAATTATGGGCCATCCTCCTTATTATAACAATAGGCGGTAGAATTGGAGCACATATTGTAGCAATCAATGTAATGGTTAAAAATTAAAGTCTAAAATATATAGGATAATAACGGTTAACTTTTAAGAGTATAATAAAATATAAAAGAATTAGATATATTGTAGGGTCCATTTGAGAAACTTTAGTGAGTTTCTTGGTTGGAGGAAAAAATTGAATAAGTTGTTTAAAATAGAAAAAATGATATGACATTATAGGAAAGTATGTAATATTATTAGAAATATAGTAGAGAAACTCATGTGAGTTTCTTTATTGGAGATGCCCTTAAGGTTTGACTAGGGCCGACCCTGGGCTTAGTCTAGAGGGACGACGGCCTAGGGCCCAGGGCGAGAAGGGGCCCAAAAAATAAAAAAATATATATGATTGTGTAGAATTTTTTTTATATTATTTTTTATAAATAGAATAAAATTGTTCTCTAGTTCCATATCTCTTTTCTTACCCAAATTAAAATGTGACATGTGATTAGAAATTATCACTCTTTTTGTTGTTAATTTTTTCTAATGTATTATATTGATAAATCCATGTTGAATGATTTTTTAGTTCAAAGTGACATATCAACATGTAATGGATCTATGATAGTAGAATTAGAGTGATTTTTTTTAACAAGATAAGAAACACAAACCAAAACTCAAATTATATAGGAATTAAAATGAAAAGTTAATATATTAATAAAGAACAAAAATATATGTAAGCTTTAATAAGAAATGATGATATTTTATCATTGATAGACGATAGCAAGAAGCTAGAGCATTTTCTTGGAGGGGGCTAAATATAAAAATTAAATTTAATTATAATTTTAAAATTATTATATTAAATTTAACCAATAGCTACAAAATTTATAATAATTGACCACATATCATGAAAATAAAAATTATATAAATTAAACAAAAGTTACAAGATTAGTTGTAGAGGGAGAAAATAGATTTAGTTTTTAAAATTTGTGGAAACAATTTTAATGGTTGGAAATATTTATATATTTAGATATTATTTTTGAAGTTTTAAAAGCATAATTGACCCTCAAATTTGTTTAAGCATAATTTAATTTTTAACCTGATAATAATAAGAATAATACATTCTCTGCTTCAAACAATGAAATAATATTTTAATTTCTTCTTTATTAAGAAACATATTTAGGAAAAAAAATAGAGAAACCTAAAAAATTATTGGAAATGGTGGTTGTATACTTTCTAAGAGGTGTATCAATCTTGAATGGTAAGAAAGATAGGAAGAATAGATGAAAAAAAGTGAGATGTAACAAAAGATGTAATGAGAAAGGAATAGAGAAATAAAAAAAAAGAAAAATGGAGGAGCTATAAGAAATAAAATTGTATAAAATCATTATTGAAAATTTATATATATGTATATAGTGTGTATAGTTTTTTTTTCTCCTTTTAGGGGTGACCTTATATATAAATATTTATGTGTATGTATTTTTTTGGATAGAACATAAATTGAATTATAAACGATAATATAGGAATAAATTGAATAAAATGTGATATATCTTTATGAGATTTGTTTAAACTATATTATTCGTTTAATATAACAAAAAGTGTAATTTTTTAATGAAATTACGTATCTATTTTTTTATGTAATATATATTTACATTTTTGAATACTTATATATAAGGGAAACCTTATCTACTATTTCGCCCCGGGCCCAAAAAATCTCAGGACCGGCCTTGGGTTTGACGTGTTAGAACATAATATATAAATTCTATTTTATATTTGATAGTTTTAAAATAAATCAGAATGGGACAAAAAAGTGTAATAAATTTTTATTCTGTTAACATAATGGAGCTAAGGAGAATTAAACAGACTGTTCTATTTTATTCTGTCAGGGCGTTAAAAACCCCTTAAATGTGACCCAGGACTTCAAGTATAACATATTTGCAAAGGGGTGAGTTAAAATTAGGATAAACCCCTAAATTAGTTAGGAATTAATTTGATGACACTTTTATTGAAGAATTAAATTTGTCACTCTTTACATCATTAAAGAACTAAACTAATATAACAATATTTAAAGAATTAAAATAATGATACGTTTTAATAATAGATGACTAAATTAATTTTTTTATAAAAAAACAGAATGATAATATTTATATTTTAGAAAGATGAAATTACAATTTCATTCTAAAATCTAAATTAAAGAATTGACTACGGATTTCGACAATAATGTCAATCATCATATCTGAAATTTATAATTCAAATACTCAGCATTAACTTTTCCTGTCCATCATCTCAATTTAAAAAGAGAGATGCGAGCTTATGTTTTTTTAAATAATTATAAATTAACAAGTATTTAGTACATTGTGTGGATTTATAAATATATAAAAATAAAAATTATAAATATTTAAAAATATATTTTATTGGTAATAAAAATAAATTAAAATATAATTGTTTAAATTTTCTAATTTTGAAAATTCTTAAAAATTGTTTAAATTAATAAAATATTATTTCAACGAAAATTTGTAAATAACATATTATGCGTAATATTGATTAAAGAAATTTAAATATCAATTAAAATAATTAAATAAACTAAAAATCTTATGTATTTATTTTCTAAAATCGTTAGTATTTGCATTGACTTTGATTAATCTGAATTGAGAGGATGTGAACTCATTTCATGGGAAAAAGTTCTTCTGTGTCTTTTTTCTTTTTCATTTACAAGACTTGAACTTGAAGTGTTATTTAAAGGAAATCAAACTCTTTGTCACTTAAATCAACAAGTAAATCTCATTCAATTACATAACTAAGTAAAGAAAAAATTAATTTAATTTGTTATAAAAGTTAATAAAACACATGTTATAAAATTAAAAAAGACAACATAATTTTTATAGCTGATAACTCAAATTTATAAGATTGATTAGGTATGTTTGAGATAATATTTAAATGGAAAAAATAGTAAAACCATCACAACGTAGTCTAGAAGTTAGAAAGTGAGCAAATAATTTTCTTGAAACTATAATTCATACCTGACTATTACATTGACATTTTCTTTATTTATATATACTGTAAAAATAATTTTCTTAGTCGAGAAATCCAATTCCCAACGAACAAATAAAGAGTGTGTGTGTCTATCTCTACTCGAAATACGTGATAAAATGGAAAAAGGGATGAAAACACTAAAGAAAAAGTTATATACTAATAGTTTGAAAGCATTTATTGGTATAATTTTTATCTAGAAAAATTAAACTATTAATATAAATATTATAGATTTATATTAATAATATGATACATCACAATAATAAACAATCTTAATAGTATAAAAATTGATATATATTATTGTTATATCAAATGTCAATATAATACATTAATAGATGGCAAATTCTTTTTTCTTTCCATCGTTCCGCCCCTAGCGAGGTGAGTTGTGGATTCTCGTCTGTTTCATTTTATACATATGCTCTAGAACATGCATGAGTAGTTGGGTTCACAAAACTGGTTGCTGATTGACCTAGTATAAACATAGGTCTGATTTTATATGCGCGCGTTAGGCAAGAGTGTTGTACCGTACGTGATAGTAGTTAATCTTAATAATGGATTTATAGATGGCAAATTCATTGATTTCACTTCTGACACTTTTACTTAATACGTTCTGCATGTGTGTGTGGGTATAATCTTATATGTATAAGTGAAAATCCCTAAAGAAAAGGAGAAGAGAATGAAGATAATATGAATGAAGAAGTTGATTAGTCCATCTTTTGAAAATGTCATAGCTGTGGAGGAACACCGGTAATCAGCTGAACCATTATTTCCTAAAGCAAAAGCTTGTGGACTAAAAAATTTATGATATAATGTGGAAAAAGATGAAGAATTAATGTGATGGAATTTAACTTGAAGATTAAACAGTTGAAACTTAGCAGGTATATATATTTATTAGTTCTTCCCTTGGGTATTTGAACTTTCTGAAGTTATAGCTACCCCGGCAGCTGTTTCAGAGGAGGTACGCTGCTGACTCTCTGAATCTGATCAAGACCAACCATATAATGAACAATAATTAAAGTTATGTTAAACATAAAGAGCATAAGGAGAAGATATATATATATATATAAATGATGATTTGCAATGTCATTTTAACAATTGTTTTGTTATTACTATATTTTTTAGGCACAGAAGCAAATTAAGAATAGCAAACAAAAGAAGACCACGAAATCACGAAAGTTACTCCCATCCCATATGCCATTAAGAGAATAATTGACACTTCTAAGCCTGTATATATGTTCCACACACATTTAGCTTATGTTTGTTGGTGGACATGAAAAAATGTAAAAATGCATGTTTGGGGTTGGAGCTAACTCCAACGTACTTTTGTCAAAACAATTCTTTTGTTACTTCTTCATTTAAAAGTATTGAAATTCGTATTATCAAGTTGTCAACAGTAAAACAAACATATCTAGAAGCTTTGAAGGAAAATGAAAATTGAGTGAAAGTAGATAAAAAGGAAAAAAAATTAGTTAGATTTAACCCTTCTAAATTGAGAAGATGTGTAAAGTGAAAAAAAAGAAAAAGATTTTATCTACTGTTAATTTAAATTAAAAATTTGCTAAACTTGTATTATTTCAAATCAATAGTACTGTACCCAAATTTTACATATTTTCAAAGCCAAATTCGTTTCAATCATCACTTTCATACTATTATAATGATCAAAATCTGTAAAACGAAGTGCAAATAAAATATGTACTACCTCATCACTGCTTTATTGTTTCAGTTGTACGAAATTTTTTTTTTTTAATTCTATCAAATACAGATGTCAGAAGTTGATCCAGCATAAGTTGTACTCACAAAGGGGAAGAAGAAAGTTTGTGTTTGCTTTATACTGTGATGGCCTTATTTATTTAAAATTAAAAATTACAGCACTGATATATAGTATCAAACATGCAATGTGGGCCAATGCATGAATGGCAGAACATTTGACTGCTTTAAAGAATTAACCACCACATTTTTTTTACCCTACTGAAACCACATGTATCCACTGTTACTCTACACGATGACCCTCTCTCCCTCTGTCATGACTTTCCACATTGACCCATTATACATCATACGATTCATGGCATAACCGAGACAGCTCATTCACATGGCTCTGGGGTTGCCCATGTGGACCCCCATGGCCATATATTGCAGCCAAATCATAATATATATTGTGTGTCAGTAAGTGCATCATAATTCATAAATCTCTGTGTGCATCTCTGTCTCTCTCACTCGCGCACCATCTGTGTGGTTCGTGTGTGTGTGTGAAATATACGTAATTGGAAGAAAGAAAAATGAAATGATCAAAAGTAAATTAAATAAAGAAGAGAAGAGAATTAAAGCTACCATTAGGGGAAGGAAAGGGTTGCCTCATTGGTGATTGTTGGGGTGGACGATATCCAGAGAATGAGACTTCCATGGGTGTAGGGTAGTATAGATAGGACGGTCCAGGTGATAGGCGATTTGCTTGGGGTGAAGAAAATGTGTTTCTTGGTGGTTGCACGGAATAACCGTAGTAATATGGGGTGCTCATGGTAGAAGATGATGCTCCATAAAGTTGTTGATAGTATTGTGGTTGCTGAATCTGTGGGTTGTACAATGTGGCCTGTGCCCATACAATCATTAAGCTAACATTATCCAACTGTTCTCCACTATTACTTGCTAATTTTAGATCATTGAAATCTACATGTTGCCAATTAGTGAGTGAGAGAGAGAAATTAACAGACTTACTTGTTGGTACCCATAATCAGCAGGAGTGTAGGTTGTATAGCTGCGTGAGAGTAAAGATGAAAGGAATTTAATTAGTGAGAAAATATCAAAGGAAATATGCAAATTGCATTAGTGCATTTCTTCCTTTGAGAATCAGTAATGACTCAGAATGGCATGGACTGGTGAACTTAATATGCAATGTTTTTCCGGTAACTCCAGTGAGGACTGTATCCATTAATATCAGTAACGTCGTATATTGTCGTGGGTCCATCGTTGATTAGTATGTAAGAGAGGAAGAAAGAGAGATCAATTAATGTTTGTGTGCCAACATGGAGGTCTGGTACATATCGTCCACAAGTTTGAATTTACTATGACTTCATACATAAAGAATAAAAAAGAAGGATTAACTTTAATGTTAGTATCTCACATAATAATATGATGTTACAAGGGAGAAACACATAAAAACAATAATTAAAAGACCCATTATTACTCATGGAAGCTTCAATAATTTTATTTTTGTATCTTTCTTTCTGTTAACGTGACTTTGTTATATTACTAAAATGAAATGATACAAATAAGAAAACGAATGCCAAAGGTGATATACTAATTAATATATTTTCACGCACACATACATAAACAGTGATGACTGTGTAAACTGAGGTTAAACTGATGAGTTACTCGCTTTTGAAGTAAGTAAACTTTAATCAGCGTTACTATATATGCAACTCGTCAAATTGTATAACTCCTTCAGAATCATCATATTTGATTATAATATCTTTTGCTTTAGTGTAAAGAATGCAACTAATGTTAATATTAACATTTTCTAGTCAAACTTACCAACTTGAAAAGTCTTCATCTCTATACTTTTTATATGATTTTCCATTCCTCGTTTTGTACTTGAAGCTACATTTTACATATATAGTATTTTAGAGCCCTGAAGAGTACATGCTGGTGTGAAAATGACTCAATGGTTCAGAACATGCAAGAGTACTGAGAGCTGTGGGATTTTATCTTGTACAAGATCATAAATCAAATTAATTGACGCAGGACCACACTGAGACATATATGCACGTATATTCACTATCAGGGGTCACATATCTACTGATCTGTAGCTGTTATCACTAGCATTTTTACTATTACCATAGTTGTGTGTGCACCAATGCTACGATATGTATAAAGTCTTCGTAAGCTTTATTTAATCTATGGCATATATAAATTTTAAAAAATTACTGTGTTCTTCCAACACAAACAGAAAAATGTGTATAGATGTGCAGAAAGAATCAAGCGAAAAATATTAAATGCAATTGATTAAGCATTATAAGAGTGGGTTAAGATTATGCAAAATAGAAGGTGCAATAATGCACGTTATGTGGATTGCAGAGCAACCTTTTTCCATTTGTACTTTTATTACGATATGATTTCTAGGCTGACACTGATACCTACTATAACTGGTGAGGAGCACTGAAGCAGCATATGCAGACAGTAAGATGTAGTGCGTCTATATGCACCTCCCCATTAACATCATGGACCAGTTCCTTTGACTAAGAGTAATACGAAATTATGATTTATTAATGGCTCCAGTAAATGAACAAAGCTAACTCAACTCACCCATATGGTGGATACAGAACAGGAGGTGGTGGCGGCAGTGACGGTGGTCCCGCTCCCGGAACACCCTGTGCTGTTCCTCCTCCACCTTGAACTGTATTCCTCCCTGCGTTAAAAACCTTGTCATCACTCCATACCAAATGACACGTATATATATTGATAGACAAAGTATTAAAAAAAAAAATGAAAACTATATAGTAATTCAGTTTAGTAAAGGATGTAAATTAACCTCTAGGTGGTGATGGTCGAGTTCTTCCAAGAGAAGCAATATTACAATTTGCTCTTCTTCCATCTATTGTTGGGTTTGGATCAGCACACGCCCTTCTTGCTGATTCCCGATCGCAGAATGTTACCTGTTGTTTAATTCATAGGACATATATTGTTTTATGTTACATATGTATAATAAGGATGAAATAAATATTAACTTGACATTCAAGTGAACATACGAATCCGTAGCCTTTGGATTTTCCCGTGTTCTTGTCAGTGATTATGACAGCCTCAAGAATGTCCCCGAACTGCTCGAAATATTTGCGCATTTCTTCGGTGGGAGTCTCCCAGGCTAGTCCTCCCACGAACAATTTTGTGAACGTTGTGTCTCCGAACTGTGACCGATAATGTGGGTGGTGATGAGCCATGGCATCCAAAGAAGAAATGGGTGTCCTTGTTTGTGCATGAAGACTCACCGTCTCACTCATTCTCTTTTCCTCGGCCAAAATCCCATGAAATTTTTCTGCTCGGTCTTATGTATGAGTGCCCACTAGGCAACTACACCCTCAACATTCAGTCTCTTGGTTTTCGCAATAGAGGAATCATTGCATTTGAAGAGGCTCAGAGAAGCAGGTGGGTATGGTTTATGATGATGTATTATGGTTGTTTGGAACAGAGGCGTTGGTTGATTGCAAAAAAATAAATATATATATATATATATATATGGAGAGGAAAGAAAATTATTTTTATTAAAGGTGTGTGTGTGTGTGTGAGAGAGAGAGAGAGAGAGATCTGACAGCTGCAAACTCTAATTTGCTGGCCAAAAGAGAAGAAAGAAAGACAATGGATTTCTGTGGTGTCGTGTGACAGCTGCGTTACTATTTCACTACGATTGTTAAGTGTGTCCTCACTGTCTCTGTATTAATATACTCTTACCATCCTATCACTATTCCGTTTTTGCTAGCTTAACCACTCTTAATATGCTTGTCCTTCGCTTCTTCTCCATAGGTAGATTTTTGGCTTCGCTTTTTCTGTAACACGACCACATACCAAACTTCTTTTCTTTTTTCTTTCTCTTTTATTTATTTATTTATTTTACAAGAATTCCTTCTGTACGATCCTTATTAAATAAAAAAGGACTTATGGATCCTCTGACCATAATTCGATGCGTCATTTTACATACATTTTAAAGAAGAAATTGTGCAAATAATGGATGGGAAGGGCAAGGGTGCACGTTTAGCTGATAAGTCACATTATTTCAAACATTAAAAAATAATGACATGAAACATTGTAAATAATTATTTTTAGTTTTTAGTTTTATACTTTTTTATGTATGCATTTCAAAAATACATCTTAAAGTTAAAGATCTCCATCAAAGATCATTAATATAATTTTTTATGTACTTAAAGGATTTTTTTTTGTAGAGACCACATGTATTTTTTACTAGAAGTAATGCTGCTTGAACTGGATAGAATTACTATGAGTTGCAAAGCTCTTCTTTCAAATATTTAATACAATTATATATTCAGAACTTGAATTCAAAACCACTAATTAAACTAAAACAAACCTCTGCTTGTTAATCTACGAGCTCAAGTATTGTACATAAAAATAATTAATACAACATAAAAAATTATATTAAATTTTTTTATAGAATTGTCTAATCTCATTTTTACTCAACAAATTACACAACTCCATAACGTTGTCGTCATATTTCAGCGTTGACGGAACATTTTCCTTTGCTCAACGGGATGGATTTTTGTTTTTTTCCATCCACATCTTTCCGTGCGGTTTGTTACTGCAGGAGCCAAAAGTTAGGTGTGGTGTAAAAGGTCAAAGTAAGAAAAATTGATTTTAATTTTGAATTTAACCTCTTCAATTTCTTCTCCCGTATAAGTTGTTTTATAGATTATATTTGATTATGGTAACAAGCACAAATAGATGAGACATACTACGGTTATCAACTGGCTTTTTTTACCTCAGAAGGGTAATTTTCTTTTGAAATTACTGGAATAAGTATTTTTCAAAAAAAAATCAAATTGGAGCAAGTCGTGCTTCCAAATACGACTTCTGAATTAAAAATCATACTTCTAATATGAGACTTTCTTTTTTATTTTTCTTTTACAACTTTTTGAAGAAGTCGTATTTTCAAACAAGACTTCAATTTTTTATTTTTTTTTAAAAAAAAGCTGATATGAAGTCATGTTTGATATATACGATTTTTGTTTGTGAAATCATGTTTTCCAATAAGACTTCCCCTTTTAATTTTCTTTTTTACTTGAAGTCGTGTTTCATAACCATGACTTTAATTTTATTTTATTTTTAAATTTTTCAAAGAAGTCTCATTTGGCAAATGAGACTTTAGTATTTGGCATGAAGTCTCATTTACCAAATGAGACTTCAACATAAACTTACAACTTCTTCCAGATTTTTTTTTTTTTTTAAATTGAAGTCTCATTTGGAAAGCATGATTTCTTAAAAAAAAAATAAAGCCGTATATACTTTAAAAAATTACCCCTCCGGGGTAAAAAAAAAAATTAAACTAAAGTCTTATCCTTGAAACATGACTTCAGTATGCTATTTAAAAAAAAAAAGTCTTGCATGCAAAATACAACTGCAAGTAAAAAAAATTAAAAGGAGAAGTCTTTACTAGGGAAATACGACTTCACCCAAAAAAAAAATGAAAATCGTATATGTCAAGCACGACTTCATATCAGTTTTAAAAAAAATAAAAAATTAAAGTCTTGTTTGAAAAACACGACTTCTTCAAGAAGTCGTAAAAGGAAAATAAAAAGAAAGTCTCATATTAGAAGTACAACTTTCAAAAGTTGTATTTGGAGAGCACGACTTGCCTGATTTGAAATTTTTTTTGAAAAATACCCATTTCGGCCTCTAAGGTTAAAAAACCGTTATCAACTGCACCGATCAATAGTACACACCTTTTTCCTTTTATGTTGGGAGCAAAATATATGCCACCTGCTCCCATATTCCTATTGGCTAATCAACCAGAACGAATAAGAACGGTCACAGTTAAGGTTAAGGTTTTTGATAGGAAGGGAAAAAGGCTACACTTCAGTTCTTGATTAAGCCGATGGGAAATCATGTGCAAGCTAGGCATTTAGCGGCTGCGATGAAAACAAATTTAAATTCAGTTACGAGTTATGTATCCATCACCATCGTATCATTCCCTTGTCAATCATGATTCGTGACAGTAACAATCTCTAATACGACCATCAAGCTAACATGCCACATACTTTATTAATAATGGTAGACCATTATCTTGTCCACAAGCCCACGAGAAAGGAGAACCACAAAACCCCTCTTCTCCCGGGACTTAATAACAATACTTTTCGAGGATGATTCTCCCAGAGTTATAGTTGGATCATACATGTTTGGCACTCTCATGGTGTTGTAGAGCCTTGGCTTTAATGATTATGTGTTGCATGACTTTTTACAAGTGAGCCAGCCATGAGCACACGCACACACATAGAGAGAAAAGGGAGAGGCAGAAGCAGTCATTATCTAACTTGTTGGCAGCGTTAGGGACGAGGAGACAGCTATAAGGACCCTTTAGTTTTATGTTAAAAAAACCTGCAATACAATTAGTCCGTGAACTGGCAGTCCTCTCCACATGGGGTCATATCAGTGCTCAAGAACTATGAGCTGGATTTCCATCTACTTGCTTTTATACTCAAGGGATTTTAGGAAGCACAGAGGCATTATATGTGACCCCTCCAACCTGGCTTTCATCAACCAACACCCACCAATCAATGGCCATTTGAACTAGCCAAAATCAGTGAGGGCATATACTTGTTCCTAACCCGCTATCTTTCAGCCTATAAAGCATCCTTTTCTAATCTTTTCCTTCCTCATAGACTTCCACTTTGGGGGTCCTCTTTCATTTCTTCTAACCACAAAAGATGCTTCTTCTTTTGGGCAGTGAATCCATCTCTCGTTTCGTGAAAGTGAACTCCCTTCCTTTTCATCAACAGTATCTTTATCTACTATTCTAACGCCCAACAACGTCTACAATGTCCATCTCCTCCCCCTCCCCCCAAGATTATTATTTTGGCAAATGGGATTCAAACAAATTCGTTACATCTTTGTCACAAACTAAGACAAAGACCTTTCACAATCTAATTAGCTAACAGAATAATGTCTAACAATTTATTACCTGCTTCAATTTTTTGTTTTAATAATTATATATATTCTTTTAACAAAGGAAAAAAGATTGGTGTACATCAATGGTAAAAAAAAAAAAAGAGGAGAGGGAAAAATGTAGGTATAATAGAGAGAAATTATTGCATGGTCTAAGATTACTATAGTCTCAACTAATTTTCACATGAGACATAGTTGAGTATTATTAATTCTTTTTCGTAAATTGAAAATTTTGACTATTTGGGTGTTTGCTTGCACGTTAGATACGTGTGTTTCTTGGCCTTTCACGTCAAATCCCTTATTTATGCAAAAGCTACAATGTAATGCGTTGGTATTGATGAGGATCTACTCGATATTAAACCAAACATGCTATATGTGTCACTTAGAAATTGGTAGGAACTGTGAACACATAGTGGTCCAGGACTATTTAATAATTTTTCTATAATAAATGATATTATGTGATAAAAAAAGAGATAGAGAGAAAAATAATAGGTGTTGATAGAGCATATGATATGTGAAGGTGTTAACATATAGTCACTCTTCTATCTCTTTCTCTCTTTTGTCTCTTGATATTGCAGGAAATTGTAGATAAATGCGGTTGATGCAGCTACAATTGTGATCGTGTTGCAGTCACAAACACTTAAAAGACCTTGATGTTGCGGTCAAAATCACAGTTGCAGACCGTTTTTTAAAACCTTGTTTTCTTACATTTTCATTTAACAGTTTAGGTTTTAGTAATTAGGAAGATATTATTTGATCTATCTGGCGTAGTTCATAAATTGAGGTAGAAAATAAATTCTACTTGCAGTGAGCAATTGAGGGTATCATTTTTTTCTTTTAGTGTGTGTGTGTACAGAGGGTATCTATGTGTGATTTCGAGTGCAACTGAAGAAATTAGAGAGGGCTTACTATTGCAAATAATCTAATCAACATTACTATCATAAGCTTATTAATTGATATTTTGATTTCTATTGTTCTGAATATCAACAACACCACCAAGCAATTGAAGAGAGTAGCAAAGGAATCCGATCCATTTGATTGTGTACCCCTGGCCTCATATCTATTTTACCTGTGAACTATCGATAGGAACCTTTCACAGTAAATTTGTCAGGAGAGAGAGAGAGAGTTAGGAATGAAAGCATCGCAGGAGAGAAAACTTGGAAACAAAGTTTCTAATTCTGATTATTTAGTAAATGTACACAGAGTTTTGTTTTTATATACATTCATGTAGTGTTAACTAACAGTAGTTATCTAACCCAAATAGTTACAACTATAGTTAAACTAACTAACTATCAACAAACTCATTGTGGCCTTTTTCATTTATATCTAATACCCCCCGCAAGCTGGAGGGTGGAAGATATCCACCATTCCAAGCTTGGTGATAAGCTCATGAAAAACCCGAGGACAGGAACCCCTAGTGAACACATCTGCAACTTGATAGTGAGAAGCAATGGGAAGTAGGCGCACCAGTCCATCTTGTGTCTTTTCACGTACAATGTGGCAGTCTATGTTCAAGTGTTTAGTGCGCTCATGGAAAATTGGATTAGCAGCAATGTGAAGGGCACTCTGGTTGTCACAGTAAAGAACTAGAGTGTGTGATGGAGTTTGTAGAAGATCTTTGAGTAGAAAGCAAATCCATTGTAGCTCTCAGGTTGCTGCAGCTAGAGCCCGATATTCTGCTTCAGCTGAGGAACAAGACACAGTGTGCTATTTCTTAGATTTCCATGTGATTAAGGAATGCCCAATAAAAAAACAATGGCCCGAAATAGAACGCCTTATGTCAACACAGCCACCCCAATCCGCATCACTAAAACCAAGTGCATGTATCTCAGACTGTTGAGAGAAGAATAAGCCACACTTGGGTGATCTTTTTAGATATCTTAGAACTCTCAATGTCGTTCGATGGTGAGTTTCGGTAGGATTAGCCATAAACTGGCTAAGTTGTTGAGTGGCAAACACAATATCTGGGCATGTGGTTATGAGGTAAAGTAGGCGCCCAATGAGTTGATGGTATCCAACAACATTAGCATAGGCAGGACTTGAGTCCTGATGTAGTCGAATTGCAGGATCAAGTGGGACAGTTATTGGTTTACACCCACTGAGACCAGAGTCAGCTAATAGCTCCAAGCAATATTTCCATTAGCATAATGAAATCCTTCGAGATGAATGGGCAACTTTAAGGCCTAGGAAGTATTTAAGCCTCCTAGGTTCTTGATATGAAATGTATGATGGAGGGCAACCTTGAGAGATTCAAATTCAGCAAGTGATGTTCCTGCCAAAATAATGTCGTCTATGTAAACTAGTAAAGCTGTGAAGTTATTGTTGGTGTGCTTGGTAAATAAAGTATGATTGGCATGTGTTTGGACAAAGCCTTGAGAGACAAGGAAACAAGTCAGTTTTTCAAACCATTGTCTGGTTGCTTGCTTGAGTCCATAAAGTGATTTAAGCAACTTGCGCATTTGTCCAGGTTTCGGGGCAGTCACACCATTTGGAATTTTCATGTAAACAGCCTCATGCAAATCTCCATGGAGAAAAGCATTGTTAACGTTGAGTTGATGTAGATACCAACCATGAATAGAATCTAGTGCAAGCAAAACTCAAACTATAGATAGCTTGGCAACTGGTGAAAAAGTCTTAAAATAATCCAGCCCTTCTGTTTGGTTAAAACCCTAAGCCACTAGCCTTACCTTAAAGCGTTCAATGGATTTGTCAGCATGACGCTTAATTTTGTAAACCCATTTGCTGCCTATGGGAATAGTATCAGGAGGTAAATCGACAAACTCCCAGGTTTTGTTACTGTTAAGTGCTTCTACTTCTAGTCGCATAGCTTCCATCCATTGTGGATACTTACTACCTTCAGCAAATATGCGAGGCTCTGTGTTAGCTGTAAGTGACAAGACATATGCTTGATGTGAGGTGGAGAGGTTTTGGTATGATATATAGTTTGATAAGGGATATGGAGTAGAAAAATTGGTGTTACATATGTAGTCATTTAGATGGGAAGGCTTTCGTGTAATTCTGTTGGATTTATGGGTAGGTGGGTTAGTGAGAGATGTATTTAGTTAAGTGTTTGGGAAAGTTAATTGTGGTTGGGGTGAGCTGTCTGGTTGATGGTGTGGTTGACTTAATATCTCTATGTCTTGTGCGTAGTTAGAAATAGGAGGCATAGGAAACTATGAGCTTGAGTGGAAAGGGAACTCTAATTCATAGAATTCCACATCTCTTGATACCAAGATCTCGTGTGAGTGAACATCCAGCACAACATACCCCTTCATTCCTTGTTTATATCCCAAGAACACACACTTCCTTGCTCGAGCATCAAATTTATTTCTGTGTGCTGATAAAGTTAGGGCATAGCACAAACACCCAAACACCTTTATCAAACTGAAATCTGGAATTTTCCCATTCAGCACTTCATGGGGAGATTTGTTCTCCAATATTCTCATGGGAATGCGGTTTATCAAGAATACTGCATGCAAAATAGCATATGACTAGTATTCCTTTGGGAGTTGGGACTGAAACATTAGAGCTCTGCTAATGTTCAAAATATGTTGATGTCGTCTTTCAATTCTCCCATTTTGTTGTGGAGTAGCTACACAGCTTCTTTGATGGATAATTCCTTTGGATGCATAAAATTCAAACAACATGAACTCGAGCCCATTATCGCTTGTGACAACTTTCATCTTCTTCTCAAACTGAGTTTCCACCATAGCTATGAAATTTTTTACATGATTAGGTACTTCATATTTTTGTTTTAATATAACAGCCCAAATGTGTCTGCTGCAATCATCTAAAATAGTTAAAAATATCTATAACCATGCATTAATTTAGTCAAAAAGGGCCCCAAATATCCAAGTGAATAAGATCAAAAGTTGAAATTGCATTTCTGTCACTAATACGAAATGGCAATTTACTTTGTCTAGACATATGACAAATCCCACACGTAGTATGATCAGCTATAGGTATGTACTTATACTGTTTATTCAAACACAACATTCTACCATGGGATCGATGGCCTAACCTCGAATGCCAAATAGTAGCGGGAGACGTTACAACAGTATTCAAACTATGAGCAAAAATTAAATTGTTACCACCACTTGAAAGTTCTTTATCAAATTCCAGATAATACAGACCATTCACTTGTTTACCTGAACCAATCTTCTTCAAATCCTTCTTTCCCTGTATTATACAACATTTTGAATCAAAGTTTAGTGTACAAGACTACTTCATACTCAACTTAGCTATTGAGATTAGATTTGCTGTAAATAGCGGAATGTACAACACATCCTTAATCACCAAGTTATCATTACATTTGACTGTCCCAACAATAAAAGTCTCAATTATGTTACCATTAGGTAATCTAACAGTTATTGGATCAATCTTACTATGTGAAACAAAATAGTCCAAATTATGACAAATATGGTGTGTGGCTCCAGTGTCCAGTAACCAAGTCAAATCAACATTCTTCACATTATAAACTGTCAAATTAAAGTTACCTCCTACCTGTATTGAATGACACTGATTCTCTCCCTTCACTGCCTCTATAGGACTTCTTACTTCAACGACATTTCTTTCAAGTAACGCTATCATGTTGTTATATTGCTCCCTCGTAAGCGTCATGCTCCTTTCTTCATTCTTCACAGAAGAATTTACCACCGATATGCTGTCTGACTCATCTGCAGTTGCATTATTAGCATACGAATATCCACGCCCAAAACCAAGTGGATATCCATGCTTCTTATAACAAGTCTCCACAGTATGCCCAATACAACCACAATACATACATATTCTTCCATTTCCTCTACCTCTTCCAAAATCAGTACCTCTTCCTTCCGAATTGCCATTTCCTCGTCCTCTTCCTCTTCCAAAATGCTTAGTTCCTTCAACAGCATTCACCAGACCAGCGGGCTCATCAATTATAGTTGGTGATATACCATACTACAGGTGCCTCGCTTGTTCCATCACCATAGAAAAGACTCTATTAATTGGAGGCAAAGGTTCCATCAAAAGAATTTGTGATTTTACTGCTTGATACTCATCATTTAATCCAATAAGAAACTGAATTATCCTATCCTCCAGTTTAAAGCTTCTAGCATTTCTCATAGCCAAGCATCCACACACCACAGGACATGTACAATGAGGCATTGGTCTATATTGTTCTAATTCTTCCCATAATGCTCCCAACTCAGTGAAATAATCAGAGATATCAAGGTTACCTTGCTTGCAATTAAAGATTTCTTGTTGCAGTTGAGATACATGTATACGGTCGCCTCTATGAAATTTATCCTTCAAATCATTCCATACATCCATCACATTTTCGATGAACACCACACTTTCTGCCAATTGAGGAGTCATGGAATTGATAATCCATGAATGCACCAGATTATTGCACCTTTCCTAAGCCACAAAGTTCAGATCATTCTCATTCAGTACTAGAATCGATCCATCTATGAACCGGAATTTGTTCTTCAAAGCTAAAGCTCTACGCATCTTCGTCGTCCAAGCGTGATCATTTCTATCCAATAATGGTGGTGATACACTCACTGTGGTAAGGTTTTCAGAAAGATGTACATAGTACGAATCTAGAGAAACATCTTGATTCACATTTTGATTATTTGTCATAGATCTGGAAGTTGATCCATGATTTCTCACCTATTTCAAGAACAAATGGAATAAAACCGATGGAGAAATGATACACTAACTAAGAATAGAACAAATCACAACTCAGAGTATGGATGCAGAAGTAGGGCAGGTTGAACCCACTCTAATACCATCACAGTAAATTTGTTAGGAGAGAGAGAGCTAGGAATGAAAGCATCGAAAGAGAGAAAACTTGGAAACAAAGTTTCTAATTCTGATTATTCAGTAAGTGTACACAGAGTTTTGTTTTTATATACATTCATGTAGTGTTAACTAATAGTAGTTATCTATCACAGACAATTACAACTATAGTTAAACTAACTAACTATCAACAGACTCATTGTGGCCTTTTTCATCTATATCTAATAACCTCTTTCTTGAAGAATAGAAGAATTGTTGTTACGAAAAGAGACGTAAATTGTATTATTCAGGTACACATCTTTACTTTCATTGGGGTCTACCAATTTTTTATTTTATAGTAGCATTTTAAATCTTTCACATACCACTCATCAAGCTCTTCTAATTTACTTAGTAATTTCAAGTTCAAACTTTGAATATGTGATTGTGTTAAATAATAGGAGAAAGAGTTTTGCTGCTCATAATAATCCTATTTGACTCAAGCAGAATTGTCACTTGTAAAAAATACTTATAGTCTGTACAAAAAAAAAAATACTGTAGCAACTATGCTACTCCTAAAAGAAAAAAAGAGAGAAAAAAAATAGAGGTTCCTAAAAAGCTACTGTGGGTAATTATTATGATACACTTACCTTTTTTTTTTTAATCTTTTTCTATTCCATTTTTTTCTTTTTCTTTTGATTACATTATTTGTCAAATCTTTCACTTGCTTTTTCTTTTTATTTCTCTCTTCTCTCCACCAATATCTATCTCAAAATTGGAATGGACATTGAACTTTTTCCATTTTATACGGTAGTAAAAATTTTGAGATGAAGGTGTGGAATTTATATTGAGCAATCAAAAACCCTGCTAGACAATTTTCTCTCTACCAGCTCATCAACACACGATGGCTCTCCAATGAAGTAAGACTTGGTCGTAGTCCCGGTTCCTTCAAATGGTCACGTAGTGAATTACCCTTCTAACCCCAAAATCAAAAGAAAACAACATATTTAAATATATTTTTACTCTCTCAAGTTATTATAAATTTTTTGTTAGATAAAACTTAAGTGTTTGATATATTAATATTTTTATTTTATTTTCAATAAGAGTATAATATATATAACAATTATTACACATATTATATTTCCATTAATGAATTGTGATACTCGTGTTTTCACTAAAATAAATAACATTAAAAGTGCTTATAAAATTATACTTAAGTCTCATTCTTTTTTATTTAATCTCTTATTTTTAAAAAAGTTACAATTTAATTCTTATAAATATTTTTTTTCTTTTTTATATAGTTTTTCTTTTGTTAATTTTCCATTTATTTTGTCCCTTAACTGTTTAAGTATCTTTTAAAAAAGAGGAATGAAAAGCTTGTAATGTTTATAGAAGGTAAATGAAAAAAATGTGAAATTTAAAGAGATTAATTAGGTAAGGAAAAATGATACATGATTATTAAAAGTAACGAAAGATTAATTAAACTATATAGGAAAGAAAAACAATTACAAAGACTAAATTACAATCATTTAACAATGAGGAAACTTGTCATTTATAGAAAGGTAAAAAAATTAAACCGATAAAAAAAATTATGTCAGCGGCCATGTATACACTTTTCTTCTTCTAAGTTGATTTAGTTTCAAATTAATTATCATTGTAGACAAGACAAAGGGAATGATAATTAAGTGAGTTTTATTAGAGGATTTTTTTTTCTGATAAACTAATTTATTTAGACTTTATTTTTATTATTATCAATTATGGGCTTCATTTTGGGGGGCGAGCTGTAATTATGGGCCTCAAATTTATTAAAATCTTTTGCCAAAATATAGGAAACAACTAAAATTCCCAACTTAATATATATATTATGCCCTCAGCAAAATAAATGTCATGGAATATAAATTTTTTCCAACATTATAATTTTGAATCTTTACTTTAAAAAATGGGATAATTTTTATATTTTTTTATTTATAATTTAATTACGTATCTTCTTTATTTTGTAACTTTTGAATTTCTATATTAAATTAAATCAATAATTTTTAACTCGATACTAGAAGAAATTTTTAGTCTCTTTTAATTATTTTAACTAATATTTAAACTTCTTCAATCAATTTTACATATAATGAGAATATTCATAAATTATCATTAAAATAATATCTGTCAATTAAACTAATTTTAAAAAAAAATATTAGTGTTTCAGGGGTTTGTATTTTTAAATTTTAACTTATATTTTTTTTTAACAAAACATTTTTTTAAAATATTTTATATATTTATAAATATTTATGTAATACACGCAATACTTGCTAATATTATTAAAATATTTTTCTATCAAACTTAATGTCTTTAAGTGATTATAATCATAATAAGTAGAGACTGATAATAAATTTTAAAGTTGAACTCCTTAATTGAATTTTACATAAGAATTTTGTGTTTTGATTTTTTACTTTTGTTTGTTTTTCGTGTTTCCTGGTCTAAGTTGTCTTTTTTTTTTTTGGGTCCACACATTGTGTTTTGGTTTGAAAAGTGAAAACGGCAGGGCTTCACATGTGCTGGCTAGATATCCAAACTCTAGCCCAAAATTGTTCCAAAATATGAACTCAAGAAGACTTGCTGGGCTCGAGGTCCAAATTTGCGTATATATACGAACGAGCAAGCTTTTTAGTTTAATTTTGATTCATTCACAATTGTTAAGTTTTATATTTTATGATGGCATCAAATGATTAAAGCAGTTTTAAACTTCAAATTTCTTGTTGTTCTTTTTTCAATTTTTCTTTTCCTTTTTACAAATTATTAAGTTTTAACACAATAGGAGAAATAAACGATAACTTGGAATTAAAAACAATCTCGGAAACCTTTTTAAGTGAATATTTGGTTCAGTTTATTTTAAAAAATATTTTTTGAATAAATAATTAATTAAAAATAATAATAATAATAATTTAATTAGATGTGAAGAATACATATAAAAATTACCTTACTCTTAATTAAAAAAAATATTAATTTGATTTCAATATGTCACAAAATTAAGAAAAAAATTTAGAAGAGATAATACATATAAAGATTATCGTACCCTTAGAAATGAAGGCGTGAATTCATTATATAAGAATAAAATATATATCTCTTGTATAATAATTTGAAGCAATTGTTTAGCTTGTTCCCCTCCCCCTTACGTATGGAAAGCAAAACCTTTGCGCCCAATACAAAAAGAGGCTAAAGCAGGGTTTCTGCTATTCTCACCCCATTTTTTTTTATTTTTTCACCTCCAATTTTTACAATAAAGTGTAAAATATTCATTTGCCCTCACCCTCTTTTACTCTTTCTCACCATTATTTTATTAACAGAAACACATTTCTGTTGTGTATCAAGGTTTGATATACAATGGAAATGCTTTTCCGTTGTGTATCAAATACACAACGAAAACGCATTTCTATTGTGTTAATTTTTTCAAAAAAATTAATTGAAATATTAATTATAATATAATTTACCTCTTTTAATATTAATCGAATCAATTATGATATAAATTATCCTTTTTAATTGAAATTAAATTAATTACAATATAATTTACCATTTTAATAATAATCAAAATAATTCTGATGCAAATTTTCTTTTTTAATAGTAATAAAATTAATTATGATACAATTTTAAAAAATATACAATACAAGTTACTATTTTTAATAAGAATTGAATTAATTATAATATAAATTATCCTTTTTAATAGTAATCAAATTAATTATGATGCAAATTACCATTTTTAATAATATCATAAATTGCATCATAATTAATTTAATTACTATTAAAAAGGGTAATTTATATCATAATTAATTTGATTCTTATTAAAAATGATAAGTTATATCGTATATTTTTAAAATTATATCATAATTAATTTGATTACGATTAAAAAGGGAAATTTGTATCATAATTATTACGACTACTCTTAAAAATGGTAATTTATTGTAATTAATTAATATTTTAATTAGTTTTTTTTCAAAAAATTAACATAACAGAAAAGCGTCTCTATTATGCATCAAACTTCAATACACAATGAAAATGTGGTTTCGCTATGTATTATACGCAATGGAAATGCATTTTCGTTGTATATGGAGAGCGCACCCCCTAACACAATGAAAACGAGTTTCCATCAAAGAATATTTTAAAGAAAAAAAATTAACAAACAAATCTTAGAGTGAAAAGAGCAAAAATTGGGTTGGAAATAGCAAGCCCCCTAAAGCAGAGACAAAATGAAATGGGCTATAACGGGACCAATTGAAATTGCGAGCTTTGATTTGGATTTAAAGGCTTAGACCAAAATAAGATGTCATATTGTGGTTGGGCTTAAAACCGAACCCTATAAATTGAATTTTAATGGACATGTCTGTTTTAGCCGGAAGCACCGAGAGAAAACCCAAATTCAGAAATACTTCGACCTTCCCAAAAAACAAAAAAAAATAAAAAATAACATAACATAATATAACACTTCAAGTTCAACCATAGGTACTGTACTATATTATATGTATTAAGTACTTAGCATACATATCAACTGGGGTGGTGGCGCAGTTGGCTAGCGCGTAGGTCTCATAGCTTCTGAGTAATCCTGAGGTCGAGAGTTCGAGCCTCTCTCACCCCAATTAGGGTTTTATACTTTTTTTCCCTGTTGCTTTATTAAAACTGGGTTTTAATTTAACAATGCTTCACGTTGACAAGCTATCCAGTTTTAGGCCAATGGCCAAGTTTAGGATCTAAACATACCCACCCAACCCAAAGCAGTCAACAATTTCGTACTCCTTAGAAATTAGGGTACGTTACGTATTACTTGTTCAAATTAGTAAATTCTGAAATAGGTGTAACATGAGTTAATCCCACCTGATCATAATCGAATTGATTTAGATTGAGTGATCAGGTTTTTTTTTTTTTAACAAATTATATCAAAATGACTTTGTTTTATATTATAATTTTTAAAAGATAATCAAATTAATATTCTTTTATATTAAAGATATTTTTTAAAAATAAGCAATATTATAATTGAATTGTTTTATTTTTGAAGGATCGATTAAAAAAATAAGTCAATACTCGAAACAATTGAAGTTGAGTTGTTTTGATCAGTAAAACAAAAATCAACTTAATTATCCAAATTAATCCATATTTTTGAGATTATTTTGGATTAAATGGTAGCAATGTCAAATCAGATCCATAATTACATCGCCCCTACCTTCCCCCGTCTCCATCAAACATACATAGATTAATTCATGCTGATTGATTTAATTATTTTTTATAATTAATAAATTTATTCTATGTTCTTTTAACTACCCTAATTATTATTTTTGGTGCAGTTAGCCTCTTTTTTTGGTACAGTTTAAGTACCTTTTTTTTGGTACATAGATTAACTACCCTAATTTAATGTAATGCTTAGTTTTCAATAAAAATATCAATAATCTAATTCCACATTCACTTTTAACAAAAATTAAACGCACAATACATATATGGTTGAAATAAAATTTAACTGATTTACAATAAAAATAATCAAAATTGTTTAAACTGTGTCGTAAGTTCTTGAGCAAATAATTGAGATTCAATAAATTAATGCTCCAAAAGTACCCATTTAGTCGCAAAAGAATTGTTATTTTAGAATTATGTATAAGGATTAAGCAGTCATCCAATAATCTAATTTAGAGAACTTAAGTTTATTTTGATTATATCAATATTTCTTGCTTGGATTACATATACACCACCAATGAAACACTTAACATTAAAATAATTTTAACAAGGAAATTTAATTTGTTATTTTTGTTGTTATTATTATATCTTAAACTTTTCACTCATTGTGTTTATATAATTCTGTATTCATTAAGGAATTGTTCATTTAAGTAAATTACTCTTTTATTACGTTAGTTTTTTCTTGTTCCACTTAGTGAATATACCAAAAAAATGAAAAATAAGAAAAAAGGTTAAAAAATAATTAATTTCTTATTAATTTTTTAAATTGATATATAATTTAAAATAAACTAAATCTTCAAAATGATAATTATTTCAAAACTAAAAAAGTGTTCAGAAAAGAAAAATGCTGCCTCTACCAACGAATATGCAAGTGCGAAAAAGAAGAGGTAAGACAATGAGACTATATATAGATGAGGCGATGTTTGTTGTAGACGTACTCTTTAATAAAAGGATATAATACGACTAACCCAGCTTTTTAAGTGAGTTTTTGCCTTTTGTTTTATGTTCGGGTCCTGCTTGGAGGTTGGGAGTGTACCAGATACATACACGAGAATACTACTTCTCAAGTTAAACGGTACTTATCCATATTCGTTGATGAGAGCCCGCATTTATTGACACCTTTTTTTTTTTCCATCATGATATCTTGATATCGGTGAAACTAGTCCCCATTGCTAACCAATTTCTGTACATGATTTAACATGCATGTAGTTAATGTGATAATGACATACATTAACATTGATACAAATATGGCGAGCACAGCAACCACTACCTCACTCGCTCTCTCTCTGGATCACATTATCGTGACATAATTTGCTCAGTTAGTTGCTTGATAAAAAGAGTCAACTTAACCATTGGTTGGAGTTTGCACGTAAAGAGAGGCCACTGTTGTACATGGCTGCTATTAAGAAATCTTTGTACTTCTATTTGGGGATTAAGATTTCCGCTAAAGCATCAAATCAAGTGAAAAATAGTGATGCTAATGCTATCACATGCAATGCGGGGTCCTGATGCTCTTTGGTACCCAAATTAGGCTGGCATGCCTTGGTTGCTTCTCGTGCAATGATTAAGTCTAGCTAGTGACATTTGCAAAGCAGCACTACGTTGATGAATGAGACAGTCGAAGAAATGGCTGCCTAGACAATATATGTGGGAATGGCGAAGTAGATTAAATCTTGGGCAAGGTTGCCCCGGTGTTTAGGGCCAATAACTAAAGGGATTTTTGATCCCCCTGTGCCGTGGTAAATTAAGCAAAGTGTGAGTACTTTCAAGAGAGGGGGACCGTGCGGTACATATATCACAATGTGTGTAGCTTTTAAAGGACTATTCAATTACCGGGGCCGAAGGGCAAACATTGTTTGGGCCCAATTTTGATACCTAAATTTTGTCATTTTCTTAGATTTCGAACTGTATTTACGTTCTTGGCTTACGGCCGTACATTGAATCTCATCCACATATGTTTTCAAGGTTTTTCGGATTTACTATGTGCTGATTGTTCTTAAGATTCATTTAAGAAATATGCTTTTGGAAAGGCTAGATTCCACTATTTCCAGCTGCTTCATATTGAATTATTACTTTAACCAATCCTACATATTTGAAAGGTTAAGAATAACAAGTAGCTGTAAGAACGCGCTCGTGAGTAAATAGGCCAAGACTTCCGATGGAAACTACAGGTCTACAATATTAATATCAGGATGTCCTATCCTTTATTGCATTTTTTTTGGGGATTAAAAGTCCTCTTAATGATAGAACAAGTCCTTGCATGAAATCAGAAAGATAAAGATTAAACACAAGCACCATTCTAACGGAAAAAGGAATTTAATGAAGAGATCAAAATTCCATAGCAGCATGTTGGGCAAGTTCCATTTGAAATCTTCAACAGTTGGGAAAGTTCCACACACACATCAAATACATTTACATAATGAGATTTGCTGTGTGTCGCCCATTTGAAATCTTGAACGGAATGTGAAATAGGTAGGCTTATGGAAGAAACGTTGAATTTTTTTCACGTCAATTGATGATGTTTATAAGCGTTCATTTCAGTTAATATTGAGTAATTGTGCTCGCATTACTATCTTAAATCAACAAACATCGCAAAAACAAGCATTGCGAAAGCTGCCGCTCAGCCTCTACTTTGACCAACAGACGGTACAAGAAATCAGTTGTGTTTTTAACTTTTTAACCATGGTGGGTCAATCGTCGCTCCGATAGTTAATAACATAATTATTGTTATTATGAAAATGATTATGATTAATCCCTATATATGGTACACTAAATACAAATAATCCAGAGATATAATGGTGTAATATGTCGGAAATGCGTGTCCAAAAGAATTTTCAACATATTAATCAGTTGTGTTTTCTTTAATTTCACAAATTAATTAAATGATATTATGTATGTATGTTTACTTAATTGATTAATATATGTGTATCTCTAATCTCTGGGAAGCTTTAATATTTAATACGGCACGAGTACAACATAGACGCGGAACATGAAATTTATTAAATATTTAAGATACAATATGAGTAGATGCTTAACATATTTTAAATAAATCCACAGTATTTGCAAAAAGACATTAATTGTTTCTTATTAACAAGTAGCTATTTAGTGATTGATGATCATAATTTAAAAAAAAAATGTGATCATAACAAAAAATCACAATTATATATATCTTTTTCTTATGAAAATGCCTAAGTAATTACATATTTTTTCTTAATCCATGCAAGAATGTCACAAAAATATCATTAGTGCAATTTGAAAGAAGTCTTGCTTTTTATAATTGCCAAAAATGTGTTATAGCTTTAAGGATACAGAGAAAAAGGTAGAGCCGCATGTCGTAGTAGTCCCACTTAAAATACGAGGGTTGTATCGCAAACATATCTCTAAACAAAATTAAAAAAAAAACTTTGGAGGATATTTTCTACATACGTATCTACCAATATTGTGTACGTATCAATGTCAAATACAGGTATGACACCACTACATTATTAACATGTATATACACACAAAATATTAACCATTAAATTTTACATCAATAATCAAGATTAAAACACAAAATTAAAATTCCTTTGCCTTTAAATTGTGAGTGTACTAGTTCGATCTCTTGCAATATACATATACTCCCTCTCTTTCCTTTTGTCTCCTTCTTTCCCTCTATAAAACCTATTATGAATTAAAAAATAAAATAAAATTTATATAAACCTCTAATTTTGATCCTCTATATATAAATATATGATCAAAATTTGTTTTTCTTTCTCATAAAAAATTTGCCCTCTAGCTAAATACGTCCCTATAAAAGGAAAGGATCAATTTATATGAAGTGTTTGAACTTTGTAAACTTATATATCACTAATAACTTTTTATAAAATCTAAACATTAGATATTAAAGCTCTCATAAATAGTATCAAGTCTCCATAATTTTATATAATTTAAAAATAAAATTAATATTTCATCACATTATTTTATTTGAATAAATAATATGTTATATAAATTATATGTATATTTATTATTAAATTATATATTCATAAATATTAAATTTATTTAAAATTGTATATATAATTATTAAGATAATATTGTATAATTTAATGATATTAAATGAATAATTTATTTTTAAAAAAATTATTAATAGTGTCTTTGTTTTAAGGTTTAATATTTCATTTCTAGAAATGTGAAGTTGGAAATATAATATTCTCACATTTATTATGAGCTTTAAAAAATTATTCTTAGATATTATTCATATTTGGGAAAATAATAATGTCTCATTTTTACTTCACTTTTATTCTTATGGTGAAAGCTAAGAAAGTTATATATATTTTCATAGAAATATAAAAGAATATTTTCTAACTTAATTATAACTTTTATTTTTTTTTATACTTTTTATTTTAGGTGCTATTTGGATAAGTTTCTTCATAAGTACTTATAGAAGAAGAAAATAAAAAATAAATAAATAAACTCTTCTCATAAGCTAAAAATAGTTTATGCCTTATGCATTAGTTAGTCTTTTGGAAAAGTTAAATGATTTTAGCTTTTTCAAAAAGCTACTTTTAACTTATGCATAAGTTATTTTTAGTTTATAAAAAAAGCTTCTTCTTTTTTTCTTATTTTCTTCTTTTATAAGTACTTGTGAAGAAATTTATTTAAACATGGTCTTAAATCTTAATCACTTTGAATTTTAAAAAATATTTCTAAAAATAAAAATCTAACTAAACGCATTTCTGAATTTAGTCTGAATAATATTATTAATTATAAAATTCTGAGAAACGTTATTTTTTAAAATGCAATATTATAAACGTGACCTTTAATATTAAGGCTTAGTTAACCGACAGTCTTATATCACCACATGGAATCGATCAAAGCAAGAAAGTTGGACCCGGATGACTCAATGGTCCTACATACAGCTCAGTTCAATATTGCTTTATGTGCTAACACAACCTGATTTATTAGTGGTTGATATGTAACATATTATATGCGTAAAATATGACTTATTATTCTTAAAAAACATAGAAAAAACACTAATATATTCTAAAGAGATCTGTAGAGACGTTCGGAATTTTACGAAACTCAGATGTCACCTAGGCTCATTTTTATTTGTAAGATGTTTGGTTATTTTTTTTTTTTCCTAATTTTTGTTTCAAACAATCCTTTAAAACAGAATATAAATAAAAAATTAAAAAAAAAATCCAGTCCCAAGTTTTTTTCTAAATCAATTTGTACCCCCCTCCCTCTTTTTTTTCTTTTACACCATTTTTAGTCTTGCGAAGTTTTCTCGCACTTCTGTATAGTTCTTGCTTGGAGGAATACTATGACCGTTAGAGTATGACTAATAGTATAATGAGTAAATTATATTGATATTTCTTAAAATCTTTTAAGATTGCATATAACTTTTTTTTTAACGTTTACAATAATCTATTTTTATAGGGATATATAATATACTGTTTTTCAAACAATCAAAAGAGTTAATGTAATGTATGAGGGGTGTTAATGTAATGTTTATTAAACAATTAAAGAAATTAGTGTAGGGGTAAAAATAAGAGAAGTATCAGGCAAAATTTAAAAAAACAATAGAGGTATTAGTGTAATTTATTCTAATATAATTCCCGATGTGGAAAATTCTATTAGAATCGTTTTGTTTTATTTTGTTTTTGGTTATTCGATTTGACTTTGTTTTTTAATTACAACAGAGAAACACATTTTTTACGTAATTTTGGCCATAACAAAAATTTTACACGCCAAAGGAACAGAACATTGTATATTAGTTCGTGTATAAAGGATTTATTTATAGTTCACTATACTTAATATAACTTTCACATTAATCTCAATATTCGATTCAGGATTAATTTCAGTCCATTTCTCTCTTCTAACCTTTTGCTTTGCTATTCTCACCTTGCTCAATGCTCATTATTATATTTCCTAAGCAGGTGAGCTTCGTTATATGATATCTATAATATAAAATTATTAAACTAAACAACCCATTAGGGTCAATCTAGTAGTGAGGGGTTAGGATAGCTTAAACGAGATCATAGGTTCAAACCTAGTGCCATCATTATACACAAAAAAAATATTAAAATAATAATAGAAATTTATTTGTATTGTCTCATTTCTTTAATAAAAATATTTATGGATGATAAAACTAAAAAAATATTATCCTAATTTTTAAGATGATAAATAATTAAAAATATTTTTTAAAAATATATAATTACTAATTTTTCATGTTTTAGTTAATTGATTAGTTAAGTCAACATTTAGTTTTATCCAATACTTTCAATTCAATTAACTTGTTTATCAATTTTCAACGTTTAATTTTCAGCTAATTTTTCTACTTTATCTTATCTTCTAGTTTTTCAAACACACCCTTAATATACTTTGAATTTAATGGCTATGCACTATCAACCAATCAAAAATTACCATTATTATGACTTTTAAAGTAATTATTCTAAAAGTCAACAAACTTACTATACATAATGGTTTGTCATTGGATGACAGTGTAAAACAGCTTTACACTATTAGTGCATAACCTATTTTCTCATATACTTTTTCATTCTTTGAAACTTTTTTATAAAATATAATCTTTACTAATATAACTATTAAATTATTAAAAAAACATTTCCATCATTATTTGTGTGAAATCTTATAAAAATTAAATAACAATAAGAATATAATTAAATAATTCTTATTATCATATATTTTAAAAATATATATTACATTAATTTTAATATGTATCCATGAGATATCAAATTATTTGGAATCAATCTAAAATTTAGTATATATAATTTATATGATAAAAAATTTTAATTTATTAGTAAATTTTATATAAGATAAATTTATACTCCTTCTGATCTTGAATATTTGCAAAAAAAATAAAAAATTTGCGTGTTGGTCTCAAATGTAAGTAAATCTTAACTAATTTTACCTTATTTATTGAGACCATTCATGAAATATCCTTCATTTAATTGAGATTCTATTTTCAATGACTATTTTTTTTTCTTGATATTAAGTTCCAATGAAGGGCAATTTAGGGGGAAAAAGGTTATTTTCTTAATGAAATTAGTAAAATTTATTAATATTAACTAACTTTCTTAATTAGCACAAGTTAGTTTCTTAACCAACTTTCTTAATTAGCGCAAATTAGTAAAAATTATTACTCCCTCTGTTCCATAATAAGTGTCATGTAAGAAGAAAAAATAAGTTTCAAAATAAGTGTCATTTTAACTTTTCAATGCAATATTAATTACTTTTTTCTAATATTTTTTAGAATATTATTGTTGTACTTTAGAATATTATTGTTGTACTGCATCATTTTTAGCAAGGAAGATTATTAATAAGATTAATTTCATAAAATTTCTATTCTCTTTCATCTACTTAATTTATTTTTTTTTATCTGTGTAAAAAAACCTAAGATGAAACTTATTGTGGGACGGGGGAAGTAAAAGATATAATTAAGTATGACTTTTACTTATAACCATGAAAACCAATCCCTCTTTTATATATGCATACAGTCTAGCCGCAATTGCCAGATGAGGTATAGATCTACAACTAGACCATAGGCATTGGACAAACTGTTAATGAAGAAGAAAAACCATGATGCAGGAACCTTGACCTCAGATGAAATGTTTTGACCTTGGTATGTATGAATGGCAGCGAAATCCATTTTATAATGAGTTCCATTCTCCAATAAATTCTCTAGCCATTATGACTCACACGGCTCATTACAGTCAAATTAGAGATCAGATCCATCTAGATTTTGGCAATTGCATTTGTTGTTTTACATCAATGTTCGTGTGAACACATAATTAAAAGGATAGATGCTAATCAATACTTTTAGGATATTAATTCAGAAACTAAAAATGAAAAAATTATATTAAAAAGTGCTATTGATATACTTATGTCGTGATTTTTAATGAATATCCAGTATAATTTTTACTAAAAGAATATTTATTAATTTCTTGACATTAATTAACAAGACCCATAATTAAAATACGTCCACTTGCTTTATTTTTCTATAGCTGCAATTACTAATCTCAGATCTCGAAAAGGTTGACAATAATGATTAACCATAAGGTTTGATGTTTGAACTTTAACTACAGAAACTACCTGAATAGTTGACTTGACTATATCCAGTATCCACGCATAACCGTTCGGTCATTATTATGCACCTTTGATGTTACTTTTCTTATATCTTTGGTAAAGTTCCACACATCCAAAATGTTGTTTTACATATAGTGGGAAAAAAATAGATTCCTTGACCATTAATGAACTTGTTCTATTGTTATATTCTCCAGGTCGTGACATAACAAGTTTAAACGGTCAAGAAAATGATATTCCAATCTCAATCACACAATGGCATATATCCTTGAAAGAAAGTAAGGTGAACGCACTTAGATATGCTCCTATCATATCAATATATATTTCTTTGAAAAAAAAAAGGTTAAATATTTTTTTAGTCCTCTAAAAATTAACATGTTTTGGTTTTAGTCCTCAAAAAAAAATTTCTATGAATAAAGTCCCTCAAATATTAAAAATATTTTAATTAGATCCATATGCTAAACCCTGCTAAACTTTTCTGTTAAATGATGGTCATATCAACTTCCAAGTAAAGTATTTTATTATCTGAAATGCTCAATGATAATTTTTAATAAAAAATCAGGTAATTACTTTTGCTTTAGGATTAAAAAAATCTGCAGTTTAGGGTTAATCATGTAATAATTTTATTCAAAAAAATATGTTACTAATCTGACCTAGACATAACAGTCGACATAGATGACCACATCAGCAAATTAATGTGACTGTGATGCTGATGTAGCCATCATTTAACAGAAAAGTTAAACAGAGTTTAGTACATGGATCTAATTAGGATATTTCTAATATTTGAGGGACTTTATTTAAGGAAAATCTTTTTGAGGACTAAAACTAAAACGGGTCAATTTTTAGAGGACTAAAAACATATTTAACCCAAAAAAAAGAACTGAATCGAAAGCAAAACCCTTAAGACACAAGTTCATAACAAGATATCTAGGTCCAAGAATTTACTAAATGTAATATTATTAAGGTTTAATTATTCATTTAATTTCTATACTTGTATCATCTTTACCTTTTGGTTCTTATACTTAGAAATTATTCGTTTTAATTCTTAAATACGCACTTTCTATATCGTTTTGGTCCTTGTCACATAATGTGTCTTAACTCCGTAAAATAAATCCGTCACAAAATAGAAATTGACAGTATAAAATTGTCACAAATTTTCTAGTGGTTTTTAAACTGCCACAAATTGGTCTCATAAAATTAAAAAAAAAAAACACATAAAATTTGTGACAGTTTAATGATTGCCAGAAAAATTGTGGCAGTTTTACACCTCAAATTTCTATTTTGTGACGGTTTTGCTTCATAGAATTGACGGTAAGGACTAAAACGATATTAAAAGTGCATGTGTAGAGACTAAAATGGATGATTTCTAAGTATAAAAACCAAAAGGTAAAGACGATACAAATATAAGAACAAAATGAATAATTAAACATATTATTAAAAAGAATGCATATGCTATAACCCCCAAAAGACAAAAAATGCATATAAGAGCAGAAATTAGAAAAAAAATAAAATGGAGAGGGATCCCGGAAATGTCGGCGAAGGCAGTTACCCCACAATGGCAGAGTTTGCAAGTTTGGACGGTAAGCATCATGCAAAAAGGATTACAATGAATGGTATATACAGATTGTAGGGAAGAAGGCACGCACTCCTGCAGTACGGCGTTTTATGGTGCAGTGCTTCCATGTTCCATACTCAAACGTGGGCGAAGGGGGGAGTAAACACACACAAAGAAGAATATTTAAAAGGAAACTGCAGAGGCAATCAGGCAGCCAATGAGACATAGAATTGGTACATGATTGATTTTGATAGAGACGAGCGTTTGCTTATGTTTAATTTAAGAAAAAACCATTTAAATTAAAAATATAATTAGATAATTTTTTTAAAGTAATAAATAAAAATTAATAATTTTAGAAGTTAAAAATAATAATTTCTAAGAGATTTAAAAATTTTAATTATAAAAACATTGTTAATGTTTAAAAATACTTTTTTTTTTTGCCAAAGTTATCTAGATCACGTATATATATTCATAGCATAGTTGAATTAACTCTTCTAACAATTTTTTTTTTCATTTATTAAGTCCTTTTTTGAAACCTTACTTAAGGAAAACTATTAGGAATTACTTTACACACATGATTAGAAAGGGATATCAACATTCAAAATAGGGCTACTTTAAAAAGATATAAGTTGAATGTTAGGCACATTCAAGCTTTGAGTAAATCATCATTTTAATTCATAACTTTGTAAGTATCTTTCGATTTGGTCCCAACTTACATAAAACTTCATTTTAATCCCTAACTCGCTCAAACGTGTATCATGATAGTTCTTATAGTCACCCAACATTAATAACAATTGACAAAATTGCTCACTTGACAAAGTGCCAAATTGGCATGTTAATTACCATCTCACACTACTAAATAATATCGTGTGACTCTTAAGAGGATAACTATTAAAATTTTCATTAAAATTCTCCCCTTCTCACAAAGTTGTCATCTTTCAACCCCATTTGCCATAAACCTCCATTGGCATCCATTACCCGACCTCCAACACTCGAATTTAATGGCTAATGATGGAAATAAACCCCAAATCATGTCATTGTTGTTAGAACTAAGGACATCTAATGTCCATAGGCCCTAAAAGTTTTTATGATAAAATAACTACTACTTGAATTAAAAATATCTTAAAAGAACTAACAAAGTCGTCAAGTATACAAAATCAAGCAATGCATGAAGAGCAAGATCTTGAGAACTATAGTTGGGTATCAGACTGTGGATTCTTATAATTATTTTCCTAAATATTTATACTACCTTGTTTGAAATCAAATTGCTGACAAATTTACTTATAGTACATCTCAGACAAACCTGTAATACGAAAAAAAGAAAGAAAAAGACAAAAGATATGAGGTAGAATCAAATGGACTAGTGCAGCTACAACACAAAAAGAAGTATATGAAAAAGTAAATTGCTCAATGAATAAAGCAATTGCATAACGAGATAACTACAACTTAATGATTTCGTGCATTAAATGAATATTTAGAACGTTCACCTAACCTTAAAGCTTCAAGATACAGTTTTCATTCTCCAACCTCTACATAAAAAAGTCATTTATGAAGAATAAATGGAAGATTTATCTGTGCTTCTAAAAAACTATCAAACATTCCTTTCTTCTTCATTCAATTTTATTATATTGGTTCTTGAACATTTAGTTCAATTTTAGAGAATATTTTTAGTTATCATTGAATATTTATTTGAATATTTATTGTATATCTCTTGATATCATTAAAAGATTTCTTTTTTGTGTTTTTTTAACACTTTGAGTATAAGAGTGAGCTTAAAGAGGCTTTGTAAAGATAAGATAAAATACTTAAGTTTAGAGAGACTTATATAAAGAATACTTAAGTGTAAAGAATATGTTTGTAATCTCAGACTATACATATGAAAAATCCTAACGTGTCTGTCAAGGACTAAATGTGGCTCTCGCATGGTTTGAAAGTGAATTGGGTAAAACTTGTTGCATGATTTTCTTTTCATTATGTCTTTTGTTTAGTTTCACTAACCTGGGGGTAAACTTGTGAAAAGTCTTTTATTTGTTATCTATATATAGTTTTAACTATTAATCAAGGACATTGTCTTGAACTTTAGATAATAGCTTTTAACTACCTTGGACAATTTTGCTATCTTGTTTCAGAAACTCTCTTGAACACTAGTTTTTGCAAAAAAAATAATAATAATAAAAAATCTTTGTTTTGTTAATTAAGAAGTTCTGAAACACAATTCAATACTCTTTCTTGTGTTTCTCCATTTCATTTTGAATCACATTACGAATGAAGATCTAATGAAAACACACATTTTAAATACAGCGATACACATTTCAAAAAAAGTAGGGATTGATTATGTTCTTACGGTTTGAGAATTGTGGTGAGAACATCCAAAATAATGACGATTCTTTGTAGGTTGTTCTATGGTTGTCCCAAGTACAAGGCAATAATATTCTGAGTTTTGTTTCTAATTGACTTTGATTTTTTTTATTTTTTTTTTACTTAATGAATGTGATTTTGTGGTTTGTTCAAAGTCGTAAAAACTGTAGATACTTCTGTTGGGTAGACATAGATGATAATGTTACCAGTAATGAAGTCATGGAAGATATGAAGGTTGTAGTAATAAGAGAGAATGAGGACATGAAAATAAACATATTGGTCAAAAGATTGAAAATTTTGAGGCTGAAAGTAATTTTATATTAAAATAATTATAGAATTATTCTTTAAAAAATGTTTATTATGTTATTAATATTAACATTCTAAATTTTAAATTTATATTAAATATGTTATTATATTATTACCAATATAAATTATACATAAAAATTAAAAAGAACAAAAAAATTTAGTGACGTCTAATAACTAGGCGTCTTCCGTTATACCTTTAAATTTTTTTACTATATCTAGTATATTATTAATATTAACTATTAATATGTTATTTTTATATTAATTATACTATTATATTATTTTATTAATTATATTATTATATTATATCTAAAACTTTAAAAAAGAAAAGAAAAGGATGACGCCTAGTTGTTACACGTCTCCTATTATAATTATTTTATTAATTTAATTATTGTATTGTTTTAACTTTTAGGTTTTTTTTAAAACTAAAAATATAAATTTTCGTTCATTTTTTAAAAATTATAATATAAAAATATTATATTATTAATATTAAATATTAATATTTTAATTTTATTTAAATTATAATTAATATATTGTTTTATAAATTATACTATTATATTATATGTAAAAAAATAAAGAAAAGGATGATGCTTAATGTTTGGCGTCTCTTATTATATATTAAAAAAAAAAAAGGAAACGCTTAACCTATAAGCATTTTTTAAATTAAAAAAATAAATAAATTGATGATGCCTAATGTATTGGCGTCTTTATTAATAGTAGTATCAAATAGGTCAACTTAATCCAACCCAACCCACTCTCAATCTACTAAAAAATGAGTTGAATTGAGTTGAAACCATTTTTACATTGGATTAAAAATCTCAATCCAACCCAACCCATGATGGGTCGGGTGGTTGGGTTGGGTTGGCCAGTCAATTTATTAAAAAAATTATAAAATATTTAACCATTTTATTTGCCTTAAATTTTTTCCAAATTTTATGATAAATATAATTGAAAAAAAAATGCTATAAAACTAGTAAATCAAGGAACAAACTTAATATTTAAGATATGATCACAAACTTTAAACTACGGTGTTTATTTGTCTTAAATTATAATCACCACAAAAATTTGTCTTATTGGGATTTCACATCTATAAACTATAATTTACAATATATGCAAAGTAGAATGTTTTTAAATAGGAAAATTTTACATGTCAATCTCTAAAGCAATTTCACATAGAGTCTTATTCCACTTGGCAATACCAGAACGTTTTCCTCTATTTTTTGCTTACGTGTCGGTCTCACATTCATTTGCACACAAATTAATTTATGGACAATTATGATACATAATTATTTGCATACAAAATAATTTATGGACAATTATGACACGCAATTTATTGCATCTTCTGACTTAGCATAATTTCACAATCACCCTTATACACAATTACGAGAATTATTAGTACCCTAATATTTCTATTTTGAAATTCAAACAGAGTTAAAGAATAAAAGGTGATCAAGGAAAGAAGAAATAAGAAAGGGACGCATATTCAAAAGAGACCCACTCTCATTTCTCCAATGATAGTATTTTTTTTGTTAGAACAATCACCCCATTGCATTGATTTCTTCTATTGTCTTTGTCTTCTCCATGTCTTTGTTAAGGTGAGAAAATATATTGTCAAATTGAGATGCACATAAGTTAGGTAGTTGTAATTTTTCTCTTTTTCTTTTTTCTTTTTGGCTCTTTCTCCATTTGAGAAACTTTTATTTTTTTTCACCTTTATGTTTTATTGTTCCCCTTTCGTTTGTTTGTTTATGTTGTTTTTGTTTAGTGTATAGTCTAGAATGCACGGTGATGATAATGACATTAAGGATGGAGGCGAACATGGTGGTCCTCAAGGTCCCAACTTGCTATTAACTTCCTCTTCATTTGAGTTTTCATTATTTTGTTTCTTCATTGCTTTAAACTTTATCTATATACTAAGATTTTTATTCTTTTCACACATGTACAAATTCAAAAGAATTAAAGAGAGAAATGAGAGTGTGGATAAAGAGGATATTCTACACTAGGCTTTAAAGAAAATGTGATCTTTTTCGTATGATTTTACTCAATAAACTAAATTTTGCATCATCAATTGGGGGGTCGTTTGATTCGGTGTTAATGTATTATTATTATTATTATTATTATTATTATTATTATATATATATATATATAAAATTAAAATCATTACATGTAATTGTTATATATAATTTATATAATTGAAATGTCCACTTAAATTATATCAATACTAAATTGTTTATTTATTAACGCATTATTTATTTATTTATTACATGTGTTTCCAATTTGAAATAATTTAGTAGCATTTTAATGGACAAAAATTTAAAATAGACGATTGATTTGACTTAAATATGCAATATTCAATTAATTATAAATATTTAAGTCACCAAAAAAATGCAATTTTCATTTATTTAAATGGAAATAGAACAAAAAAATTCGTTGGCTTTTTTTATAAATAGAATTTTAAATAGAAACATATTAATTATTCTTTCAAATCCATTGAAATTAACGCCCTCGACTATTTAAATAATTATAATAATTAAGGTAATTGAAACCTGTATATATTCTAATTTGAATTAATTAAGATAATTGTGACATATATATTTTTTAAAAAAAGAAAAGTAATATTATTTTAAATTAAGGTAAATATATTATGTTAGAATGTATAATTAAAGTAATTACTGTAATTAACAAATATATATAATCAAGGTAATTGTCCATAATTAGAAATCAGCAAATTTATAAATATTTAATTATATTTAATATTGATTGAAGAAACTTAAACATTTGAATACAAAAGTAGACATCTTTTTTATTTGAATAATAAATTAAGTAAAAACTAATTTTGATTTGATTTTGATTCAATGTGAAAATTCATGACACATATAATAAAATGAGAGATTGACATGTATATATATAAATTAGTTTTTTGTTTAATGTATTATTAAATTTGCTAGAAATTTGTATTGATATAATTAAATTAATTATTGTAATTATTATATATATATATATATATATATATATATAATTAAGATAATTACATGTAATTGTTATATATAATTTATTTTTTATGAAATATAATTATTAAATATTGCTAAAAAATACTATTTTTATATGTTAAAATACATAATTCTATTAATTATGGTAACTATGATTGATTATATTGTGATATTAATTAAGATAAATTATAATCAGTATATATTTTAATTAAGGTAATGAAAATTATTTTAAACAATGGTAGTTAGGTGATTGAAATTACATAATTAAATTGATTAATACAATTTTAAAATTAAATTAGATGATTAATTTAAAAGGATCATTCATTTTGACCTAAATATGAAATTTTTATTTAAATTATTTTCATGTTAAATTGTCCATTTATTACTGAACTATTAATTTATTTATTATTAAACGTCTCAATTCAAAAAAAATTAATAGCATTTGAATGGACCAAAGTTTAAAATGGTTAATTAATTTAAAATTGACAATTAATTTGACATAAATAGGTAAGGTTCATTTATTTAAATAGAAATGAAAGAAAATTTTCTGTTGGCTTTTTGTTGTAAATAGCATTTTAATTGGAAATAAATTGACTTTTGCTTCAAATACACTCCAAATTAACGTTCCTGTCCATTTGAATAATCATAATAATTAAGGTAATTACAATCTGTATATATTCTAATTTGAATAAATTAACACAATTATGACATATATATTTTTAGGAAAGATAGTAAGATTATTTTAATTTAAGGTAGATATATTATTTATAATCTATAATTAAAGTAATTAATAAATATGTTTAATTAGGTAATGACTCATAATTATAATTAAATTAGTTGGTTAGTTGATTTATAAATATTTAATTATATTTAATATCAATTGAAGAAACTTAACCATTTGAATAAAAAGTAAAACTCTCCTTTATTTGAATAATAAATTAAAAAATAATGTTGATTTGATTGATTTAATATGGAAATTCATGACACGTGTATTAAGATGAAAGTCACATGACAGATATTATACATATTTTAGTTTTTTTATTAAATGTATTATTAAATTTACTAGAAATTTTTATTGATATAATTAAAGTAATTAATGTAATTATAATATATATATATATATCTAATTATGATAATAACATATAATTGTTATATAATTTTTTTTATGAAATATAATTATTAAATATTTCTAAAATATATTATTTTTATATGTTAAAATACATATTTTTGTTAATCACGGTAATTATGATTGATATATATTGTGATATGAATTATTAAAGGTAATTATGATCAATATGTATTTAAATTAGGGTAATGAAAATTATTTTAAACAAAGGTAATTAAATTATTCTAAATTAAAAAATTGAATTAATTAATATTAATATAATTTTAAATTTCAAAAGGACAATTAATTTAAAAAGGATCATTAATTTTGACCTAAATATAGAATTTTTATTTAAATTATTTTTATATTAAATTATTCATTTATTATCTCACTATTTATGTATTTATTTATTTATTACACATATCAATTTGAAAGAATTTAATAGCATTTTGATATACCAAAGTTTAAAATCGATGGTTAATTTATAATTTATGATTATTTTGACCTAAATATGCACTATTCATTTATTAAAATAGAAATGGAACAAATTTCTTATTGACTTTTTGTTATAAATAGCATTTTAAACGAAAATAAATTGATTTTTGCTTCAAACTCGCATAAAATTAACATCCCTATCCATTTGAATAATTATAATAATTAAGGTAATTACAATCGGTATCTATTCTAATTTGAATAAAATAACATAATTAAGATTGTAAGATTATTTAAATTAAGATGAATATATTATTTAAAATGTATAATTAAAGTAATTAAGGTAACTAATAAATATATATAATTAATGTCATTGTCCGTAATTATAATTTAATTTGTTGATTTATAAATATTTAATTATATTTAATGTTGATTGAAGAAACTTAAACATTTGGATAGAAATTACAAATCTCCTTTATTTGAATAATAAATTAAGAAAAATTAATGCTAATTTGATCTGATTTAATGTAAAAATTCTTGACATATATTATAAAATGAGAGACACATGACACATATTATATATAATTTCATTTTTTATTTAATGTATTATTAAATTTGTCAGAAATTTTTGGTGATGTAATTAAATTAGTTAATTTATATGTTCAAATACATAATTATATTAATCATGGTAATTATGACAGGTATATATTGTGATATGAATTAATTAAGGTAATTATGATCTGTGTATATTTTAATTGAGTCACAACATATTCAAATTAACATAGAATATTTAATTATTATTATAAATAATTTATTGTGTGTACATCTAATTTTGCAAGAACCCCTTCTATTGTAATTTTACTTTAAATTTGACTTTATTGTAAACATCATTGTTCAGGATTATTCATTTATGTAATCTTCAAGCTTTAGAGCATTTATTTTTTTAATTTATTTGCTTCATTTTTTAATAGTATATTTCTTTTATTGTAATTGAATTCATGTATTTTTTTTGTTTTATAGTTTCATCTTTTTTTATCTTCCTTATTTAATTAAGTTAATGTTCTATCTTTTTTTCTTTAAATATTTTTAAAAAATATAATATTCAATGTTTGAATTAATTTGCATGCTAAGTTGCTAACATTATTTTATAGATTTTACAATCATAATTATTAAGATGGATCGGAGCAAAAGACTTTAAAAAAGGAATTTCACAAAGTTTAAAAAAAAAATCTTATAGTGAAGCAAAAATAACCTTCCTCCCTTCCCTTAATATTTCACACATCATATGCCAAAGAAATATGTATTGTTAAATGTATTAATAATTTTTATATTATAGTCTCTTATTATTTTTATTTTTTGATAAAATTTGAAAACATCTGAAGAATTTTTCTATTTAGTAAATCCTATAAGTCACTTATTATCATCATAATAATTCTTTTTGTCCAAAATTATTTTGTTTTTAATTATTTTTTATCATTTTAATTCATAACAACAAAATAATGAATGTTAAGTAATAAATAATATTTTTGATTTAAATAAAATTAAATTCTAATACATTAATTTATAGTCAAAACACCACACTCGAATTATAAATAAAGTAAAAAAATAAATTAATAAATTGAAAATAAAAAATAAGTTATTTTACAATAATTGTCCCTCATAGTGGTCTTATCCAGTTCGAGCATGATTGTCTTCAATCAAGAACATTTATGATCTCTACTCAAAAAATAACAAATAAGTTGTAAAAAATATAATTTTTTAAATTAATTTAAATCAAATTTAAATTTATATAGGGCAAAAATTTATACCATATTAAAATTAATTTATTTTAACATATAATTACATAGTGTATTATGATATATATCACTTTTCTTCAGAGTGTAAAATGAAAATAACATTTTATATCATTAAAAAATAACATTTTTACATGGTATTAATTACATTAAATTATAGACGATGTATGCTTATAATTTTGTACTCAATATATTTAAATTTATGTTGAAAATCAATATGATTTATATCAAAAATATCAATATCAAATTAAGTATAATGCTTATACAAAATAGTATTTTGTTATAAAATTAAAAAAACAAATAAATCATACATCCATTATATTGTAATTAATTGTGTATTTAATTAAAATAAATAAAATAATCTAATATAATAATAATAATATCAATAATTATTTATTATGCATTATAAAAATTTTGTTTTTCAATTATCGTATATATATATATATATATATATATATATATATATATATATATATATATATATATATATATATATATCATTACCATTACCTTACTTACTTTTTTTCTCTAAAGTAATTTTCATTTTATTATGTTTTCAATTATTAATAAAAAATGCTTTAATAAAACAATAATTTTTATATCATGAATATTATGTTTGGAACAAGATATTACGTAATACTATTAAATCTTTTAATTAGTTTAAAATTTTAAAACGATATCCATAATAAATAGTTACTATACATATAAAACAAAATAATAATAAAACATATACTTAAACATCAATAATTTGTTCAACTATTTAAATTTAATTAGTCTTTTAGGTGATTGAAATTATCTTTCTATCTTAATTTTTGTTATCCAATAGAAACTGAGATTTAAATGATAAATCAATTATTACAAAATATAATTACATGTAATTTTTAATTCGTATAAGTATTAAGATAAGCTTAATATATATGAATGTATATAAGTATATGCTATATTCATACATATTTATAAAAAAATTATAGACAAAATATAATATTTAAGATCTAAAGCAATATAAATAGTATTTCATACTTGGTAACATACAATAATAAAGATGGGAATGAATGTTTCAAAATATTCCAAAAATCAATGCAAGGACTATGGTGCATTATATATATTTTTTTGAAATTAAGTATTAGTGTCATTTAATTTAAATGAATAATTTTGTTGTAGAACAAAAAATAACAAAACAAATATCTATTGTCGTAGAAAAATATTCTAATTGGGCTACTAAAATTAATACATACATACATACATATATATATATATATATATATATATATATATATATATATATATATATATATATATATATATATAATTATGCAAAACTTTTACACTGACATTGAATGCCTATTAAACTCATTAAAAAAATAATTAAAAATTTAATTTAAAATGTTTTTTTAATATTAATATCTGTTATTAAAATTCTATATAAATTGAAGTTATATATAAATGATATTGATAAAGGTAATATTTTTTAAAACATACTTTTTTATAAATTAAAATAATGTGAGATACGTGTGAATATAAAATTATTTAAATTTATATTAATATCCATAATTATGTGTGTGTGTGTGTCATGCTGCTGAAAACCCTAACATAGGCAAAGAAAAAAAAAGGATAATTTAACGAGTCAATCCAATCCAACCCGTCATTTGACCCATTAGGTTGGTAGGTTATGTGCATTGAGTTATGCGAGGTGGAGGGTTAAAGAAAACCTACATTGTATAATTATTATGTAGGTTCAAGTTTTTTGTTTTGATTTTTAAAAAATTAAAAAATCAATGACGCCTAAGTGTTAAGTGTTTTTCATCTTACATGTTGAATTCTCTTCTACTTCATTAGATTCAACGTGTTTAAAACAATTCCAATAGAGTAAATTGTCTTTTTTCTGTTTTATTTTGATAAATAGTTTATTACTATTATTTTGGAAGAAAAAAAACTGTAATATGGACTATTTGTTAGAGCAGTCTCTATGTTAATATGAGTCATGGTCTGTGAGCCAACTTAATTCACTATGGGTTTAAGTCAAGATATGTTGGCAAAAATTAGCTCACCACGATTATGGGTCAAATTTAGCTTGATTCACTTAGTTCACAACTCACAAGTTGGGGGTTTATTTTAAAAAAAAATTACAACTTACTACACTAACTCACTAATTAACCAAAATAAGTAACTCTGATGGGACACAATATAATAAACCTATTAATGTTCTGATTTTTATTTATCACCTCAACTTCTAGTTTTGTATTTTTTAGTTTTTATTTTTATTTTTCTGTATTTTTAATTTTATGTGAGTCAACCCATATAACCCACTAACATGTGATAGGTTGAGCTGGATTCATCTTTTCTTAGTGAGTTAGGTTGAGTTTGCTCAATTTTGACCAGCCAGTAATGGGATAACTCGGGTGCACAAGTTAACTTACTTTGACAACTCTATATGGTACATAGAGCTAGAAATGAATCAAGCCAAGTTGACCTGAACCAAGCTTGACTTAACTCGTTAAAAATTGAATCGGCACAAAGCTTGACTCAAGTTTGATATAAACCTATTTTTTCAACTCAAACTCAACTCAATTAAAGCTCATGAACAGCTCGGTTCAGCTCAATTCGATTCAAAATTATAATTATTTTACATATTTTTATTTATAAAATTAATATGAAATTAATCATATGAATTTATTGAGTCAAATTATACATAGCTCAAGTTCAGCTCGTTTATTTAACAAGTTCAATTTTTATCTCAAGTTCAACTCATTTGGTTCATGAACCAAGTTCAACAAGTCAATTGTTGAATCAAGTCTTGAACTATGTTCAAGTTGGTTTGGTTCATCGCCAGCCCGAATGGCACACTTCCTTTAAATTATATGAAGAAGGTAATTTCAAGGACAACATTTGAGCAAAAAATTGAGTTAGAAAATTAAACTAAATAAAAACAAATGTAGAAACCTCAAAGTATAATTAGAAATTTTTGTTTATTTATTAATATTTATTTCAATTCTCTAAGTTTACTTATTTTATCTTTTTTTACTCTTGACATTGGTAAATATCCTTCTTTTTTTTGCTCTTGACGATGGTTTCCACTAAATCAAACTATTGATTTTACCTTTTATTCATCATAAAATTATTTTTTTTACCTCTAAAATAAACCAACCACAAATTTTCGAGTACAAACCAAAAATTTCAAAAACTTACATATAAATTATTATTATTATTTAAATTTAAAAATGTAACACTGCGTAGAAGGGTAGATGGAATTATATTTCCAAATCTTTTGAAAAACTTAGATAATTTTTTTTTTTTTGTAGGCGATTGAAAATACAAGTGTAAAAGAAAAGATTGTGTTAGATAAAATCAATCGTTTGATTGTTAAATAGTGGTTTTCTAAAAAGCGCCTAAGAACACATTTCTTTAAAATATTATTGTTAAAAAGAAAAATGTTTTTTTAAAAAAAACAATTCAAACCTTATTATTAGTATAAAAGATCAACGTAATAAGATGCTAAGAATTTCATTATTAGATGATCTAATGTACAAGGAGTTTTACTTAACAACTCAAGTAATTTTGCGCAATACTCTATAGGCTTTAAAACTTAAGTATTCTTTCATTCTCTTCAAGCTCTATGAAACAACAAGAATCGCACAAGAAAGAGGGGTTGAATTATGCATTTTAAAAAAAACTTTTTAATCCTTTTTGAAAGCGAGTTCGAAAGGCAGTTAAGAAAGGATAAGAGAAGACAAAGACACAGAGTTTTTATACTAGTTCACTCAACCTTGAGCTATGTCCAGTCCCTTTGTTCAGAGGTGTTCATTAACTAACCTTAGGTTATATAGCAAGTATTCTTCACTGCCTCTTCAGGCTTTACAAAGCAATCAACCCAGATTGCTTAACCACCTAAGTATTCTTTTTCACTAAGTCTCTCCAGACTTTCACAACAAAGAAATAGTTGGTACAAGCAAAATCAACTCACAATGTGAAAATATGAAAGTTTAAGTACGGACCATAAAATTACTTCAAAAAGTTTTCAAGATCATCCAATAAGTGTAATGAAGCAATCGTTCTTTTTTCAGTGTATTGCACATTCTTTGTTCTTCTCTCTTGATATATATAGTCTTTAGAAGATAAGAGCTGTTGAGAGGATTCAGCTATCTTCAAGAAATGTGTGCGTGTATCGAGCTTTCAGAGGAGTTAGAAAAGTAACTTCAGTTCTTGCACTAAAATGGAAAGTGCAGTACTGCGTTGAAGATATGTTTTTTTTATCATTCTTTATTCGGCTTGGCAGCTTGATAAGTTGACTTTCTTTTTCTGCAACACTGTGCTTATACACTAGAATGTATCTGTCTTTCATTAAATGTTGAGATATTAGAACGTTAGATCTATTAAATAGGTAAAGCATTAATTTCGAACAAAAACATGTGAGAGATGCATAGTCCAAACAAATTTTAAACGCTTAGATATTTGAGGAAAAACTTACGCTTGGATGAACTTGTATATGAGTCTTAGCTTTAAACATTTAGCTGTTAAGAGAGAGATTTACTTCTGGACGATCGTCATAACGAGTCAATTGGATGCTTGTAACAACTGGCACGTTGGACGCCACAAATTTGGACACTATAAAAACATTTTTGCAACAGAGACTTAAAACTTAATAAGTTTGTTATCTTCAAAATTTTGAGGGACAAGACGTTTCATACGTCTTTGGTTCCAACACTCTATACTCTCACATTGTTTATAAGCAAAAGAATAAAATTTTTAATGCTATCTCTTAAGGTGTACAATTAGTAAAACAATGATATCAATAAACTTTAATACTTACCTTGGATTCAAATATATTAAAAAAATTAATTCATTCACTAATTAAGAAATTTAATTAACATAATTTAATTTTACTAATTTTATTTAAAAGGTGATTTTTTTCTTAAATTTTTTTTATTGAAACTTGATATCAAAAATAAAAAAATGGCATTAGAAATAAAATCTCAATCAAATGAATGGTATTTGGGGAATAGTATTATTAAATAAGATAAAATTAGTTAAAATTTACTTATATTTTAATTCACTATACATAGAGAATTTTTATTTTTTTTACTTATATTTAAGTCCAAAAAGAATATCTTTGTAGAAAATCTCTTTATTTTTTTGAATCTTTACACTTAAAAAGTAGTTGAGTTGGGATTTCCAATGCATCCATTTTCCTCGCCCAAATGTAGGGCATATTGGCAATCTTGCATTTTCTTTGTTTAATTAAAAATAAATACATTTTTGATGCTTCTTTTTCTGCTTCAAAATCTTGATGTCTTCAAAATGTAAATGCTGCTGATAGTATTGAATGTAAATGCATGATGGGAACTGAACTGCCATTCACGGTAGAAACTATGAGAGCTGTGGGGGTCTATTTAAATAGTGTCAACCTATGGAAGAATTTTTTTGCCCTAAATTGGTGCAAACTCCAGGTTAGTTCTTCTCCTAAAAACCCTAATCCTTCTATGTTATTTTTTTATTTCTTTTTTGTCCCGTTTCTCTTTTTCTACTGAATAATGTATCGTTTCTCTGAATACTTGCAAAGGTTAAGTCCGTTTTGGATTTTCTTCTTCTGTTTGTAGTTCGTTGGTGTTGTTGAAAGTGTTCAAAAATCATTCGTCGGGTATAGTTGGGCGAGGTGAAAAATTACATTTTGTTTCCCTTTTTAAATTTTATTTCTTCCTTATTTCTTTCTATTATACATTTGATTTTCACTTTATTTGTTTCCTTTTTTGGTTTTTATTGTAAACCGTAATTGGGATTTGCACGTCTGATTCTATTATTTTATTATAATCCTCTTTTGCGTTTTTGGAATCTTAATTGGATTTTGCATGTTTGATTCTGTTGTTTTCTTATATAATCCTTTTTTGCGTTTCCAGAATACCCTAATCTGTTTATGCAATTTTTTTATTTATTTTCTGTCCCGTATTTCCTTTTCTACTACATACATGTATTGTTTTTCTGAAAATTAACTCCGTTTTTTATTTCTTTTGTGTTTGCAGTACTTTGGGCTTGTTGAAAGTTTCTAAATATAATTCATAAGGTAAAATTTCGGCGATGTGAAAAAAAATATTTTGTAATTTGGAGGAAGTTTTTTGGCTTTTTCTCCTAAATTGACAGAGTTGTGACGAAACTGTAATTTGAAAGAAAAATTTAAGATTAATATGTTTTTGAATTGAATAATTGAAATTCCTTTCTTTGAGTGCATTATAATGAAATTTGTTTTGTTTCCATACCTCTTATGTAATGATTTGAAAAAATGTTTTGTCTGCTTGACACATTGGTAATGCAAAAAATTTGTGTTGGTAGGATGGGTAGCAATAATAATTTATCCTATTGGTTCAGGACATTTTGTACTAGATTTAATCCACAAAAGGTACAATACTACATTCATATCTTTTTGTATGTGTTCTTATTTTATGCCCATTTGTATGATATATACATTCTTTTTTTCTTTATGTTTAGGATATTATGAGGATTTGGCACACTTTTTTCTTATATCATCGACATGCTTTGTTGAGTGGTGAAGCATGGGGTATGGATCCAAATGGAAATCTGATTGACCTAAAGGTTTCTGCCAGGGTTGATAGACCTCATTTTAAGAACAGTGGTTTAAAGATTGGGGAGTTTTATTCTTTGAATACGCCTCATTGTGTATTCATGCACTATATGGGAGACAATGTTTTCCATTTTAGAATTTTTGATATGAGCTGTCATGAAGTAGACTATCCGGTTCGAAAAAAACATCTCAGACAATATTTTAAAACTCAAACTGGTCATTGACTCGGTTAGAGCATTGGGTCACTGGGTTAATGATCGAACCGGAGGGTCACTAATTGAGCTGCATGAGCCGGTCTCTATTAAAAAATTTAAAAATATTCATGACATATAAATTTCATACCTATAAAATTTATTAAATTAAATTTTAATGATGATGTGTAAACCATAAATAAATTAACAATCAACAATTATATTTAAGATGAAGGTGAAAGGACTAGAGGTTACGCATTAAGGTCAAACAAACAAGAACAAGTGAATGAAGGTTATGCATTCATGTTAACACAAGAGACATTTATGTCATATGCATACCTGCATTCATGATTTTGGTGATTATTATCATTAGTAAATAAATATTTTTAAATATGTAAATTATATTATAAGTCAGGATTTTTATATTTTTTCAATAGTTATAGTTAAAAAGACGTCGTTTCACGCTTTAAAAAAAATAATTTTTTTTGAATTGGTCTGGATCAACTGACCGGTTCAACCTACCAATTCACCAACTGAGTCAAATTGGGTCGATGGCACATCCGATCTGATCACTGGCTCGGACCGGTTCCACCACCGGCTCCCAGTCTGACCGGCTGATCCGAGCCGATTTTTAAAACACTGATCTTAGATCTATTCCCCCCATGTTTTCAGAGGATTTTTTTAAAACCGTGAAGACAACTCTTAATCCTAGTGTGGTATATAGTTTTTTTATGTACATAAAAAAATGGTGTTCCAATTAATTGTATTTTGTAAACTGACCTGTTAATTTGTGGCTTTTTGTAGGATTTTATGAATGTTGGTGCTCTTTTTAGTTATTTTTGGAAAGACAATTATTTTATTGGTAATGCAGAATTGAGTGATCCAGTAGGCAACATATTTGGTGTCCATTTATCTGAAAGGGAAGATGGTATGGTTGTTTTTAATTTTGGTATGTTAAATGTGGCTACTTTTTATCAACTAATCACAAATCATGAGGTTTGCTTGCATTATAAAGGAGAGAACCAGTTTGAAATGAAGTTGTTTTCCACTAATAATATTGAAGTAGCTTGTCCAGTTTTTCTTGATGACTCTAATATCTCTTTTCAAAGTGAAGATGATGAAGAAAATGAGGTTGTTCCAAATGAACAGGAGGATGTTAACAACGAGGTTGATAGGAGTTGGCCTAAAGTGTTGAAGCTGATGTCTATAGGTGACAAACCACGGCATGTAATACTATGATTTCAATTTAAATTGCATTTTTTTCATCTGCTTGCATTTAACTTATTATGAAATTGATATCTACTGTAGGTTATCCCTGCCAGGATTGTTCAAGATTTCATCCCCAAGAGGCAAAAGGATATTTTTGTGCAATATTATAGAGGGCGGTTGTATGCATGTACCCTTAAGGGTAGTGCAAGAAGAGTGAATGAGCATTATCTTGCTGATGGTTGGTATGGTTTTATAAGATCTAACAATTTGCACCCCATAAATGTTCTCAATTTTTGGTTTAAAGAGGATCCAAAAATGCTGTTTGTTAGGATCAATTAAGCATTGGTGGGGAATTAACTCTTCTTGCAACGTGAAGATGTTTTGAAGTTTAGGTTATTATTTTGATCATTAGTATGACATTTATATGCTAGCTTTATTTACAAATTTCAAACCAAGATGTGGATATTTTAAAGGTTTTTCTTATTGTTGTTTTTGGTACTGTTATAAACTTTGTTCATGTTTATGGAATTAGTGTGTTGTTTCTAATAAATTCCAGCTTAAAAGTTTTAATATATGTGCTTAGAATTATATGTTATAGGCATGTTGTACTGCCAAAAATGAAATCTGACAAGAATGGAGTATAGAATATCCCGTATGATATTATTCTATTTAGCACTAATGAATATGTATCATATATTTTAAGTATTTTGGCCATTATATAGATTATACTCTTTTACAATATTTATTTTTAATGTTTGTATTATAATATTTTAAATTCTATTGCGAGTTGATATTTCATCCTTTTTAATTAATTTATTTTGTATATTTTCTATATTTTGAGTAATTAATGTCAATTTAAATTGTAGAATTTAAATAAGTATATTTTGATTACTTCATTTTCCTTATTATTATTAATAATATTAATGAATTTGAATTCAAAATTTTTTATGGGAATAAATGTAATTAAAAAATTGTGTTTAAAAAGTGAAAAGCATATCTCTCGGAATAAATTTTTTTACTATATTTGAATTGGTTTAAAGGGAGTGTTTGTGCGAAATATAGGGAATTTGGCCTATAAGTGATTTATATCATTTTAAATAAGTATTATATATACTTCGTGTATTTTTTTAAAAAAATATTGTTTATAAAAGAAAAAATATATATCTTATGCAATAAATTTATTTATTGATTTCAAATTAGTTTAAAATTAGTTTTTATGCATAATCTATTTATTTTTTAATTTACTGATTTCAAATTGGTTTAAAGTCATAATTTTAATTAAAGATAACTTTTAAAATGAATTCAATTGTTTATTGTGTTATCTTTTTAAAATCCAGCTCATATAAATTAAAGTAAAATAAAATAAAAATTAAATGTTTGTCCTTTCATCTTTTAAACTGTTCCTATTCTGTCTCCATTTACTTATTTTATTATTACTGTATATATATTATATATTATTTAAGCACAGATGAACGAATTGAAATATAGGGAATTTGGCCTATAAGTAATTTATATTATTTTAAATAAATATTATATATACTTCGTGTATTTTTTTTAAAAAAATTGTTTATAAAAAATTTTCTCATTCAATAAATTTATTTACTAATTTCAAATTAGTTTAAAAGTAGTTTTATGCATAATCTAATTATTTTTTATTTTACTGATTTCAAATTGGTTTAAAGTCATAATTTTAATTAAAGATAACTTTTAAAATGAATTCAATTGTTCATTGTGTTATCTTTTTAAAATCCAGCTCATATAAATTAAAGTAGAATAAAATAAAAATTAAATGTTTGAAAAGTTTTAAAAAATATTATATGTTTAAATGCATTGTAAGAGACAGATGGATTATATATATTGTTTAAAAATGAAATATATCTTTGGAAATTTAATTAGTCAAACAAAATCACTTAATTGTGTTTTAATTAATTATGTTTTTAATATTTTAAAATTAAGACAAATTATAAATTGAACGGTTTAAAATACATTATACATTAATAAAAGTATTAGTTCATTAATAGGTCATTATTAATTGATTTTTTAATAATTTTATTTAAAAAGATGTATGCTTATATATATTTTGTTTGTCCTTTCATCTTCTAGACTGTTTCTATTCTGTCTCCATTTAATTAGTTTAAACATTGGGAATACGTTCATCATTTATATGGATAGTGTAGATATAAAATGCTTGACACCTGTTTCATAGGACTTGGGATTAAAAAGGCGACAATTACTTTTTGAAAATCAGTAACGATAGTAGTTGAAATATTTTTGACTTAATCCAATTAAATATAAATTTAATATATCCCTATTATTAAATTTCATATAACATTTTTTTATACGTGTTTTAAAAAAATAAAAATTGACATAAAATAGTAAATGAGAGCGATAATTACTTAATTTATTAATTAATTTATATATGACATGATATATTCATATATTAACGGTGATTATTAAACTAAAGGGTTTTAAATGAATGATGCATAGGAAAAGCAGTAACCAATTAATAGTATCGTTAACTGATGCAGGATACTTTTAATTATTTTATGTAAACAGTTGTTAGTTTATATATTTGTTCTTTGTCTTTTTATCTTCCTAACTGTTTGTATTCTATCTGACAGATATTTATAGGTTGGGAATATATCATTTTATTTATATGCATGCTGAAAATTAAGAAATAATAATTACTGCACATATAATAATAATAATAAAAAAATTGCAGTCTGCCTCATGCATTATATATAAAGATACAACCTCATTCTTCATTCCTTGATGCTATCTCTTTAATTCCAATTAGCTACTAATCTCAAATAACATTAAAGGTGGTAAGTTTTTTGTATGTTCTGCTTTCGTGCTCATGTCTACTTTTTTGTTACTTATCAACAACTAATGTTTAATAATTTCTAATTTTTTTTTGGCAGTAACATAGCTCCTAGAATTTCCTTCATTGAAAAATTTGTTCCTAGAACCATAGAGTGGAGGTTAAGAGTTCGAATTATTCGGCTTTGGAAGCAAACTGAGTACAACAATCCTATGTAGATTAAAAGTATTGAACTCATACTTCTTGATGAAAAGGTAACTAATTATGATTCATGTTTTTAACATTGGTGTGTTGCTTATCTAACATGCACGCCGCTTGTGAAGTGTTTTTTCTCTCTCTTTATATAGGGAATAAGTTGTTCAAGTTCTATAGATATGCTTTAATTTTTCTCTATAGTGGGACATCAGTGAATAAGTTGTTCAAGTTCTGTAGATATGCTTTAATTTTTGTTTGCTATAGTTGTAAGGTATTTGGGGTATAAAGATATGCTTCATTTAGGATTACTATCTTTTTAATAACCTTTCTTAATCTGTTTCTTAATTTGTTTGCTATGGTTGTAAGGTGTTTGGGGTGTAAAGATATGCTAATATACTTTCATTTATGTCATATCTAAAAGGATTTTTATGTTTCAATTTATTAATTTTGAGTCAAATATATATTAGCATTCTGTTTGTGTGGTATAATTGGTTAATTAAAATATATTTGTGTCTAATTGATTTATAATGTGATTATAATGTTATACTTTCCCTTCTTTTTTACTGTTGCAAATTAGACTGCACGAATTCAAGCTACTATCAAAAGAAGTTTGATTGAACAATTTCAAACTACTATAGAAGGTTATGCTTATTTGATTGAAAATCTATTGGTGGCTGAAACGGATCCCAAATTTAAGGCAACTAAGCACAAGTATAAATTGAGTTTTATGAAGAGCACAAAATGTACAAAGTTTGAGACTGATAGTATACCAAAAACATATTTTGATTTTCTTCCAGTCACAAAGATACTTGAAGGATTATATCAAGGTTTTTTGTTTGGTATGTATTTTTTCAACTTAATATGCTAATTTTAAATTGTTTCTATGGTAAGTTAGTCGCCTTACATCTTTTTATTTCATATATTTTACAGATGTCATAGGTCATGTATTTGAGAAGGACAACATCAAAGAGATGCAAACAAAAAGTGGAAAGAAGAAACTAATGGATATCATACTAGAAGATTTGGAGTAATAATCACAGGAAAAAAATTGTTATAAGTTTTAAATCTGTATATTATGTATATTTTATTGTGTTATTTATACAGTATTTTAATTAATGAATTTTTTTTTATTATACTTCATTAGAAGTAATAGAGTCATGTGCACTTTGTGGGATCAATTTGCTGAAGAGATGGATTCTTATCTTACCAAAAATAATACAGGTGGTTCTGTTATAATGAATCCATCATAGTGAAAAATAAATCAACATTTTCAATTAAATAAAACATTGTTCATATGAGTCTGAGTGTATTTAAAATTAAGTTGTGAATATTATAGAAACTATTCACTCTATGAATTCATCTATTAAGAAAAGCGTTTACTAGTATGAGTGTATTTTGAAAAAATGATATCTTTTGAATAAAGCTCCTAGGTGTCACTTTTTTTAAGGCAGGAATGCAACATTATGCTGCTATCTATTCAAACATGTTAAATGCAGCATCATATTCAACATCTTTTCTAAGCAATGTTTTGTTTATTATCAAAATGAAACATTTATGTACACATTCCTACTTGGATTACTGACAAAAAAAAAAATTCTAAAAAAATAATATCTAACACACTTTGTTTACCCTGTGCAACGCATAGGTGAAAAACTAGTTAAAAGGATATAAGAGGTGTTTTGCACACTTTACTTGAAATTTTCTATTTTTGTTTTGTATAGGTAGCACTTCCAATAATAGTTTTTTATGTCACATTTCCTTCTAGATGCTAGGTCAAAGCTCAAGAAGAGTATTATGTAGATAAATTGATGTAAGTCTTGAATAATTAAAAGTGTATGTATTAAGTTTTGTTTATTAAACGATCTTCAAACGATGAGCCTTCAGACTATCCATTTTTCATGATTTTTTTTTTATTCAATTTTTCATGATGTTAGACAATGCTCCTTTAAACATTTGATAGATGTTGTAACTATAAGATGAATTTATTTATTTTTTTCTTTCTATTTGTTTCATATAACTCTTTTGAAGATCTTATGCATTTAGTGAACATCATTAACTCATCTTTAAACTCATCTAATCATTATATATTTGTTTTCATTAAAATCAAAGAATTAGATATCTTAAACGTAACAAAATTTTATTACTAATATTTATTTTACAAAATATATAATATAATTGTATTATATGAATTAAAATATCATTTAAGTTAATTTTTTATAATTTTATATTCATTTATTATTATTATTATTATTATTATTATCTTTTTATTTGTTATTTTAGAATACTTTTTAATTTTTATTTATCTGTCACTTTATTAAAAAAAAATTAAAAAAATGGTATAAGATTGTAAAGTAATAAATATGAGACATTGATATATTAAGAAATATAAATAAAAATGTTAATTATATTTTTAATTTGTATCTTACAGCTGAAATGACAAATTTAATAATTAGTATATTATATTACAAATATATTTTATTATCACTTATTTTAACGTGAATCAACCAAACCTAACCGAATATCACTGTCAATGGATGATCAGATATCTTTTCGCAAAAAAAGTACTTCGTCTTATCTCTTTTAATTTGTCCATTTTTTAAATAAACTTTATTTTATATTCATTCTTTTAAATGTTTAAGAAAATACTAATTATTATTATTTAATTATATCCCCATCTTTATTTAAATCAAAATTATTTCACAAATCTTTTATAAATAAAGATCATATTAAACAATTAAAAATAATTTTATATGAATAAAAATATCGATTATATTTTTTAATTTGTATATCACTAAAAAAAGAAAGAGATATAAAAAAATCGTACGAAACGGAATTTTAGAAATGGGACAACGCTTAACGAGACCAGGGTCCGTGACACTTTGCGCAGTCAGTCCCAAATCCCAATATTCAATTCCGCGTTTACGCTACTCACTACTTGAGAAACGCACTCTCCCTGTTGGACGAACAAAAACGGCTACACTCCTCAAATTGGGATTTTTTTATTATTATTAATCAGCGTCTTAAAAAGCATTAAAAATTAATAATAATTAAAAAGTATTAATTTTTATAATAATTATTTCAAAAGTCATATTTATTATAATTTTTAATTAATTTATAGGATTTTACAACAATAATATATGAAAAATAAATAAAAAACAAAGCCTTTGATACACTACACGCAACACACTAGTACCCAATCCTAACCGACACGTCACGATTTTGTTCAACCGACACAAAAAAACGAGACAGAATGGACCCACTTCTAACTGTATATTAGTCTAATCATAAAAGCAGGTCCAATACACTAATTTATGTTAATTTTCAAAGTTAAGAAAATTGAAAATATTATTGGAGTACATGAATTTTTTATAGATTTTTTAGAGAAATTGTTTATATAGTTAATAATTAAATATAATTAATATTGTTTAATTATTAAAAAAATATTTTTTAAGTTAAATTAATTTTTTTGTGTGAGTGAAGAGATAAAATAAAGCTAACTAAAAATAAGTTAAAAACTCAAGTTGAATTGTATTATTAAAATGAAAAATAGTGAGTGTTCTTTTAAATCTTATGTGACAACAAAAGTCTCACAAAATTTGATTGAGTGAAATATCAATATTTATAAATTAATATTAAAGTGACATTTATATTCTTGATTTTAATTATATGTTAAATGATTATTGTTCCAACCAACACTTAGCTCTAGACACTCAATTGGTTTCAAAGCTTGTCATTGTCTGACTCGTTGTTTTTGTCTTTTTTCACTGTGGGACAGTCTATATATAGAGGAGTGTCTTTGATTCTGTGGAAAGTATCAAGGGTTCATTAGCAAGAATCTAGGCCTAATGTGTAGTCGATTAGTCCTAACCTTGTGATGTGATTGATGCATGTGAGCTCAGTATCCAATAATTGTGGATTTGGACCCAAAACTCAGCCTAAAATCTAGGAGGGTACACAACCCTCCAACCTCGAGGCAAAGAGGCAAATGCGTCTTAAAAGACCAAAAAACGAGAACATAATTAACATATAGTTTGGTATAAAACTGAGAGGGTACACTACCCTCCAGCCCCGAGCCAAAGAGGCAAATGAGACTTAAAAGACGAAATTCATGTTAAGGTTGAGTTGTTGCATTATACTCCAATGACATTTAGTTGTCCATTTGATGAGCACGTGACTTTGGGTATAATTTTTAGTGGGATGTCGACCTACAACAATTGTTCATCACCAGTCTTCATATGACCATAAAATGACATTTGAGTTTATTGGACATTTATGCTTCTTGTGTAAGGAGCAATATCAGTCTTTTGCATTAGTTAACCACTGATTTTGTATTCAAGTATATTATACATAATGTTCATTTCTCATTATGAGTACTCAATGCTCAATAACTTCAGTCGTGATATGATTGAGCACCTTTTAATTGTGTTGTGATAAAGAGATATCAATCGAGGTCCTACAATTAGATACATCCAATGCAAATGTTTCGAGGAGGCCGAATTTTAGTAAAGGTCCTACACTCTACATCCAATGTAGATGTTCCAAGGTGGTCAAATTCTTGTCGAGATCCTACACTTGGATACATCCAATGCAAATCTTCCAAGAAGATCAAATTTTATGATCGGGTCAATAGATTGATATATGTAATTTTTTTCGTCACGAGCGATGCATTATGGTTGCTCATATGATCAGTATTGCATCTCGGCATATACAATTTTTGCTGGTTAGAGCTATGCAATTTTGGTTGCTCATATGATCGGTGTTGTAGTTTAGCATATGCAATTTTTGCTAGGCAAAAGGATGGTTTTATGGTTGGCCAAATAATTTAATGTATGCAATTTTCGTTGCTTTGAAGAATCATATTGTGCAATTCAAACACCAAACTTAAATTTATTGGTAACAAACAAGAAAAATGAAGATGGCTTATTGACAACTTCCAAGAGAGGTCTAGTTATCATGTGTCGAGGTACTCCACCTGTATATGCATTCATAAAGACACTGAGGTGGACTGAGACGAGATCCATAAGTTATTGAGGAGGATGAACTTAATTCATGGTAATATTGTACTTCATTGCTTGTTGGTGGAGTATCTAAAATTAAAAATCATGGAATATGTTTTAAAACAAATTAAAAGTTTTTTATGAGAAAAAAGAAAGAAACATTAATAGTTGATTGTTTAATAGGCACCATTGAAACATGGTAATTAAGGTAAGTGTTGGGGAAGGATAAGGTAATAGAATAAGACATACTAATAACAAAGTATTTAAGGTAATGATAGAAAATTAAGGTAATAAATCATTAGAAAATAAATCTTTAGAGCAAAAATTAAAGTATTATTTGGACACATTATTAAAGGTGTCATTTTGGCCCTCAGTCCTAGGGTCAACCCACTTTGCCTTATGTCCATAAGGTTTTTGTTTGTTTTTTGGCCATATAGACTTTTTTATAAGCTGGTCAAGCCAAATTGATGACTCTATGCATTATTTGAATTATTTTTTCTTCTTTGCTTATATTCTAAATTATGCTATTTGTTTATATTTTAAATTATACAAAATCACAAGAATTTCCTATATTGATGACTAACTTCATTGAACATTAATGATTAATTAATGCACATAATTAGGTATGATTTAATTATTTGAAAACTAATAAAGATAAGTTATCAATCAATATTAACTACTATATAAAAGAAAATTAATGCATAATTTCAACAATTAATATACAAGACATATGTGTAAATATCATACATTAAATTTCAAATCTATTTTGGTTATGCATCTTTAATTATTTCATTATAAGATTCAAATCAAACTAATTTTGATTGAGTATTGACAAGAAATAGACCCAACTATTAATTTAATAAATGCTTGATTTAATATCACAATGAGATAGACTAGTCAACCTAGTATTAAAATTAGTGTTTTAAAACTTAGATTGGATAAGCTAATTAGTATAATTTATTTTAGAATAAATAGTGGTTCTACATAGAACAAATAATGTTACCCATGGTTACTTAGTTTTTTTTTACAATAATTTTTTTTGCATAATAAAGTTCAAACCAAGAGAGGGTTCACTTTGTCCTAAAATAGTAATAAATGAATAATAATAAAAATAATAAGTAGTAAATTTTTAATATATTTCACATATTCAAGGGAAAAATATAAAAAAACTTTTTTTTATAAAAAAAGTAATATTCTGAATATATTTTTTACTTAAAGATTAATCATCATACTTTATTCCTTAAACATGGGTATCTATATCATTTTTATATATCTATTTTCTTTTCTTTCACTTTCCACACAACCAAACAAGAGGAAAGAAAACTTTTAACTTTATTTTCTTTCTTACCAAACAACCTAAAAAATATCTCACTTTTTCTTCTTTTTCTTTTCTTCCTCTTTCTTTTCTTCTACTTTCTTTCCTTTCACTTTATTCTCTAAACCAAACAAACCATTGGATTTGGAGTATTCATTATTCATCTTATTTCACTAACTTCATTCAGAATTAATTTTGATAAGTTTAGAAATTAGTTCTAATGTATTCTAATGATAGATTATAGTTATATTACAAGTCGTCTCAACAGTCAGTCATGTCTTATATTATTTAAAAAATTATGTATCATTATACTAATAATAAAACTTTTTGATTTAGTAGAAAATATTGTATATAATATTTTTTTAGTAGAGACCACAACTATCTTTTACATAAGACAATCCTTCTTGAGCTAGATAGGACCACTATAGGAAGTGAAACTCTCCTTCTGAATATTTAACACAACTGCATATCTAGAACTTGAACTCGAATATATTTTATATGATACTATATTTATATTTATATTATTTATCTTTAAATAGATTACAAAATATACCTAAAGTATAGTTTTATAATTCTTAAATTCTATTATTTAATTATACATGATATTAAAACTAATATATTATATCAATAAATTGGATTAATCCAATATTTGAAAAGGGATTAATCCAATATTATCCCATATATTATTGAAAAAATTCAAATAAATCACCCTGTTAAAAAGATAAACACTTCCTACAAATGATCTTACTTTAGAGATTTATCTAGGGTATTAATGAGGAAATTAGGCCTAATTAACTTTAAAAAATTAATTGTTTAAGTCATTATAGATATTACTATTTTAGTTTGTATATTACATTAGATAAATGTTTATTTTTTATATAATCAAAATTAATAATAAATAAATAATGTAGAATATATAATTATAAGATACTTAAAATGTATAATAAATAAGTATTTTAAATATATAAATTATATTTTAATGAACAATTTAAATTGTGATATAAAGTTATTTTTAACTATTGACATTTAAAAAAATTTGAAATTCAATTTAGAAATAGATATAAAAGAGATAAAGATAAATGAGAGTAGTTTGAGTTGGTTGAGAAAAAAATATTTTGGCTAGTTGCGATTGCAGTATGTGAAACACATCTCTAAGGAGAGAAGAGATACAATATTAAAAATATTTAATTAAGAGAGTGAGAGTCTCACTCTTCAAGTTGTGAATTTTAATTTATAGTATAGAAGTAGATTAAAATCCATAATAAATAAATATCTTTCAATATATAAATTATATTTTGGATTTATAGTAAATAATTTAAATTGTGATATAAGGTTATTTTTAATTATATATTGACAATTTGTTTAAATGTTATTAAAATTCAATATATATATATATATATATATATATAAGAGAATATATTAAAAAAGATAGACGATTAAGAAGATTAAGTATACAAATAAAGATAAAATAAGAATAATTTGATATGGTTGAGAAATTTTGTTCTTGGCTAATTAAGGAGGTAGAGTGTGAAATAAGGACGAATCTGTGTTGTCTCCTTTGCAGGTAGTTGTCGCCGCAATTTTTTTTATTTTTCTCAGACACACACACTGTAATTTATGTACTTTAATCTTTTAATAAGCTTTCCTGTCTATTTTTTTTAAGTTAAAGTATATAAGTTGATTTTAATTTTTGAAAAACGTTTGATTTGTTTTACTTTCATGATTCAATTTATTTTCTTTTTTATAAGTATTAGTTGAAAATTTATCTAATATAGCTTTTAATATTTTCCTTTTTAATAGTTTTGGTACTTTTAGTTCTTTAACATCAAAGCTAAGGAATGATGTTAATCTTTTCCTTTATTTTAATCTCATTGTTTGTTTTGTTGAAAATAAGATGGAAAAATAAAGTAAAATAAGAATAATTTTGAATAATTTTTTTAATAAATACTTGTAAGAGAAAAATAAAATAAATTAATGAGATAAAATATATTAATTTCTCACGTAAATTAAAATTAATTTATGTACTTTAATTTTTTAATAAGCTTTCTCACCTATTTTTTTAATAAGTTAAAGTATATAAATTGTTTTTTGTTTTTGAGAAACGTTTGATTCATTTATTTATTTATTTATTATAAGTGTTTGTTGAAAAATTTATCTAATTTAGCTTTTATTCCTTTTTAATAAAAAACTGTTACTTTTAGTTGTTTTACTTCAAATCCAAAGAAAGATGTTAACATTTTCCTTCATTTTAATCTCGTTGTTTGTTTTGGTGATAATAAGATGGAAAAAAAAAAAGAGAATGAAAATAGAATAAAAATTCTTCATTTTACTCATTTGGTGTCCCATAGAAACAAGGAATGAGAATTTTTCAACTGAAACTCGCAAAAAGTTTCTGTCCTCACATGAAGAGAATTTTCTTATTCTTGTGTGTAGAAATCGCAACCTTTTTAAGTTTTATTCTTCATTTATGATATTCTTCTTCTTTAGATAAAGGTTAAAAAGATTTTTACACACTCTTCATTTCTTATTTCTCTCTCTTCTCCTCATTTATATAAAATAATATAAATTTCTTTCTCTTTTTTATCTATCTAAATAATACATTTTTCCTATATTTTTCTCTTATTTATTTTTTCTTTATTTCTTTTTCCAAAACAAAACAGACAGAATATTTATTTTACTCATCTAACGGTAGAATCCAAGACAAAAAACTTAAAGAAAAATTCTAAGTGAAGCTATCCTAATTGCTAACTTTATTTTTGTTTCCTTTTGCATTGATTATGATATTCTCATATCAACCTTATATATTTGCATCATAAATAATAACACATTTTAAAATTTCTTAACGTGAAAAAATAATTATCAACAAAAAAAGTATAAATAATAAAGAAAGCAGTAAAACATCATTAATTTTTTTTCACCTTATACAGTATACTTGAGCCAGCCCTCTCCTCGGGTCAAAATGATTGTGGTCAGTAATTACACTTTGAAAATCTGTCATTATCTGCTTATATTATAATAATGTTTTGAATCTACGTGTAGGTGGCCCATTGAATTGAGCCCCCCAAAGGCAAAATCATTTCCATCGACAATCAAATCTAGTTAAAGTTAAGATGCCAAAGCTTTTCCATCTGTTATTTGCTGGTTTACAGCTTGGTGAATTTTCACCCAGAAAAGAGCACCGAACTGAATTGGGTATTTATGTGCTTGCCATGACCCAGTAAAATGTGGGTTTGTGCCAAACCGCCCCCGAATTGCAAGAAAAAAAAAACAATAAATAAAGGAGGGGAGGCGACGTGACCTCATGCAATCGTGAATGCGCACCCATAGTTCTATTTATGAAATCATGATAGCTGAGCTGATAAAATAAGGTGTGGGTCAGTGTCCGCCATTTCATGATCAAGTCAAAACGCATATAACGTTACTTACATAAAATAAAACCACGAAACAAACAACGAATCCTTTTGTTTTTTCCGCGTATCACCACCTCTCATGGTGTTTGCACTCTCTCTCTCTCTCTCAGATCTACCATTTCACTTCCCTTTCCCATAGCAACTTGACAATCCCCACTTTCCACTCCTTTCAGTTCTTGATGTCTTGATAAGCTGGCTTTATACTTTCTCAAAAAGATTAGGGGAATCGCCTTTAGAATACTATCAATTAACAAAACAAAAATAAAAGTATTTAGTGATAGGGTTTAATTTTTACGAATTGTTAGTATAACAAATTTTATGCCATTAATTTATTAGAAATTATTATTAGTATGATGTTTAAGGTAATTATAATAAAAAAGTCAACAAACTTATTAAACATGATAGTTTTTATTGAATGACAATGTAAAAAAATCATTATATTAAACATGAAAAGAAGTATTTAATAAAATTTTTAAAACGTATATTTTAAAAACTATATTAAATATACTTGTTAATTATGTACCAAAAATATATATTTATTAATCAATAGCTTTAAAATCATCGTTAATGTAACAAGACCCAGAAGGGATCATCATGTGGGGCTTCGATTAATTGCCTACCATTTCCACATGATGGGTGCATTTTTTTATTAGTATATTACGTGATTAGCGGCAAACATTTCCTGTAGAAGATTAATTAGGGTGCTTTTTTAGGTAGTCCTTAGTTCCCACTTTTTCTCCTGTTCAGCGCAGATAATTAATACAGGTTAATATATTTTAGTAACATACTGTAGTAACATCTTATAATATTATTTACTGCTCGTCTTAATTTTTTATTTGTCAATTTTTTTAATTTTTTTTGCTTTTATTTATCTGTCATTTTAAAAGTTTAAGATAACATTTATTATTTCTTTGTCAATTATATTCTTATTTCTCACATAATTTTTAATTAATTTATACATTTATAACTAATATATATTTATTGTGAAGTAAAAATAAAAAACGGTATAATAAGAAACTTCAAAATATTTTTATAAAAAATAAGAAAATTTATTATATTTCTTAATTTATATATAAAAATTTAAAACAACAATTAAAAAAGAACAGAAGTAATAATAGAATTAATAAATAAACTTGTCCTGTTTTTAAATCATCATTATTAAATATTAGTTACAATATATTTCTGGAATTTATTTTTATTACTTGGCTTAGGGGGTAGTGTCACGAGTCACGAGTCACGAGTCACGATCGGATCAGTACAAAATCTGCTTATGCTATGTTCGTATTTGTTTCATAAGCAGAGTTAGTATTCGAAGCAGCGAGTGTGTTTGTGTGAGAGAGATACCAATTACAATGCAGACAAACCAAAGCAAACACCAAAACCAGAGGGGATAGAGAGATAAAAGAGAGAGGTGTTGTTGCTGTGAGTGGTGTGCACCAAGCAACGCAACCGAAGTGCCCATAAAATTCACCCTGGTTTCTCGGGATTCTTAATTTTCTTTTTCTTCTTCTTCTTGTTGTTGTTGTTGTTCTCTTTTTTGCCCCCAACAAGGAGGGGGTACTTGTCATTGCTTCTTCGAAAGCTCTTCCTTTTCACTGCGTTTGATCTGACGCCTCTCCCCATTGTTTCGCTCTTTCGTGTTGCTTCCTGCATTGATCTAAATGGGATTTAGTTTTTCCTTTCTCAATTTCCATTGTGGTACGTTAAATTGTTTTTTATTTGTTTTTCTTAAAAAAATATATAGAAATCGAGCTTGCGCTTTTTTATGACTCGTTTCTGGGTTTCGATTGGGATGGCCAACGAAGGTGATTTTTTACTTTTACGAAAATTACCATTAACTGTTTATGATTCGCTTCTGGATTGCGATTTGGTAACACAATGACGATTTTTTTTTATTTTAAAGAGCTTATGCTTTAATGAGAGTCTAGTTAATGTTGATGGAAGTAGCTGCAAGTGATTTAACTATTGTGTTATCCACCAACCTATGTGCTCTACTTCAACTTTAACTTTTTCGAATCTTGTTCTTTCCGAGTTTATACTTGCAATTACCACTCAATTTTATTTTATTTTTTAATTTTTTGGGGTATAATTTAAATCTTGTGTCATTCACCAAAAAAAAGAAAATTTTAAATCTTGTGTTCGTACGTATGCATTTCAATATTGGGTCGGTGATGGATCTGGTGGTTTGAATTAATTAATGGTCTACCTTCTCCTTATTCCAATGTTTTTTATTCTCTGAATAGGAAGTTTGTTTTGTTTACTTGCTGGATTGGTGTTTTAAATTGCTTCTAATTTCTGCTTTGTTCTGTTTTAAATGAACACTATCATTTTCCTTTTTAATGTTAGGTTTGTGTTTGCTGAACTGGAGGCGGATTCACCCAATGATTTTTTCTACACAAATCTGAATGATGTTGGAATAACGAACTTTGATTGGTTTCTGGGTGTATTCATAGAGGATTTGCACATTAAGCATCGAGCTTATTGGTTAGAGAATGTCCAGGCCTCTGCACAGAGGGGTATCTGTTCGGATCCCTGATAGCAACAATGACTTGTGGGACTCACAATCCAAAGATAAAACAGAAAAGGAAGGTTTGGATAGAAGAGGTTCTTCTGGCCTCAGCCCCTCACCCTTGAGGTCTCCCTATAGGTTGCTTTTTGCAGATAATTCTCATTCCAAATATGGTATCACTGAGAATGGTTTCTCATCTGATCCCTTCATTATTGGCACTCCAAGAAGTAGGCATAAGTTGGTTCTTCTTTTCTTGAAGTTTAGTTTAGTGTTTATAGTTATTCTTGCCCTTGCTGGATCTTTTTGGTGGACAATCTCAATTTCAACTGCATCAAGAGGTCACATTTACCATGGTTATAGAAGACTCCAAGAGAAACTTGTATCGGACCTGTTGGATATCGGGGAGATTTCGTATGCTCCCTCTAGGCTGAAAGAATTGGAATTCTGTTATCAGGAGTTTGAAAATTATGTTCCTTGCTTTAATGTTTCTGACAATCTAGCTCTTGGTTTTTCTAATGTCAATGAGTTTGATCGGCAATGCGGCCACGAGCTCAGGCAAAATTGTTTAGTTCTCTCACCATCAAATTACAAAATTCCTCTTAGGTGGCCTACTGGAAGGGATATTATCTGGGTTGCTAATGTTAAAATCACTGCCCAGGAGGTTCTTTCTTCTGGAAGCTTAACCAAAAGGTGAGTGAGTGATATACATCTACCCTACTTGCTGTCATACTTTCAGCTATTGTTTCATCTTAAAAGGTTTTGTGTATTTTATATGGTTTCAGGATGATGATGCTTGATGAAGAGCAAATTTCCTTTCGTTCAGCCTCCCTTATGTTTGATGGTGTTGAAGACTATTCACATCAAATTGCAGAAATGATTGGACTCAGAAATGAATCCAACTTCATACAAGCTGGGGTAAATGAATATTTATTCTCCACTGAAAATGGTGTAGTTGAGAATTTGTTACTTTATTTTTTTGGTGGCCCTCATCAATGATAGTCATAGTCATATTTCACTATTCAGTGCACGGTAGTTATAAAATTGAGCATACTTAACTTTCATTTACTTTGCTTAATTTTGATAAATGGGTCATGTGTGGGTATCTACATTGACTTTAAGCTCACTGCTTACTCTAATAGTACTAATATTAAAAATATATAGATATCGTTATTAACTATCTTGAAGGTATTTCCATCAAACAATGAATAAAAATCCAATAATATTCTATATTTGCTTGAAATGTTAACCTGATTTATATCTGAACTGTTCTAAGCATTTACGTTGCTCTACAATGATACAATTGTTTGTCTTTAAGTGCCAGAAAATCCCATGGGATTATTGAGTAAGTTTCTTGACATCTTTGGCTATGAAGCATCTACTCATCTACTTGGTGGGTAATTAATTATATTCATAATTTTTTTGTACCCTGCATTTGGAGGGTTTTGTGATAGATTTTCTGATAGGTTATGGTGGTACTGAATGTGAACTAGTTCTTAAAGTTTGATTGTAATATTCCTCGCCTGAAATGTTTTTTGATTGAGCATGTTGGAATTCTAAATATATAGGTTAGAACCATACTGGACGTTGGCTGTGGTTACGGTAGCTTTGGAGCGCACCTCTTTCAGAGTCAGCTTTTAACTATGTGCATTGCAAACTATGAGCCTTCTGGCAGTCAAGTTCAGCTTACACTTGAGAGGGGTCTTCCTGCTATGGTTGCTTCTTTCACTTCAAAACAATTGCCATACTCATCTCTCTCCTTTGACATGCTGCATTGTGCAAGATGTGGCATTGATTGGGACCGGAAAGGTATCTTTGAAAACCTACCCCATACTTCTTTCTATAAGGTCAATGTGGTTCTGTCATTCTATGCATTTACTCGACAACTCCAAATAAGATGTTAGTTTATGAATGTCATTAGAAGGAGGAATTAAATAACAGAAAATAAGAAATAAAATTCGTTCTTATAGACTTGTAGGACTTATAACCATTCTGTTTCTTCAAGTTATTCTTTTTATTTTACATATCTTGGGAATTGAACATTGAGGGCTTCTTGTCTCTCGTAGTGTTGCATTGTAGACCATCCATCAACACTCTCTTGGAACCAAGGAAAAATATTAACTGTTGACTGTCCTCTATCATTTATGGTTTTCTTCCAACTAAGCTTGGTACATGGATTTTCCCATTTTTATCTAATTAATTTTTTTAATTGCAATGCATCCATTCTTAGGTTCTTTAATTTATTATTTTTTGAAATTTTGGACACAGTTCATATGTTGATTTATGTCAACTGGCTGTTTCCTCTGGTGTAGTATTTTTTTTCCCCATCAAGCATATATGCCCACATCACTGTTTGGGAACCAAAATATTGATAGTTAGTTATCTTGGCTTCTATGTTCTTTCTGGTTGTTCCAACTAAGCCCATTTTGATTAAAAGTATTGCTCTATCCATTTATGTCGCTTGCACTGAAAATCTTCCATGTGAGATGCGTACAAGTCCTGCTCTGGGGGGGAGGGAATTGTATGCTGTACACTTTGGGGGAAATAAAATTTAAATTCAGCTCTTTGTTACAGGAAGTTTCCCAAAATTAAATGTCTGTCTGAAACCATCTAACTTAAAGTAGCTTATTGATTGTCTTCTGCCAAAGTCAAGCTAAACATTGTACTTATTTTGATTCTTTTTCTGTTAAGTATTCATTGAGAAAATTGCTCATCATTGATCAGCATATGGGTTTCCTGTTCGATTAAATTAGAATTAATATAAAATATTACATCCATCCTCTAGCTGCAAACCTACTAAAAGCAAAATATGCACATACCTTCTACGTTTATTTTCCAAGTCATTGAATTATCCAACAAACTGGAGTGAACTTGTTAAAGTATTCCTCACATGTCTGCATGAATTTCATCCATCAAGCTGCATCTATTTCATATTATTATTCCCTTTTCAAAGTTTGAACTTAAGAATCTGAAAATTTAGTTCAGAGCTTTAAAACCATAGCTTCAATTTTTCTGCATTTATTAATGTTGTAGTACCTTGTGGTCGGTGAGGTGAATTCACTGAATATCTGGACTCTGCTTGATCTTATTAACATTCATATTACATGTTATAGATGGCATTCTCTTGATTGAAGCTGATAGACTTTTAAGACCGGGGGGCTACTTTGTCTGGACTTCACCGCTTACAAATGCTCGTGACAAAGACAGTCAGAAAAGATGGAAGTTCATACAAGGTTTTACTGAAAACCTTTGCTGGGATATGCTGTCACAGCAAGATGAAACTGTCTTATGGAAGAAAACTAGTAAAAGGAATTGCTATAGTAAAAGGTAGTGCCGCTGTGGCATGTATTGATAAAAATGTATTTCACTTTGTATAACCCGGGAAGCAGATTTCTAGCAACTAGGATCTGTGCTATATGTATATACATTTGTTTACTGCATAAAATTTTATAAGTGTCCCTGATTCTTAAAATTACCTGTCTGTTTGTATTTCCAGAAAGAATAGTTCTCCCCCTCCTTTATGTGGCAGAAGCTATGATGTGGAGTCTCCATATTATCGAGAATTGCAAAACTGCATAGGAGGAACACATAGCAGCCGTTGGATTTCTGTTGAAGAGAGGGAAACTTGGCCTTCTAGAGATCACTTGAACAAGAAGGAGCTCACAATCTATGGTAATTGTTATATTCTTTAACATTTATTTATAGATCTCTCTTAATAGATGGATTTCACCGTACTGTATCTCGGAATGAAATCTCCTATCCAGTAGGTTATCTTAATATGTATATATTTACTTGCATTAGGGCTGCAATCTGATGAATTTTCTGAGGACTCTGAAAGCTGGAGAGCAGCAGTCCATAATTATTGGTCTCTTCTGTCACCTTTAATATTTTCTGATCATCCAAAGAGACCTGGGGATGAGGACCCTCCACCACCTTATAACATGCTAAGAAATGTGCTAGACATGAATGCTCATTTTGGTGGTTTTAATTCTGCACTGTTGCGAGCTGGAAAATCCGTATGGGTAATGAATGTGGTCCCTGTGAGTGGATCCAACTATCTTCCCTTGATCCAGGACCGAGGTTATGTTGGCGTTTTGCACGATTGGTATTTTAATCTCCTTTCTCTTGTTTTAGAATCTCATGATTCCTTGTTTGCCTTTTTTGTTTTTCATGCTTGGCTGAATGTAAATTCTCAACCATCTGCTAAATTCTTTCTTCCTTACCTTTTTCAATTTTGTTTTAACATCTTGATACCTTCTAAATATATAGAATTATTAATTATTAATTTCCTTATGTAAAATATAAGCATTAACAATGCCTTGATCTAGGTTGTGTAGTTATTTAAGTTATGGTGGAGGATATAACATTTGCACTAAGGTTTGAATATTCTTAATGTGTTTTTGTTTTGTTTGAGGTAAAATAATAAATAATTCAAATGTCTGACTTTTGTTGAAAACAATATGGTAATACAACAACAACAACAATAGTCATATCCCACTCGGTAAGATGGTCGGCTAAATGGATCAGTGTCATTGGGCTTGGTTAAAGACCAAATCCTCATAGATATTATTCACCATGAGACCACTCTTTACAACTTTCTCTAATGTTCTTCTTGGTCTCTCTTCCCCCACTTTTCACAGGACTAAAAACAATTGCCTTTTCTGTACGTGTCCAAAACACCTTAACTGATTTTCTGTCATTTTTTCCTCAATTGATGTCACACTAATATCTCCTCATATATAATCATTTCGTATCTCATCTTTTCTTGTATGGTCATACATCCATCTTAATATTTGTAATATTGATCTCTGAATTTTGAACTTCAAAACTTGTGGTATGACATCTTCTTCCATTTTTACTTCCAAGTTATTTTGTTCTCGTTTCTTGGAACATAAAGTTAATGGATAATGAAGCTTGTATCATTCAAGAACTGGTTCAACCTAAAAAGCTTAAGATGCTAGGTGAGACCAGTTGAATGATTTATATGTCTAAAATTTCCTTAATGCAGTTATTTGGGTTTAAACATGAACAGTGCACAACCTTACTCCACTCAATGCTAAAACTTAATTCAATTGTGAATAGGAGCAGCAAGGATTGAATTCATAATCACTTATTTTAACTCATCTTAAAACTTAAACTATTAAATGGAGCTGTAGGAATGGTTTTATATCTCTAAACTTTATCACATCATTCACATGCCAAAGTTTTGCAGCTTAAATTAAATATTGTACACTTATCTGCTGTGTGGAAAGGTCACTGTTGTTAATTGTTTTGAAACTTCAGATTATGATTTTTGTGAACAATTGCCACTACTTGTAGATTTCTTACAATTTTGATCTTATGTGGTTTCTAGGTGTGAGGCCTTTCCAACGTACCCTAGAACCTATGACTTGGTGCATGCGGCAGGACTTTTATCCCTTGAATCTTCTCAGCAGCGCAGATGTACCATGCTTGACATGTTCATTGAAATTGACAGGTTACTTCGCCCAGAGGTATGTAAACATACTCTGGGCTTTACTTTTTCATTTGTTGCCCTTTCTCCCTTACATTCTTGTGTTTTCGTATTCACTTCATTTGATGTTACGAGGTATAGATATATAAAGCTATGAGCATAAATGAAGCCTTCTTTATTCAACACTCGTTGGAGTAAGGATAACCTTTTCAAAACCTTAACTAAACACTTAACAAAGGAAGGAGTCCTCTAGATTTCACTTTGATGGAGCTTTATTGTCATGCAGTAATGTAATATATTCTGTTTCTTTGTTGAAAAAAATCTTAATGGCCTGGATTTGAGCATATAATCTGATACTAACTGGATAGTAAAAGTTGCTGGATATTAATATTGTGGAAGATTACACACTTGTATATATGAACTTAGCTCCATTTTGCCTAATATTGTATTAATTTATGACCTTAACTTTTGTAGCTTTCGGTTTCCCTGCCTTTTTTAAGCCTCGTTAAGGTTTTTCTTTTCTTGAACAAAGATGCTAGTTTTAAAATTTTACTATCAGCGTGATATTGAACATGTGTAGGGTATGCATCCATTCGTGATTTGCTTAGCTTAGTTCAATGTCCATTTGTACATTTGTCGTGTAGCTTGTACTCTAAAGTGTCCTGTACTTCTAAAGACAGCAGTTGCCCATTTCATCTTTATTGTCAACATTGAGACGCAGATGAAAGCTAGAATTTTATTTTTCATATTTTTTTTTTTTGTGAAAGCTGAAAGCTAAAATGGCTTCTTTTTTGGTGCTAAGGGTAAAAAAAATAAAAGAAACACACCTTACTTCCTAATTGTACCAAGCTGCAAAGCATCATGCAATAGAGAAACGGTAGATTTGCAGGAGGTTCTCGCCAGATAGCTACTTTCCTTTCAATTGATATACTGTAGGTCTTTTGATATGCTAACAATGGTCATGTGTGCAGGGTTGGATTATAATTCGTGACGCAGTTCCTTTGATAGAGTCAGCTAGAGCTCTAACAACAAGGCTAAAGTGGGATGCGCGAGTTGTAGAAATTGAAAGTGACAGCGATCAGAGACTCCTGATCTGTCAGAAACCTTTCTTTAAGAGACAGGCAAATTAATTCATTCATGTCCAGAAGAAATTAGACCATAATATTCATATATTCATTTTCATAACGTTCATTTATTATCATAATGCTCCGCCATAGAAAGTGGGGATTGAAATTTTGGACAGAAAGAAAGCCGGAAAAAACAATAGAGGAAACAGTGAATTCTCGTCAATGATACCACCACAACTCCTATGTAGCCGTAAGGTATATACATAGGACCTTGTAATTATCAAACGAGGAGCAGAGCAGATGAAGAAGTATACTGGTAGATTTGATTTTTCATGTGATGTCTGATTACACTTACACAGACACATGATTAAGATTGGGAAGATGATGATAGAATAAGTTATATTTATGTTTGTTATGGTGTATAAAATGCTCAGCGGTTATGTTTGCTGTGGTGTATAAAATGCTCAGCGGTTAATTCCCTCATATTCGTATAGAATTATTTTTCTGCTCTCATCCCATAGGTTCTTTAACGTACTCCTGTAACGGCCCGGCAAAGCTATATTTTGATAAATCTATCAAAATCACATTCTCCTTCAGCCAGTGTAAAATTACCTGGCTTCTGGATGGATGTATTGACCCTGTTTAATTGGATTAAACAAAAATAGTGCAGTAATGTGGCGTTTTGAATTGGTTGCTTCTTGTGCGATTATCCAATACTACAGTTATCTTTCAATACTGAGAATCTGTTTAACTTTACTCTTCACCTTAAAATCTCAAAATTGCTTGAGAAGCGAGGAAGTTTACTTCTTGCTTAACTGTCTAAAGTTACAATTTGTTAAGGAGTAAGTTTTTCATAATTTTTTCATGATTAGTTATGTTAAAGCAGTTTACAGTCAAAATATTTAGTTGTTTTTCAAAAAAAAAAAGAGTTGTTTTCTCCAAAATAATGAGATCCTAACAAGTTAAACTGGTCTGAGGAGACTATTACAAGATGTAATCCAAAATCTATAAAATCACTTTAAAAAGGTGGCACATCAGTAGTATCAAACTAAAATAATATAATCAAGCATATGATTTAGCGCAGTGTTTGTAGGCTTAACTTTTTTTAGGCTTTGTCAATTTCTTAAGTTAATTTCAAAAAATATTTATTTGACTTCAAAAATTTAGTCAAGATGTCTTTGGCCACATTAAAGGTATATAGGCTTTAAAAAAAAAAAGAGAATATATATGTAAAATATATGTAAAAATAAGAATAATTTGATATTTTTACTACACAAAATCAGCTTTCTTGCCTCTTTTCGTCCATAATGGACATAGTAAAAAAGTGTTGACTCAACTGCTTTTTGATGTTTCCTTTTTTCTAGAGTAATACCAAACAGTAGAAGAATTTGATTTTGTACTGTTCATATTCCTTCCCTTTGGTCTTTCTAAACAGAGTGCAAATAAATGAATTAGTTATTACTTGAATTACATAGTAACAGCAAATTTGTTTTGAATTATGCTAAATGTAAACATGCATTTAATATGTATCAATTTATTACAATAGACTTTAATCGAAATGTTGGTAGTTCATTATAATTTCAAACAAATAGGCTTGAGCCTTATCGCTTGCTATTCACAAATGTGTTCTAAGAACAGTGTACAAAAATATGTAGTAGTTGCTATGGTAAATTACAAACTAGAAAAGAAGTAAACAAAAATAAACTTGGCACAGACTAACTTGTTTTGCTAAATATGTTTTTGTGTAGCACCAACGTAACCGACCTTAGCTCAGTTGGTAGAGCGGAGGACTGTAGTTAGGAGCAGATATCCTTAGGTCGCTGGTTCGAATCCGGCAGGTCGGAATTTTTTTTGTTTTGTTTTTTTTCTTTTTCAATCCACATAAAAATTAGCCTATAGCCGTTGTTGATTGATGCTTCAGATTTGGCGCTGGGCTTCACCGACCTCATGGAAGACCTCCGTTGTTGATTGATGGTTCGGAAACTGCTCATGATGTCCGCGCGCAACCGCATCCCCCTCAGCAAGATCCACCACTGCAGGACCCTGTTCGGCATCCCCGACAATTTCCGCGACAGGGTTTATAAGTACCCCAATTGTTTTAACGTTGTGGTTGACAACAACGGGAAGAGGGGGCTCGAGTTGGTAAATTGGGCTGGAAGAGCAACGTTTGACTTGAATTTTTGAGTAACTTGTGGTATGTTTTGCGGGTAGAGAAAAGTGTGCTGAGTGAGGAGCATAAAATGGGTTTGAAAGTTAAGAAGAGAAACACCAATTGACGCGCTTCAATTAAAGGGTGATCAAAAACAGAAATCAAATGACTTTCTGATAATGGGATGCAGAAAGAGGAAAAAACTTTCTTCTGATAATTCAGTCTATGCTAGTGATTGGCTTCACGGGTCCTCTTTTCATTCCAAGGAGGACAGAGAGAAATTTGAGCGTAATGTCCTGTTAACGATTGAGCAGTGTGTATACTGTTCTTGACCTGAGCATTGGATAGGTGGCAAGGATTTTTGGTTCTTCAACGTTACCATTTTGTCTAGGTTCCATAGTTTCAACTTTCTATCTAGGTTTTGTTGTATAATTTTTTCATAGCTAATCCCATGACCAAATTTTTCTCCAGTTATTAAAATAGATATAAATGTTTTACATTATTTCTGTTACCAGTTGCTCTATCTTTTGCTTGAAATGCAGAATACTTTATTTCGATATATTTGCTTGCTGTGTTGAATGGACACGGGTAAGAGTACCAGGTACAGCAAAAATTTCAAAACTAAGGTACAAGAGGATAATATATCACAGAGAAATTTAAAATTTAAATCTATAAATAATAAAGTATTTAAGTCATAATATAGAAACAATTTTCGCATTGTTCTAACTCATGTAAACAAAAATATTCAACCATAGCAAAAGTTCTGAATGAAGTAAAGTAGCAATTTGTTTCATTTAGTAAGAAATCAAAAACTTAATTATAAAACCTGATGTTATGCATAGGATGATCTTGGATGATAGTGAATCTTGCACACATAAACTATTGGAGATGTTAAAATGGGGTTGACCCAATAGTTTAATCCGTTTAACCCACCTAAATGAGTTGAGTTGGGTTGCATGATTGAACCTTCAAATCTGTATAACCCATCCTAATGCAACTCACTAACTTGGTGGGTTAACGACGGGTTAGGTAGACCCATTGGGTTGAGTTTTTTTAATTTGTAATTTTAAATTTGAGATATTTGCATGATTTATTATATGAGTTTAATGGTTATATATTGTTAGTGTAAAAACTTTTACACTGTCAACCAATTAGAAATCATTATTAGTATGACTTTTAAGGTATTTATTATAAAAGTCAACAAACTTACCATACATAGTGGTTTGTAATTGGATGACAGTGTAAAACTGCTTTATAATATTAGTGCATAGCCTATTTTCTCTTATTGTATTATTACTGTAATTTATTTCAGTTTGCTTTATGGTTAATGCATATAATAATGGTCTATGTTTTTTTATTTTCTATATTTTTATTTATTTGATGGGTTAACTCTTAAATGTTCTTGTTGTAACCTTTTTTTTAATTTTATTTTTTTACAATTTTTGACAGTTCAATCAAACACCCAACTCGCAATCCACCATGGGTTGGGTTGATATTTCCAACCCAATGACAAAACAGGTTCAATCCAACTCAACTCATTTTTTGGCAAATTGAGGGCGGGTTGAGTTGACTCATTTTAACACCCCTATAAACCACGTGTACCCTATAAGTACAATATTTGTCTATCAAAGTGAAACTCGTCCCATTTTGAAATGGTTATGAAAATCTTTTAAGTATGCTAGTGATAAAAAAAATTTCAACTAAAAGCCTTGCTAGGAACCTATTTTCTTTTTTTGGCTTTGCCAATTTCTCAGGTTAATTTTGAGAAATTTTCACTTGACTTCAAAATTTAGTCTAAAAGGCATGTCTTTTGCCACATTAAATAGGTGAATTAGTTTTTACTTTTTTTTAGGAGTAATTTGATATTACACACTAACAACAAATTTGTTTTGAATAATGCTAATGCCCGTTTGGAAGAAGGCATGTTCTTCCTTTCAACAAAGTATGTGTCTGGTTATGTTTTATGAACGCATGCCTTTACACTTTTTTAGGTCAAATATATACAAAATATATATAAAAGCTAGTTATGTTTACTTTAGTATAATGTGTGTCAATCTTCAGCAACATATAACCAAACACATTGAAACATGTTTAAGATATGTATCAATTTATTTACAATAGAATTTAATCAAAAAGCTGGTAGTTCATTATAATCTCAAGCAATTAGGCTTTGGCCTGTTTGCTTGCTATTCACAAATGTGTTTTAAGAACAATGTACAAAAATATATATGTTGTGGTTACTTGGGTAAATTAAAAACTGGAAAACAAATAAACGAAATAATTAAACTTGACACAGACCAATTTATTTTGCTAAATATGTTTTTGTGCAACCAACAAACATAACTGACCTTGCTTAGTTGGTAGAGCGGAGGATTGTAGTTGGTAACAGATATCCTTAGGTCGCTAGTTTGAATTCGATAGGTCAAATTTTTTTTCATAATTTTTTTTTCAATTTCATAAGTTGTTTGATCATCTAATCACAGTTGATCGTCATCCCACATATATACACGTAACCTATAATAGTTAATGATGGATGATTCTTGTTCAAATTCATGGCTTGATGCTTCTTCTTCCTCTCCAACATCAAATCTTCCAAAACAATTACCTTTTCTGTATTATAGAAACTTAACTTGAATTTAGTATATTTAAAGGATAAAAAAGATGCCTAATGGTCACAAATACCTATTTGCTTGACATGTTTAGGAATCACTAATACACGGTGTTTTTAACAATTATTTGTTTCATTTTATTGAGGAATTTGTTGTTTTTATAGTTTGAAATAATTGCATTTTTTTTTTCAAACTTATCGGCTTTTAATATCTGAATGTTTATTAATGTCCTTCTAATTTTGTATTTGATTTACAATATGTACTATAACGTATATATATATATTAGGGAACAATAGTGTAGGAAGATGTAAATTTTGTTTGAACAATCTTCGATGTCAAACAACCTATATATAATATGCAGATTACTGCTATATATAAAATTTTGGATAAATTTTGACCCTACATTTGTCACAATTTAATCGAATTTTTTTTTTTTAAAAAAAAAACTTCTCTTTAAAAGACAACCTAGATCCATGACAATTGGGACATTCTAATGGCTAGGAAAAAGAGATATTTCTTATTGCCAAAGACAAGTCATGATTAAGACAAGTAGCATAATTCAAATGCTCTTTTGTTATTTTAAAATATTTTCAAGATGAGTAATGATTGGTTATATATGTTTAATGTTTGACATTAATATACAATTTTATATTCTCATGCATAAGAGGCTATCATTACGCAATGTTCATCAGAATTCTAATCAAATTTCAACCAAAAACAATAATATAATTAATTTATTACGCAATGTTGATCTTATATAATATAATAATCAATTTATTAAATTTTATGAAATAATTTTTAGAATTACAGTAATTAATTATTAAGTGATCAAAATAATTAATAAAATAATTTATTTAATTAACTGTGCTATATTTAAAATATTAAAATCATGCAATTAATACAAGTTAAAAATGTTAAAAATATGTCGCATGTTACATATATTGCATCACAATAAAATTAATCACGTTTATGTCTAATTTTTATTTTTTATATTTTAGACACCTCTTATTTGCTTTTTTTTTTTTATAATACATATGTATTAAAGTTGCATCATTTTCAAATTAAATTTCTTAGATGTTTTCAGTATTGTTCTTCCATATGAATCATGTCACATATTAATAAGAAATTCTTTTATTTTTAACCTAAAATTATTTTTAAGTATTTTTCTCATTAATTTAAATTTTATTATTTTATAAATATCAATTCTATAAATAAATAATATTTTGGCTTAAATCAAATCAAATTCCATTTAAAATGATTCATACCTAAAATATCACAATTAGATTGTAAAGCTTATACAAACAAAATAATAAATTAAAATAGCAAATAATTTGTATGTAAATCATCCAAATTTAAAAATTAATATTTATAAATTTTTAATCTAATTCAATTTTAATCTAAACCCAAATTGGCTTGAATAATATAATAATATAAAATTTTGAAATAACATTAATATTAAATCAGATCATGACTAGATCAATTAAATGTACGTTATATATATATATCACCTTTTTGTCTATTAAAAAAAATTGAAACATGACCATGTGTTTTTTTCACTCAATGCATTCAAAGTGATACTTAAAATCAAATTAATTAATACTTAAAATCTCACTCAAAATATAAGGTTTATATAAATAAAGTAATAAATAAATAAATTTAAAATAATAATTAAATCATAAATAAATTATCCAATTTTTTATAATAAACATTTATTACTTTCAATCAATCAAATGGTCTTTTTTTACTAAGCTCAATGTTAATACGGCTTAGTCACACTCTCAATATGAAAATGGTTGTCTTTTCTAATGTCAAGCTATTGATTAAGAAACAAGAATAATTCATTCTGTTAAGACAAAGGATAAATTTATAACCCTCAAATATTTTAATAATAACAAACAGTTAATAAATATGTTTTTACGCAATCGTCTGATCATTCGTAATATATTCACAAGCAATCGTCTGATAATTTAAGTTCATATCGTCTTTATCTTTCATCTAGATAAATTTAGTAACTAACAACTTTCAAATGATGATCTAAACAATCTGCACATCAATCAGAACGTAAATTACCTCGATATGTATGAAGCCTACATACCTACTCTCGAGAAAAGTTATCTTTATGCGAAAAAAGAGGAATCTGCATGCAGATGTCAGAACGGAAAAGTATATTTGATTACTGCTGCAAGATTGAGTACGAGAATGGTAAAGATAAGCAGACTGCTTTATCTTATCAAAGTGACAAGTTGGTGATATACATTAAATGCCTCAATGACTCTCTTCAACAGACGAAGATTGTCTTCTGCATACACTCACAACGGATATTTTTGGAGAAACCTATATATAAAAAAAGAGACCTCAATCTTAGGAGTGACGCAATATAAAATCTTTAGCTATTGAAAAGTTCTCATTGTGTAATCTGCGTGTAAAACATTTCTTTTGTTCTTCATTGTATATTCATCTGTTAAGACGTTAAACCTAGTGAGGTAACTCATAATTAGCCTTTTTTCCCAAAGAAATTGGTGGAAGCCTAAAGAGGCTTTGATTCAAAAGAATACTTGGGTTTTTGCTTGGAGAGACAAGTTAAAGACTACTTGGGTTGAGCCTGAAGAAGTTTGTTGGAAGAATACTTATAACTTGGATAAATTAGTGGAACTTGGTTGTTGCTAAGAACTGAACGTAGTCTTTAGGGTGAGACGAACCAATATATCTCCTGTGTGCATTCTAGTTTCTTTGTTCAGCTCTCGTCTTTCTTTCAAAACGTTTTTGAAAAACTCTTTTGTTTAAATCCCCTCTAATAGAAAAGATTTTGCGAAAATTTGCTATAACATAATTCAACCCCCCCTTCTTGTGTTATCTCTGTGTTTTACACATTCTATGATTCTCCAAGCATTCTGTCATTGCCCTTACAAAGCTTGTTTTAAAAATTCTCATATTTAACTTTTAATGGTGAAGGATTAATCAACAATAAAAAATAAATACACCCTAACTATAAAGAATGGCATTATTAATTTCAGGGTCAATGATTAAGTGAATTTTATTTATACATATTTTGAAATTTATTCATCAATGTACTGATACCCACCCAAATTAACACGTACCGAATACATTATATTTTTTCTTTTTGTTTAATTTTTTAACGATACAATTTGTCATTTCATTGTTAGCTGTGTACAATAATGATATATTGAGTATGTGTCTACTAAGTTTCACTTTCATAAACATAAGCAAGAATTGAATCCTAATTAACATGAGTAAAGGACTTAATTATTTTTTATATATAAAGAAAAAAATGTTACATAAAAGTAGAATAAAAAATGAATTAAACTAACTTGAAATTATTAGAGTAAATTTACAGGTCCCTTAGTTGTTATCCAAAATAAAATAAGATTAAAAAGTTTATTATATAAGCATTATCTTTGTATTCATCATTATTTTTTTATTGTAATCTATAAGTTTAAATATCCACAAATCTTTTTTTTAATATAATTAATGTTAGTCATTTATTTTTTTATGATGAAAACATATTTAAAAAAAAAACTAATAACGAAAATATAATATAAAATATTTTTTGTTATTAATATTTCTTATTAAAATTAAATATTTATTTAAGTTATATGCACATGCAAATATATTTATAAATATTAGTCTTTAAAACAAGCTTTTATATAAGTTGAAATGATACAAAATATATGTAAATATAAAATTATTTAAATTTATATCAATATTTATAATTATTTTTATGCATTTTTATATATTTATATACATATCTATCGACATATACCTATATAAAAATTGAAAAAAAATAAAAAATACATTAAAAATTATAATAATATAAAAAATTATAGATTATAAATTTAATAGTTATATATGGCACGAATTATTACACTTACGTGACTTAAGAACAATGTACAAAAATATGTATGTTGTAGTTGCACAGGTAAATTCCAAACTAAATAAACTTAGCACAGACATATATTTCGTTAAATGTGTTTTTGTGCAACTTACAAATGCAACCGACCTTAGCTCAGTTGGTAGAGCGGAGGACTGTAGTTGGAACAGATATCCTTAGGTCGCTGGTTCGAATCCGGCAGGTCGGAACTACTTTTACCTAATTGTCTTTTTTTTTTTTTTTTCCAATCTCATATGCTATTTGACCAATTCATCTAATCACCGTTGATCATCATTCCACATATGCTATTTGATCATTTTTTCCTTTTTTCAATCTCATATGCTATTTGATCATCTAATCACCGTTGATCATCGTGCTACATATATAACCGTTGACGATTAATGTTTCTCGTTCAGATTCATGGCTTGGCGCTTCTTCTCCTTCCTCCCCAACATCAAATCCTCTAAAACCCTAAATCCTAATCGCGATCCCTTCTCCTCCACAGCCCCATTTTCCACCTCCTTCCTGGTCACCAAAACCCCCAAAAAGCTGAAGAAAAAACGCAAGCCCAAAGCCAGCCCGCGAACCAACCCGGTCCAAACCGAACCGAGCCGCATCCCCGAACTGGAACGCATTCTGCACCGCGACGCCCTCCTGCGCTTCGTGACGCGGTCGAAGCAATTCCTCTCCGCCCAGCCGGAGCACGTCCTCCGCCTCGACGACGCCGGCAAGCTCCACCGCGAGCTCGGCTTCCCGCGCGGCCGGAAGGTCTCGCGCTTCCTCCAGCGCCACCCCCTCCTCTTCGAGACCTACCGCCACGCGGACGGCAAGACGTGGCTGGGCTTCACCGACCTCATGGAGGACCTCCTCGCAGAGGAACAGTCCCTCATGGACTCCGTGGAGCTCGACCGCGTCGAGAAGGTTCGGAAGCTGCTCATGATGTCCGCGCGCAACCGCATCCCCCTCAGCAAGATCCACCACTGCAGGGCCCTGTTCGGCATCCCGGACGATTTCCGCGACAGGGTTTGTAAGTACCCCAATTATTTCAGAATTGTGGTTGAGAGCGACGGGAAGAGGGTGCTCGAGTTGGCGAATTGGGACCCTCTTCTGGCCGTGAGTGCGCTCGAGAGGGAGTTCGTGGTTGACGAGGATGGCGCTAAGAGGAAGTTTAGGTTTCCTGTGAAGTATGCGAGGAAGGGTTTGGGTTTGGAATTGCGTGATGCGAGGAAGCTTGATTTGTTGAACGCGCTTCCTTTGGTGTCTCCCTACTCGGACGGGTCCAAGTTGGACGGGTGGACGTTGGAGGCGGAGAAGTATAGGGTTGGGGTGATTCATGAGTTCTTGAGCTTGACGTTGGAGAAGAGGGCGTCTATTCATCACCTTGTGGAGTTTAAGGAGGAGTTTAGTTTGACTAAGCATACTTATCATATGCTGCGGAAGCAGCCCCGAGCGTTTTACTTGGCCGGAACTGAGATGAATTGGGCTGTGTTCTTGAAGGATGCGTATGATCGGAATGGGGTTTTGGTTGAGAAGGACCCCCAGGTGGTTTTTAACGAGAAGCTTTTTAAGTATGCTCAGGTGGACCAAATGGAACCCGGGTCTGATGATGGGGCGGAAGAGCAACATTTGACTTGAAGTTTTGAGTAACTTGTGGTATGTTTTACGGGAACAGAAAGGTGTGCAGAGGGAGGAGCATAGAATGGGTTTGATAGTTAAGAAGTTAAGAAAAGAAACACCAATTGGAGCTCTTTAATTGAAGGGTGATCTAAAAGTGCAATCAAATGACTTTCTGATAATGGGATGGAAAAAGAAGAAAAGGATTTCTTTTGATAATTCAATCTATGCTGGTGATTGGCTTCACGGGTCCTCTTTGATTCCGAGGAGGGACTAAGAGGACAGGGAGAAATTTGAGCGTAATGTCCTGTTAGCGATTGAGCAGTAGAGCATTGGATAGGTAGCAAGGATTTTAGGCTCTTCAACGTTACCATTTTATCTAGGCACACGAGGTTCCGTAGTTTCAACTTTCTATCTAGGTTTTGTTGTATGATTTTTTCATAGTTAATACCATTACCGACTTTTTCTCTGGTTATTAAGATAAATATTAATATTTTACATTAGTTCTGTCACCAGTTGCTCTATCTTCTGCTAGAAATACAGAATGAATCTAACTTAGAAAGCAAATCATTTTGTGTCTTTGTCCCAGCTTGTTTCCGCTTGGCCCATTTTCACCCTCTTTTGATCAATGATGGACAATCTAAAATCAGTTAGTTAAAAACCTATTACATTTTAGTTACTTTAGATGGTGCAGTTATGTCAGTTACTTGGGTCTCCTCTCTTGTATACAAACTCTTCAGCACCATTTAATAAAGCTGAGCTTTTCTTTTGCCTAGTTAACTAATATGGTATCAGACTGAAACTCCTCCCGCCCTCTTGTTTTTCTTCCTCTTCCTTTTTTTTGCTATCTCTGCAACCATGGCAAATGTCAATTTAGCTCAAGATCCAACGAGTACCTACTATATCCACCCTAACGAGAATATTCTTTGGGTCTCATGTCACCTGTTCGTGAAGACCCTAAGTGTCATTGTTAGGCTTGAGCCGTGACCATGGCTCTACAAATGAAGAATAAGTTCGATTTCGTTGATGGGACAATCACAAAACCAACTTCTTATGATCCAATCTTTCCAAGCGATGTAACACACTTACATTATTGGTTGAATCATTCAGCCTTTTTTGGTAGAGTGGGAAAAATAGATAAGAAAGAAATAGGTGAGAAATAAGTTAGAAGGTGAAAAATAGATAAAAAATAATTTGAAATTTTAGGTTGTTTGATAAGAAAGAAATAGATGAAAAATAAGAAAAATAGAGAAGTGAATGAAAGTAAGTAAGAAATAAAGTAAAAATAAATAATAGAATTTAGTGAGATTCACTCTTATAGTACAAAATTTCTCATCTATTTCTCTTGTAACAAACAAGAGAAATTTACACAAATTTCAATAATTTCTTCACCTCTCACTCCCTCTCCCTCAAACCAAGCACACCTCAGTTTCACCCGAAATTGCCGACAACATAATCTGCTGTGCTGGGTGGACACAGGTACGGGTATCGCTGGTACAGCAAAAAATTTTAAACCAAGGTACAACAGGATATATGACAGAAATTTAAAAATATAAATGTTCCACTTAAAGAAGACTCAAAGATTAGTCTAAAGATCAACTATGTTCGATCTATTCAAAATTGTGTTCTAGCTTTTTCTTTGGTATGTTTGGAGGTTAATAATCGATCCAGGGGACGATTGCCCCGTCGTGGGGGTATCCCCTCGTGATTGTGTTTTTCCATCTGGTCCTCCTTCTAATTAGCTGCTACGTCATCCAAAAATCAACTGCCAAGTCGTCTGAAGACCGAGCTTGACTTCTAATGTGTGGAGTCCTATTCAGTCTATAAGGTCAGCTCAAATCTGGAAGGGTACACAATCTTACAACCTTGAGCCTAAGAGGCGAGGTGATGGTTAAAGTAAAATTGAGCTCTTACACAAGTTCGATCTTCAATCCCTAACTAGGAGAGTACATGTTTCACCAGCCTCAAGCCTAAAGGCAATGACTATTTTATTAATTGTAGAGCTCTAGTTTTTACAAAAACTTCTTTTATTAATTAGTCTAAAACTTCTCCCTTTTTTTTCTGAGGCTGTTATTAACCTGTTTACAACTGACTTTTTTTTTTTTTTTTGGCTAATTGTGGAAAAAGTATGTAAAATGTACCTTCAAGAAAAAAAGAAAAATTGTTGAAAATCTCTAATTGAGAGAGTGAGAACTTTACTTTTCAAGTTAGGAATTTTAATTTATAGTATAGTAGTAGATGATTATAATAGGTCTGTACATTTCCATTTACAAAGTTCCTTTATTTGATTTCGCAGAAGTCAAATTTTGTGTGTGCTTTTGGTAGTTCATTTTTGTTCTTACCGAGTTTTGAAAAACTTGGCCACTAGAGAAGTGTTTACGTATATCAGTAACCAGGAAAATCCACTTTCAAGTTTCCTTTGGTGTCTCCCAATTCGTATGGGTCTAAATTGGATGTAAAACACACTTGATGTTTGTGGATCTCCATTCACATGATCCAATGGCTCATAACTTGGCTCTTCGTCAATTCGATGTTTCTTTCCAGAAGCCAACAGAATCATTTTAGAAGCTACTAGAAGATTGGAGAAATTAAATCAGATATCGCGACAATTTGATGATTTACAAGTACTCGAAACCTTAACAAATTCTCAATTTCAATTTAAAATTTTTGACGTCCAACATGGGCCACTGGTAATGACAATGAGAGAAGGATTCCCGATAGCAACTTAAAAATGTTCAAACCGAATGAGGCATTGCCAAAAGATGAAAAGGCTATAGAAAAATTTCCCCATATTGAATGCACGAATTTTCAGTTGTTCTTTATTATTCCAATTGTAGCATATCGGGAAAGATATAAGTCACAGAAGTTAGTAATAACACAATGCAACGAATCATTTTGTCTTTTCTCTTTTATTTGATTTCTAACTAGTATAATTATTGTTTCAGTTTCACTGAATACGCTTGTCAGAGTATTCCTTGCATTAACAAGAATAGCAGGCGTGCCTCTTCATTCGGAGTTTGAATCATAGTGATGATATAAACAATAAGAAATTTATAGTAGGATAGATCAGTGGAGGAAACAGAAGTTCACACTCACCAGTCTTGTGTGGCATTGATTCCTTCAAATAGATGCCACAGTGCCACACAGGTAAAGGGGGTTTTCTTGCGGTATATTTCATTTTCAGTTACAACTTCTGAGTTGAACTTATGGTGCCTCCTATGAATTGTTCAGTTGCCATGGTATTCACTATTCACATAAGGTTTCGATGATAATGATAGTGACAATAGTAGCAACGGGGCTGGCCAATTATTGTTTTGCATGCCAAAATTGTTTAAATTTGCGAAAGCCAGATGAAAACATACATCAAGTTCCATACATTAAAATTGGAGACGATGAAGACTGCATTACATAAATTCTTAAACCAAGAGACTCTCAATGACTAGAGCAGTCTCCTTTATGGTATAATCAAACACCCATGATAACTAACAGGTTGAAACAAACACAACAACACTAACAACAATCACAACCAAGCCTTATTCCAACTTTTTACAAGTTGAAGCAAATATTGGGTAAAAACAAGTTTGAAAAATACTCCTCCACCTTACCAAGTCTTAGAAATAGACTGATGAATTGCACCTTTTACAGAAAACTAATGATGTTTAGTTCCGCTCCTTGACCTGTTCCTGCTTTTCTGAGAAACACTAGCACTGCTTCTATGCAGACTGGAGGAACTTGACCCTCCTTGGCCACCACCTTTCTTTAGTGCTCTTCTGTGGGAGCTCCGGCTGCTGTTCCCAAGTGCAGCTTTGGCAACACTATCAGTGAGTATTTCTCGTCCCCTTTGAGGCTTGATACATTGCTTGTTAAGGTGCACAAGCTTTGGAAGAAGACCACAAACTACTTTGCGCAGCTGGTCATCACTGATGTTGCTTTGAATTGGATTTCCAAGCAGATTCAGGGCCTGAAGTGAGTTGTAGTTAGCCACCAGCTGGCCTAATGCTTTTGTTGTTGCAATCTTGTTAAAGCTCAAGTCCAGAACTTTTAGCTTCAATAACCTGTGTAGCCCCTCAACATCACTTATCTTGTTTCCCGCAAGATATAGCTCTTTGACTTGGGTACAATTTGATAACCCTGATAAAACACAGTGGATAATTGTATTGTATTTGTAGAAAATACTGCACAAAGGCTAAGAAATTTGAGAAGTACAAACCTCCATTGAGCATCAACCAATATAAAAACTAACCTTGTCCAATTCTTGAGATGCGGTTATAACTTAAGTCAAGTACCCGCAGCCGGGTTAATTCTCTGAGGCCCTCAATGGTGCTGATTTTGTTTCTTGACAGATTCAGTGTATGAATACCCTTTGGGAGAAATCCAGGCGTGATGTGAACTACAAATCAATGAAAAGGAGAGCCAATCAGTTTATTTAGTAACTTAGTATTATTATTATTGTTAACTGATGTTATATTAAGAGTAACTTTCTTCTATCAGACAAGCTTACCTACTAGATTGCTTGACAAATTGACAGACCGGAGAGTGGAGAAGTGTGAAATAGTGGGGATGGCTTTTATACCAATGCCTGATATATGAGCTGCAGTTGAGGCTGGGTTCAGGGACTGAACCACACTATTGGCATTCAATATCTCCTTTGAAAGATTGGCATCTGGATGCCGAACCAACTGAGCTGTGCTTGAGGATGCTATGAATTGTGGGATGGCATCAGGAGAAGGTGGGAAGGCAATGCTTCCAATATTGTCATCATCAAAATCATCCTCAGGAGGTGGCTGCTGAATTTCGAGATCTTTCACCCAGTCATCCACTCTGCTAAAGGAGGATGATTCTGTTGAAAAAGCTACCCATTGGTTTTGTGGCCAAAAACCAAAATTCTCTTTCTGAAATCTGCTCCACCTTTGGTTATCAGTATTTTTGTCATCACAGCTTTTGTGAAAGTATTCCCCAAAAGATGACCCGGGTGAGGGCGATTCTACTTGTCCCAATGCCTTGCCTTGTTTTGGTTCAAGGGTGTCTGAGGAGTACCCACAATGACCCTTTAGAGCAGCACTTGCAGGATGTATTTGTGTTGGCTTGCTTAACTGAGATCTATGTATATTCCTGTGGCTCCAGAGGAACAACCTCCACCACAATCTTTTACTTCTAGAAGGGAGAACTTGACTTGACGAATGCTTTTTCAACATCACTCTATCAGCACTGCAGTGAGTCATCACAGACCTGGGGCTTTCTAGATTAACCATCTGATATGCTGATAATTCCTGCAAATCCTCAAACGACTGTGACTTAGAAGATGGAAAGAGATGAAAAGTGTTCCTAAGTACATCCCTTCTTTCCAAGTTAGAGCAGGATCGCTTGAGCTTTGGAGAAGCCCAAAAGTTAGCCTTGCCAATCCCAGGATCACTGACATGTCCACTTTGTATTATATCATCACTCTTTTTGCTGTATTTATGGTCTTTGTCTCCCAGTTGAATGTTAGCTTGGTTTTCATATAAACTGGGGTATTTTATCTCTTCATTTGATGGATCATATCCCCCTTTGCTTGCAGCAGCTTCGTGGACTTGGAGATCAAAATCAGAGAACTCCCTCTTGATGGATGGTGACTCATCATGCTCATCTTCACCTTCATAAGCTTCCTCCACTTCAGTCTTCACAGGACTCTCAAGACTCATAACCCTCACATTGCACCTTGAATTCTTCTGCACACCACAGTGTACTGTAACATCAAGGGTGGCTGGCTTCAAATCACGACTCTCTGATGAAATCCCTGGGCGCTGTACATCATCAAGTTGGGTTTTAAGCCCCCCTCTTGAAGATCGTTCAGTACCCTGAAGAAGCAAACAAAGCAGGTAAATTATATGGTCTACACAACCTCGCAAAAACAAAACCTGACACAACATACGTACATATTTATTACCTTGTTTTTCTCCTTCCTTCCAATCAAAATACAGACACACCTACACAAGACCATGGCAGAAGATAAAGCTTGTTCTGAATGATCCTTTTTATTTAATCTCCTTTGTGCTTTCAAACTTTGTACTAGTTCATATACAATACTACTATTGCCGCTCACATCTTGACTGACTCAGTTAGCCATAATCGGTGAGAAGGCGCAGAACAAGAGATAGGAGCCTGTCCAAACAAAACTGGGAAGGACAAAAGCAAGGACCAACACCAGCTACACTTGGTGAAGATATGACTAGAGAGTTGGCCAGAGTTGTTGTATATAACTATACCGCAGCTCTTCAAAGCTCCACGAATATTTGTCTCTCAAAATAGACCTACGCAGTGGAAGAAGACCAACCAATGGTTCTGAATTCAGATAAACAAAACATGCCAATCAAGTAAAACTTGCAGTACACGAATAAATTCTTTTAAAAAATATTTATATACGACATCTAAAGCTTGCAACCCATACTCATGCTGCATCCATCAAATAAGAATATATACCGTTTTGAGGGGTATGCTTGGAATTCAATAATCAGTGCAGAACTTACACAGCAGACACATGGCGATTGTTTGAGGGGTCAAAGGGAACATGAACTAACCTGACCAAAATGAAAACGCCTCGTAATTGTAACACAGACACTATCCCACGCATATAAAGAGGGAACATTTGTGGTCAAAGGGCGAACTTTCTGAAGGGCTGGTAATTTGGGCCCGAGATCTGTTGTGGTTGTGCTGATGATTCTCAAAGGAGCATAATTGTGTTGTGTGGGAAATCAAACAAGTGAAATCGGAGGTTGCGTGTAGCTTTTGAAGGTGGTGAGAGGGAGGGATATTATTAAATGGTAGGTGGTAGAATTTGTTCTGCAAAAACAATGAAAGAGAAACGCGCAATCAACACGGTGTGTTCAACTATCAGTGTTTATGCCTGTCGTAAGGGCTGTGACCATGGTGTGGTCACTGCATGTGCTGTGCCTCTTCACAACCACGACAGACGAATATATAAAAAATATGAGAAAATAGTGTATGTAATGACAGTGTAACAAAATTTTATCGTATTGTATAATCATAAATTGTTATGTATGGTAATATGAGTAAATAATATATGTATGATAAGATTGTTGATTGATTTTAATAATAATTATCTTAATAGAAATTAAAGTTTAAAAATGTAATAATATTTTTTATTATTATATTTCCTCATTTTTTGTATATATTTTTGAAAAAATAAACTATGTATTAATAATATAAAATAATTTTATACTTTTATCTAATTATAAATCACTATATATGATAAATTTATTGATTTTTATAATAATTACTTTAAAAATTATACCAATAGTATTTTTTAATTAGTTAACAATATAAATTTTTTTACATCAATACTCTTTATTTTTTTGGTTTGTCAACTTGCCAGTATAAATAATTAAATATCAGTCTTTTTCGGGTAGCTCTCGCATCCGGCATCCCCCACTACATTTTTTATTTTTTGTAAGACTTAATTTCCCTTTATTCTATTCATAAACTATAACGACGCTCAATTATTTTTTTGTCTTTTTAAAAATTTTAACAATGCCGTGCTTCATTGCATGTTTTGACAGTGATTGTTTTCGAAAAGTTAATTGCTTTTCAAATTTTAAAAAAAAAAATCCCTCAAACTTTAGTTTTTTTTTTTTAATTTCAAATAAATTAGTCCAATCAGGCATTTTGTATTTCTTTTCATTTTAATTTATCACATAAATAAAAAATGTGACATTAATTTGGTTTTTCATTACCAACAGGGATGAGTCTAGTGGAAGGAGCTAGTGCTCCACAACATGATGAACCAAAGTTAAATTATTGCTAGGAGAGATTTCTACATTTAGTGTATGACTGTGTCTTGAACAGGGTTGCTTTTAAAGAAAGATACATGTGGGGAACTAAAAAAAAATGATTTTTAATTTTATAAATAACTATTATTTTAGCTTGTGTAATGCATAAGATAAATGTTTGTTTTTATATAATCAAAATTTATAATAAATAAATATTTTTGTATATATAATTTACATTATAATTAAAATTCATAAATAATAAATATTTTTGAACATATAAATCATATTTTAATTTTATGATAAACAATTTATATTGTGATATAAGATAATTTTAATTATTAAATATTTCTTTTAAAAAATTATTAGCATTTTATTTAGAAATAAAGATAAAAAGTGTAAATTGAAAAAGATAAGCAATTGAGAAAATCAAGTATACAGGTAAAAATAAAAGAATAGTTTGAGAAAAATATTTTGGACTAGTTGTTAAATTAAATTTGAAATTAAAAATGAGAAGTACATTTGAAAATAGATGTAGCAAATTAAGTTCAATTCAACGGGCTGGCCCGAACAACCCATAACTAAGGCTAGGTCAGGGCTCCTAAAATTTAGGTCCGAAAAATTCAGGGCAATTTGGCCTAGCCCGATGGGCTAGTCCTAACTCACAAAATGTAGGCCCAAAAATTGGGTCTATTTGGCTACGTCTAATTAATTATTTTAATTTAATTTTTTTGTAATTTCATATATGTTTCTTAAGATTTTATACATTAAATATACTTAATTTTATTTTTTGTTTTTAATTAAGGCTAATTTGGTTTAGTGGTTCGGCAACTTGCCATAAGGTCAAGCTAGGCCAACAAGTTTGCAGCCCGTAAGAAATTTGAACTGGTTCAGCCCGTAAGAAATTTCACACTTTGCTCATCAATCCAAGTCGACCTAGGCAACCTAATTTGTCACCTCTATTTGGAAGGAATATAAAATTAGAAAAAAAAAAAGGACTAAATGCTCAATATATAGAACTAAGATAAGACATGTAACTTAATAAGAATAGAGATAACTCCAAAAAATACTCTCATTAACGAATAACTCCTAAAAATACCCTCATTCGATAATAGCTCCTAAAAATTATTTTAATCAAGAATGAGTATTCAGATTTATAACATAAGAGTAGATAGTTTTACTCATCTATTTTTATATTATAAATTAGAATCCATAATTTAGAGAGTAAGGTTCTCACTCCTGTCATTCCCTCAATTATTCTTAACACTCTTTTCTCTCCTTTAAAAAAAATATGTCACATGTTACTCTTGTAACCAGGCAAAATATCTCTCTCTCAATACCCTAAATTTAGCTTTTTTTTATCTCTATATCTAAATTGAATTTTAATATAGTTAAAAATAACTTTATATCATTGATTATAAATTTTAAATATGATTTATATATTCAAAAATATTAATTTATTTTAAATTTTAATTAGAGAAATATTATTTGTACAATAATTTATATAACAATACTTTTTTGTGTCTATCTCACTCCTGCACATCATTTATTACATTTTATAATGGTGCAGAGAGATAGACACAATAGTATTGTTATACAAATTGTTGTACATATAACATATCTCTTTTAATTATAATATAATTTATATATTAAAAATATTAATTTATTATAAATTTTAATTATATAAAAAATATATTTATCTTACACAAAATACAAACTAAAATACTAGCTATAATAAATATTCAAATCATAATTATTAGTAAAGGAAAAATGTTACACGTGCCTCAAGAAACTTGAGATATATGTCAAAAAAGTGTTAATAGTTTTAAGAAAATGTTAACATAGAGAATGGTTTTAAGTAATTAAAACTACTAAAATTTTGTGAGAAAAAAGTATTTATTATATTTCTATATTTTGATGAAATATTTATTTAACAAAATTTTATCACTTTTAAATATTTAAAATTAGTACAAAAGATTAAAGTTAACAAAATCAATCATTTTTTAATAACAAATATTAATAAGTGTAGTAAGGATATTTATTAAAGAAATAAAAACAATTTTTTTATTAAAAAAGAAACATTTAGTATATTAAAAAAATATAAATAATTTAATACTTGTTTTTTAAATAATTAAAAAATTAAATTTGATATATTTTATGTTCCTTAATCAATAATTTTAAAATACTCGTTAATGACACTTTTTTTAAATTCATTATTTCATTAAGGTTAAATTAATCCCAAGGTCCCTATAGTTTTATAGAGTTTTTAATTAATTTCCTTCAGTTAAAAATACTTTAAAAAAGTTCTTATAGTTTAAAAAAATTGTAATTAAATCCCTACATGCTAACAGTGTTATAACTCTTTTAATTTATATTTAACTTAATTGCAAAAATGAAAAATAAATTAATAAAGGTGTTAAAATGTGAGAATCAAACCCCCAACCTAAAAGTCCACCAACAACATTAAAATCATTAAGCTAATAATTATATTTGATATATAAATAAAAATTATATTATATATAACACAAAAAGAAGACTAAAATTGCACATATATTTATTACTACTAAGTTAAATAATATTAACATTAAATAAACTAATGATATTAAAATTAATATTAATAAATATAAATTAGTATATATTAGAGTATCTAACAGCTAACACATTTATTTATTACTTTCGGTAAAACAACTAATACATTTATTAATACAAGTGTTATTAAATTCAGTCAAGCTTTTCACTCTATCAAAATATTGGGTGATTAGTCATTTACATAATCAATAAATTATTAATTATATATTGATTAAAGTATATATCAACGAGAGTTGAGTCTAATAAAAAGGATTAGTTTTACACAACCCGACGAATTAAGATTCAAATCTTCATTAAGAGAGATGTCCATACTTAATATGTAACGATGCCTTAAATAGAATTGTCTTTAAAAAAAAAAGATACTTAAAAGAAACCCAAAAACACAATATATTATGTAACAATTTTTTCCCAAAATTTCTCCCTTAATGACGACTAACATTAGCGACGGTATCTATTAAATGAATGTGAATTACATTATCTAATTACAAATTTACAATTTGATAGTGTATTAAATAAAAAAAAACCATAAGTACTACATTAATTATTCAAAAGTTCAAGAAAATGTATCTAAAGTGTGTTTGGTATATAAATAAATTAATTTTAATTTGACTACTGTATAATTTTGTTTGATTAAATTAATTATTTTTCTTTACAATTTTAAATTTTTATCAATAAAGATTATATATTTTATTAAAAATAAAATAAGGAATAAAATAATTAAAATAAATAGCATAATATTAAAATAGTAATTTAGAAAAGTAGTTAAGCAATAGCAAGCAATGGCGTGGCCGGACGGAGTACCATTGTGATTGAGACAGAGTGATGAAATATACACTGAAAGCGTTAAATGCGAGAAAATGAGATAGTGTTTGGTTTTTAAAAATAAATGGGTTAATAAGGGATTATGAAAAATATCAAGGATAAAATGATATATATATATATATATATATTGAGCTAAGAAATTAAAAAGTGGAGGATTCCTTGAAATAGTATTTAAAAAACGTTATAAGTTTTTTGGTATAGACCACAAATATCCTCCACTAAAAACAATCTTGCTCGACCTAGGTAGGATCGTGATGGGTGGTAAAGCTTTTTCTCCAAATATTTATGCAATTGTATAGCCAAGACTTGAACTCGAAACTACTGGTTAAACTAACTAAAACAATCCTGCACCAATTGATTCACATACTCGGTGTAAAATCTTTCTTTTTTTGTGACTACTCGGTGTAAAAACATTATAACTCAAGTAGTACAATAACTTATAAGTTATGAACTTTAGTTTTTTGTTAACTAAAATGTGTTGTTAAACACACCCTTAAACTAACTAATAAGTTATGAACTTGTGTCTAATTCAAATTTTTTTTTTGCCTTTTTTCCCCCTTGAAAGTACAAGTTGAGCCAAACATATTTAGAGAAAAACTTTTAAAAAATTAAGAAATTTATTTTTTATAAAAAAAAATGAGAAAAGGTAGCTTTTAACAAAAGCTAATTGAAGTAACTTAAAAAAAATGTATATTCTAACTTTTTTCTCCCTCTCATATGAACTAGTCGATGTGGGAGAATAAAAAGAAAGTTTTAGTTTAAGATGTACTTTTAAGAAAAAGTTACCAAATAATTTTTATTTTCTAAAAACTCTTATTTTAAATTTTAACTTTAAAGTACCTTTTAAATGAAAAAAAAAAAAAAAGTTGGGCTAACTATAGACTAGCCCCTTTTTATTTAAAAGTTACTTTAAAAGTCAAAACAAGAGCTTTAAAAATAAAATTATGAAGTTGTTTGACAATTTTAGTTTTTTTTTTTCATTGTCGTGCATCAATTAGTTTAAAATGAGAAGAAGTAAGAGTGTTGGCCCATTAGGTATGGATCTTATTTTTAAAAGTTACTCCAAGTCAATTTTTTTGTAAATTTTTTCTAAAATTTGTGTTTTTTATTTTATTAAAAAATTTAAATATATTTGGCCTAATGTTTCTTTTTAAAAGAAAAAATGCTAAAAAAAATTGACAAGAAAAAAAATCCAAAAAAAATTAAATCAAACACTATCTAAATTATAAACACTCTCTAAAAATTCTGTTTTGTGAACTATAATTGCAGATCCTGTTTTAAATTATTGATAATACAGTATTTTAGTATGTACATTAAGATAAATGTTTAGTTTTATATAATTAAAATTCATAATAGATAAATATATTTAAATATATAAATTATGTTTTAGATTTAACAATAAATAATTTGAATTACGATATAAGGTTATTTTTAATTATTGACAATTTCCTCAAAAAATATTATTGAAAAATAATTTATAGATAGAGATAAAAGAGGATAGATTGAAAGAGACGAATGGTTAAAATGTCAAATATACATATAAATATAAAAGAATGATAGTTTGAAATTATTGATAGAGAAATTTTTTCTTAGTTGCAAAGATATTGTGTGAAATACTTGTTTAAAGAAAAGAAAAGAAAAAATATTAAGAATTTCTAATTGAGAGAATAAGGAAAGTGAGTTACTTACTCTCCAAGTTTGTTTGTGAACAATTCATTTAATTCAAATGATTTGTAAACAGTTCAATAAAGTTAGGTTATTCATAATGTTTGTGTACAATTCATTTAATAAAACTAGTATCTTAGCATGTGTATTGCACAAGATAAATATGTATTTATATATAATTATAATTATAATTATAATTATAATTATAATTCATAATAAATAAATATTTTTAAATTTTTAAATTATATTATAATTAAAATTTATAATAAATAAATATTTTTAAATATATAAATTATATTTTGGATTTATAATAAATAATTCAAATTGTGATATAAAATTATTTTAAAATTAAAATAAATAAGCGATTAAAAAATCAAGTACACAAATAAAGACAAAAAAAAAAGTAATTTAAGATGATTGACACAGATATTTTTAACTAATTATAGAGATAATATTTGAAAGGTATGAAATGCACCTTTCAAGAGAGAAGAGAGATAATATTAAGAATCTCTAATTAGAAAGATTCTAATTTATAGTATAGAAGTATATTATACTTTTAATTTTTTTTAAAAAAAAATCCGAATATATTTGGCCTATCTTTTCCTTTTAAAATAAAGAGAAGCCAAAAATAAAATAAAATTCAATCACTTACCTTAATTATAAACTTTAAACTAATTTATGAGATAATTTCGCTGTATAATTGTTGATATCTTTTGCTTTTCCAACTGGAATCCAAACACGTACCTAGTTTTTTTTAACTTCTCCTTAAAAAAATTTAGGTTAAACAAATTTGTAGAAAAAATGGCTTAATATCTTTCAATGATTGCAGATCCTTTATTTTTTTTGGTTTTAGATCTTGTATTAAATAAGTGATTATATATGCAACAAAGGTGGGCCTATGGGCGGTGTGGAGAGACGGATTAGAACGGAATCCCGCCGATGAAGGATAATTGAAAAGCCGCTTCAATTTGCACTGAGAGACTCTACCAGTGGTTACAGTCACGGAAATAAATTTTCCAAACAAAGTATTTAGAAAATGAAAGAATTTGAAGTAAAAAAAGTTCAAATTTTATGTATTTAAATTTTCATAAAATGTTAAAATGTTCTATACAAACGCAATGTTAGTGAAATTTGATCCCTCCACATATATAGCGGTATGTGTGGAGGTGGTGTAAGTTATATCTACTTTTATATCATTTAACAAATTTTAACTGAATAATTTTTATTTCAAAATTTATTTTTATATTAATTATATTTATAAAATGTTATATTAATTTAAAATTATTTCTCATAGTATACGTTTCTTATATATATATATATGTGTGTGTGTGTGTGTGTGTGTGTGTGTATATGTAGGGAGTGACTCCTATAAAAATACTTGGTTAATATGAAAAATGAGAAATGTAAATATAGATCATAAGATCATATTTGAATGATCAAGATTAAAAGAAAAATACACATGAATTTTTTTAAATGATCATGTGACTACCAACTGACTTATAATCTTGACTATTTATGTATGATTGTATAGCCCAAATTTATATTTTTTATTTCTCACAGAACCAAATATTCTCACAAAAGTCACCCTCTATATGTGGGTACATATATACACACACATACACAACTTTAATATTTTTATATAAAAATATATAATGTTATAATTTATTAATTTAATTATCAATATCTCTACGTTAAATTAGTTCATTTCAATTTATCCAATTATTAGTACAAGAAAAATTTATGTCTATAATTTTGTAATTTATAAATTTAAATTTCTAACACATCATATTAGTTTAATAGTTAATTTTCAATTCCCTATACTTAATTTTTGGATTTGTCCCTGTATATTACAATAATCTTAAAAAACAAAGGTCTACAATTTGAAATTGTCTAAATTTATATTTGAAAAAATAATATAACTTTAAATTAAAATCAATGAATTAAATTTAAATAATAATATTTTAGAACAATTAAAATATATGAACATATAAAATAAAATGAGATATCTAATATAAAAGAAGTCATGTTGATGGAAATCTAGAAGGCCTATGTGGAGCAAAGCTTGAAGAAGCACTACAAGAACTTGAAGGACTCACAACAAGATCAAGAGCTAAGAACTAAGAAGGCTAAAGAAGCTTTGGATCAAGAAGTGAACAACTTGATCTCACTCATGCTAAATCCAGAAGAAGAAGTACTTAAGTTAGTTCAAGTAGTCCAAGTTAATGAATAGCTCAATGTGGGGCAAGACTTTAATTAGCTATTTTTATTCATTTATGTAATTATTTTCTGTTTCATTTTATTTTGTAATTAGGCATGTTGTTTGAGCTTAAGTTATGCGTCATATAGAGAAGAAACTAGGGTTAGCATTCAACCTTATTAGAAGTGAGAGATGTTACTTAAGAATTCTATAAATAGGAATGTACTTCCTATCATTAGCAGACTTGAATAATATTGAATAATTAATTACTTTTGTTAAAGTGTGAAAGTGTTGGCTCTTCTTTTTAATTCTTGACTAGAACCTTCTTGATTCTTAGCAAAGGTTTTCATATCTTTGTGACAAATCCTCACTTGACTTATCACTCTTAAGAGTGTGACTCCTTCATCCCTTTCTCATATGTTCCATTTTTTCTATTTTATTTATTATTTTAATTCTCTTGTTCACTATGTTTTACACCATTGATATAATTGTTTAAACCTTTGCGCTATTTTTTCTTCTGCCTCACTTCTTATGTTATTTCATTTATAATTCTTGACTCTAAGATAACCAATTCAAAAAAGATCTGCAAATCAATATGACCATAACTTGGTTCATATCACATGTAACTTAATAAATAATAATAATAATAATTCCTAAAAAAATTCATTCAAGAATGAGTACTAAAATTTATAGTATAATGATAAACAATAGATTTTTTTTTTAATTTTGAATTCGATTTATGTTTCTCATCAATGATATTTAATTACTTTTTTACTCTTTTTTTTCATATTAAAAATCTCTGTTCTAAATGAAAGAGCTATTTTGTAAAATGCAAATTAAAGTACTTAACTACTTATAACAAGTTATCAGTGTGGACTAGGGATGTCAATGAGGCGGGACGGGTATGGGTAGTAGCTACCTGTCCCGCCAAACAAAATCCGTACCTGTACCCGTCCCGTTACCCGCGCGGATATCCGTTAAGAAGATATTTAATATCTGCGGGTATCCGTAGATACTTTCAAAAAATAAAATAAAAAATAAAAAAATATTTTATATGTTGTGGACAATCATAAAATACTATAAATATCACTTTAAATTTATAAATTTAAATCTATAAATTAAAGAGTTATTGTTTAAAATAATCACTTTGAATATAACTTTTAATTATTCTAACAATTTTTCTTAAAAAAAAATGTTTAAATGCTCACAAATTTATGTTCTTTTTCTCTTGTAATATAATTGTATAAGATTTCTTTCATAATAAACAATTGTTTTAAAAATTTTGGATAAATTTATATAATTTTATCTATATTAATATATAAAAGTATTTAACTAAATATATAATCACGGGTAACGCGTATCCGTGGGTACGGATACCATAATACCCGTACCCGCCTCGTTTATAAACGGGTAGTGGATACACCCATTTAAAATATTTGTGGGTATCCATTTAAGATACCTATTTTCTACCCGTGACAAATTTTATCTATGAATATCTACAAACGCAAATTTTTTTGCCATCCCTAGTGTGGACCGTGGTCATTGGACAAACTATTTTGAGCACATACCTCAGCTCGTGCCTTTAGCTGGTGGATGTACACTTTATGCAGTTGAGTCTAATGTGTCCCGCAAGTGCAAGGTGCAGTTTGAACTTTGACGTTCGAACTTAGAAGGATAGTCTAGTTGGATCGCCTAGCTGTGCTTTATTTTTGTGACAACTGACAAGCTTTTGTACCTATCCCATTCATTTCAGGTAAGAAATTGGATACAAGTACAACTCGACGTTCCCACCACTCACCACTAAGACATGTATGTGCATGAGATTGTGAACTTCTAATGAACTAGGTAGTACTATTTTTTTCGGTTTAAGGCTTCAGAACTTCAGAATGTGGAAGATTAATTAGGAACCAACCAACCAAATCTGTGTCGTACTTACGCACGATCGTCCGCAGCCTAAAAGTAGAGACCTAATTGTTGCTGACGTGTGGCACACAACAACGTACGGATTGTCGGATGCTGGTGTTGTCAACTTTGATTGCTTCTTTCTCTTCCATCATATGTTTCTAGTGATAAAAAAATAAGAACCTAATTTGAATTTTTTAAGTGAATATCACATCATTACATTATTTTTAAGCAATTTTTAAGTAATTTATATAATTTTTACTCTAATGTATATAATTTTAAGTAATTCTTAAGTAACTCACATTTTTATATTTGCACTTTATTTTGTGTCAAATTAAATATTAATTCACCTATTTTAATTAATACGCAAAATTAAAATTTAAATAATAAAAAATATAAATAAAAATTAATTAATTTTTACCATAATAAATTTAAAAAATGATAATTTCATAAAATTCTATAATTAAAAACAACGAGAAATGTATAAGTATATATTAAACAAATGAGAATTGTCACTAGCAAGGGATGGTTGATTTTGCAAAAAATTTATGTAACATTGATAATTAAACTAATTGGAAATTTTGGGACTTGATAGCAACAAAATAATAGACTAGGTATGGAAAAATTGTGTGCAAAATAGTCTAAATTGAGCCATTATTTATACTTGAGTACCTATCAACGGTAATAAAATGTCTTTGAGATCTCAAACGGTCAAATTTCATGTCATAACATATCATCTACAGAGCAATCTAATGGTAATTTTTTTTTTTACTTCCTGTGTCCAACGGTTTAAAATTTTGATAAAATTACTATAGCAATGAATTTGCTTTTAAAAAAAATTAATAATTTTTCACTTTTTTTTTATCCTTCATCGAGAAGGTTCTTTCTCTGTCTCAAAGTTTCCTCTGTGTCTCGCCTTCTTCTACTCTTTAAAGTTTTCATTTTCACAAACGCTTCTCAAACTCTCTCCCTTTGAACCCTTCTCATTCACCTCATCGTATCTTTTCCTCAAACCCTTCTCAAAGTATCTCGCTCTGAACCGTAGCCCGCATCTTCCTACTTTCTCATTGTCCATTTTCAAACTCGTTGTCTCTCAACAACCACCACTGTGCGTCCACCATCTCTGTTGAAGCCCCACTGTCGCGCCTCTGATCTATCAGTGGCTCATCTCCAAACACGCCGTGCATCCACCACATCTGTCAAGGCCCCACTACTGCTTCTCAATTGCCTCGCCTCCAATCTACTACCGCGCACCCACCCACATTGTCGACAACCTCCTTGCACCTTTGATCTACCACTGTGCATCCACCTACGCCATCGACAACCTCCCTACGCCTTCGATCTAACACTGTCGTGACTCGCCGTTAGGACTTTGTTCCTCGTCAGAGCCTCTCATTGTCGATGTTTCGTTGGGCATCTTAAATTGGGTTTCAACACTCCTTTGTATTGAATTTTGTTTGTAGCTTGGTTATTGGTTTTGAATTTTATTTTTTTTTTGAAATTGCAATCATCTGTTTGCCCCATTTGGTTTGACACTAAAATTGGTTTTGAAATTTTGTTGTTGGTTCTTGGTGTATTATTGTTCTTGTTCTTGGTTCTTGATTCTTGGTTTTGAAATTAATTTGGTTTTGTAAATTTTATGCTTCATTGTTCTGTGTTTCTTCTTCGTGTTATGCTTCATACGGTTTTTTTTCCTTTTTTTCTCACAAGTATTGAGACGATTGTTACTGAAAAAAATAATTTTCAATTACAAGCACCAGTTGCTTATAGAAGATACATTGCTTAAATTTAAGCAATTCTTGTTGCCATGTAGATCATCTATAATGTTGTAAAAATTTAAGATGCAGTTTCTTAAATTTAAGCAACTAATAAGCAACTTGCATTAAAGTTGCTCTTATGTTCTCTTCCCACTATGATGCTAGACGCTAGTATTACAAATGTAGTAATTGTTATCATTTTCTATATATGCTTTTTCAGTGCCACCACCAAGACCAAGGCTATGTTTAGTTTAAAGTTACAGAAATACCTTTGTGAATTTTAATGTAAAATTGCATATTCCAATGTATAAAATAAGAAGGAAAAAATTATTACTTTCAGAGTAAAAGTATTTTTAAGTTCTATCAACTTTAATCCAAACATGCACTAAATTGTCTTTTGTTTTCCTTTGCCCCTTGGCTTTTCTGCAACTGCAACGACAAATTCCTTGTTTTCAAGTCATCGATCCACCAAATAAAAATGGTAGAGCTAGGCCTCGGTATATTATAGGTTAGATTGTACTTTTTGATCCCCTTATTTTTTTTTAATTTGTAATTTTGGTCATCTTATTTTTTTTTAATATTTGGTCTTCCTAATTTTAAAAACCTGAAAATTTAGTCTCGTCATCAAATCCAATGCATTGACCATTTGCATCTAATGTTGACCCGGTGATGTAACATCATTACATTGACGTGGAAAATAGTATTTGACATCAAATTATGTTGACCCCACACAAACGATCAACACATTAGATTTGACTACAAGACCAAATTTCTTAATTTTTAAAATTAGGGAGACCAAATATCTTTAAAAGATATAGAAATACCAAAATTGTGGATTGTAAAAAATAGAAGGACTAAAAGTGTAATTTAACCTATATTATATTATATAGCAAATAGGATCAAATGAAAGATAATAAGAATAACTACAGTTAGATTTCTAGTGCAGAATATATATTCAGTTCTGGTTACATACTAGTATATATTATTTATTTATCAAATAAGGCAGTATATTTTAATTAATTAGTCAATTTCTTTAAGTCTTATATTTTCTTTTTTTAACAAGGACATGCTAGTTTAAACTTTGATAAACTATTCAAATTCTTTATCATTATAATATTTTTTAGTAATAATTTTTTTTTTGTATAATATTACAATAACGATAATATTTCGTTTATATAGATAAAAAAGTTTTTATATTAATCAACATATGTTTTATTAATATTGCAGATTGATAAATCTACAGCTTATGTAGATTTATAGAGCTAATTCACATAATTTTTGACTCTAATTTAAAGAAAATATATGAGAAAATAACCCAGTGATATGAAATGCCATGTAATTTGTGTTCTTGAGATTTTTTTATTAAAAACTACATGATTTTACTTAGTTATTTGGGTTTATTAATGTAGGAACTTAAGCAAAGAAAATGAATAATGTCAGGATATACACGAAACTAATTTCAGCTATAAAAGTGCAAGAAGAAGCAAGTCAGGAATCCGACATGATGGTAGGAATCTGAAGAGTGGGGGCCCAGCGGATGGGGTGCCCGACGCCATCACGCTGATGAACATTTGAAGAAAGGAGTGCCCAGTGCTAGCACATTTTCAGCTTTTGTGAACTTTCTTTTTTATTGGGCTCAACACGTTTTTGTGGTCCAGAAAACCCAAACACATTATAAAAAGGCTAGAATTACACGTTAGGGACAATTCTTTGACTTATCTAAGGATGGGAAGCGAGGAAGAGCTTGAAGATTCATCTCTGACTTTGGATCTTGAAGAATTATGGTTTGATTCTCAAAATTCATGGCTTCCTTTCTATCTTCTTTTATTGTCTTTGTGTGTTTAGTTTCTCTACGAGTTTCTAAACTCATTTGGGATTAGGTTAGGATGAACCGTAATTGGAATCATTTGTAATTTGTTTTTCCTTTTGAACCTTTTGATTATTAATGCAATCTAGTTGTTAATTTTATGCTTAATGCTTTTTCTATACGTGGCACCCCATAAAAATTGATTTGTAATTCAAACCTTACAATTGGGAAATTGGGGTTTGAACCATTCCATTTTAGTAACCATATAATTCTTAAACCTAGGGATAGGAAGAGAGGTTGTATGCCTTTGTGTTAATTTATTGCTCTTAATGCTTGTGACTAAGTTTACTCACCTAAGGGATTAAGGTGTGAAATTAGGAACAAAAGGTTTACTGCCTAAGGAATTAGGGTTGAACTAATTTAAAGAAATTAAAGGTAAATTGCCTAATAAGAATGAGTTTAGAAGAGAAGGATGGGGATTTCAAAACCTAACCGTTTTATTCATTAATTTTCTAAACATCTTTAAATTGCGTTCTTTGTTTTTTATTTTTATTAATTCAAATAAAATCCCAAAATCTGTAATTCTTAAATTCGTAAGTAATTACTTGATTGTGTTGGTATTAAACCACAATTCCTGTAGAGACGATAACTCATACTTTCACTTTATTACTTGTACGACCGGTACGTTTGCTGTGATTTTAACACAGATAATTGTCAATGTATTTGGGACCTCGTTTTCTTGATTTTATTTTGATTGATATTTTTACCATAATATTATAAAATTATTACATTGTTTTATTTTATTTTTTATTTTGAAAATGTAAAAGAATCTGTAAAAAAATCAAATGAAAACAGAGTACATTTCTGTAATTATAATAAAAATATATCAAAACAAATCAAATAAACAGACAAACATGGCGTTTTGCGTTTGTAACAACATAACGTCACTGGATAATGATATGATTAAAGGCATCTTAATTAACCATCTTAAGGCCAAAGTACCAATCCCGTTCTGGTTTTACTGCCAATGCCATACAACTTACAAGGGATTGAAAAATCACCACAAACTTCTCTTTTATTGCAAATTTTAGCAATTTTAGCACATATCTATGACTATGTATATAAAGAGAATACCACCTGTTTTGGTTTTCACATTTTTTTGGACTCATTTAACTCTTAACTGTTTAGTAAAACTACCCTACCACTTTAATTATATATTATATAACTGATTTTATTTTATATTTATTTATTTTTATTTTTTAACTTGTCATAATCAATTAGTGTAACTTCTCATAACTGGTATCACATAGGCTTGGAGTGCTTATTTTGCACTAGTATATATAACGTCACTGTTACGTAAAATGATATGGTTAAAGGCATCTTAATCATCTTACCTCTTAAGGCCAAAGTGCCAATCCCTTTCTGGTTTTATTGCCAATGCCACACAGGGATAGAAAAATCATCACAAATTTCTTATATATATATATAATCAAGTTATTTTAAGAGTAATTCTTGATAAGTTTTTCTCTTTAATAATTTTTTATACACATTAAATTGTATTAATTCAATCGTTAACTTAAAAACCTATTGAATAGGTCAAATCAACAAAATTTTATAAAAAAATAAAAATTATTTTATACTTCATTAAATAAATTCAATCCAATATATAATATATTTTTTTAAAATATAAATAAATATTGACTATAAAATTATATAAATATAAATACATATTCAATTTATCTAAAATTTAGTATACATGACGGTTGAATTAATATCAAAATATTTAATGATTGAATTAATAAAATATAATTTGTATAGATAGTTATTGAATAAAGTAATTTTACCTAGAATTATGTACTCTTGAAATCTATGTTTTGAAAATTGGATCGGACCGGCTGGTTAGACCGAAAAACTGATGAATTGGTCACCTAATTGGTTCAAATAAACCACAAAAACTTGAAGAAAAATTGGTCAAAGAACCGGAAAATCGGTAAAATCGGTCTAATCCAGCCAAAAACCGGTTTACAGTGGGTCAAAAAAATGCTTAATACAACATTATTTTGATTTTTTTCTTAAAAAAATAAAAACTAACCTAAAGTATTTATCATTTTCTTTTTTATTTTAAATATAAACTTATTTTTATTACTAAATGTTTATGTGTGTAGTTAAAACTTATATTTAAGTATCATGACATATTTGATTTGCATTTTTGTAGGTATTGTAAATGTAAAGAACCTATAAAATTACGTTTTATTTTTAATTTTTAGTATTATAAAATTATGATATTATGTTTTTTAATATTATTTTATGTATTATTTAATTATTATTATTATTTTATTAATACTAGTTCGACCATGGTTCAACCATTGAACCTTGAACCAGTGTCTTGACAGGTTCAATAATTGATCCGGTTTTAAAAACATTGTTGAAATAAGTTAATCTATCTCTAGAGAGAGAGAGAACAATCTTCATCTAAATATCACAGAAACTAGGAATATTATTAGATAGTGAAATGTGTGTGTGAGAGAGAGAATATGAAAGGAAATTAACAAAACCAATTTGTTTTGAAGGGGACACCGGAGAGACAATAATGCAAAAAAAAATTAAAAAATCATCATTATCTCTCTGAATTAAAAAGGTAAGGACTAAACATGTGTAGTGCACCCAAACCAGCGCATATATTCCTGCTTCGGAATTAATCCTTTTACGGGTTACGTGAGAAGAAAAACTGGTAAAAATGTTGATAGATTCAATTAGTGGAGTCATGTTTAGAGTTTTTATCTTTATCTCTCTATCTTATTGTGTGAAAAATTCGTGAGATATGATGGTGTACTAGTGTTTTCTTTCTTTGCCATTAATTAATCTGTTGAGATAACCCACTAGGGTCGGCCTGAGGTTGGAGTAATATACATGAGGTCAAATATTCTAATTTTTGTAACCATTGTATACCAAAAAATAATAATCAGTTGAGATCAATGAAACACTAGGAGAGAGAGACCAGAGGGCAAAAGCCCAGGGCAAGGAAGAGAGCTGAAGCATAAACCTCAAGCCCAAATCTGAAAAAACAAAATAGTAAATTAAAGAAGCAGACTGGATTGTTGCACCGGGTCCAAGTTTGACATGGGCCTCGTTATGTGGACTAGGGGTAATTGTACTTTGGGGATTATGGACGCTGCTTTTTCCACCCCCTTTTTTAACTATACCTCTCCTTTACCTAATTTTTCTTCTTCTTTTTTTACCCCTCACCCCAATTTAAAAATATCTTCCCCCTACTGACACTCCCCATTACTCTCAGTCTTTAACACCCCCCCTCCTTGTATCCCTCACCGTCACACCATTCTCCTTCTCTTGCACTCTTACTATCTCCTTTGTCATTGTCACAATCCTTGTTACGGACAAAGTCAGTTTTAGATTATAGAGGGGGCCAACTATAATAGAAAATATATTTACACATAAAAAAACTAGTCTTTCTTTAAAAACTAAAAATTACAAAGGTCAATAATAAATAACCTTTAATTCTCACATCAATTGTAACCAAATCAATATAAAGGAATGCTAATAAAGTCATTTAATTGCAAATACAATCATTTATAACATTTAAAATAACAATAACACATTATAAAAGGAAAAGGCTATTAAAAAGGAGAAATAAATAATACTCGAATATTTTGTTTAGAAAGAGAAAAAAAAATATAATTATCTCTACAATGAAGATTATAAAAGGAGAAATAACATATTTATTTAAAATGAGAAAAAAAATGTTATTATCTTCATGACAAATACTATAAAAGGAGAATAAAATGTTTTGTCAAAAATAAAAGCAGATAAATAATAATTAAATTATATTATTTTTATAATCAAATCCCCTAAATAAAAATAATTAATCTAATGTTAAAATTAAAATATTATACATATTAAGAATTTAAGAATTAAAAAAATAGGGGGCAACGCCCCTAAACCAAACATGTAAATATGTCCATGATCCTCCCCATCCTTCTTGCTCACACGGTTCTGATGAGTGAGTGTGTTTTTCTTTTGTCTGATTTTCTATCTTTATGGAAGACTAGCTTCTAAAATGTTATTGTACATTCTGGAAACTATTTTTGAAATGTGCAACAATCTAGAAACTAGTTTTTTGAATTTATAGAAATAAATTTTGGAAACTAGTTTTTTTGGAATAATGTGGAATGTTAATTGTATGTTGATACATCTTATGAAAAATGTGCAGATAGGCAAGTATGGCGCTTAGCATGGAATGCCCCACTTATATATGGGGGCGAGCATGAAACATAATCTTATCTGACAGGGCGGGTAATGAGAGGCTACTACCTGTGCTCGTCCCATTTCGTTGCCATCCCTAAGTGTATCTATCTTGAGTGATAAAAGAAATACTAAGAAAAAGAGAAAATGTGAGAGGTAATAAATGATATGATAAGAAAGGAAATGAGAAATAGAAAGAGAAAAAATTATGGAGAAAGAATTATAAGAAATAAAAGTGTATAAAATTATTATTATTGAACAATTATATATATAATATGTTGTGTGAATATATAATTTTTTCTTTCGAAATGATCTTATATATAGATACTAGTTTTTTAGCCTGTGCATTACACGAGTCAAATCTATTATATAAACTTTATTATTATTAATAATTATCATAAAAAGTGTGAAAAATTATTCATATAATATATGTAATATATATATATATATATATATATATATATATATATATATATCAAATAATATAGATAAAGTTTAATAGTTTTATTTATAGAAAGAATTAAACACATATGAATATAATTATTAACATAATGAAATACATAAAGTTTAATAGTTGTAACTATCAAAATGTATGATAAGAAAATAAAAGTGGACATTTCAACCAATTCTTTCATAAGCAACTTAGATATATAGAGGATTTACAAAACAAATTTATTCAGCAAAATCAATATTAATATTTAAAAAAGTATACTTACAAAAACATTGAATCTCAATGATAAAGGTGAAATCTAAAATATAAATTTTATGACTCTAATTAACTATCTTGAAAAATGCATAGAATCATTCATATGATATAAAGTAAATAAATATCATATGACCATGATAAAATTTAATAACCTTATTTATGAAAGAACATTAAATATGTCCTAATATAATAATTGTCAACATAATGTACTAATATAATTAAAAAATTAAAATTCATGGATCCTTCTCTATCTTGACACGTTTCAAGTCTTTAGTAGATGAAGCTTGTGCGAGAGGATCTTCATTTTGATCAATGTGGTCAAGATTTGAATTGAGAGTTCTCTTCATAGGTGTGACATCCATGTCTAAGTTTAAATCAAAATTATTTTCACTTGTAATAGATATACAATACTGCAATTCAAAGAGCTCAAAATTATTATGGATCGAAATGTACATATATGATAAATTTTGAAATGTTAAAGATCTTACATGTTTACATCATCTTTTTGTAATGATTGTCCAACACATTGATCATTACAACTCTTCTCCTCAAAACCCTAAAATTTTAGATATGTATGTGATGGGGAAAAGAGGTTTATTAATTGGTAAGCTTGTGAAAAGTTTGTAATGCACTATATCTCTAAACCCAAAATTTAATTTAATTATGATTTCTCATAAAAGGTCATGTTTAGGGATGTTTGTTTCAATTTTTAAAATAATTGTTCTTCTATTCAAAAGTTCTTTCAAGAAGATTAAAAGAAATCATTATTTCCTCAAATTTGTTAATCAAACACTTAAGTCTTCCAATGCAAACACTAAACCTAATAGGTACAGGCAAAAACAACAAATTTGAATTCAGCATCTTGTCTAGGAAAAAAAAAAAAACAATATTAGGACCATTAGAAAGAAATAAATATTTCCTTATTCACAATGGAGGAAACTCTATCTGAAAGTGATGAATGATAGTGAATTCTTGGCAAAGGCCCACCAAAAAAATTAGAAAAGAAACAATACTTCAACATTCAAATTGCAATCTCATCATTGTCATTAATTAAAAAAGAAAACATAATCATAAAAAAAACTCAACCTATACCAACAACAGGTACAAAAAGAATGAATCCAAGAGGTGAAAGATGTGAACAAACTTTTACTATCCTGTTTTTATAGCCATTAGAGTGAAACATAAAATTATTATCCATCATTCAAAATTTGAAAAGTGATACAAATAATTTGTTCCAATAAATTAGTGATAATTTATTTGAAAAGAGAAAGATAATTTATCCTAAGAAATCCGAAAGAAAGATAAAGGAATTATTCTCAAATATCAAAGTTACAGAAAGTAAGGGAAGAAGAGAAGAAATCATGGGAGAAGAATAAGATAATTTTTGGAGCAAAAATATATTTGGAGATGGAAGTTACAAAAGATAAGGAAAAAAGAATAAAAACTCGGAGATAATTTGCATAGATGTTGAGATCAAGATTAAGGAAGATAGAAATTGAGGGTTCATCTTGATTTTGCGAAGAGCGTAAAAGAAAAGACAAGAACAACAAATAAGAACTGCAGCACAGGGAACATAAGGGAAGTAGCATGTAGTTTAAAAGAGAAGATAAGGGAAATAGCTTGCAATTCAGAAGAGAGTATAAGGGAAGTTGTTTTGGCTAAAATGAAGAGAAAAGAGTAACCGCAGCACAGGAGCGTGAAGGCCACAACTTCACCACAGAGCAAAGTTTGAATGGGAGTGAATGTGAGAGAGTGGAGAGAGTGAAGCATTCTCATGCCAGATAGAGATTATCTTTTAATTTATAGGGGTGATTGCTGCAACCAGGGCCACGACGGAGACGACACAAAAATATTTTTTAAATGGAGTCGCCACCAAAATTTTATTTGAGGGAAAAATATTAGGAAACCCTAAAAACACGGTCTTTGAAATTAGAGATAGGTTCGGGAGTCGATTACGTGTAGGGAAGGTATTAGCACCCTATAATGCCCATTAAAAATGGTACCTCTAATTAATTGCGCAAAACTACGTGACTTTACAAATATTTATTTTACCCCAACAAGAAGACAAGAAAAAAAATAAAATGTTATAATTTTTACTTTTTTTTTGTATTTTTAAAGATAAGAGAGAAATTTAATTTTTGTTTTATTTTAAAGAAAAAATAATTTTAAATTAAATTTTGAAAAAAGATATATATTTTTTAATGATTTTTATCTTCTTATCTATTTGGTAAAGAGAATCTTGAAAAGATATTTTTATTTTTATTTAAAATTCAAAAGGACTTTTTTTTTTGAAAAGATTTTAAAAAAGAAAAAAAAAATCCTCACACAAGGGTTCAAGTTAGCAAATGGCTAATCATCAAACCCTCACGATCCAAATAATGTTAATGATAATATATGTTATTCAATTAACATTATTGGTCGTTACGTATTTGGATAAGTTTTATTTTCATTTTTACCAAAAGAAAACAACTTTCAATTTAATTTATGTACAAAGTTTATGATAGCAAGTAGCTATTCTATAAACTTTTATGATCTAGGTAACATTGAAAGTATTATTCACCTACTCAATTAATGTTATGAATCCTTGAATCCAAATTACACTTTTTTCTGGAAGTGAATGACTAACTTTATTGAAACAAAAAGTCAACACCTATCACCCCTCTAGGATAAGAAAAAATATATTATAATAAACAAATAGGAAAAAGAAAAAAAATAAAAAAATAAAAATCAACGTGAGTGAATGCAAAAGGGAAACGTAAAATGGAATAAAAACAAAACGGGAATTCACGAATAGTTAAAAAAAAAAGCAATTGAAGAAAAAAGGAAAAAGATAATACTAATTATAAAAGCAAATTAACGTGAAGGAACGTCTACAGTAAAACAATTAAAACAACAAAAGACAACAGCAAAAGTAATGAAGCAAATAAATAAAAAAGGGAAAAATCAATATACAAATAGAAAATAAATAAAAGAAAGAACGATCTATAGTGCTTTACGTTCATTTGAAGTGTAAATACAATAAGATGGGATGCTCCATGAGTATCAGGAATCTTAGGTCGTGTTTATTCAACGATCCACTAAAAATAGGCACAAGGCTTACGATAGCAAATGACTATTTGTAAATCTTATAATTCAAATGATATTGAAGGTAGTATACACTACTCAATTAATACCATGAATCTTGCACATATTAAAATCAATACTTTTTGTTTTTTGTTTTTAAAGTATACATACATAAAACTACGATCAATTAAAAGTGAAGACAGATAAAAACACATGGTTCCATATCAATCACAAATATAATAATAATGAACCAAAAAATGAAAAAGAAGAAGAAAAAAGTTGCAAACAAAGCCTAAATAACCAAATACAAAGTTTTTTTCTGAGATCAAATACAAAGTTAATCAATATGAAAAGGGAAGAAAAGAAAATAATAATAATAATAATAAGCACGAGAAGACAAAACGCAACCCCTGTATATAAATCACCAATGTCATATTATCACCTACATGTCCATCATTTATCACTTATGAAACATTAAAAACAAAATAATAAAAAAAAATGAAAAGCAAAAGGCAAAGACTAGGAATGAAATAAATGAAAAGGTTACAGTGACGTGAACTTCTTGAATTCATAAATAATGAGATGTATTACACTGTTGACATATAAAACAAAAAAAGGTGATGAACGTGAAAAGAACCTCTGGCGTGCCTTGTCTAATTACTTTGTGGTATTTACGGTGGATTCACGTAGAGCGAGATAGCAATCCTCTGTTGATGTCGTGTCTAGAAAGAGTAAAGGAGCCACAGTCTAGAAAAATCAGAACTGATCCAAAAAAAAAAAAACCCAATTTCCTTTCTTTCTTTCTTTTTTCGACCTTCTCCTCCCCTCCGTGAAAGCCAATCCCCTATTAAATAGGCTTAGTCCACTCCTCTCTTTGTAACCACCCTATCTGCTAGTATCCAAACCCCATGATCTCCACTTGTAATCGCTGTCTACCATCACAACTGACTTATTTTCTCTTATCTTTAATTTTCTTTTTTTCAAAAATTTTTAATTTTCAGATTATCTCTCCCTTTTTTAAAAAAAGTGTACCGAATAAAATTAGTTATTCACAGTGATTTTAACTTGTGCATTGCATAAAATAAATATTTATTTTACATAATATAAATTTATAAGAAATAAATACTTCTAAATATATAATATAAATTATTTAATAATTAAAATTTGTAATAAATAAATATTTTGGAACATATAGATTATATTTTAAAATTATATTATATAATTTATATTATGATATAATGTCAATCTGATTATTGATAATTTCTTTTAAAAAATATTAAAACTCAATTTAGAACTAAAAATATTGAAAATAATAGATTAAAAATATGAGAGGTTAATTTTTTTTTTCCTAAAAACGCTCTCATTGAAGAATGACAGCTAAAAACACTCTCGTTGAAGAATAATAACTAAAAACACTCTCGTGCAAGATAGTTATTCTAATTTATATATATAGATGATTTGCGTGTGTATAATTTTTTTTTGGGGGATCCTTACATCATAAGTAGCTTCGTCCCTGATGTTACATGCATATGCATAATAAACCATGCATATGTTGGAATATCAACTATTGATTTTCTCATTAACGATCGAGATTACTTGATACGAATCTTGCCAAGAATTTTTTATCAAATGCATCAACTCAACTATTTATTCATCAAGAAGGAACTGCAATTTTTACAAATTGTATGCCCATATTTGAATTAAAAATTAGATTAAACCGGAAATAAATATAGAAATAAAATCCTAACAAATCTAATTAAATTTAATAAGATATTATCTAATCAATATGTGCTAATCTAATCAAATATAATAAGATATTATCTAATCAAATGTGCACAAATCTACACAAATTTAACAAGATATTATCTAATCAAATTTGAACTAAATCTCTAATTTAAGATTGAATTCAAATTCGAATCTAAAATTCAAATTCGAAGATCAAAATCAAATTTGACTGCTATGTAATTCCCCTAGTGATTGAGCCCGAGATGCTTAAATCACCTTACTAAGTACTTCCTTGGACTTCTTTGAGCAAATCCTTATGATTAGACCAACGAAAATTTGAATAGGATCCAAAAACACTTCTAAGTACGTATGTTATTCATTCTCTTATCATTAATTCTTTATACACTTTAGAGGAGTCAAATCCAAATATTATCTTTATAAATATATTTACATTTGTATATAACTTAAATACATGCATAATTTTTTTAAAAAATATTAACAAAAAATTATTTTAAAATACATTATGTAATTATTATTTTTTAAAAAAATATGTTTTCATCACAAAAGAAATAAGTGATTAACAATAATTAAAAAAAAGTAGATTGTGGGTATTTGAACTTATATAATACAATAAAAGAATTTGCTAATTTTTGTTTTGTTTAAGCTAATAATAATTGAGAGATCCTTAAATAATAAAATAAATTATTTATGTCTATAATGAGATTGGAACTTAGAAGATATATTAATCCAAAAGAAAAAAACAATATCTTCATGGTGTGTGTAAAAGAGTTATTATCTATACAAAAATAATATTTTACCATCATGGACTATGCCATGTAGCAATAACTTAGTCATTTTGTTTCTTGCCATAGATAAAAAATGCTACTATTATTTATTAAGAAGTGCTATTTGTACAACAACACTTTTTTGTGTCTATCTCTCTCTTTACATCATTTATTATATCTCATAATAATAGAAAGAAATAGATACAAAAAGTGTTGCTGTACAAATTGTTGTATATGTAGCATATCTTTTATTTATTTCACAAATATCATTTATGAAAATATTGAGATTTGCATAGATTTTGTCATTCTATCTTTATTATATATATTAATTAGTTACTTTTAGAGTAAATAGTGTATGTATTGACCATGTAATTAATTTTTAAATTGCCATCCAATAAAAATTGACATGTATGATAAATTTGTTGACTTTTACAATAACTACCTTAAAAATCATACCAACAATAATTTCTGATTAGTTGACAGTGTAAAATTTTTATACTGACAATGCATAGAAATTAAACTCCCACTTCTAATAATAGACTTGTGTTGAATTTTTTATTGTTGACAAAAATCTAAATAAATCAAGTAACATATATATATTTAGACTAATAGAAGAATTTCATGTTATCTTTTTAGAAAAAAAATAATAATATATACATTGATAGCGTAAAGAGTTTTTACATTGTCATCTAATCATAAATCAACATGTATAGTAAGTTTGTTGACTTTTTCAGTATTTACTTTAAAAGTCATAACAATGATGATATTTTATTGATTGATAGTGCAAAATTCTTTACACTAATAGTGCAAGAAAGTTTACATTGACAATGCATAGAAGTTAAACTTATATTTTTGTTATTTTCAAATATCAATCAAAGTAATTATACATAAATATATTAAAAATAATTGGGTCAAAAATAAATCAAATGACAACGATAATTACTAAAAGCAACGATAATCAATTTATTCTAAATTTTATTGCATTCAAATCAATCAATGTATTTACATCATTTCTAAAATTATTCTTAAATAAATCAATGTATATATTAGCTTTCTGAATAAATAATGATTAATTGGTTATAATTCAAATGTAATTTAATCAATCAATCAATGTATTTAAATCACTTCCAAAATTATTTTTAAATCAATTAATGTATATAACAACTTTCTAAATGAATAATGATTAAATTAATTATTTTTAAAAGAAATTATTGTGAATAAAAATGAATTTGTATTGATTAAAATTCAAATAATTTATATTGATTAATGGGTTATAATAATAGATTTACATTGAAACTTGTATATAATTAGATTAAAATTAATCTATATTGATTGAAATTTAAAAAATTCAAATAATTTTTTTCTGATGAATTGTTTATAATAAAAACAATTCAAACACTTTATATAAATTGAAACACTTCAAATGGTTATTAAAAAGCATTGTTAGTGATGTTGAATATCATTATTTAGTTGTTAAAAAGTATAATTTAAGAACTTATTGAAAAACATTTTTTTAAAAATAATATAGAAAAGGCTACAATATATTAAATATGGTACTAAAAATATACTCACCTAATTATTTAAATCAATCAACATAAATTCAAACATTAACATTAACAAAAATTATAATCAATCAATCCACTAAGTTTTATCAATTAACCTCTCAATATATGACTATCTCAATTTGTTAAAATCATAATCAATTCTTAAGTGTCAATGTGGTAATTTCAAAATCAATTAAATGACAATGTTATAAAAAATTATAAATTCAAACGTACAATTACAGTTAATATGGAAGAATTAACAATTAATCAATATATTAGAATTTATCAAATAAAATTCCTTGTTATAATAAATTTTTATTTTTTTATTCATCATACTAATTAATTTGCGTTCATATTCATAAACTATGATTTTGATTTATGAGAACATTAGTCATACAATAGATAATAGATATTGTTAATAATATAATATAAAAAAATAATATAGAACGTACATGTAATGATGATTACAATTAGAATCAAAATAGTAATAAAAATTTCTATTATCAATTAATTTTTTAAAAAAGAAACATTCTATATTAGAGATAAGTAAGGAATGACACTAACAAATTCTAATTGGTCCCATTAAAAAAATTTTATACATAAAATTATGTTATCAATTATTTATAGACTTAATTGCACTTTTGGTCCTCCAAGTATTGTAATTGTAGCATTTCCGTCTCTCAAGTTTCAATTATACGAATTGAGTCCCTCAAGTATCACAATTGTGCAATTTTGGTCTTCCAAGGTTTAATTGCCCAAATTGGGTCCTCCAAGTAATGCAATTGTGCGATTTTGGTTTCTCTATCAGTCATTTGTTAAATATTTAATGAATTTTCCTTACGTGACACTAACAGTTGAAGTGGGAGATGATGTGGTGTTGATGGCTAACATGGCATATGACATGGTGACTAACGTAGATGTTGATGTATAGGTGATGTGGCATGTGAAAATAGGAGAAAAATGGTCAAAATGTAGGAGATATGAATCAAACCCTCTACCCTACACTCAAACAAAATGTTAGAGTAAGCATCACGTTAGTAAAATTTGTTAAATATTTAATAAAAGATTGACAGAAGGACCAAAATCGTATACTTGCGATACTTAGGGAACTTAATTCGCGCAATTGAAATTTGAAAGACCAAAATCGCACAATTGCAATATTTGAGGGACCTAATTCGCGTAATTAGAACTTGGAGGACAAAAACCGTACAATTGCAATACTTGAGGGATCAAAAATGTAATTAAGCCTTATTTATAATGAGATTTGTTGTTATTGATTAAATTTAAAAAAGAAATATTCTTGATTAGTAATAAATAACTGGAAATAAAGGTAACAAATTTGCAAGATTAATTGATCGTAATTTTACAATTTAAGTAAAATCAAAAATTAAAAAAATTGAAATTATTGGTTGCATTAGACCAAAAAAGAATTCAGTAGGAGTTGCACGGTAAATACGTTTCTTCATATAATATAATAGATAGATGTACTTTTTTATGTAAAATATTTAAGATTTTGTGGTATTTTTCACCCTATAATATGCTTACATTAAAGTCTTCATTTTTGGGTGGTATATTTAAAGTCTAATTAATTTTCTATTCATATTTACTTTTGTGATTTAAATATTAATGTATTTTCATTTATTTTTTATATGATGTAATTATTTACTTTTAAGTCTCAATTTGTTTTCATGTAATTTTTTAATCTTTGTATAAAATATATTTAACTCTTGTGATCAATATATTAATAAGCTTTCTTGTATAATTTATGTCTGCTTAAGATATAAATATTCACCAAATATAGTCACTTATATATTAATACATTTTTCACATAAATTTATCCATTTCTTATGTATTAAGAAAAATATTAATTAATTTTAAAGAAAGATCAATAAAATTATAATTCATTTTAAAGAAATCATTTTATTAGCTACTTTTTTTAAATTGTTATAGGCAAACAAAGAAATATATATAAAAATTTCCAAACAATACAAAATTGTATTAAAAAGTTCAACTAAAGTGAAAATTTTACCATTATACTTTTATTATGTGTTACTACATCCATGGTCAGAGTTATGAAAAATCTTGTTTCTTGAAGATTTTATTATTCTTATTTTGAAACTTCTTATTGATTCATTTCTTAGTTAGCATTCATGTCATACTTAAGGAAAAGATTGAGAAGTGAACCTTAATATTGAAACCATGAGAACTGAATTATAGGTTTCAATCATGACAATAAGTTTGGTTTCTCGAGGACCTAAGAATTATTAAAGAACTTAATGAGTTCAATATAAATTCAATTACCACGAGAGTAGAATTTTATTTAATTGGGTAGACTTTGTATCATTACAGGAAATATTAGTTACATTAAGATAATTCACCTTCAAAAGAAAATGAAAAATAAAATTGTGATTGTAATTATGCATACACTTAGGCCCAAATATCTTAATTGTCATCACATGTTACAAATTATTTCTTTTTTCTTTTTATCCTTTATTCTCATTTATCTCTTTTTTTTTTTTATGCCTAATGTTAGGACAAAGGACGAATAATAGCTCTTAATTTGTTTAGATTATGCCAAATAGATCATGTGTTCTTAAACAAATTGTATTTGCATTTAAAAGAAAACCCAAAACGTGCTTTAGTGATAAATCAGATGAAGAATCCTGCGTCTTATGACTAGACGAAACTTTACGCGTCTTTATAACATTTTTTGAATATTGTATGTGTTAGTCTGACTCATTTACAAGAGTTCTCGCATTAACTTTACTGAAAAAGTAACTAAAGCATGTCAACGTACCTACTTTGCCAAAAGAAAGCACAATGGTGTACTTCTCTATATGAAAAAGCAAGCATGTTGACTACAACAAGATATGATACGAGAAAAGAAGGATAAGCGGATTGTTTTATCTTATCAAAGCAACTAATTAGTGAAAGACATTTAATGTTGCATTTATGTTCCAACGGACAATTTTTTCATGAAGGCTTAACAGACAAATAAAGCTTTAGAGGATCCCTTAACAGATACTTTTAAGAGCTATATAAATAGCTATGAAGATTTGTACAAAACAGAGAACTGTTTTTGCTGAAGCTTTTTAACACACTCTTAGTTTTTCTAAGCCTTCACTGCTCTTAAACTTCTTGATCTCTCTTGTACAAAGTAATAAAGTCACTAAGTTTTTAGACTAGAACCTTATCATGTATATCCGTCTGATAAGATAAAGCCTAGTCAGTGAGCCTTACCCTTTACCATTTCTAAGTGAAATTAATTGAAGCCTGACGAGACTTTGATTCAAAAAATACTTAGGTTAATTACTTAGAGAGGCATGTATACAAACTACTTGGATTAAGCCTAAAGAGGCTTATGTTAAAAAATACTTGTAATTTCGTATAAGTTATAGCGAAACTTGGTAGTGTGCCAAGAATTGCATGCAGTCTCGGGGTTGAGATGAACTAGCTAGTATAAAAACATTGTGTTTTTATCTCTCTCATCTTTATCTTGCTTATATAACTGTCTTTGTGTTTTGAAAAAGTTTCTAAAACACAATTCAATCCCTCTTCTTATGGTTTCCTGTGTTCTACACCCAAATAATTCATAAAGAGTAAAATTAATATTTGCAATCAATCATCATAGGAATAATATTTTGAGGTCTTAATTGTACTAATTTGTTACTTATATATCTAAAAGTTGTATTAACAAACAATTTTTGTAAAATGATGATATCTTTTGAATTTTTCAAGAATGATTTTAAAAAATGAAATAAAAACATCAATTTGTATTATTAAAAATCACTACAAATAATAAAATATTCTTACATCACAACAACTAATAATATTTAGATTCACTTTCTCTGAAATGAGGTTCAATTCATTAATGGTGTACACGACAATTGTCTCCCATTTTTTATTATAAGACTTTCATCTTTTTATGTTTAATCTGAAGTCTTCACATTTTCTACCTTCAAACAGTCCTGGAAACATCATAAGGGCTTCTTCAATTGTAGAGAAAAAATTGACAAGGAAGTAAGAAATGTTTTTATATAATTTTTCTCGCATGGATATTCGAATGATAACTACTTTTATCACAACATATAATTCCTATATTACCAAGGAAGTAAGAAAGATTGTTTGAAGAAAATAATATTAAAAAAAAAGTGAAAAAAATGTTAAACAATATGAGAATTGAAAAAATATCAATTTGAATAGATCAAATTAAATTTCACACACTAGAGGAATTTTACCGAAGGTCATTGACACAAATGGTTTGACACTTGTGTCCCTTAACCAAGAACTGAGGTTCGATCCTTGGTTTGGAAATAGAGTTGCAACTAGAGGTACCACTTCACCCCTAAAGTGGGTTAACCTGGTGGGAGGGAGATTAGTTAGGTGTCAAATAAAAGTTTTAGATACCTCTTGGTCAGACAAAAAAAAGATATCAATCAATAATAACGAATAAATAACAATTAGAAAGCAATGAAAAATATTAAGAGATTATAATAATGTCTTTATGTCAATATCTTTGAAATTATATATGATACACAAAAGAGTCTCACATACTTGCATATGTATACCAACCAACAATGATCAACTCATCACAAATAACATAAAAAAGAAGAAGGAAAAGGATAACAATTGCATAAACGTATATATAAATTATGCCACAACTTTTACTTATGAAAAATCTATTCCCTGTTGCCTCAGGAAGTAAGGATATAATTGAAGTCACCAATTAGAGCCCATGGCTTATGGAAAATATGTCGTTGATGCCTTAAATGGTCCAGTAGTTGGCATATTGAAGAGTAAATTGGGCTAGAATATACACCTGACCCATACCAGGTGTGGGAGCTCGAGGAAACTGACAAAGTTATGCATTGTAGCATGAAGACTTATAGTTGAATAGAGAATGAACAACATGCTTGCTTCAAAATGCCTCCAAAATGCCCTTAAGCTTCCTCTACTGCCACCATAAAATACCCTATCCTATCCTAAATTTTTTTTTGAGTTGGAGAAAGGAATGTGAGCCTCGTATAGGAACACCAAAGGAGGATTATATTTTAACAACAATTCCCACATATGATAGTGACTGCATTTGCTAGCAAAGCCCCGAATATTTCATAGGGGGATGGAAAAATCCTTAAACAGTATAATTATAACAATATGGAGAGGGTGGGATTATCCTAACAATCAAGTCGACATAGCTTTTCAACCATCTCAACTTCATCCTCAATGGAAGGTTTTTGTGCGACCGGAAGTAGTACATCATTCACAGTTTGGGAGGTAGAGCCATCATCAAGTGGGTTAGGGGGCATAGGATCTTCCAAGAGGCTTAGTCTGTTTTTGGAGCTAACGCTTGCATCTGCATTACCGTAAGTATACCATGGGGGTGTGTGAATTTTTGCAGAGGTGAAAGAACAATTTCATTCAGCACTGTAACTATAGGATGAGAGTGGTTTGCTGTAGGCAGTGCAACGATTATGGGTGGAGCTTTTAGATTGGAACTTGCCGCAATTTGTGGAGCCACTATATCCTTCCCAGCAATCTTGGCCGAGACTTTTGGCTCAGCCCTATTTCTTTTTTTACGTTGCTAAGATTTTCCCGATGCTAGATTTCCTTCCATATATTATTAGCATTGAATGGTTGATTAGTAACCAAAATTCTCACACCTTTCTCCCCCACATCATGGGCATTCAATGCATGGAGCATACTTCCATTTACGTGAGATTTCCTTGAATCACAACCCCTATTATTTCCTCCTTTATTACTTTCCTTACTACAATTTTGGGATTTGATCTTGCACTTCCCTTTTGTTACTACCAACCAATCACCGTACAAATCTTCTTCCACATGATTTACGTGAATAACATGCATAGTATTAGGGATTGCATGATTACTCACGTCACCAACATTCAATGCCCCACTTCCACTGTTGTTGGCCTCTGTCGGTGGCGAGGTAGTTACTGTTTTATTTTCCAGGCAGATTTCGATAATGTGAACTTAGCGATCGCAACACTCATAGATCAAGTGAAGTCCTTCATACTCAGTATTGAACTGATGATTCTAGAACCAAAATCTCCCTACTGTTGGCTGACTCAAGTCTATCTCCATACATACTTTAGCAAATCTCCCTCTTGATGCATCCATGATTGATATATCAACACGAATTGGATGACCTACAGTCAAAGACAATCTCGAAAGCACACTTTCTTCATAGTATTCCATGCCTAGACAAGGGAACCGTATCCAGATCATGGTACTATTAATTTTGACATCTGAGGCCACAAAATTCGATGTCCATAGCCTAATCGTGAGGTATTGATAAAAAATCATCCAAGACCATCCTCCGATCACTTTTTCCCCATCTTTTGCCTAGTTGAATTTGACCATAAAATCCATGTCTAATATTAACCGCATCCACTCCCCTCGCTAGTCTCCCAATGGCCTTCGATCTATCTCTCACAGTGTGGAATCCAATATGCTTCCCCAGTATCTTGACAATCATAACATTTGTCCATGGAAGCCATAACTTCTACAAAGTGCTTTCGCCAATATATTAGTTTGGTTTCAAGTTTCAACCTATTACCATCTTCCAGTTCAATATTGAGCAGATTCTCCCAATAAGATTCATCTGCTCCTATCTCGTAAGTAGATTTTGTGTTCCCAACAACCTATCATGAAAAGAAATCTTAGATTGGCTATTATTCGCGCCTCTATTTGGTGGCTTTGGCAGTGGAGGAAGATTTTGGGGAACTCCATTATTTGGTAGCGAGAAACTCCATGTTAACGTAAGTAGTTTTGACTAAAAAAACCTAATATAATCCAAACTGTTTTTTATTGGATCGGTTATTTTGAATTTAAAACTAAATAAAGTGAATGGTATAATAAAGTATCATGAAAAATAGAAAAAAATGCCTTTCTCTCTAATTTGAGCCTATAAAATGACTGACTTAAATAATTAAAACATAGATTATTTAAGGGGAGCTGTTGTTTGTTATGAAAGAGTTACTATCCAAAATGTAAGAAAAGATATGTTATGAAAAAAATGAAAAATAGTTAGGTATGTCTTTATCATAGTAAAAGGTAGTTGAATATTTAGAAATAATCAATTATATTTCTCTACATTTGTTTGGATAGTATTTTTTTTTTTGTAGTATGTAACATTTTTCTTATTTAAGTGGTTTACACCATCCTCTCATCTTTGTCCTCTTGATCCCCCTACTCTAAATGAAAACTTTCCAAGAATTCAAACAATTGCATCTCCATCTCTAACTCATGGATCTTTCTCTTCAACTCCCCCCTCCAAACAAATCACCTATAGATACAATATTTTTTTTTTTCTTTTAAGTGTCTTAAACCACTCTAAAATAAATTTAATTTTCAACAAATTTGTTTAATTTTATGACTTCTCAAATATAATAATATCTCATGTAGATTTTCAACTCGGCTCATAGTAGTCTAACTTGACTCAAACAGAATTGCCTCCTATGAAAGATACCTGTAGTATTAACCAAAAAAAGAAATTCTCAATTCTTGAATATTATTATTTTTACTCTTTAACATATAATATTTATATTTTGGGTATCTACTCGATCATTCAAGCTTAGTCATGGGCTATTCTTCATGGTATCAATTTGGTATTCACTTAAGGATTTTCAAACATCATTGTTGAATCCAATTTGTGGATTGCGCTAAAATTGATTAATGATGATTGCCTAAATACACATCCCTCACATCCTCTTATTACTATTATAAGATCTTTTAAGCATTAGATGAATCTAATTGTTTTCACTTGTATCTTTAGATAATGCAATGTGATTGCTGATAGTCTATTTATGAACCGGCTAAACCTTAAAATAGGTTGCTAGGCTTAAAGATTTATGATTTTCCTCCTAGTTATATTTCCTTACCTCCATTAGCTGATAGGTTAACTATGATTTTGGTAAGATAGTTGTTTGTTTGGGGTCATCCCCCTTCATTTAGCCAAAAAAAAAAGGTCTAATCTTTATTATTGATTTTACTATTTTTTAATATAACCGTAAAATCTTCAATATCTTTGATTTTATTATTAAATGTGCTTTTTTATCCTTAGTTAGGGATGTTTGTGTGACAAGATTGGGATGAGTTTTTACACTTCTTCGTCTAAGTTGAAATTTTAATAAGGTCATTTATTTAAATCCAAACACAATCTATTTGAGATTCGATAATATATAAGATTCGATTAGGTTGACCAATTATAAAATTAAAAAAATATAAAACTTAAATTAATGCATATTTTACAATATATTTCAAGATATATAATACTAATATATATATAATATCGTGTTATATAAAATATTATCTATTAAATCAAAAAAATTATTATTAATATATAATTGTTAAAAAACTATATTTTTAAGAAAAATATAAGATATTGGATTGAGTTGAGATAACTTGAAGTATAATCTGACTTTATCTTTAAAATACATAAAATTTTATTTTCAAAATTTAAATTTATTAAAATTAATTTCGAATCGGATCGAATTAGTATATTACTAAACTAAATCCCAAATTTTCATTAAAAAACCCCCAAGATTTCGTTCTGGATCTTTATTGCTCCGAGCGATCTTGGGCCCACACATTCAATTTCTCCCTCTCTGACATTAAGTCGATAAGTTCTGAGGGGAATTCAGGGTTTTAATTATTCAACCTCGAACCGTTGTGATTATCCCAAAAAAACCCCTATAAAAACAATAGTGAAAAGGTACATGGGCAGTTGAAAGTTGGAACAGCAGAGAGAGGCGTGTAAGATTCACACCAACCAATTCCCTCGAATTCAGATTCAGTTCGCGACCACGGTGGCCATAGGCAATGGCCATGGCGACGCCGGAACCCTCCCCCGACCATATCGACTCTCTCCCGCTCGTCGACCTCCGCCTCCTCTCCCAATCCGAACTCTACACCCTCTCCCTCTCCGGCGACACTCCTCGCCACCGCCACGGCGACGACGATTCCGTAATCCCCAAAATCGACCGTTCCAATTTCAACGAATCCGCCGGCAGCCGCAAGCAGACCTACTCCAAACTCCGCCTCAACAAACAAAAACAAAATTCCGCCGTTCCCGCCTCCTCCTTCCACATTCCTCTCCACATTCCGGAGCCCTTGGACGAAGAAAACTCTCAGATCATCGCTCTGCTGCAACAACTCTTCGGCATCGAGTCTCTTCGCAACGCTCCGCGCCTCAACGATGCGGAGGACCGCCGCCTCGTTCCCGTCCAGGTCGAGTTCAAACAACCGCCTCCGGAATCCGCGACGTTCCAGAACGTTCCGATTGACGTTGTGGATAGCGGCCAGAGGAAGCGGAAGCGTGGGCGGCCGAGGAAGAACGAGAATTCGGTGACGGTTTTCGTGGAGGAGCCGAGGGAGGTTAACGGTCACGGCAACGGCGAGGGTAACGCGGTGGCAGCGGTTAGCGAGACTGGATTTGTGGTTGACGCGGTTCGTTTGGACGGGGATCCGTTTGGGGAGGAGTTGAAGAGAAGGACCCAAGGGTTGGAGACGGAGTCGCAGTTGTTGGAATTTTTGGAGACTATGAATGGAGAATGGGCGAGTCAGAGGAAGAAGAGGAGGATTGTGCCGGCTAGTGACCTTGGTGACTTGTTGCCTGCGGGATGGAAGATCGTAATTACTCTTTTGAGGAGGGCCGGTCGTGGTTCTGTTGTTTGTCGCCGTTACGTAAGGTTTTTTCTATACCTTTTCCTTTTCCATACGGTCTCTAATCGCATGCAATTGTTCTTTGAATTCAATGACTGGATACTTTGAACTGTGCTTTCATTTTTTGTCTGGCTGCTTTGTTTTTATGTTTGCTTGAAAACTGGGGAGGGTTGTGTAATGCTTCTGTGCAAGGTTTTAAATTGCGGTTGCAGTCGCAGTTTCGTCGCGTTCTTGATATTGTGGAAAATTGTGGCCGATGCAGCCACAATTGCGGTCGCGCTGTGGCAGCAAACACCCAAAAAACCTTGACATTGCGGTCAAAATCGCAGTCATGGTGTGTTTCAAGGATGGAGGATGAAGGATTGGATTTCTGTACTTCATCTTTAACTATATAAACTCTGATGTATGATGCCTGCATCTGAGTTCAGGTGTTCCTACTACCTGAATTGTTTGCAGTCTTTCCTCTCAAATTCAGATATGTCCACGTCCACCTTTAAAATTTGGCTAGGTTTGCAAATCAAAGAGTGTGTAAATATCATTTCTAGGTCATGGTTGTCAAATTGGGATTTGAATCGTGAATCCGAAGTCCTATTTCCTAAATTGTTCCCAAATTGCGAACAGTAAGATTCATGATCAATAAGTAAAATAGGTATTTTAACATAAAAAAACATATGTATTGGCATTTTTAAGTCAAATAGTTCATTACTCTCGAGTCAATTCAGTTGGTTAAGCTACGGGACATGAATTGTAAATGCACAGGTTTGATTCTGCGCAATGTGCTCTGCCTATTTCCGTTACTTTATCCTTTCTCTTCCTCCCCCCCCCCCCCCCCCTTTTCCCCTGGACCAAAAAGCAAATCAAATAGCTCATTGTTGTCAAAATCAAGATCTTACTAAGGATCAGGAGGGTGGTTGAAAGATTGTAAATTGAAGGTTCGTAACACGGATCTTAAGATCCTACCAAAAGATGCAAAATTATACAAAGATATACACATGATAAAAATGACAGATAAGGACAATCTTGTGATTTATAGCATTGAACTAAACTTAAACTGATAATTCATATTCATAGATTTATAACCCATAAGTCATAACTGATAGGTCCAAAATAACTCATAATTAGTCCCATAAAAGAGGAGATGAAGAAGATGGAGTAGAAGAGAGGGGACGGTGTGCAACAATGCTGTAGCTGAGAGCTTGAGATTGAGGGATAGGGACTTGAAACGGAGAAGAGGGGAAAGGAGAAGAGAGTTGTGCGAATGAGAGGAAGAAGAAGACAGAGGGATATGAAAAAAATGATTTTAGGGTTGTGAAACGGGTTGAAATCTTGAGTCCAGATGAATTGGGTCGTGAAACCTGACCCAGAGAACTGATCTCCAGGATCAGCACATCATGGTGCTCACTCAATTACACAAGGAAGATCGCAATCTCAATGCGATATCGCTTGTTCCCGGTCTTGCGTCTTATTCGCCACAGTATTAAGTGAGAAAATCATAGGATCATGCGATCCTACAATCTTAATTGCAATCTTGACAACAATGATATAGTTAATAGAGTGAACTATAAACTTCAAAATAGACCAAGATTCAAGTCATGTCAGTGGTAACAAAGATAAAATAGTGAATGCACAAAGTCATTTGTATAGCCCCTAAAAAAAACAGCAAGTCATTAGGTGATTAATATGGATAGTTCAAGGTGCAATTCTTGTGATTCAAATGATTCAAGGTGTGTTTCAGCACAAAAAAACTATTGTGGATGCGATCTGAATTGCTGTATCTTAGAATTGAATTGCATGAATCTTATCAAAATTCATACAATTCTGATAGCAATGTCTATGAATTTTTATGTAAAGAATGACATTTCTTTGCACATATGCTATGAAAGCAGGAAAAAATGCAATAGGATAAAAATTCTTCTTTTTTCCTTTTTTCTAGGTTACAAATATAGATGCATGAACACGAGTCTAATTGATGAGAGGAATAGGTGGTTTCCAAAAAGATAGATTAATTTAAATCCCATTGCCCTTTCTCTTTGGACATTGTTTGAGTTTATGACTGAATGCAAACTACTCATCTCCTGGCCACTAGTCCACTCTACTATTAGAAAGAGTTTCAAGATGTTAAATTAAATTCTAACCAAAAAGTAAAAAATTGGATGAGGGGCTGATTCAAATCAATTGAAAAAGAAGCCATCTGTGTTTGTTAAGTTTTTAAGTGGATTTAACTTAAATATCAAACATGAACAGCTGGGGCAAGGTGCTAGAAGAGTTCAGCACCTTTTGTCTCTTTAGGAGTGCCTTTCTAGATAATGCCATAATGGTACATTAATCTCTAATTGTGATCCTAAAAAGGGGTAAAATATTTAAAATGTTTAAAAATAACTGGTTGTCCAAATTGGGATTCTTAGAAACAAATAGCTTTGGGCTTTGTAAACTGAGAGACATAATCTTTTCTTTTTATGATGAATGTTTTGCTTAAGAAGTTAATTCATATGTAAATCAATGCAAATTAGTTAAATATTAGCTTAAATAACTTTTTAGTCCTTATAATATAAGGTTGTTCTCATTTTGGTCCTCTTTATTTTTTTCTCTTATTTTTGTCCCTATAATTTTTTTTGTTTCATTTTAGGCCTGATGTTACTGTTTCAATCCCCATAAAATTGTAAACTTTTGATATAGGTCCTCTTATATTGGAAGATTTTTGTTTTAGTTCCTGTTATTTAGTAAACATCAAGTCTGTTTTCCAATCTCTGTTAGTCATGTCATCACTTGACAGAGGCAGGGATCAAAATAGGAAATTTTTCTAAAGAGGACCAAAATGAAAAACAACCCTATATTATAGGGACTAAAAAGTTGTTTAAACCTTAAGTATTTTTGTTTTGATTTTGTTACTGCCTTTGTTTAGTAAGGTGTGTGCCTTTTGGTGTCTCTCTCCTTAATGCCTAAAACCCCCTCAAATGCCCTCACGATTAATATTTTTTTTTAACCAAAAGCAAGTAACAGTGATTATTACATTTGGACCGGTCATCAGCTTGGCTGGGGCATTGGATCAATGGTCATTGGTTCAACTAATAAGCAACTTGCTGAACTGCATAAAATAAAAATGAATATATAAATATTTAATTTAAATAAAAAATAGATAACAGAAGGAGACATTTCACTATAGTAAGTTCAAAACAAAAGCTTACAAGTTCAAAATATAACTACAGATGTTGAATTTGTAGTCAATAATTAAACTTTGTTGACATTTTTGTTGTAACCTTGTGATGATGGGCATTCATGCATTAGTGGTGACTAAGAATTAAATGATGCCTGTTTAGTTGAATGGTTGATGCCTGATTGAGAGTGGTTACTGCTTGTTTAATTGGATGAAGAGAGACTGGAGAAAAAAAAATTGGTGACGGTTTTCCAGAAGCAGAAGGTTTAGCCCTTTGGGGAAGATAGACAATTTCGAAGTAGCTTGGATTCCATCACAAATTTAATAAATTCTCTAAATGCCCACATGACCATGTTTATTTTCTGAATGTATTGGTATGGAAATATTTCCTATCACTTAAATGCTCTATCTGAAATTCATTGAGCAGCATATTAATAAATTCTCCGAACCTGAGTGTGTTAATTGAGGGCATGATAGAAGATATAGAGATTAATTGTAATTTATGTTCCGTAAGAATGCAGCCCACATCAAGTAAAAGTGTTTTGTGGCCTTGCTTAGTTTTTTTTCTTTGCCACCATGGCACCGCCGCAGTCCCACATCGAATCATTTAGGGAGCACAAGCAAATTGCTTTACATATGAAACAAGCTGCTTCTCCATCAAGCATCTTGTACCCCTATGGTGTCTTACCTGGTTAATGGGTGAGAGAGCACAGACAATTAGGACCAATTTTTTTTTTTCAATAGAACTTGATTCGTTCAGGAAAAAAAAATGGCTGAGTCGTTGAGTTTTTCAAAACTCAGATGGGTTAAAAAGGTTTTTACCAGTTTGCATGGCTATCTAAATGGTGACTTCAACCAAACTGACTAGTTTGAGTTTAATAACTTTCGCAAGTACCAAAGATTTTGGGCACAAATGGGAGATTTGTGGGCATTTTTGTTTCTTATGAGGCACACATTATTTAGAAAGGTCAATTTAATTGAAATTGAAAGAAATAAAATTAAGGGTAGTTGAGTGCACAAGGCGTTCACCTAGTAGGGTTTGGGGAGGATAGATGTATATAGCTTTACCCTCGCAAGTGGAAAGGCGGTTTCCAAGATTTGAACTCATGGCTTCTGTCTAACAAGGCAGCAACCTTACCATTGTGCCAAGACTCACTCAAATTGAAAGAAATAAAATAAACAAGCAAAATTAAATGAATTGATCTTAAGTTGGCGCCAGATGTTATGACAATCAAGGAATCTCAATTGGAAACACACAAAAGCCTTACATGTAATGTAATTATTAGAATATATTGTGTTGCCATAATTCTGTATTTTCATTTATTAGGATTAGGCTATATATTCTTGTTAACTTGTATGATTGTACCTTTTGGGAATTATAGAATAATATTCAGAACTCTTTCCTCATATTTCAACATGGTATAAGTGCGGTAGCATGCTCGATGACCTGTTCAGCCACTACTTTGCTGTTGAGTTCTCTAAAATTCGGAGTTCTATTTTAAATTCGTGAGTCTTCCTGCAAATTAATTGTCTTCCATGTCAGTGTCAACCCTTTGCCATCTTTTGACATTTTTACTCCCTTCTATTGTGTTATTCATTCTTGTGAGTTAAGCCCTTTTCTGGTTTTCTTCATTTCGACCGTCTTCTGCTCCACCTTAGCTTCCACTGTGCATTTTACTGGCGTGTTTCAGATAATTTTCTTGCTACCATGTCCTTGTGGCAGTCCTTGGCTGTGTTCCTTATTCTGGCCATCTTTTCCATTGGTTTCTTCTGCTGCTGTGCATTTTACCGGTGTGTTTCAGAAAATTTTCTAGCTACTGTGTCCTCCTTCCAGTGGTCCTTAGCCGTGTTCTTTATTTAGGCCATCTCTTTCATTAGTTTCTTTTACCGCCATGACATCTCTGGCGTTCCCTAACACCTGTGTTTTTGTCCGGGGTTCCTATCTCCTTTGCTGTGCATTTTTTTGATGTGTTTCAAACAACCTTCGGTAATCGTTGCTGATCCCCCACTGTTGTGTCATCATTCTGACAGATATGCCCTCTTTGGTCATGCACTATGAGATCAGAGACATCAACCTACTCTCGTGGCTTTCCTAGAGAAATCAGCCTGGCCCCCGTGACTTTACCAAAAGTATCAACTGGCCCCACAATAGTCCCAAAGAATCATCACAGTCCCTTACAATCTCAAATTATATAGTTTGACTTCTTTTAGCTTGGCAAGCTTTAGCTTGAGGGGGAGTGTTAGAATATATGGAAATATCCAAAAATATCTTAATTATTGCTTAGAATATTTTCGATTTTCTCTTAGGATTAGTTTCCTTATTTAGTATATGTAATTATTAGAATATATTGTATTGCGATATTTCCCTATTTTCATTTATTAGGGTTAGCCTATATATTCTTGTTAGAACCTGTATCTTTTGGGAATCATGGAATAATATTCTGAATTCTTTCCTCATATTTCAACAATTTCACTCTTTGACATTGCTTCAATGCCTTATATATGTGGAGGGTTTTTTTTTTTTTTCCCCAGAGGGGGGGGGGGGGTGTTGTTTAATTTGCCATATAATTTAACAGTAGTTTTATTGATAAATGACAAGGTTTCTAGAAGCTGCTAAAAGAGGAAGGTTTTCTGTGTTTTGCTATTTTTGCTGCTGTTTGGTGTCCCTGGTTCAAGGGGAATTGCCTTTATTTTTAAAATGAAGACTTTACCTGAGTGTTATGAGATAGAGTTGTTTTCTTATAGGGGTGTTCAATAAAACTGGTTTAATCAAACCACACCAAAAATCAAATTGTTAAAACCAGTTGTTAAACCGAGATGGTTTTTCCTGTAAAATACTGTCCAGTTCCTAAACTGCAGAAACTGATATAGAATCGAAACTAATTCACCAAAATGAAACCAGTTATGGTTAAATAAAAACTAATTCAATTTTCAATACCAAACTAATAATATGTTTATTTCTGGTTTTAATATAAATCCTAAGCATGCAGATATTGCAATTTCTCTTAAATTACTTGCATTCTCCTATTTTGTTAGTAATATTTAGAATAATATCCATTTTTTTTGTATGTACGCATCCTTTATCAATTTTCTCCTTGGGAATTGATTTTATTTATTTATTCACTCAAACATCAAATCCCCAACAATCCCATCCTTCCATCTGTTTCACCATAATTCTGTTAACAGAAAAGGCTCATATGATACCATTTCACCTCAAAATGCAGCATTTTTTTTTGTTAAAAAGTTATAGTGAAATGGATGGAGAGATGAAAGCATTGGGGATTTGAAGTTTGAGATTAAATTGATAAAATTAACCCTTAAGGAATGAAAATCTGAAATTGTTTTAAGTATTTACTCTTTACCTATGACTTGTGAAGGATGAGGATATTTACTTTGTCGCAGCTGTAACCTAAATTCTATTGGTTCAAATTATACATATATTGACTATTGCTTTCTTGTGGTTATAACTGTTATTTACATTGGATTCTTATGCAATTTTCCTACTTTGATTCCATTCAGTCCTGGTGGACACCAGTTTGACTCGTGCAAAGAAGTTTCTGCATACTTGCATTCTGTTCCTGGTGTTCAAGATAGAATCCATTTAAGATCTAGTTATACTGATGGTGCTCAGCAAATGTCCAGTAGTATGAGCATGGCATCTGAAAGTGTAAGCTAAAATTTGTAATGCTTTATTTCTTTATTTCTTTTTCTATTCCAATAACAAAAAGAACAAGTTTAATTTTTTTTTAACACGTGCAGAGGGTTGGTCATGTCCCTACTGGAGGCATGAAGACTGATGCCAATGCAAGTTATTTGTCTTTAGTTGGTGCATGTGCACACTTTAATCATGAGAAGCAGGCCCCCATATCATCATCAATTGGAAGTGAAAATTTCAATAATGATCTGGCTTTGGGTTGTAAATTAGGAGATGCTACTGGAGACTTTGACCATCAAACTGAAGATAAGGAACTATTGAAGGCTTATAAGAATGATGGAAATTCAGTTCAGGGATGTTCTCTCATGGAGGATAGAGTTTGTAATGTACACAATGAGAATTTGGTTGGTGCTGGTGATGCTGCATGCAATTTTTATATTCCTTTGGTTTTGTCAACGCCTTTCTTCAATAATAATAGTGACAATGGTCAAATTTCAGATGAAATAAATGTTACCACATGCATAAAAGGTGGCATTAGTAATGTTGCTAGTCAGGATAGAAATACTGGATGCTATGAGACTGTTCCTTGTGGAAATGAGCAAGCACATGTTGGCAACAATGGGCTTGGGCTTTCTGTGAAATTAGTGGAAGAGAACATTCAGAAAATAAGTTTTGAAAGCAGCCTGCTGGCTCCAAATTCTGAGGGGAAAATATTTGCCAGTAAAAATTTAGAGGATAGACATCTTATTAGCTCACTGGAGGATATGGAGATCAGAGATGGAAAGGCCATTAAGAATGACAAACAACAAATTATTTGTAGCAGAGACCAGGCTGAAATTAAAGATGTTCCTACTAATATTAAACTGCGGAGTAGTTCTGAGGGTTGTTCTCTTGTCTCATCGCAGGATGAACTTAAACATACATGTATAAGTAATATGGACAGGACACAGACTTCCATGCTGAAGGACTCTGCTGAGGAAAATATTTTTGATAGTGATTTATTTAGCTCATCTATTGATGAAAGAATATGTGTTCACAGTGGTTACATCAGTAATATTTCTTTTAGCTCTTGCACACAAGATGCTTCTGAGTATGATGGATTCGATTTTGCTTCTGATCTTAAATTAACTAAGGATGTTAATGATAATCATATTCTTTCAAATGAAGAAGGTGTGACAAGATGTTTTCAGGGAAGGAGTTCCTTGAATGACCAACATAACATGATGGACAATCTGTTGCACAGAAGTTCTCAAAGTAACTTATTTGCTCTAACTGGTAATCAGCACCCTTCTGCTTTTCATGATAATGTGAATAATATCTCTGATGGAACCTTTGATGCACTCAAAGCTGTTGATGCTGGTTGCATGGAGCCTCAGTTAGGCATTGTTTCTTGCAGCAATATTGCTGTTGATGCATATACTACTGCAAGCATTATGCAGGGAAAATCACAAGGATGTGTATCTGTTCCTTTTGGTGGAAGTATATTAAACTTTGAGAAGCAAAGTGATGATGGTGTTAATAAAGCAAATAAATCTTGCTTACCAGAGAAGGCTCAGAATGAAGTTGAAATATTCCAAACTGACTCTATGGGTCTGCCCAAATTTCGGTAGCAGTTAGATAGATTCAGATGCCGATGTGGTGACACATACAGTGCAGGAAACAATTCTAAATAAAACATGTATGATAGTTCTGCAGAGTGTGCTGGCAATCACAAGGCTCTGCTTGTATATTCTCAATTTCCTACTGAAGATGATGAGCTAGAAAAGGTAACGATTATATTTACAGTATAATAAATTATTTTCTGCTGAGGAACTGGATCCATTTATGCCTCTCTGGTCAAAGTGATTTTGAATTTCAAGATGAAATTAAACTATGAAAGATATTTTCTTTTAATCTAAATACTTGGAAAATTAATCTAAAAGTAGCTTCAGCCAACACAGAACATGTTGCCATTTCTGTGACTAACTCTATAAAATGTTCCCATAAAATATTAGGAATAAATATTTTAGACACGGATGGATTTTGTAAATTTAAAAAGAAACAATTAATTAAGTTTGTTTCCTGAGTTAATACCCTTGTTCTTAAGAGTTATTGCCTAAACATGCTTTTGCTTTTTCAATCTTGTTAATAGTTTTGGCTCATACTTTCTGGATTGCAATATAATTCATGTCACCAATAATGTCATTTGGGAATAGAGAAAGTGTGTAATGATCAAGCAGACATTGAAACTTGTCTTAGGATTCCTGTAGCAATTCAGTGGGTGGGCAACTAATCAAGAATTAGTCTTAATCCAAAATAACTGAGGTTGAATAAACGGTGTTCATATGCAATTCTATTTTAATAAAAGTTCTACTTATGCCTAACAAGTATCTAGAACTTTTTGGTGGCTTTAAGATGTGTTAGAAATTTAGAATGGCGTTTCTGTGTAGAAATACTTGTAGAATTTGATTCTAAATTAACAGCTACTAATCAATGGTTTTGAGGTTTTGGGTCCTCTGCATCGAGAACATGGAAATGCCATGCTCTAGCCAATTGCAAGAAAGAATATGAATCATAAATAACTATAATTACTCTTGTATTATGGTACCATCTGTTGCTTTTAGGTTTAGGTGTAATCATGTAACTTTGATCAGTTTCTTGCCTCTTTTTTATTGTGAGAATAGTGAAAACAGTTAAGCCAAAGATTGGATTTTACTATCACCTAGTTTCAATGTGATTGGGAGTAACATGTTAAAAGATCTTGTGTTGAAAATGGCGGTGCGAAAGTCGTAATTATTTTGTATATTTTAACCCAATTTGAAGATATTTGCTTATGAAACTTGAACTGAATTGTGTCTTGTTTTCTGTTAAATGCCATGCAAGGAACTATACTGTGGAGTTGTTCTTGTTCTCGGGTTGCATTCTTTACCTCTACAGCGGATGACTTTCTAGGGTTTCTGATTTTCTGATTTTGCTTTTGTTTTGGGACAAAACAGATAATTGCTTGAAGGCAGCATTATTTTGTTGATAGATTCAGCAGGTCGTGCTGGTGGCTTCTCCATTTCAGGGGTTATTTTGCGGTTCTGGTGTGATGCTTTGCTTGGTTCTTGCCAGAGCTCAGATACCGTTTTTATTTTGCAACGAACAAATTTTCTTTAGGTCCATTTTAGCTCAAAACATTATTTTTTCACATCTGGTAGACCGGTATACTGAAATCGAATTTTAGGTAGGCCCTTCAAATGAAGGAACTAGTTTTTCCCCTATTTTTTGAAAGAGAAATACCAAAATTATCTGGTGATTTTCGTCTTTCACATGTGGATCGCACTTTGCATAACCCATTATTGATACTGTTATGGGCTCCCTATCCAATGGATACTGCCTGGTTTATTTTTCTTGTTCACCCCGTCTCCTGTGTTTTTTTTCTAGAATTTCCGTGCTATTACACCATGGTCAATACATTCTTGCACTTTGCAGGAGCATATTTTTTTAGATTTTTGAAATGATTGACCAGGAGTTCTTGTATTTGAGCTTCATTTATAAAATGAGGCTTGCTAAACTATTTTATGGCTGCATTCAATACAGGGAAGCAAAAGCATGGTCCTTGACGGACAGAGGAGTTTATGCCCGTTAGATACAAGATAGAAAAAAATGTTGGCATTAGTAATTATTTTTCATATTGTAAGCGAGTCCCCCAAATAAATAGGCGAATTTGGATGAGATTGCTGGCATGTTGGAATTCATAGACTCAATAGTGTCAGAGAAACCCAAACGCTGCTTAGCACAGCCTTACAACCCTCAGCAATTACAATGTCGCTGTCCTTGACGGTTCAAAGGCTATGATTTCACGACCTTTCATTGTGTGGACGACGCCCTCTTCACGCTTAAGGACCTAAGCTAGCGCATCGAAGGATGTGTGTTTCTCAACTTGTGGTCAAGATCAAGTCGTCCTTCAACATTGTAGACGTTGCCCAACGCAAAATAAACGTCGCGAATGTGCCTCCTGCGACTAAGTTTTTGACACACTTCTCCCTCATTGGAGAAATCAAGGAGGGGCCAATAGGGTTCGACAAGCAGGAAGTCAAGTAGTTCAATGGAGACACGCTTCGTGAACAAGACTGCTGGGGCATAGGCGTTGCTTGTGGATCCCTCAAGAACGTGGTCAGGAGACAGTTGAATTGCAACCTGGAAATTGTAGATGGGAAGTGAGGTGGTGGGTAGAGCCAGTAAAATGGGTTTGGCCCGAATAGCCCGTAAAAAGGGCTGGATTGGGCCTTTAAAAGGGTGGCCCAAAAGGACCTGGGTCATTTTGGCCTTGACCCATTTAACCTGGCAGGCCAATTGGGTTCGCTGGGCTACGGGTTAGCCCTGTAGCTATATAAAAAAAATTAAAAATAAGTAAAAAAGAAAAGGTAAAAAACATGAATATGATGAGTTGTGATGCAACCGTTTTTGTAAGCAATTTGACTATTTAAAGTACATGGAGATGCATCCTGCACATTTGAATTTGAAGTGGCAGTTTGTGATACTAACACAGTTGAGTCAGTGTCTTTAGGTATTTCGAACGAATGATGAATGTTATATGATATACTGGAATGGATCAACAAGGTGGATTTATATGCCATTTTTAACATCTTATATGGATGTTTTGTTCAATTTGTAAAGAGGAGAGGGTGGGAATTTGATCCTCTATTCTTTTGGCTTCTAACAATTTGGTCAATGTCTCTAGATCGTAACAATTAATTTAAAAGTAACACATTATAAATAATGGCTGATATATGCAGCTATATATATAAGGTTTATCATAAACCCACAACTATATTAAATAATTTATGTTTCATATATGCTAACAAATTAATTTTAAATATTTAATATGATTTAAATAATTTAATTTTAAATATTTTAAATAATTTTTGGTAAAAAAAGTAATAAATATAATAGATAATAACGTTAATTGGCGTAAAAAAAGGCTAAATTAGTCTAGTGGTCCATATAGGGCTGGGCTGGGCCATAAAAAACAGCCCACACAAGGACTAGGCTGACCCGACCCGACCTAACCTGATGGAAAGTGTTGGCCTAGGCTAGCCAGGCTGGCCCATTTGACAATTCTAGTGGTGGGGTTGTTTCGCTGATTTCATGCTCATGCAAGCATTAGCAAGGCTCTATCTTAGAGCAATGGAGGCATTCCTTGGATCTCTATTGAGTCAGAGACACATGTTAGTATCACTAAGTGTGTGTTTGTTTACATGTTTAAAAAACTCCATTCTCACTTTTCAATGCACTTCCTACATGAATTCATCTCTCTAGTAACATTCACATTGAACGTGGTTAACGACAAATCAAACACACCTTAAATGTATTCAGTTAGATGATTGCCTTATTTAGGAAGCCAATGGTCAAAGTGGAGCAATATGGTGCTATTGGAACACAATAATTTGGAAGGTTGACTTGTTGAAATAGTAGGACCAATTTGTTCATTCCAAGGTTTTAGTGTATTGGCATTGAACCATGGCTCCTTATAGTAGTTTATGTCAATCCAAGAGTGCGCACACACAAAATTCTTTGGCAAAAGCTTGGACATATTCACACTAGCATGATGTAAGAGCTTAGAATATCATGGGAGATTTCAACTTCTTTCTCTATGACCATGAGAGAATAGGCAGTGCTGATCTTGCTTTAACGAAAGGATGTGAAAGATTTCAAGTAGTTTATTTATGGATTGTTAATTACTAGATGGTGGTTTTCAAGATTTCTATATATGTGACATAGAGGCAACCTTTTTCAAAGGTTAAACAGAATCTCAAACATGGAATGAAGATTACTTTTTCCTGAGGTTACGGTGAACCTTTGCCCCCTTTTAAATCAAACCCCCTTGTTAATTAAGCTTGTTAAATAGAAACCTCCTAACAAAGGTAGAAGACCATTTAGATTTTTAGGTGCTAGGCTCACCCATGAAACTTTCTCATATTTTCTGTCAACCTTTTGGAATAACTTGTTTGAGTGGAATAATAATCTCTTACTACTTTAGGAAAAGCTTAAGACCTGGAATAAAGAGGTTTTTGGAAATATATTCCAAAGGAAAAGAAAGCTCGTTCATAGGTTCAATGGGATTGTCTAGGAAACTTGTTGATGGTCCTAACAGATTTCTTCAAGAATGCTAGATTTCTTTGTGGGAAGAACATAAGAAGATTAGAGAGGAATTATTGTAGTTCAAAAAGTCAAGGTGCAAATAGCTTAAGCAAGGGGATAGAAATACAAAGTTTTTTCATGGAGTAACTATTGTTAGAAGGCGATGAAATACTTATAATGCTCTCCAAAATGACGGTAGACAGTGGGCAAATTCTCCTTTAGACCTTGAGACTATGATGACTAACTACCTACTTCAAAACTCTTTTTACATGAGAGAACAATTATATTTCTAATTAATTAAGAGGTTTCTTTCCTACCATTCAAGATGTCAATGATAATGAGCTCACAAATGATCCATCTCATGATGAGATAAAATAATCTTTTTTTAGCATGGGTGAATTCAAGGCTCTAGGGTTAAATGGTTTACAAGCCACCTTCTTGCAATTTAATTGGGATCTTATGCAAACCTCCTTATGCAAGTTGGTGCAAGATTTATTTTAGGATAACCCTTTCAAGTGGCTATATTAAATGATATTGCTCATCTCTAAAGTGCAACTTGTTTGTTCTATAAAGGACCTTAAGCCTATATGCTCATACAATGTATCTTATAAGGTGTTCTAAAAAATTCTTGCAAGAGGATTAAGGAGTGACGTGGAGTAGGTGGTGAATCCCTTTTAATGTAGTTTTGGCTAAACAAGCAAAAAAGGGATAACATAATTGTAGTCCAAGAAGTCATTCACTCTGTGAAGAGAAACAAAGATGACTTGGAGAAAGCCTATGATTGGTAAAGCTAGAATTTGTTAAAGAACATTGGCCTGCCTAATAAGTTTGTGAATATGGTTTGGCATTGCATTTCTTCGTCTAAAATGAGAGTTTAATGGGGTGGTGAAGCCTTGGGAAAGTTTAAACCAAGCAAGGGATCAAACAAAGAGACTTATTATCTCCCTATCTAGGGGTGCCTATCATATATGGGAAAGTATTTCGCCAAACTTTTAACTATGCTATTGATAAAGTCAATACTAGATTCTCTACTTGGAAAGCCAAGTCTCTTCCTTTAGTTGGGTGTCTAACTTTGGTCCAATCTGTGATGCAAGTCTTCCTTAATAATATAATGCAATCTGCTTTCTTGCCAAAGGCCTTGTGTGATTTGTTGGATAAAAAGTGTCGTCAATTTCTTTGGGGAGATCAAGAAAATGACAAGCATATAAATCTCATTTCGTGGGATGAAGTTTGTAATTCGAAGGTGAACGATGGACTTGGTCATAAGAAAGTTAGGCAAGTGAATTTGGCTTTTATCATGAAGGTTGTGTCGAGTTTAATATCTTGGTCAAAAGACCTTTGGATTTCAGTGGTTAAGTAGAAATATAAGTGTGGTTCCAATGTTATTCTTGAAATTAAAAAGGCCTAGCGAACCTTTAATTTTTGGCAAGGGGTATGTAAAGTGTGGGAAGACATCATTACTAATATAACACACACACACACACACACAAAAGATTTATATTCAACATATATTTATAAAAACATTGACATAAAAAATCAAAATATTTATTAAAGAAAATTTTAAAATTAAATTAAATAAGTACTATTCAAATTTTTTTTTAGAATGTGTTTATAAATATTATATTACAATAAAAATTATATCAAATATTTGAGACATGTTATAATATTTTTTTAAATAATTATTATATATATATGTGTGTGTGTGTGTGTGTGTGTGTGTTTGTCTTCTTTTACTTTACAATTTATTATAAGATCTTTTATGTTAATTATATCATCTATTTTTTACTTAATTTTTATAAAAAAATTTCAATTTTGAACATGGAAAAATGTATAAAAAGACAAAAAGAAATATTAAAGACTTTTATATAATTTTAAAAAGGAATAATATATAAAAATTTAAAAATCATAATAAAAATTATTTTATACACTTAATATATGATTCTAACAAAAGGGTAATATTGTCATTTAAATATTTTTTACATTATATCTTGATATTATTTGATCTACCTCAAATATAAGTTAGGCTAGCACATATAGCACATATAATATCTAACAAATTATTTAATATGTATCAAAAATTGAATGGTATAAAAGTCAATTATACTCTTATCCTATCTTATTTTTATCCAATTCTTATATTCCATCTTATACTATATTGACCACCAAACAAACTTGAGAGTATAATTTAGAGTTAGACAAAAACCAAAAACTACTTTCTTTTGAGGTGTAAAGATCATCAAATTATGTTTAAGGAACCTGAACAACATATTTAAGGAACTCAACTATTTGCCAATTAGGTTGGATTTTATTAATCAAATTTATATTTATATTATGTAATAAATTAAATAGATAAAGTAATATTTTACTTATAATATTCTCATGAGCATAATAATAATAATAATAATAATAATGTATTTCATTCCTATATAATAAACTAGAGAAATCGTTTTTTAAAGTAAATATTTTTGTGTATTTCTTTCTTCACTAAACACATAACTTTTTGTTGAAAATTACTTGTTTAATTTTTGTATATCTAAAATTGTTAAGACAAAGGACAATTATATGACCCTCATTTTGTTTTGATTATGACAAACAAGCTAATGCTTATTTAATCGTCTATTCGCATGCTTTTGATGTACTTAAAGCTTGTGTTGATTAACCCTCACAGACAAAATATATCGAGATCTGTTGGACCAAAAGTTTATTTCGTAACTTTACACAAGAACGATCCTCGTCTTGAAGTTCACGTACCTACTTTCTCAAAAAAAAGATGTCAACATACCATTCTTTGAAAAGATATAACTATCTGCTAAAAAGAAGGAACTTTAGCACACTTGTCAGTACTAAAATGCAAATATGTCTATTGCAACAAGATTCAATACGAGAAAGGCAAGATAAGCAGACTGCTTTATCTTATCAATGTGGCTGATTGGTGAAAAGCATTAAATGCAATATTTAATGCTCCAACGTATGCTTTCTTCTTTATACAGCAACAGATAGAGGATGATTCTAAAACATTCACAACAGACACTTTTGAGGAGCACTATAAATAGAAGAGAAGACCTATGTTAAAGTGTGAAACACTTGCTGAATTCTCTATTCCCATTCACTTCAATGCCTAAATCTCTCTCTCGTTCTTAAGAGAATTCTTTTGAAAAGAGTGCCTTAGATAATAATTGTAAAATTTTGAGCTTTAGTGTATATTCGTCTGATAAGACGCAATCTAAGTGTGACATCTTTCCCTTTAACCATTTCTGTGTGAAATTGGTGGAAGCCTGCAGAGGCTTTGTATCAAAGAATACTTGGGTTAAGCCTGAAGAGGCTTGGATAAAAGAATACTTGTAACTGTGTTGAAATTATAGTGGGACTTAGTAGTGTGCCAAGAACTGGACGTAGTCTCTGGGAAGGGACGAACTAGTATAAATCTTTGTGTCTATTTATCTTATATTTCTCTTTGATTTCATAATTTTTTTAAAAGAATTATTCATCATTTGCCTAACAGACGATCCCTGTCTTCGAAAAAGGTTTAGCAAATAGTTTTTTTTAACAACACAATTCAACCCCCTTCTTGTGTTGTTCCTGTGGTTTACAAAGACTTTTACTTTCTTATTTTTTCTTATATTGATTATTTGTTTATTTGTTTAATTTGTATTTATCTACTTAAAAAAATATCACATTTTCATTTTAAAACTTTGAATATACATGAATGGAATGAATTTTTTTTTTCTGATATTGAGAGGTTTATGTATATTGTTTATAAATAAGTAAAGCCTAAGTAAAAAAGAAAACAATAAATCCTAATTGTTTCGATAATTATGGTAACTAGAAAAACCTAAATCATTGTCATAATTAGGATAATTAGGAAAGCAAATGATTACAATAAATAAGGGAATAAGAAAAAAATCAAGACTAATAAATAATTATAATCAACACACCCTTTAAGTGGGAATATACACGTCAGATGTATCTAGCTTGCTACATATGAAACTATTAGTAAACCATTCAATGACTTTGTGAAAATGTCTATCAATTGATCATTAGAATTTACAAAAAAAAAAATGTAATGATCTCTCCAAAAAGAACCTTTTCACAAATAAAATGACAATCAATCTTTATATGTTTGGTTTGTTCATGGAAGATTAGGTTCGATGTAATGTGTAAGGTTGTATGATTATCACAAATGAGACGTGGATCAAAATTTGCAAAACTATTACTCACAAATGAGTTACTTCTACCAAATAAGTTCACATGAGGTAAAAGTCATAGCTCAATATTCAACTTTCGTACTAGATCAAGCAACAATATTCTCCTTTTTACTCTTCCAATAAATAAGATCCCTTCCAATAAGTACTTAGTAACCAGATGATGATTGTTGATTATGGGGACATCCAACCCAACCTGTTTCAATATGTGCAATAATATTAGTGTGACCTTTGTTCTCATAAATTAATCCTTTTCCTAGAGATCCTTTAATATACCTTAAGATTCACATAACAACTTATTCCAATGACTATCGCAAGGAGAATTTAGGAATTGACTTACAATATTGTCAGCAAAAAATATGTCAAGTCTAGCCATGGTAATATAGTTCAACTTCCCAACCAACCTTCAATATGTACCGAGATTTGAAAAGGGCTCCCTTTGATTTGACATAAGTTTAGCATTCAAATCCATATGTATATCAATAGGCTTATAGTCTAACATCATAGTTTTGTCCAAAATGTCAAGTGCATTTTTCTTCTGAGAGATGACAATACGTCTTTGATTGAGTTACTTCAATCCTAAGGAAATATTTTAGTCGGCCCAAGTCTTTGGTTTGAAAATGTTAGAACAAATGTTGCTTAAGATGCTAAATACCATCATGGTCATTTCATGTAAAGACAATGTCATCTACATAAACAAGATAAATGACTATTTAGTTGAAGACTGGTGATAAAACATTGTATGGTCAGCTTCGCTACAGATCATCCTAAACTTTTGAAGAATGGAATTCAATCTCCCAAACCATGCTTTGGGACTCTGCGTGAGTTCATATAAGGCTTTATGTAACCTACAAACAAAACCACACAACTTCCCCTAAGAAACAAACTTGAGTGATTGCTCTATATAAATCTTCTCTACTAAATCACCATGTAAAATGTCATTTTTTATATCCATCTTCTAGAGATGCCAAATGTGCATGGCAACCATCGACAAGAAAAAAAAAGAAGCAAACATATGCCATTTTTGCAATTGGAGAAAATGTATCATTATAATCAAGCCCAAAAATATGAGTGTAGGCTTTAGCTACAAGACGAGCTTTTAAGTGATTAATCTACCCATTAGAACCCACCATGATTGAGAACACCCCAACAATAACCAACAACAGATTTTCTTGAAGGAAAGGGAACAATAAACCGTGTCATACTAGATTCAAGAGCCACCATCTCATTAATCACAGCCTACTGCTATCTTAGATGAGAAAGTGCTTCTTACACAATTCTAGGAATAAACATAAAGGAAATAGCAAACTCAAAAAATTATAAATAGGATTGAGGTTTCTAGTAAAACTAGTACCTTTGTGAAGAGCCATAGACAAGCCATAGACAAGTTCACAGGTGGTTCAAATGGGATTGAAGTAATTTGAGAGATTGTAGTAGGAGATGAAGTACTTGTCTTGGTGGTGTCAATTTCCTCTATTGGTGTTGGATGGGGACGACAATGATAAAAGACAAGAAGAGGTATAAAAGGAGGAACTAGTAGTACCTGGGAGACAGACTCTTGTGTTGCTAATGAAGTATTTTCAAAGAAGGTGATATCAACTAATATAAGAAACAATGAGTTGAAGGAGGAATAACACTTGTATCCTTTTTGTACTTGAGAATAATCAAGAAAGATGCACTTTATAGTAGAAACCTTCAACTTATCAAGGCCTAGAGTAAGATCATAAATAAAATACGTAAAGCCAAAGACACAAGGAGGAACTTTAAAAAGAGGTTCATTAGGGAACAACAAGGAATGACATATTTTGTTGTTTAGAGAAGAATATGTCATTCTCCAACCAAATAACCAACATTAAGCACAATATCAGCCAAAAATTTTAACGGAGCATTGACATGTATCAAAAGGGTGCATGGAATTTCAATAATATGATAGTGTTTTCATTTTACAATATCATTATGTTGTGTGTGTGAGGACAAGTTGACTGATGAGTCATACAATGGGATGGAATAAATTCATTAAAGGGATAAAAAAATTATTATTTTTTATTATCACTATGTAAGATGTGAATAGAATGCCCAAACTAAAAAAAAAAATATATTATTTTGCATTCTCACTATGCAAAAGTTTTGAATTATAGTAAATAACTCAAAATGCTCTTTCACTAAGAAATTTCAAGTGCATCTTGAAAAATCATCAATGAAAGTAATAAAGTACTTGAATCTTAAGACAGAACTGACATGACTCAGACCCTACACATCCGATGAAGAAAAATGGGAAGTTGCTTGATGATTATATTTGTTTGGAAAGGTAGCCCGAACCTGTTTATCGAGTTGACATGACTCACACTCCAAGGACTACAACTGGGAAAGACTAAGAACTATTTGCTTCAACTTATTCAAATTTTGGATGACCTAGATAATGATGAATAAGGCTTGAAAATTTTGTAGTAGTACAAACAATAGAGGATGGAGTTTGGAAATAGTAAAGCCCATATGATTCATATCCTATGTCATTTGTCCACCTCATACTTTGAACTTATATGCAAAAAGAGTTGGGAGTAAAGATTATAAAACAATTAAGAGTGTGAGTGAGTTGACTGACTAAGATTAAATTGAAAGGAGAATTAGGTACAAGGAGAACAAAATTTAAGGATAACGAAGCCAGAAGTTTGGCTTGACTAGTGCTTATGGCCTTAGCTTTAGAACTACCATCAAGGGTGGTTTGACGAGAAATTTTGGGTTGTAACAATTTTGAGAAAAGTGAGGGATTACCAACAATGTGATCAAAAGCACCAAAATCCAAGATCCAAGATTGGACAAATAATGAGTAAACGAGGCAAATCATAAAATTCCCAATTTATGCAACGACAGTTGAAGTTTGCTAGGTTGCCTTAAACTAGAGATACTCCTTATACTCAACATCTGACATGATGTTTATCAGAGCTCTGATACCAACTTGAATGGAATGAATATTTTTTCACTAATATTCATAAGTTTATGTATATCGTTTATATACAAATAAAGCCTAGGAAAAAAATAATAAATCTTAATTGATATTGTAATGACAATAACTAGAAAAATTAATTATTACAATAAATAAGAAAAAAAGGAAACAATTGGAACTAATAAATAATTATAATCAATAAATATTAGTTGTTAGTGTGAGACATTTTTAAAAGCATTCTTGAGTTACGCGTGCACTCACACACATATATAATGGATGAATAACTTTTATATAAGAATGAAAAAAATATATTAATCATTAAATTTTATTATAAATAGATAAAATTAAAAGCACAAAAATTAAGAAAAAAAGAGTCTTGTAAGTAAAAAATTATTACTACCTCTAGTGCTATATATAAGAGAGGTTAAATTAATCAGTAAGTCCCTGAACTATTTGAGAATTTTGAATTAGGTCCTAAATGAAAAAATTTGTAATTGAGTCCTTAATCTTGTAAAATTTTTGTAATTAGGTTTCTAGGGTTTCCAAAACTATCATAAATTGTCATTTTCTAGCGGTTTTAAATCGTCATAAACTAACTTTAGGACCTAATTACAAAAATTTTACAAGATCAATGACCTAATTACAAATATTTTTGATAACTAAAAGTTTCTAAGTAGTTTATGGACCTACTAATTAATTTAACCTACAAGAAACAAATACCTAATTCATCAAGACCAATAAAAATAGTTAAATTAGTCATTTTTAATTAATAATGTCATAAATTTAAATTTTATTCTAGAAATACCCATAAAATGAAACGATTTAAGTGGTGGTTATGGTTAATGATATTACTCATAATTCAAGGGATAATTTTTTTCAACTAATGAGTATGACTTATATTGTTAATAGCCCAGTAATTGCATTCACTTTCAAGAAAAATGAGTGAATGTCTAACTAATAGACTTTACAACAAATTAAAGATATAAAAGAAAATTGGTAATTAATATATTTGTAAGTTATCCTTTTTTTTTTTTTTTATAATTGTGACAAAAAATTTCTTATTTATTTCTTATATAAAAGACTAGAAGTAGTATAATCTAAATTTGTGAAGTAAATAAATAGACTTCTTATGTTAAAATTTTAATAAGTTAAAATCATATTTAAATTTTATATATACTTTTTATAAATATTAAATAAATTTTATTTATACTAATTGGTAATTGGTTGATATATGTTTAATTTCTCTTTAAGTAAGATTTCATATTTGAACCCACCATGTGGTTGATATTCTTATCTCGAATAAAATTATGTCACGTGTAAGGGACCTATTGTTCTAAACGAAAAAGTAAAATAAAATCTTGCATACTAGATATTTATTAAAAGAAAAAATATAAAATTTTAATATTTAATTCATGAATAAATATTAAATTTAAATACAACCTATCATGTAAAACAATTCATATAAGCAATCAAATAGTCGTACGCGTGAATTCAATATATCACTAAAAAATTAGAAAAGAAAAATTAAAGGTAGAAGTAGAAATAATTAGTGAAATTGTTTGGAGAGAATAAAAAAAGAGAAGTCAAAGACTGAAAACCAACCAAAGTACTTGTACTTTTGAACGCAAAGGCGATGAAACAACAAGAAGAGGTAAGGGTCTATCATCTCATTCATCTGTGTGTGCCAAAACCAAAAGGTTAATGGTAATGCCATTCCCATTGCCACCACCGATCACACTCACACCCACCAACTGATACCCGTAACCTCATCACCTTCTCCCTCCCAATCCCCAACCCAACCCTCTCCCTAATTAAAACCACATAAAAAAAATAAAAATAAAATAACCGTCCACTAAGATTGAGGCACGTCATCCATCTCGCCCTTCCTCTCGCTCATCTCAAATCCATGCTTCGGAATTAGGGTTTCCATTTGTATTTTGTTGACGGTTCGTTCGTCTGGTCCGAATTTCGTGACTCCGAGGGAAAGGGAAAGGGATGAGGATGAGGGTTTGGGGATCGGAGATCGTGTTCGCCATGTTGCTCTGTGGGACCCTCTCATGCACCGCTCAACCGCAGCATAGGGTTTCTCTCTCCTCCACCGTCTGTCCCGTTCACTCCGCTCTCGATTTCATCTTAGGGTTTCCAGATTGGACCTGCCCCCTTCCCGATTCCCTTGGATCTATTGCCGTCACCGAGGTAACCCTTTCTCTTTTCTTGTCTCTCTAATATGATTGTAATTTTGGGATATTAAATTACAAATATAGTCTCTTGGGATTAGAAGCATCAAGAATTCGGAGTTGACTATGTTTGCCTTCGCTTTTTGTACCTCCGTGTGGAGCTGATGCACACTGTTTGTGCCTAATATAGATTGTGTGATGTAAGATTGCGATAGCTGTAAGTGTGATATGGTTTTTCATGGAAGCTATGCATTGGTGATGTGCAGGGAGATGAGGTTTCTTTGCAGAAGGCACTGAATATGGTTCACAAGAATAACCATGAGTATGTGGCTGTGCTGTTCTATGCGTCGTGGTGCCCTTTCTCGCTGGTGTTTAGACCGGTTTTCTCGGTCCTCTCTGCGCTGCACTCTTCAATTCCTCATTTTGCTATTGAAGAATCATCGGTTAGGCCGAGGTTTGTGTAATGTGTTTTCGGTTTTAATTTGTGTTTTTTTTTTTCTTTCGTTTATGGATTCTTTCAATTGAACGCCAATGCAATTCTTGCAGCATACTGTCCAAATATGGTGTCCATGGCTTCCCTACACTGTTCATTTTGAATTCTACCATGCGGGTTCGTTATCATGGGTCTCGGACACTTGGCTCACTCATTGGTTTCTACAATGACGTTACTGGTAAGGCGCGCTTTTCTTGTTCCACTCCTTATCCTTGCATTGGGATTTGTGTGCCGTTATCTTGATTTTTTCTTCATATGAATCAACTGTAATTGCAACTTTTACTTGAAATTCTCACAAGTAACTCGTTCAATTCACGGTGGAGTTTAAATTTGATCATAGTGCTCAATCCATTATAGCTTTCAAACATAAATACAATTACATTAAAATCTGATTTCTAAACATGATCCAAAGGAAAAAATGGACAGCTTTAAGACAAAAGGAAATATGTTGTATTCAATTAGTTGGTTTATCTAAATAGATTGGTTTTGGTTGTTAATTAAGATTAAATCTTAATTGATCACTGACATATTTTGGCTGTGCCTTATTTGTCCTGTACTGCAATGTGTCTTTCACATGAAAAGGGGAAACTGTTGTGGCCTGGGAGTGTGGGGGCATAAAAAGTCCACATGCCGTAAAGAATCTGTGAGTGTGTCTGAATGGAGTCTTTCAAAATTTTAAACAGTTTTAAATACAAGGGAATTTTAAATCCTATGTGGTTAAGCCAATAGACCACAGTAACATTTGATCATTGACATACTTTGGCCATGCCTTATTTGTCCTGTACTATGATCAAGTCATTACTGTGTATTTGACATGAAAAGGGGAAACCATTGTGTCTTGGGAGTGTGGGGGCATAAAAAGTCCACATGCGGTAAAAGAATCTATGAGCGTGTTACTGAATGGAGTATTTCAAAATTTAAGAGAGTTTTAAATGCAAGGGAATTTTAAATTCTTTGTGGTAAAGCCCACAGACCACAGTATAATCCCTGGTTCATCTTCCAAATTTCGAAACCCTGCCAAATCCTCATTTTTGCACCAACGAAATTATCCTGAGATACCATCATCCTACACCACCCAATTACCCATGACTGAACTTGGATTTTCTTGCTCAAAAAAGAATAAGATAAAAAAGAACAAGCACTGAAACATAACATTATGATGGTGCTCTCAACCATGGTAATTCTGAAACTGAACCAACCTACAGAGGCCCTGAATTCATTGTGGTTGTGGAGCTGGAGGTTGGGTAAGGAGTTGCTTGTATTTAGCATGGAAGATGGTATTTTTTGAGAAAATATGATGATATACAATGCTAGAGTCTTGGTGAGAAGAAAGAGCATTGTTTTAAGATTTGCAAGTCGAAAATGTATCGTTGAGTTTCTAAGAGAGGCATGAGGTCGTGGATTTTAAAAAATTGCTCTTAGGGGGAGGAATTTCAGATTCTGTTTTTGGTTAAAAATTACCCAATGAAAATTCCTAGCATTTTCAAAATTCTTTTGTTTAATATCCAGGTGAAGCATTTTATGGTAAATCATTTTAGTTGTCTCAATAAATACATTACCTCTTTTAAATTGTTTGTCCAAACACACTAAGAATTTATTAATCTTGTTATGCAGTAGGACATTTTGTTTTTCTTATTTTCTTTGTCATGCACTAGCACATTTTGTTTTCCTTATTTTCTTGTATTTAGTTCATTATTTGGCTGTCATTGTAGGGATTAGGATTGATTCACTTGATCAACTATCACTTGAGAAAATTGGTCGTTTATCCGCTGATGAGAATCATGGTAATACCAAGCCAGAAAGTTGTCCATTTTCATGGGCTAGATCTCCTGAAAATTTACTGCGTCAGGAAACTTATTTGGCTCTGGCCACTACATTTGTGGTTTTGAGATTACTATACTTATTTTTTCCTACGCTGCTTATATGTATTCAATATGCTTGGAGAAGGGTCATCCAAAATGTTAGAATATGGAGCTTGCTGGAACATCCTTTGGTTTATTTGAAGCGGCTAATACAGTCATTTAACTGTTTGAAAGAGCCATGCAAGAGAAGTAATCTGCAGGAAGGAGCAATGAATGCTAGAGCATGGGCTTCAAAGTCCCTTGCCACCGTTTCAATTGGAGAGGAAAGCACCAGCCGCGGGATGCACCAGTGAGTTGACTGTACTGAGTTTCCTTCTTGAAATTGGAGATTTGAATATACCCCCTATGATAGACTTGGCTGCAAGTTATGCCATGTACTTCATCTTCACAGCCTCGGACCTCATGCTTAGTGAGGTCAATTATGTTACTGAATGATGTAATCGTCCCTTATATGTCCAAATGATCAAGAAATGCTTCATTCAGCGTTCTAGAAGATTGAGACTTCAATGTGTATAGTTTAAATGTAGCAAACTCGAGCTGAAATCTGCAATTCTTTGACTTGTAGGTTTTCTTGAAGGTCAAATCTTTGATCATCAGTTCATAAATTTATTTTTGTTGGGAATGAAATGATTGTAAATCCCGCATAATACTGATTGGATGCATTGTTAATGTACTCGGTGCGTGGTTATTTGTAGTTCAAAAATAATAAGATGGTGATAATTTGATTAAAATGTCATATAGAAGTAATTTATATCAAAAGCTATACGAATCTGTTTGAATCCTTACCCCAGGAGTATAAACACCCTGGTGCTAACCTCCAATAGAGTGTAATGGTGAATTCCTTGCTAACCTCTAATAGTGAATACGCACCTTGTGCTGATATGAGAATTTGATGTTTCCAAACATTAAGAAGTCTCTGCACCTGTTTTTTCTTTATGACAATAAAGTCTCTGCACTTAACATGCTTTCGAGAGATTAGGAAGACAGCGTTACATTAATCAGATGTCTTGACTGCACATAGTTGACATTTGCATTTGAAATCTGTTTTTTGATTCAGTATTTGCAATCTGATGACATTAAACTAGCTTGCAATTATTATTATTTTTAATATGTATTACATTTAGTCTTATCATTTCTCGCACGCAAGCAGAAAATCAGGGTGAAAGCTTAGTTTCGTGTACTTTCATTTCAATGTATATTGATTGCTCTTCATATAGGATTAAAGGGAAATCCCGATGAAATAAAATTTTACCATTTTAAAATAAGTTTCATTAATTAAAAGTTGCAAGAGTTGTCATTCATTGGATGTCTTGCTCCTTTAAGTGAAGTTTACATTAACCAAGGAAAAATAAGTTAAAACTGTTCAAAATTAATAAACCGTCATTTCTTAGGTCACTTTCAATACAAGGATTAATAACATTTGTTTTTAAAATCAACCTTCATATGCTGCAATAATTTTTTTTAAGTGCTAAGTTTGGAGAAGCTTCATAGACCGATAATGTATGTCTATTAAACTCTTTTAATTTTACTTGATTTTAAAACAAACCAACCAACTTGTAATCAACTTTGGCATTTTTTATTTTTTGGTATGAGACTGTAAGTATATTTTTCAAGAGATAATTTTGCTCAAGTCGGATATGACCATTATGAATAACAAATCTTTCTCTTCGAGTATTTAACGTAGTTACATACCCAGGAGTTTGAGTGCGGGGTATCCAGTTATGTTAAAAGCTTAGAAGGAAAGCTTTGTCACTTATAATGACTTTACTTGGTTCAAGCAGAATCATCTCTCGTGAAAGATATTTGTAGTTTCATACAAAAAATAATAATAAAAAAATACCAAAGTTGATTGTAGGTTGGTTTGTTTTAAAATCAAGTAAAATTAAAAGTTTAATAGGCATGCATTGTCAATGTAAAAGTTTTTATACTATCAATCAATCAAAAATTACTTTTGGTATGACTTTTAAAGTAATTATTATAAAAATTATCAACCAATCAGAAATTATCATTAGTATAATTTTTAAGGTAATTATTATAAAAGTTAACAAGCTTATCATACATGATTATTTGTGATTAGATAACAATGTAAAAAACCTTTATACTATCAATGCATATATTATTTATTTAGATTAAATTTGATAGAGTTAATTTTGAATCATTGAATGTAATTAGAATGTGTCTTAATTAATTTTTGTCAAATTTTATATTGAAATGTGTGTTATTGTATGAGAAATTGATTTTAGATATTTGCCAAAATAAGCATACTAAAACTATTACCAAAGTTTTCAAAATCCCATATGATATTTCAAATTAAACTATGAAAAATATATTTTAAAGCCTTATTTTTACTAATGATGTCTATCAAAGCCGTTGATATATTTAAGTTTTGAACTTTAAACTATAAGGAGGGTTTGTTAGAGTTTCTCCCCCCCACTCCTTTTTTGAGTTCCTCACAATTCTTAAAATAGAAATGTTAAATTCTCGTATTTGAAATGAACTTTTTATAAAACATTCTTATGAACATTTTAAAATTTAATTAGAATGTACTAATAGTGTAAAAGTTTTATATATTGTCATCTAATTACAAATCGTCATGTATGGTAAATTTATTAATTTTAAAATAACAACCTTAAAAGTTATATGAAAGATGATTTCTAATTAATTGATAGTATAAAAAATTTAACATTGATAGTGTATGACAAACACATTTTTTTAACCATTTTCCCTATCAAAACAATTTGTGGAAAGGGTAAGAAACCAAGATTCCCGTGAAGGTAGGTAAGCTTTAGGCAGCCTCATGAAACATTGTCTAACATTTCCAAAAATCTTTTACCTTGTGTTTAGATGAAGAATTTTAAGATGATAATTCATTTTAATAGGAAATTTAAAATGTTTTGTAGCAAAATATATTGTTTGGATCAGGAATTTAGTAAGAAATTGAAATTCTAGTAATTTGTAAAGGTATTCTGATTACTTAAAATTATAAAATTTCAAATTTTACCAAAAATATAAGAATTTAAAATTTTTCATACTTACTTTTTCTCACCTCTGTCTATTTTTTCTCTCCTCTTTCTTTCTTCTCTCTCTCCCATCTCTTCTCTCTCTCTCCTCCTCTCTCTTTTCTTTCTCTCTCCTCTCTTTTGTTCTCTATTTCTGGCCTCTCTTTTATCTATCTCCTCTCCCTCTCCTCTCTCTCATCTAGCTCTCTTCACTCTCTTTCTTCTCTCCTCTTCCTCTTCTCTCTACCCTCTATCTCATCTCCCTCTCCTCTCTCTCCCATCTCTCTCTTCTTTTCCTCTTTCTTCTTTCTCTTCTCTTTGTCAATATTAATGTAAAAAGTATCAATATTTATATTTTTAAATTATTAAATATTATTTAATAGTAAAATTATTTGTAAATTATTAAATATTTAAAAATTGACTAATGTTTATTTTAGATAAAGTTTAATATTAAAATTTTAATTTTTAAATATATACTTAAAGATTAAATTTTGTGTATGGTCAAAATTAAAATGCCATATCCAAACTTAGAATTTGAAATTTAAAAAATTTGAATTGATTTATCCAAACAAAACATTTAATAAATGAAAAAAATTCAAATTAAAGCAATTCAAATTTTAAGCATTTCCAAATATTTGAAATTTCAAAATTTCTCATCTAAATACAATCTTAGGCATTTCAAACACACAATATTTACATAAATCATGATTCTCAAGAAACATGATACGTAAGAAATATAATTTTCGGGGAAGATAAAAAATTATGTATACCAAACGTAATGAGTTAAAAAATCTCAGTTTTGTGTTCATGATTTGTGACAATGGAATGACCTTACGTTTGGTCAAAAAACATAAACAAGAAATTGTGCTACATATTTTTATTTTTATTATGCACTAAGAATCAGAGATGCTTTTGTTCATTTTATGAAATTACGTGTAAATGCATGGAACACTACTTATGGTACCAAAAGCTTGTCACTGGATCGTGAAAAACCTCTGAAAAGCCCGAGCAGGGAACCTCCTCTCATTTGGAAAATGGAACAAAGGAAAGAGGGTCCATGTTTATCAAAGAATGTGGTACACAACCGTGGATAGGACCAATCATCCTAGCACTCACTATACCCCAATCAATAACTAGAAGCATATTCGTCTTTTACACAGCCGCTAGGTCTTTTATGAAGAATAAAAAGACAATATACAGCAGATTCTGAGTAGTCACACTTTTGCAGAAAAAAATCAAACATTCTCAAACCACAAAATCTAATCAAAAAAGCAATTTTAGAGCTTGACAAACCCTTCTTTTTTCTTTGACAAATTACCTATTCAGAAAAATTCAGTCAGGATTAACCCAAACAAGTACGTAATATATGTTGTTTGGTCCAGACCATAAGTTGACATGCTCCATAGAGATGTACCTTTATTATTGTTATAAACTGCACCCCAGCATGCACAAGGTTTGAAAGATACCATTACCTGAATTTAACCACAACGCAAGATATATCATCTTTACTGTCTCTTTTTAATGCTTCAGCTGTTAGTTGCTTAGCTGCTTTCTGTGGGTCTCTCGCTCTTCTAGCAATATCCACCGCTTCTTCATTAGTCATTACCTGGTTTATCACATGCAAATTATTATTTTTTGGTTTTTATATTGACCTGTAAAAGCAAGAGGTATGAAAAACAATGCACGTCTATTCACCTTCCAAAGTCCATCACTTGCAAGAATTAGCATCTCAGTATCAACATCTATGTCAGTATTTTGTACATCAGGGTCTGATCGCAAATGTAACTTGAGACTCTTGTCTCCAAATGCACGAGAAACAGCAAGTTGTCCATTTACTCTGGGCACATCACCTTGCATCATCATCAGTAATGTTACTGTAAGTATCTATGTTATGCTGACTTTGTGCTGTCATAAAGGTAATCTCACTTGCACCACAAGCATGCAATAACCACTATATTGTTCTGATTTCACACTCAGGCAAAACAACTTAAGCTCATTGTTGTTGTTGCAATTCTTTGATATTAGTATATGAATACAGTTAAGCTCCATTAGTAAAAACTCAAGATTTTTGGAAATAAGATTACAGTAAAATGAAGAAAATGAATGTCTATGGAACCTTTTATGGATTGGTGACAAATTTGTAATAAACTACTTTTTTATTTGGATACTTCAGGAATTACTCCCATACCCCTCCCCACAGCCCCCTAAAAAGAAAAAGTAGATCACAAACATGGTACAAACTTTCATGTTAAAAGAAAAACAAATAAAAAAACCTCATAATGCTTATGATGTGCATAAGCAAAATTCTTTTCCAAGAAAAAGACAGTCACAGAGCACTATGCAATGTATAAAACAGCTCAAAAAAATTTCTGCACATGAATTTAGTTATGATTTATAAAACAGAGTACATGAATTCATATGCTTTCAAATTCATTATATAGCAGATTAAATGACTGGAACTCAGAAAGAGCATCAAAACTAAGCAGAATATTTGTTCTGAAAGGTTATTTAATCTAGTTGTATGGATGCACTGTTACTTTGCTTTTTCATATGTGACATCAAAATACAAATTCGAGCTGCTTCTCTAGAGTATTATAACAGTGAAATTCACTTAAGCAATATGAGAATATTCTCTTTCTACCACATGGTAGCTACAAATCAAACAAAAGGAGGAGATCCATGCAAGAAACAAGAACGTGAAGGCACATAAATTCCATAAATTGTAATAGTGGAATGGAAGCTTTAAAGTACCTGGCAAGTTGGAGACAAAACCACCTCTATTCTCAATGCTGCCTCGTTCTGTGCTCGGCTCATGGTCTGTAGTCATTTGTACAGCTTGACCTTTTCTTGAAAGAACAGCTCGTGAGTCTCCAACATTAGCTATCCATAATCTTCGTCCATTCATCAATATAGCAGTTACGGCTGTTGATCCACCACGTCCAAGATCAGAACTATGTGATAGAATTTCCTGATCTGTGCTCTCATATGCTTTCGAGATAGAAAGAGTGGGGTCCTCCCAAAATTCCTCCTGGAATATTAAATGAAGTAGAAGAATGTAACATCTCCAATCTGAATTTTGATCAAACTAGCATAGAAAATATATGATAATTTTTTACAATCCTCAGAGTAACAACCAACCTCTCTCAAAATGTTGGTAAACAAATTTTTCTGCAAGTAGGCAGGTACACGGTCACCCAAGTGACCATCATAAATAGCAAATAAACCCAATTCGTTATCCTTTATCTGCGCAAACTTGGCAACATGATAATCCTCCATTGGGTGATTAGCTTTCCCTTTTACAAGGCTGAAACCATATTTTATTGAGCCTTCATGATTTTTCCCCTTACCAGTGCTGGAAGAAGAACGTGCTGCTACAAGCTGTAAAGCAACCAACACAGAAATTGAATAGTCCTGCCAGTTTAGGTGACATACATAGAAGGGAGGATAAGTATTTGATTGCACAACAAAGCCACATTCATTACATTAACAATCCCCCTATCAAACAAATAGAGCCTTTCAGAGTTCTAGGAGCCATCTAATAGATGGTCAAGAATGTCTAAAAACAAGAAACATTTTATTTGATGTATCTAAACCTAGAGCTAGGCTGCCAAAATACAAACTTCTAGGTTAATTGTCTTATAGTAATTACTGAATCTGTTTATTTCCCGGTCACCCCAAGGGGCAGATTTCTAATCCAAATAAAAATGAGGATGCAGACAAAACAAGCATTCTATGAAAAATTAAAATAACTAACCAATCAGGTGTGATACACTAAAATTCTAGATTCAGAAAGGGTGCAGTGAGAGGAAGAGTAAACCATGCCCCCTTACAATAACGGAGTCCAACATAAATTTATAAGGTAATAATGAAGATTTCATAACACTCAAATTTAATAATTTATAGGAATATGAATCCCAGAAATGAAATTCAAGTTTTCCCCAAAGTGAGTGATCAATAACACAACCATATAATTTCTATCAAACTCAATAAACAGCAGATAATGTTTCATGCATAAGCACGAGACAAATAAGAGCAGAAGTTACATTCTTACCTGAGAGTAGGAAGCCTTAAAACAGCATAACTTATCCATGAATGAAAAAGAAAAATAAAGTTTGAGCAGCTTCTTCAATGTTTTCAACTAATTCTCAGCACAAACCACTTGGCTTACACCTTGAATTCAAATTCGAAAAGAAACCCACTTCCTGTGTCCAGAATCACAACCCGTGTGATCAAAAACACAATACACAAAGACAATTGTCAAAAGCAGAAATTTCTAGAACAATCCCAAAACCCCAGAAAAGCCATTAAGTCAGGAACCAGTGCAGTGACACAAGAAAAGGCAAAAGTGAGGCATGAACGAATCTAAACTCACCAGTCCAATCAAAATTGAGAAAGGTTTCAACTTGTACTTGGACTCGGATAGTCCATACTGCTTCGCTTCGTAGTTGGCAAAAGCTAAATTACATATGCGAGTGAGAAGAATGAGAGAGCGAGAACATAAAGCGAAATGATAATTTTGAAGCTTGTGTGTGAGACAGAAAGGAATCGTAGGGTGCTAATGTTTCTCTGTTATGATATTATTATGTAACCGTTTCGGGAACCTTAAGCTTCACAAAGACGGGCATATATATATATATATATATTTCTCTGATGCCAAGGTAAAAGGGTGCCCACAAAACATAGCAATGACTTCTTTCCTGTTGACTTTTCTAGTTTCCTACTGTATACAATAATAATCTTTATTTCTTTCCTTAAAAAAAGGTAAATGGCGAATTTGTTTGCCTCTCCAAAACCTTGAGAAGTGATAATCGTTAATTAAAAAATAAGACTGTTCCTAGGATGAATATTATAATCTTTATGGGTCAGTTTGATAGAATAGAAAGAAATAGTTAAGAAATAGGAAAAATAGGAAAAGTGAATAAAATAAGTGAGAAAAAAAGTTGAAATAAAAATGTTTGGTTTAAGAAAATAAAAATTGAAAAAAAGATAAATAAGTGAATAAAAATAAGCTAAAAATAAAGTAAAAATAACTAATAAATTCTACACCTTTTTATTTTTTTTCTCATTTACTTTTTTTCTATTGAACACACACCTTTTTATTTTTATTTTTTTGTATTTTCTCTCTGTCCACTGTATTTCTCTTTCACCACACCAAAGGATATATGTCTAGTGATTTTATGAGTATTGTAACTTGGATCCTCTGTAGCAGAATTTCTCTGTAGCAACCATGCTGCAAAATCTGAACCATTGATTAATTAGAGAAAATGTAATCAACGGTTGAGATTTTTGCTGTAGAGAAATTCTTGCTGCAGAGGCAGCAGAGTATCTAAGTCGAACGTGGTTTCACATACTGTATATGTATCATATTACGCTCGTGTTAAACACTTCAATTCATGAACTCTTATATTGTATTTTTTTAATTTCTTATTTTTATTTTTAGACTTTAATATCATTCATTAGAAATAACAAATAATAGAAAAAGTATTTTATTATATTTACAATCGTTCATATTCATTTTTAAAATACTAACTTTCTTTTTGTCAATTAAAATTTATGTTTTACATTAATTTTATATATCATATTACACTAGTGTCGTGTCTTATAATTTTGCATTTGTGCATAGTATTCTCACTTTTTGCGTTTATATATAGATTATAAGAAAATATATATTTGGAATTTGTCTCAAGTTTTGAGATTTGGTAAATACACTTATATATATATATACACACACACACACACACAATGATAGTACTGAGGTTAAAATCTAAGATTTCATGCGAATTATTCAAACTCTCCACTACTAAACCAACCTAGTGTGTTTGATAAATAAACTCCTTAGTTTTTAAGTTTTGTAATCAAAATTGATTTTAATTTTTTAAAAAGAGGTCAATGGTCAATTTGTGCTAAAACTAAATTGTTTATTGCAAAGAATTTTCTAAAAGTGATGTGTATCCTGTAAGTTTGTATAAAATAAAATATTGATCTTCATTTACTTTGTTGAGTACGTGTCATTAAAATCCAAAATAATTTTTTAAAATAATAGTACTAGAGTGGTATCGCAATTTCTGATTATAATATCTAGGTCTCTTATTTTACAAAGGCAAGAATACATTATAACGCAATACAATACAATATTTTCTCTATATAAGGCCAATGTGACGTTACTGCAAGTGATTTACGAACTGAGTTCCTCGTTTGGCAGTTATTTCGCGACTCTTTGACGTATTTGTGCCTTAATTGCAGTGAACGTTGGCAGTAAAGTCCAAGGACCTTCTATTAGTGCTCACATATTATATATAATCAACATTAATGTTAATTTAATTGAAAATGAACCAATTTTCTTAGTGCCTTCATCAAATAGTTGAAAGTTTTCACTGGTTGAAGTCATCAAAACAATAGGATCATTGACCAACGAATTGAATTGGTCCAAAATTTGACTATATGATTAAATAACTTTCTACTTAATATAACGTAGTGAGTAGGATGTATCATGAATCAACTATTGAAGTAGATAAAATTAGATAAGTTAAGATTTAAATGCTATCTGTCTAAATATTAAAATTATCACACACTTATTAAAGTTGAATTACAATATAATGTTATTTTATCCTATAAATTCTGTCTATGTTATTTCAGATAATAAATTTCATCTATAATTAAATTCTTAAATTAATAGGCATTTTTTTATTCAGCAAAGAAATAGAAAATACTTTGAATAACCTACTAAAGTTGACCTAATGATGAGGGAGTTAGGATACTATACATCAGATCATAGGTTATAATTTTAGTATGACCTTTGTTCACCAAAAAAACAAAAAACAAAATACTTTGAATCGTAGTCGTTAAATTTTGATGTCTTTTTACCTTATGTTGTTTAACATTCTGTATATACATGTTTAAGCTTACATTTTAAAAAATCCTTTTTATTATTGTGAATTTAGTGAAACTTCCTTTTCGCTTTTTCATTTTTTATTTATATTTATATGTATCTTACTTTTAGCATAAAAATTATGTTTTAAATTAATGCATCAACCTAAAACATAAAACTTACATGCCCAAATAATGTCTTAATTTTTAATATAAGTTAATAAAAAAAATATTGATTGAAGGATCTCATTTTTATTTTATATATACAGATACTTTTAAATAGTGGTCATATCATGTTGAGCATGTATTTATATTGGAGTTTATATGGATGTTTCAATATTTCTAGTTGCATTTCATAATACATTTCTTCTATTTTTAAATTTTTACACTAATATTAATTAGAATACAATCATATATAATTAAATAAATTATAGCATTTTAATGTTTACAATACTTACGCTTAATTTTTAACTCATTAATTCTCTCTTTTCCGTTAATCTTCTATTATGTATTAACTTTAGATTAATTTATCCTACCAGGATTGGCTTAGTGATAGGAGATTTAAGTAGTTTACATGATGTCCTAGGTGCAAATCTTATTGCTTTCATTGTACGCTAAAAACTTTAGATTAATTTTATTGTTTATATATTATATTATAATTTTAATCATGTTGTATCTTATAATTTGTAAAACTTATTATATCTTTATGTTTGTGTTATATTGTATCTATGTCTCATTCCCATATTATATCTATGATTTCTTGGTCAAAATGTATTTACATTTGAGACCCATCCCTCAAATATTTTTTGATCTACCCCCTAATTATATGTAATTGAAAAAAAAGCGCCATAGTCGGGGGATAAGGCTGCGCTTGTCCCCGTTCATCGTAAGTTGGTTCAAATAAGATTTTTATGGTGCATTTTATTTTTAGAGGACCACATGAAGTACTATCTGTCTGACAAATGGACAAAAATCATAGTCATGTTCAAAAGATAACTGCTAGCTTTTACCTTTCAAAAGCATTGGAAGAAGTCAAAGCAGGCCGTCTTTTGATTCTTTTGCCATTTTCTCTTTCTCTAATTTCATAGCGCCATTTTTGCAGGCTGCAAGTTTACTTTAATTTTATGGGGAGGTTTCGTTTCACATTCAAATTTCAAACCCATCCTTTTATTCAAAACATTTGCATTCCATTTGCTAATTTTGATTGATTCCCCCATATCATCAAGTTGCTAATTTAATGTCGCAACATTGCTCCATTCACTATATATTGGCTTTCAATAAATTAATTAATATGCTCTTTCAGTTAGTGCTGAAGTTTGCATCCAAAGCATCTTTCTGTATATTTTCTCTAGCATTTCCAAAACAGCTAGTTGTGAAGCAGCTGATGACATGCATACTTTAATATGAAATTCGCTTTCAGATTTCAACTTGAGTAAATTTAGAAACTGCATAAATTCGCAGGTTCTTCCTTATCTCATAATATACATTAAGATGAGACGAGGGACTTTAAGTAATCACTGCCGTAATGGTTTAGTGGCAAGTAGCTATTACATTGCTCTAGGCTTTAAGTGATTGAGGTTGACTTATTGTTATAGGACAGTACCCTAACCCATAAAGTGGAATCCAATGCTTTGATTGGTAGGAAATTAAGAGGGGAAAAACAAAAGAAGAAATAATTCCTTCCAGGATTCTTAAAGAGACGAAACACACTCCCAAAATAGGCCAATGGACAAATATATAAGCCACTAGATTCATCATTCACGAGTAGTGATAGGCTTTATGTCCGGATTTCTAGCTTCATTATTCCATGATTCTCATTCTCTTAAGGCACCGCGAATCACTAATTGTCCACTAAACCCGTGGAGTATATGAGCACTTTTTGTGCTTCTATAAAAACATTAAATAGATAGGGGTTCAAGAAATACAGAAATTAATGAGCCGCGAATGAGATTGTGTATTTGTGTATTCACATTTATGAAGTCAATAATAAGATCTTGGTGCATTACTAATGGCCAACTTAATTTTGACACTGATACAAATATGCCCTTGACTTTCACGGTCAATAAACTTCTAAAAACAAATTTGTGGTGTTTATACGAGAAAATCAAGTTGATGACTTTCTTCGTTTGCCTTTTTAGTTGCTTGGAAGGCCTTGCCAAATGGAATTAAGCTTGTTTTTAGGACGAACCAGACCTATCATGCACCTAGGTTACAAGAGAAAACTCTTGTACCTCATCTCATGGAGCTTGAAAAAACTCTTTAAACAATTAGTTGTTAATTTGTTATGTAACATTAGCTTGCCATCCAACATATGTTTTAAATAATACGGAATCCAATAAGATTGAAATAAATATTACAAGAAAAAAAAATACAACTTTAAGCTCTATCATTGTACGCTAAGGTAAGAATCTCTTGGCTCAATTAAGTTCGGTTAAATAACTTTAAGCATTTTAGAGCAATAATTTAAATGCATACTAGTATTTTAGCCTATGTATTGTATAAAATAAATGTTTATTTTATATAATTAAAATTTGTAATATTTTTTAATATATAATTTATATTTTGGATTTGTACCCTCCATGTCTCTTGACTAAGGTAAGCTCGAAAATTTGCCCCTTCGCCTCTTGGCTTAAAGTTGGAGGGTTGTGTATCCTCCATATCTCTCGATTGAGGTGTGAGCTCCAAAATTAGCCTCTTCACCTCTTGTCTTAAGATTAGAGAGTTGTGTACTCTCCATGTCCCTCAACCAAGGTGGAAGCTTGGAAATTAGCCTTTTGGCTCCATGTTGAAGGGTTGTGTACCCTCCATGACCCTCAACCAAGGTGTGAGCTCGAAAATTAAACTATTTGCCTTTGGGCTTAAGGCTAAAGGGTTATGTACCCTTTGAGTGCCTTGACCAATTTGTTCTTAATACTTGGTGGAATTTTATCTCCTTGGCGTGGAGTCGAGGTCTTGCAACTAAGGTGCATGTTTTTGGCTTATTGTCGCATATCCTCGATTGAGAGCCGTGGCCATTGTACGTCGCAAAGATCGAATTATTACTAAACATCCTTGATAGGATAATGTGTCCCTTTGAACGATTGTGAGACGAAGACATCAATCACCCTGATATTGCAGGGGGGTGTTGCACCCATGATATAGGGAAACCCTCCCCCACGATACAAGAAAACCAGCTCCCACGATAGTAGAGGTTTTTGTTAGTTGTAACCAACTAAGGATAAAAGGTCAATGTTGCAACCGAGGTTGCGGTGGGACAACGAAAAAGAGTTTTAAAAACAAGGAGTCACTACTAAGGTTTATTAGGAAAAATATTGGAAAAACCCTTTGATATAAAATTGATCTTGGAAACCAAATTTTGAGTTCGGGAGTCGATTACGTGCAAGGAAGGTGTTAGCACCCTACAACATCCGTCCTAAAGGTGGTTACCTCTAATTAATTAATCAAATAATTGATAACTTTTAAAATATTTATCTCACCCTAAAATGAATACAGCAAAAAGAAATATTTTATTCAATACAAAAAATAAATTTTCCTTTTTTAATCTTAAATTTTATAGTTTTTGAGATCGACAAAAGTGGCCTCTTGCTCCTACGTATCTCCTAGTGCAATGGAGAATCAGACTCATGTAGTTCTTTTGGTAGAAAATATTTGTGCGTTGATATTTTTTAATTATTTTTATTATTATTAAATTTTAGAATTTCTGAACCGTCACGACTTATACGTCCTACAATATAAATTGACAGAGGTGTACACCTAAGCCAATTCATTATTTTAATCTTTGATTTGATATTTTTATTATTTTGTTATTTATTATTGTTATATTTTTCTTTACATGGTTTAATTTGATTTAGCATTTTATTTTTAGAGAAGGGATTTAAGACCTTAAGCTGTATAACTTATGGCTCAAAATCCTAAAATTAAGAAGATGTCACATCCAATTAACCTTTTTTTATTGGAGATTTCTTGTGATTTTATTAACATTAATTATGTTATAAATACTAACTTATGAAATATTATTATTTTTTTATTTTATTTTGTTACTGTTACTAACTTTGTCATTTTGTTATCATTTTATTGTAAATGAAAAGCTTAATTTATAAGACAGGGTCCAAATAGTTTCGTCGCAAATTAAGTTTACGTTTTTTCCTATTTTGCAATATATTTCTTTTTATTTGTTATTTCCACTTGTTAATTCCAAAATCCCTTACGTCGGAAAGCAAGCTCATGACCGAATTTATTTGGGAACAATATAAATCTAATCTACAGTAGAAGATATCAATATATCAGTATGCACCAAGCCCAAAGATCGATCCATAAAAAAACGAAACAAAAAAGGAGAAATAAATCAAATAGTAAATAAGTAAAATAGAATGAAAGAAATAAAAAGGTGTGAACAAAATTAGGTGTTCATAGTCAATAATAATAATAATAACCCTAGGGCAAACTACATTTTTTGAATGCTTTGAGCACAAGCCATCTTCGATTATCCTCTAAAGGTGACTTGTGACAAGACCACGATTTATAATGAATAATTTAACTTGTAATATAATATTACTGTTGACTATTAACATTTTTTTTTTAAATTATTGAAATTCAATTTAGTTATAGAGAAAAAAATAGGGTAAATTAAAAAGGATATTAGTTAAGAAGATTAAGTATATAGATAAAAATAGAAGGAGAATAATTTAAAATAATTAAAAGAGAATTTTTTTTTTACTAGTTGTAGAGATAGGTGTGAAATGTACTTGGGAGATTATTGAGAATATCTAATGAATAGGGTGAGAAGGGTGAAAGTCTCATTCTCCAAATTGTACTTGGGAAGGCATTCCACGTAGACATTTTCACTTATACTTTTTTTTTTTTTAAAAGGAAACTATAATTGTACCTTCACTAACTGGAAAAATATAAAGCAAAGACCTCGCTGTAGCTGCAATGAACATTCTTGTTCGGTTTAAAGTCATCATAGCTGGTTAAATAAAGTGCCTCCACGGTCATCTTACTACAATTTTCATTATAGTACTTTGTACATAGCAAATGAATAGAACAAAGCTTATATCAAGGTGCAACTTCAGAGGAGGGATGACGATGAGTAAGGTTTGGGTAGGATATTATGGTACCCATCCTTATATCTGCGTTTAAAAAAAATACCTGTGTCCGGTCCCGTACTAGCATGGATAACAACTTTAATCTCCATCCTCGTATCTACTGGGTATCTATATATCCATACTCATACCCGCACCCATTACCTGCACCTTTGTTAATTGTAGAGTAGTGACAAAAAAAAAAAAACTAAGGTTTTAGGTGAATTTTATATTCAATATTTAATTTGATAAACTCATCAAAACTCATTTTATTTTTTTATTAGCTACGAAATTATTTATCAAAGTTTTATAATTAAGTATTTCAAACATTTTACTATAAATATATAAAGACAAATTCATTTAATATATTCTTTAATATAGTTAATATCAAATAAAATTTGAATAACTTGAATTTTAAAAAACCACGTTTGGACAATAACAATAATTATATGAATTGTCAATAATATTTTAGATGCAATGCATGTATTTGAAAAAAAAATATAACCTTTTTATATAATTTAATATTTTTAGTAGAGTAATTATTTTTAAAATTTAATTTCTATATAATATTAGTGCAAAACTTTTTTATAGACTTCTAATAGAATTTAATTATCCTATATTCATTAATATAATGTTGCGATAACATAACTATCTATTGAATATATATGTAAAAATATTTTACGCTAACAATGTATATAAATTAAACTCTTATTTTTGTTTGTACTTCTTACAATATCTTTATTTTTTAAAAATAAATTAAAATTTTTAATATTATAATAGTCACTAGAATTTATCTTTTCAGTATATTATATATGAGATATTTCATCTTTAATATATTAAAGATAATATATATATAAGTGCAAGTATAGGGCGAGGTGGGTATTATAGTACCCATACTTGCATCCATCCATATTAAAATTTGCAGGTAAAAACCCGCCCCTGACCCCATTCTCATTAAGCGAATATTTATCCTACCCGTTCTAGGTATTTTTTGCAGGTACTCGTAAGATTTGAATAGAATTGTCATCCTTGCTTCAGAGTGCTAACAACTTTCCTTAACAAATTACATTGCTCCGCAGTCGTATACTCCTACTTAGGGATGGCAAAAAAACCTGCGCTCGGGGATATCGCAGATAAAATCCGTCACGGGTAGAAAATGGGTACCTTAAATAGGATACCTGCGGATATTTTAAACGGGTATATCCGCTACCCGTTTATAAATGGGGCGGGTACGGGTATCATGGTACTCGTACCCGCAGATACCCACTACCTATAATTATATATTTAGTTAAATATCTTTATATATTAATATAGATAAAATTACATAAATTTATCCCAAATTTTTAAAATGATTGTTTATTATGAGAGAAATCTTATACAATTATATTACAAGAGAAAATAACATAAATTTGTAAGCATTTAAACTATTTTTTTTAAAGAAAAATTGTTAGAATAATTAAAAATCATATTCAAAGTGATTATTTTAAACAATAACTCTTTAATTATTAATTATAATTTAAAGTGATATTTATAGTATTTTATGATTGTCCACAACATATAAAATAAATTTGTTATTTTTTATGTTTTTTTATTTTTTGAAAGTATCCGCAAATATTCATGGATACCCTGCAGATATTAAAAATATTCAGGGGATATCTACTAAATGGATACCCGCACAAGTAACGGAACAGTACGGGTACAGATTTTGTTTGACAAGACAAGTAGCTACTACCCGTACCTCTCCCGCCCCATTGATATCCCTACTCCTACTCCGTGTGCCTGGCAGGGAGTTTAGGCCCTGCTATCGTATCTGGCGTTTAAAAAACATTTGGGCTTTTGTAACAAACCTATTATGAGGGCAAACGGGGCGAGTAAGGTTGACAAACCCCAAAATTAAAGTAAAGAATGAATAATTATGTTTAATTAAAAATAACGATTTTAATAACCCCATAATTTATAGTGTGCATATATTTTATGGCAACCTCAGTAGCTGACTTTTGTAATTAATCATTATACTTGCACTTTATATGCAATTTAGAGGAGCCAAATTCACAAACTCTTAGGTATCCGAAACAGATAAAGCTGAAGACTGCACTATGATTTACGTTGTGACCCATCAAAAGATAAATGTCCATGATTAATCTCTTGAGGACGTTTACTAAAATGCGTATCACCACCATCAATGCATTGGGATTACAGGAATAAGAATTACGGAAATAGAGAAGAAAGTGTTTTGGCAATGTAGATTAATATGCTGTAGGAGTTTCAGAAATGCGAGCACCAGCATGAGGTGCACGTGCACTTTATAGTGGTCAACAGAAATGTTGAGCACAGAAAATGTAAATAAAGCTCGGATCATAATTATATATCTGACTTAAATGAAAGCACAAATCTGAGTTTATTAGTAAACAAAAGATCCTATGGTGGCTCTTTCTCCCTCACTACACAAAGTATACTATACAGCAAGTTGCAAATATTGTACGAGAAAGTAAAAGGGACTGCAGATGAACTGCCGTATGAATTGAAATTTCCATACACATTGGAGGTCAGCCGGTGGTAGAAGAGCAGGAAATTAACACATGTATGTCCAATGCGGCTTCAACATCCCACTTTCTCTCAGGTGATAGTGAATTTTTCACCTCCCTGCTTCTAGTCTAATTACCTGTGATTAAAATTTAGATGTGATAAGATAACAAGGAATCAACAAAAAATAAAAAGGGATCGTATTCATTAATTTAAGGGAAAAATGTATTGTTAGTCACTACACTTTCGGTCAAACGTGATCAAAGTCTCTGTATTTTCATATTAATGAATTTGGTCCTCAAACTTTAAAAAACATGTAGATTTAGTCTCTCTGCTATGAATCTTGACCACATTTGACCGAAAGTATGGGGACTAAAAACATATTTTTCCCTTAAATTAAATATAGAACAAAAACTTCAAGCAGAACATTGACAATTCATTTGATATTCCTCAAATGTTCAGAGCAGGCACATCAATGCTTTCAGTGGTTTGGGAAATCTCACCCAGTCTGAGGTAGCCGCCTCCAATTCAGTAATTGGTGAGACTGAGGATGCCTTTGCATGTAAGATGGACTGCTTGTTATACCATTTTCATCACCTACAAATTGTTCTGAGTAACTGGAAGCTGGGGGAGACCATTCTGGAACTACACCTCCATCCCTTTCTCTCCTGGTACCACCTGAAGATTCTACTGCAGAATCTTCAGCTACATTTCTCAGCTCCATTGTAGCATTGTATTGTACTCGTGTATTCCTATGAGCAGTCTGCAACATCCGTTCATTCAATGTAACTCCTGCATTATGTTGTGTATTTACATTTACTGGCACTTCAGCTCTGCTGCTCTCTTCTGCCAAGTTTCGAAGATCAGAAGTAGTTTCTTCCTCTTCCACTCTCACCAGTGAGGAAGTGATGCTTGGAACCATCTGATCCTGATAGCGCCGAGCAACAGGAAGGGGATTGTTCCTAACAGGTTCATGAGTTTCCTCCATTTGTGTGTCTTGAGGAAAAGCAGCAGGAACTGATTCAGAAGAGTCTCCGAGTCCTTCCTCAGTTCCATTTTCCATTGCAGCTCTTGCAGCTGCCTCTTGCTGCCACATTTCTGATAGTGCTTCTTGTAATCTGGTTTTTGCTGCATCTATTCCCACAATTGGAAGAGGATAGTTAGATCCTAGTTCAATTCCAGCAGCTTGTAGCACTGATTCTGGGGCATTCCAAGGATGGTGTATCCACTCAGTTGGTAATCTTGCAAGTTCTGGAAGCCAGCGTCGCACATATTCTCCATTGGGGTCAAATTTGTAGCCCTCAAACTATAAAATCCAACAACTGAAATGAGTGCATCTATTACTAGAAAATCTATCAATTTTCAGCATTCAAATTGCTGACAGTAGGACATAACTCAAAACGTCAATACCAATGTTAAATTGTTAATGACCTCAAACTCAAAATTCAATCCTATTGACCATATAGTTGGAGGAACAAAGGCAGGCAGCAATCTAAGGAGGGGGGGGGGGGGGGGGGGGGCGCGTTAGAGTCATGATTGATCATATATATCTGATCAAATTCACAAGTAAAAAAAGTGAATGTATATTTCAATAGGGAGAAGTTGAGAGAAATAAAAGAAGCCAAAGTCCATGCACATGGAAACAGATGATCATAAATCCAAAGAATTATTCAGCTTTTGCACAAAAGTAACAGCACCTGTGGATTATCTATTCGGTCCAATTCACGACCATCAGGGAGAGTACCAGATATGTACTGCCAACCAAGAGCATCACTCTCAAGATCTGCATCCAAAAGGGTATCCCAGAAATATTTCATTCCCCATCTCCAAGGAAGCTGCAGAACCTTCACAAAGAAACTGGAAACTACAACACGTATACGATCATGCAGCCAACCAGTTGCCCACAACTCCCTCATCCCAGCATCCACCAACGGGTACCCAGTTCTGCCTTGTCTCCACGCCTTAAAATAGCCTTCATTTACAACCCAAGGAAAGAACTTGAGGTGGCCTAGAAGAGGCCTTTCATGACTGTAGGGGTGGTTGAAACTAATGTACCTTGAATATTCTCTAAGACCTATAGATTTGAGGAACAAGTTCACGCTCTCTTCACCGGCTTTGTTTCCTTCGTTGGCCCACAAAACTTGTTTGATGCGGACAAGATGGAAGACCTTCTTGACACTCACCTCACCAAAATGCAAATGGGGTGAGAGAAGCGAGGTAGTGGCACTGTCTGCCTTCCTGCGATTTTTTGAGTACTCAATCAGTGGACCATTTATGAATGTGGTCAATGCCCTGTTAGCATTGCTCCACCCAGGTGACCATGCTCGAGCTAGAAGAGCATTGCTAGCCTTCTCTGATTCATCTTCAAACACCAATGTATCACAAGGACACATCGATACATCACCTGAAAGAGGGCAAGAGTTGTCAACAAGAGCAAAAATTGAACAACACTTCAAAAGAGCTTTTCTTGAATTTGTATACATTTTTCTGTTTCTAGTCAGCCATATTTGAACGCCTATTAGTTAATTAGGCACAACTAACTATAAATTTGTGCATCTAAAATGAAACCCATATTGTAATGCTTATACTTTTCACCTTTCCGCTGTGTTAAATAGCAACTTAGGAAGTGGCATTCAAAGAGCACATAGTTTTGTTTCTTCTCTAATTTAGATCATTGTTCAATAATGAATAGAAAGCACAAATTCAACATTATGCAATTGGCAACTAGTCTACATTACGGATAAAATTAAAAGAAAACCGAGGCTAAGGAAAGAAGTGAACAAAAGTAGACCTGAAATTATCCTTTTAGGTGGGAGAAGAGGTGACTCGGGGTCATAAGGCATGCCAAGACATCTTTCCCAAAAAGCATCAAAAGTTGTGAATGGTCGGCCATGGGCATCATTCACATCCCATGGTTCATATAATAAATCCGCGTTGAAGGAACGTACTGCTATGCCCTGAGCTGTCAGAACCTCTTTTGCTCGGTGATCCCTGATAAGTGACAAGGGATCTGCAACATAGAAAATAACATGTAACATTTCAACGAGAATCGAAGTAAAAATATCATCATGAAGTAGAAATAGACTATATAGCTGTATCTTTAGATTGTAAAGAAGCAAACTTAAACGATGAATAGAAATGACAAAGTAATTTGTACGAAAGAGTAATCACAGACAAGCATGTAAGTGGGGCAAACGAATCAATTAAAAATGGTTGACGTCCTGTTCCGTACATTGCCCCCCGATAAATAAATAATCCCAATTGATATAATTTAGGATCCTACAATCCAAAATGATGTTTACAACTAAGCAATAAACTTCCCAAAATCTGGGCATCCAATTTGTAGAAAGTGTTGAAATAAAACAAAAAATAAAATGTTATTATTATATAAAATAAAAATGGAAAAGAAAATAATAAGGCAGAAAAGAAACAGTACACAATCATCCAGAAATAGACTCTAAGATAGGAGAGGGAATAGAAAACTAACCATATAAATGATTAAAAAAGAGTTGAGTAGCTCCAGTGGACTTAACAACCTCAAGTAGAGAAGAAACAGTATCAGTGGATCGCTTCGTGATGAGAGGAGTGCCTAGATTCCTCAAAGAGGAATCAAGATGAGCCAAACTGTGTTTAAGCCACCACCTTGAGACCCTGCCAGGGTAGTATTGGCCTTCTTCTTCAGGTGCCCATATGAAAACCGCAACCACAGCACCAGCTCTCACTCCTGCCGTCAGTGCTGGGTTGTCCTCTATCCTCAGATCTCTTCTAAACCACACTATGCTGCATCCACCACCTGACATCTCTTCAAGACTTCACCCACCCTACAACCTTAAACTACTTTCACACACACCCGCCCTCTCTAACAAGTTTTAACCATGTCATGTAACTTGTCTCTTTACTTCCTGTCCTGAGTGTTGAAGAAAACCAAGCCTGAAATGTTAGTTAGTCTTATCTTTTTCCAGTTCTCGCTCCTTCTCTCCCTTTTTTCTTGTCTTGGCTTTTCTTTCTAACTTGTTTAACGGTTGATTTTAAGCCATAAATCGGTAAAAGCACAACGTCATTATTGGGTTGATGACTTTTTAAGTTTCGGCACTTACGTTTTGCTTGTATTTCTCCAAATTTATCATAATTTGTTTTTGGTGAAATTATTAGTATTTTCCAACAAATTCGTATTTTGTTGCTTTCACTACCTAGTTGTACGAAAAAGCCTAAAGGCTTTGACAGAATGGACACACTGAGAGAGATAGGTTGGAAGGAAGAGGAGTGAAGAGGATTAGTTAACCGAGTGGGGAAGATACAATGAATTGATAGGCGAATTGCAGCCACAACTTTTTTGTTCTGTAGATTTTTTGTTTTTCTCTTCTCTCTTATCTTATGCACTATGCGATTAAAAAAAAAAAAAAAAACAAATCCATCTTCCACGTCTCTCGTTTCTTGTACTTCTACACAAGTTGTGACTCTCTCAAATTTAATTTTCATGTTTTCAGTTTTCACAACACGAGTGGCAACCTATCAAATTCACAGTGATTCAGTAGGGAGAACAGGGAGCTATATTAGCATTTGGCACACGTTGCTTAAATTAATGAGGTAGTGTATTAATTTGAAACATAGCAGGAACATTGTGATTGATTGCAAATATCGTGCCATTAAATACTCAATTATTTTATTTTGTTACTACCTTCTTTTACGGTTAGAAATGGATGGGAAGGAATTAGGGAAGAAGATAGCATATAAATATCAAATTTCTACTATTTATTAGAGAGAAAAAATAAGGAGAGAAATTATTTCCGTAAAATCTACTAAAAAAATACTTCTTCCCAAATTGGCTTGGGAGATGGGAGGAAAATTATGTATTTTTTTCATTTTTTGTTTTAGTTTCTCAAAAAATTAAATAATTTTTTTATAACATAAAAAAATTAAAAACAATAAATAATTTTATATTGAAAAAATAAATGAGTAAAAATTATATTTTTCAACTAGTATAAAATATTTTCATATAATTTATTTATTCCTTTCCATTTTCTTTTCTACTTATCCAAATAAATAGAGAAAATTTTTTATTTACACAAACAACATATTTTTGCCATTTTATTTCTTTTCTATTTCTATTCTTCTTACTTTTTTTTTCTTTATTTCATTCCTAATTCAAGCAAACTAATGTGAAATGAAAATTCACTCTGTACTACTTTGTACATTTAATGCGTACGTAATTAATTTGCATTTTTTTTTTCCCTCTAAACATGTTGAAGGCACCCGATTTTTTTACCCGATTTAAAACGCTCTCTTATGTTCTTAAGCTTTGTGTGGATGCTTGAACTGAAAATATTTGCTTTTGTTTGTTGGCTAGGATATATATTTTAATTTTAACACTTTAATTTATATTTTAATCATATTTTGATTATTATATATTTTAATTTTTAAAATTATTGATAGGTGTATGGTAATTTTTTTTTGTGTCACATAATTTTTTTTTAAAATTTATGATACTTAAATTTTTGTTTTTTATAAAACTAAAAATAGGTAAATGGTGACTGTTGATTTTTATTTTCAATATTTTTGTGATATATATAGTGTTAGTATATTAATTATTTAGTTAGATATTTAAATTTTTAATTTATTTTTAGTCATGATTTGATTTTTTTAATTTTAAAAATGAGACAACATCTTACAAATGTTTATATAACAATGCATTCAAACACTTTAAAATTATGTAAGCACTTATCAACGTGTATATCTAAATGTATTAGCTTATTGAATTTTAAGAACTCATAACATAAGCTATTATATAATAAGAGCTTATTAAAAAGATATTATTTAAGTTGTTTTTTAAAACGGACCTAAGGTGATTCTCAATAATGACTTTTTGTGTTTTGCAATGATGGAGGTATTATTCATAAAAAAATTTGGCACTTAAGTAGTCATAAATTAAAGTCTAAAACTAAAAGTGAGGAATAAGTGAATGCGCACATTAAGACAGTTGGTTATATATATATATATATATATATATAAACAACATTCTATCTCTATACCATTGAAATAATTTGAGGCTTAATGTGTCACTAAAAACTTGTACCACACAGTACCTTATGCTTAAAAAAAAAAGAATCCTTATCATCACCTACTCACACCTCCACGTTGGAGGTTACAAAATATTCACCAGTTTTTGAGTTCCACTCTTTATTAGGATTATCTCATGATTGCACTCGAATGATGTAGTTGTGACTCACCTGCAGCGTTACAAATAGTGTACATCTAACATTACCAGGTATACTTTCTATCTCAGATATTGTTACTTTGAAAATTTTGTAGAATACAAGGTTGGGATTTTAAAGGAGAGGAAACTTTGAGATTTTCTAATTATTGATGAAATATATTGTTTTTATTTATTAGTTTTGAGTTGAAGATGTTAAAAATGGTTTAAGCAAATTAGTCTATAAAGATTCTATGTAAAAAAAATGAAAATTTTAGGAAAAAATAATGAAAGCACTTGATTGTATGAATTAAAAAAAATTAAAAAATAATTTGAATAAAACATTTAAAAAAAAATCACACGTATTAACTATAGTATAATAATTGAAATTACAGATAAGCCTAAAATATAATTTGTTCTTCCAAACGCTGTAAGGGTGTTAGGGAAAATGTCACTCTCAACGTTATTTAGGATCAATCGTCTATTTCAAAAACAAATATTTAGTGTCAATAAAAACAAATATTGGAGGTGCGTATTACAGATGACACTTGTACAGGGTGGGAGTAAGGAGTGTCTTCTTGCTTTTCATCCCTGCGTCCCCAGTGTTCCTCCGTCCCTGTCCTTATATTCATCTTTATTACTCACAAGAACATAATTTCTCAAATGAAATCTCATTTTCCACAAAGATATTATTGTTCCATATAGATCTGATGTAGATTTTAGGAAACCTTATTGAACAAGACAGATAGCAAACATCCAGATACAGGTTTGTGTCCCTTGAATCCCACTGCTCAATTACTCTATTAGCAGAGAATGTTTAACATGCGGATTGAAATAAGATATAAGAAAATGAATGAATGCGAAGTTAATAAGTACATAGGCTTGGGTCTTTTCCAATATTTTTGTAGAATCTTTAAGCTTCAAACGTCTCAGAAAGAAAGCGTGAGATGAGAGAGGTGGCAGAACCAGGATAAGAGAGAAGCTTCAGATAGAGATAAGAATTATGATTTGTTTTGATTTTTAATTTTTATTAATTTGATATTTTAAAATTGATGTATTTATTATTTAGTCTCTAATGTATTGTGTATTTATTTATTAATTAATAATATGACACTATATTATTTACTGTTAGCCTATTGTAAATAAGATGATGTTTTCATTGTGTTTAAATTATAAAATTAATATAATTTAAATTAAACTTGAGTTTAACAAATTTAGTATTCTAAGTAAAATAATTTCTCAATTTACAGATAAGTACATCGAATACTAATATAATTTGATTCTAAAAGTATTTCAAAACATATCTTATCATTTTTAGTGAAAATGTGATATATGGCCCTAAGAAAAACATCTAAAATGATTAAAGTGACTATGATGAAAGATTTAATTACAGTTAATTTATTACAATGCATGTAAAATAAATTTGAACACTCTTTATAAATGTATATTATTATCTATATAATATGAATAAATTTAATATAAGAAAAAATAATAAATGTCTTCGAGTCTTGCACTGTACAAAAATGATATTAGTGGTGACTGAGATGAGATATTTGTTGGGAGTTTATAGTCTCAAGCTGTTTTTTTTCCCTCATTGCTATCATTTTTTTACAATAATTATGTTTAGGTACTGTCAGATATTAAATGTGAACACTACTTTTAATAAGAATTGAAACCTTCTTTTATCATGTTGTAAACTAATCCCTTTTGCTAGATTCATTCCTGGCAGTTAGCCTCAAGTTTTTTTTTTCCTTCTGATAGCCCTTTTCAAAAATAATATATTAATTATATTATAATTAAAATATAAACAAATATCTTTAAATATATAAATTATATTTTAAATTTATAATAAATGATTTAAATTATGATATAAGGTTGTTTTTAATCATTAACAATTTCTTTAAAAAATAATAAAATTCAATTTACATATATAATTAAAACTATAAAAGAGAGTAGATCAAAAGAGAAGACGGCAAAAAGAGTGGTTTAAAATTGTTGAGAGAAATTTTTTTGATTAATTACGAGAGATTGTGTGTAAAATGTATCTCTAAAGAAGAGAAGAAAGATAATATTGACAACATCTCATTGAGAGAGTGAGAATCTCACTTTCTAAGATATGTATTCTAATTTATAGTATAAAAGTAGATTATATTTTGAAAAAAAAATGTTAAAATACAATTTAATCATGATTTTATGAAATAAGTTATTAATGATTTGTGGATAAAGCACAAGTTATACTTTTTTTTTATTTTTATAATGGTACGGTTTAAATCTAAAATCTTAACTAATTAGGGTTGACTTATAGTGATAAGAAGTTTAGGTTGTTTGTACAAGGCCTTAAAATTCAGACCTTGTTGTTAGCATTATACGCATACACCCACTAACAAAATTAGGATATTGAGCAAATTATCCTAATTTTTACCACTAAGTTGACGCTAATACATTTTTAAACCATAGTTTAGACAACGCAAATTACATTTCAAATGTTATTCGTGAAACCAGCACATTTATCATTATATTATAAATAAATTTGAATTCTCATCTTTTAATGATAATATTTTTAAGAATGACTTTTTCTTGATTAATCCATATAGTTTCTTTTGCATTGGATATTTAATTTAACTTTTTTATATTTTTTATTCTTCTCAAATACTAGTTCTTAATTTCAATATCAATTTCAATTTTAAATCTTGATATTATATTGAATTGAAATTTATTTCTTTTTTAAAGAAAATAAGTTTTAAAATTATTAAAATCTTAATTAATCTTAATTTAAATTTAATTTTTAAAATTTGAATTTTAACACATGGTATAAAAAATATATCTTGATTTTAATAATTTATTTTCATAATTTCTTCCTTAATTTTGAAAGTTTTATTTATTTGAATTATTTTTATTTAATACAAAAAATATGTATTAATAATAATAATATCTATTATTCTCTCTAAATTTTTATGTGTGAAAATACTCGCATAGTTCACAAAGAATTTACTACTTAGCATTGAGCAAATGAGCATTTAAAATCAGCTATAACTGGTGGAGTTTTGAATTTTACACTAACATGTTCGGTATATTATTTATACAGAATAATTTTGCACCCCAAATCATAATTTGAACACGAGCAACACTTTTTTATTTTAATTTTAAAAAATAGTTGTATAATTTATTATTATAATATTATTTTAATAATTATATATTGTTATTGATAATTACATATTTAAAATTATTTTTATTAACATATCTAAATAAATTTTTTATTAAAACCTCTTCATTTGAAATTTACTTTTGACTAAAGTTATTTTTTGTACAATCAAGACTATTTAAAATTTATTTTACAAAGTCACCAAGATTGACTCACTAAAAGGATTGAAGGTAAGGTTTTACTAAAAGACAATAATTATTAACAGTTTAATGTTGAATTAACTTCTATATGTAATAAAATAACACTTGACTAATAAAAATTAAACCGTGAGTATAGACATAATAACTCTATACTAATAATATAAGTATATTAAACTGAGGGAGTCTAGCCCAATTGGTGAGTAGGGTGTGTGTTGTTCTAAACCCCTTGGTACCAAAGTTTGACTCTTTTCTTTGAATCAAATATATATATATAATATATATATATAGAATTTATTAACATGCATATACTTATTTTTTAGTTAAAGTACGTTAGCAAATTATAACTACAATGTATTTTAAAACACACATATGGTTTGCTAATGTACACACACTTGTTTTTTAGTTGGAATTAGTAAGTTACAGTAAGAATGAAATTTTTATTATATACATTTATAGTAGAAATTGTAGAAAGATAATTAGTCTATTCATAAGAAAATTTGACCGCTTCCCTCCTACGTATATAGGATATTTTAAGAAATGAACATTTCTCTTAGTAGTGGGATCTAGGGAAAGAATAGGAAAAGTGATTTCATTATATTTTTTATCCGGAACGAGGCCTACCACAAGATTTTTTTTTGTAGGTCGATAGTTTTAAAAAGATAGATTATCTATCTTTTCTTTAATCTTAGGCAAAATACAATCAGGAGTGCCAATTCAAAACCTTTCGGTCAAATAAGAACAACCCCCATATATAAACGTACACACATTTGTTTTTAAATTGGAGTACATTAGTAAGCTACACTATAAGTGTATTTTAAGATATATTGTAGTTATAGCTTACTAACATATTCTAACTAAAAAAAAATGTGTGTATGTTAGTAAATCTCATATATATATATATATATATATATATATATATTAAATGTTAAATGTATCATACCGTCAGTATAGACTTATAATGTATATACTAATAATTTAATTCTTACTAAATAAAGAATATATCAACGGACATAAGTATTAATAATAAATAACATCGGGCGGTGCTCCGTTTGTTTCATCAAAATAACAATAATAATAATAATAATAAATAACATTTTTTGTTGGTGGTGTCCGCTCCCGTGGAAGATATTGCTTTAAAAAAATAAATTGCCGATTAATCAATTCTATATTTAATTTGCATACGATTCCATTCAATCACTTTTGAACAACAAATTTAACCAGTTTAATCAAATAAATTATAATTTGACAGTCTTGTTGATTCAATTTCGGTTCAGTTTTAGAATATTTGCGGAAGGGATAGATATCATTAATATATTATGATTATTATCAATCATTAGTCGCATCTGATTCTAGTGTCATTTTCCATTTTCCTAGTAGATGTCTTCTTTTAATTTTATTTTTTTTCTCTTCCGTTTTAATGAACGAAGATGGTGGAATTTCTTTGTTATATCTCAACTTGGGACTTGCATCTAAAGCTAAGGTGTTTGGAAGGAACAAATCGACAGGCGTGGATATGGATAAGCCACTCGGTTTAGACCTTTTCCTCTTCTGGTGGGCCCTTGCTCCTCTTCACTCAGATTCCATTCACACGCGCACAATTATATGTCCCCACCAACTTTGTATTTGGGGTCTTTTAAATTTGAAAATTACTTTTTAACAAAAATAAACATTAAAACTATTTAGTTTTAATTACTAGCCTAAAAATTATGAGAATTAATTACTATCCTAAACATATTACATTTACTATATCTGCTATATCCTCAAATATGTTAATTAATTAGGCATCATGTTATCATTTTAATATGTATATATTGTTTCATTCCTTCCTTGATTTCTTGATAGTACCAGGGAATATAGGACTATAGGCTAATCCATTTGGCCCGAATAAACCAAATGACATAATTAATATTTTATAGGCCGATAAAAAGCCAATCTAAATAACATTTTGAAAATCAGGACTCCAAGAAACACTCAGATTAGAACCGTATTTTCTTTTCCCTCAACATTCGTTCGGCCACATGGAGAAATTCTTACGTGAACCCAAACCCAACACCTCATCTTTACACACAACTAACAAAAAGTTTACAACTAATAAAATAAAAATAAAAATGCCAACCTGTCAAATAAGATAAAAATAAAAAGAATCTAATATTTAAAATAAAAAAGAAAACCCATGAGTCTTTCCTCCATCTACATATAAAAAAGGAAACTCAAGATTCTTCCCTCCATCTATGATTCTTTCCTCCATCTACGTATATATGTTATCCTAAAATCTGTATTAAAAACATAAATGTATATATGATCCTACTACAATATTTTCTTAGATTTTTTTATTACATTTCTCAGACTTTGAAAAGAAAGAAATATAATAAAAAATCATTCATCTTATTTAACATAATCTAATAAGAAAATAAATAAAAATATTGAATTATTTTATTACCTTCCAATAAATAAAACAATAAAATAAATTAGGGAAAATATGTAATTAACTTAAATTGATTCTTTTTACTCGTTTTTTTTAAATATATCTTTTAAGTTTTGTTTAACATGACACCCTAATGTAAAGGAAATTAAAATTCTTCTTTTTTTAGTTTTTTTTTGGTGAATTCTCTTTTTAGTTTGGTATTAACATAAAAATGAAAATGAGATATTAAGGATTTCTTTTTATTGTTTTTCAATACAATTTTAAAAATAAAAATAAAATATATTATGAATCTATAATTATTGATAAAAATAAAAATAAAAATAAAAATATTTTTAAAACTCAAATACAGTTATATTTTTTTTCCTTTTTTAAGCTAGCATTATTGTTTTTGTATTTATGAATATTTGTTTCATTATTCACCTTTTCTTTATTATTTTATTGATTGGAAGGTAATAAAATAATTCAACATTTTTATTTAGTTTCTTATTGGATTAAGTAAAATTAGATGAATTATTTTTTATTATATTTCTCTCTTTTAAAAGTATAAAAAATGTAATAAAAAAATTAATAAAATATTATAATATTGTCATATATACATTTTTGCTTTTAGTACAGATTTGACAGTAATAAATTCAACACAATATACGGTTACATAGATGGAGGGAAAAATCACAATTTTCCTTATTATTTCAAATGTTAGATTAATTTTAGTTTTATCTTATTTGATAAGTTGGTATTTATTTTATTAGTTGTAATTTTTTTTATTGGTTGTGTGTAAGGATGAGGTGTTAGATTTGTGCTCATACAAGAATTTTAGGAAAGCTAAGTTGACACTAACATTTCTGACACATGATTTAAGTGTAGATAAAACAAGCAAAAGTTGTATGAGCTAGGCTATGTTTGAATTAAAGTTGAGAAAGTACTTTTATAAATTTTAATATATAATTGCGAATTCTTATGTACAAAATAAAGAAGGAAGAATTTGTTGTTTTGAGAGTAAAAGTACTTTAAAGCTTTTCCAACTGGAATCCAAACATGCACCTACTTTCTTTTTTTTTTAACTTCTCCTTAAAAGAAAATTAGGTTAAACAAATTTGTAGAAAAAATAGCTTAATTACATTTTTAGTTTCCTAAGTATCGTGATGGTGCGATTTTGATTCCTAAGGTTCTAATCACACCAATTGGGTTCCTCAAGTTTTTTCCATATACAATCAAATTCCCCAATCTTGATTCCATCAAATATTTAATAAAATTAGTTAACTTAACGAACTGGGTATAACATGACAATGAGTAAATGCAATATACTAATTAAAAACACATAATATTTGAATTACAATGACCTAAAAAGATGTTATGATTGTATTGACTTAATTGTTATGTTAACGATTCTTATGGATAAATTATTGTCTTTATGACAATAATGAACAATAAAAGGAATGTCTTTCTATTATGAGCAAATTAATGACTTAAATATTAGATGAAATTAAGATGGAGGGACCTAATTGCAAATGAGAGAAAACTTGATAAACTTAATTGGTATATGTCGCAACCAGGGTCGCGGCTGGACGGCGAAAAAGATTTAAAAAAAAAATGGAGTCGCCACCAATATTTATTAAGGAAAAATATTGGAAAAACCTAAAAGAAAATGGTCTATGAAATCAGTTTTTTTGTTGCTCGGGAGTCAATTACATGTAGGGAAGGTATTAGCATCCTACAACGTCCGTCATAAAGACGGTTACCTCTAATTGATCAAGAAAATTGTTAATGACTTTTAAAATATTTATCTCACCCTAACTATAATTGCAAGAAGAATTTTATTATTATAAAAAAGATTTTTATCTTATCTTAAATTTTATTTTTATTTTTTGAGATCGACAGGAGTGGGCTCTTGCTCCTACGTACCCCCGGTGCAATAGAGAATCAGACTCACATGATTCTTTTGTAGAAACATGTTTGGTTGGTTGGTGTTTTTTCTTTGTTTTTTTAGCTTTTGTTATTTAAAAGACCTTCATGATAATCAAATAGAAAGTGCATCCAAAATAATTATCATTACTCCTTTTAAGGCTTTCGTAATATCCAAATAAGAAGTGCATCCAACATGGTTATTACTAAACCTTTATTGAAATTGAAATTTTATTAAATATTTGTAAAAAAAAAAAGGTTTTTACGATAACCAAATAGGAAGTGCATCCAAGATGGTTATTTATGAAACCTTTCTAAAGATTTTGTAATACCCAAATAAGAAGTGTATCCAAAATGGCTATTACTAAACATTTATTTTAATTAGTATTACATATAGTTTTAATAAAATTTTGAATTAATGATTCAATGATTTTTTTTGTTAATGCATAATGGCAGTTTCATAATAATTGTAAAGGTAATTATTATTATTATTATTATATATTATTATTATTTTTTACGAGAACATTTTGTGCGAAATTAGTAATTAATTTGTTATCATAATTAATTAGCCTAATATATTATTGACATTCACGCTCAAAATGAAAGCTTACGTTTATTATTTACTACAGTTATTTGCTGCCCTTTTTTTTATTGTAACATACCCTGACATATTTTATTATTCCATAAATAAAATTAAATAAAAAAACTATTGAGAATTAAGGCCTTTTCTTTTTTTCATATTTCCGTAAGCATTCAGTTTGAAAGAAAACATTTTGGGCCAAGCCCTTTTAGTTACGGTGAACAGGATACTAAAATGAAAATAATAAGAAACGGAAAAGTGGGGTGCAAAGCCCCTTAGGAGCCGCACATCCGAAAAAAAAGAAGAAGAAGAAGAAGAGAAGGCCGAGGTTTAATTGAAATAAAAAAAGGACAATGATTAATAAATTAAGAAGAAAATAGATAGGAGGAGGGGAGCTTCAGGAAGCTTCTTTAAACCAAATCCCCTTTTTTGGTCCGCCCTTGTCGCTGCGAAGGAGATGGAAAGTAGCCTCGTATCGGCACTTGCAACAGCTGCAATGGAGGCGCGGCCCTATCTTTAGTGACGCGAGTGACACGTGTGCGTGAGAGCAAGAGCAGGGGAGGACGATGCGGATCTCGTTTGCAGTTAGTGGTCGCAGTTGGCGACGCGTGCGGAGGCTACTTCCGTTGATGAGCGCGAGGACGCGAGAACGATGAGTGGAGGGACGACCTTTCGTCTTGGCGGCACAGATTGGAGGCGGTGGCGACGAGACGCTCGTGTACGACAACAAGCGATTTCTGTATTTGGGTCTGGCTTCTTCGACGGTCAACGCGGCGACAAAGGGAGTGTGGTCTCCGAAAAGTGGAGCTACGGAGAAGTCTGGCATGCAAGATTGTGGGTTTTGTGAGACAGGGGTGTCGTCGACACCAGTGGCTTTGATGCGCGCAACGATGGTCCCTTTTTTTTATTCCTTTTGCTTTATTCTGTTTTTTTTTATTATTTACAAACATTTGCTATCTGTTTAATGAGGCAAGCACCGATGGCTTTTTGAATGAAACAGAAGTAGTGATGTGCGTATTGTGCTTTGGTTGTGCATAAACAAATGCTATGCGCGTGTGTGTGTTCATAGCATTTTTTCACAGCAAAATAATTTCAAAGAGATAACATAATCACACAGATAATAGCAACAAATGAAATTAGATCAGAGTAAGTGTTGGTACCGATATTGCACAATTGTCTTGTGATGATTCTGTTGCTACCTATCTTCTCCCAAGCTTCTGCAAACTCTCACAAATTACTCTCTGCTTTCTCTTGTTCTTTTCTCTAATTTTTTTTTCAAAAACCCCTTAGTATTCCATTAGTTTCATGATATTTATAAGCTTATGAATTGAATTGTTTAATTGGAATAGCACAACCTATTTTCAATAGCTGGCTACAAGATTGTGCTTTTTGGGGAGCAAATATGGCAGAAGCGGGATTTTTGAGGGGCTTGTTGGTGGCTGGCAGAGAGTAGAGCAGAGGAAGGATAGGAAGCGGAAGAAGATTATTTACAAAAGATTTTATGTGAAGATTTGATTTGATTTTTATTTTATTTTTTTATTTTATTTTTATTATTGTGATGTACTCAAACTCTGATGTGTATTTAGGCTGTTTTTATTATTTATTATTTTTTTTCATGTAAATGGGCTAGACATTATCTGAAATGGGCTAAAGAAACCCAATTTGATTTTTTTTATTTTAATATTGACATTTCAGATTCTTTTTTTTTATATATATATCTTATATTGGCCCATGTGGAAGAAGAAAAAAAAAACAAAATATTTAGAAAACAAAATAAATAAATAAAAGGGACAAAATTGGGTGTTCACAGTATAATTGGAATTTAAGGGACAAAATTGCATAATTGCATTATCTAAGAGACTAAAAATGCATTTAAGCCTTTTAAATAATTAAGGAGCTTATCTTTATATATTTATTTCTATATTATAAATTAGAATAGATAATTTGGAGAGTGAGAGACTCACACCTCCCATTCTCTCCATTAGACATTTTCAGTATTATATCTATTCTTTTATATGGAGTGCATTTTACATATTATCCCTACAATTAGTCAAAAAATTGTCTTCTCAACTATCTTAAACTATCTTCCTTTGATCTTTATCTGTATATTTGATCTTCTTAATTGATTATCTCTTTCAAGCTATCATTTTGTTTATCTTTATCTCTAAATTAAATTTTAATAGTTTTTTTTAAAAGAAATTATTAATAATTAAAAACATATATCACAATTTAAATTATTTATATTGTAAATCTAAAATATAATTTATATATTTAAAGATATTTATTTATTATGAATATGATTTTTTATGTAAAAATGAAAATCACCACTCCCAACCATTAGATTAAAATGCCCGCTTAATAACTCACTTAACACTCGCCTGCCTATCCCCCAACGCTCCATGTGTTCATATTTTAGATTTCAACCTCTAAAATTCTCCTTCTCCTCATTGTAGACCATATCCCTTAACACCCCTGTGTTCACATTCCCTTGTCCACCATAAACGCCTATGTTCACGGCCATCGCAGCTGATCTCATCCCTAACAACTCATTCAACTAATTAAATTTAGATGTTAAAATGAGAAGGAAATTTTTAGAGGATGAAATTTGAAATCTGAGTAATAGTGTGTTAAATTTTTGGAATTAGAACACACTATTATTAGGTAATTTAAGTATTTTTTTATAATTTATTTGTTTTTTTTAATTTATTAATTTATTTTTTACTTTATTTATATGAGATTTATAATTTAAGTGTGATGCTTTAAGTATAAATTAACATTATTAGAATTTAATTTGATTTAAATCAAAATTATTTATTACTAGTATTTTAGCTTGTGTATTGAACAAAATAAATATTTATTTTATATAACTTAAATTTATAATAAATAAATACTTCTGAATATATAAATTAATATATCCTTTATATATATAAATTAGAATAGTTATATTGTATGAGAGTGTTTTTAGTTATCATTCTTTAATGAAAGTATTTTTAGTTGTAATTCTTCAATGAGAGTGTTTTTAGAGATTTTTTTTAACCTCTCATATTTTTTAATCTATCATTTTCAATATCTTTAATTCTAAATTAAATTTTAATATTTTTAAAAGAAATTATCAATGATTAGATGACATTATACAACAATATAAATTATATATTATAAATTTAAAAAATATTTATTTATTAAATTTTTTAATTATAATATAATTTGTATTATATATTCAAAAGTATTTGTTTGTTATAAATTTATGTCATATAAAATAAATATTTATTTTGTGCAATGTACAGGTTAAAATACTAGTTAAAATTAAAATTTGTAATAAATAAATATTTTTGAACATATTGATTATATTTTAAATTTATTATAAACAATTATTGTAATACAATGTTAATTTTTAATTATTGAAAAATTCTTTTAAAAAAATATTAAAATTAAATCCTTTATATATATAAATTAGAATAACTATCTTGCACGAGAGTGCTTTTAGCTATCATTCTTCAATGATAACGTTTTTAGCTATCATTCTTAAATGAGAGTATTTTTAGGGATTTTTTTAATTTCTCATATCTTTTAATCTATCATTTTCAATATTTTTAGTTTTAAATTGAATTTTAATATTTTTTAAAAGAAATTATCAATAATTAGAATGACATTGTATCACAATATAAATTATATATTATAAATTTAAAATATACTCTATATGTTCAAAAATATTTATTTATTACAAATTTTAATTATAAAATAATTTATATTATATATTTTGAAGTATTTATTTATTGAAAATTTATATTATATAAAATAAATATTTATTTTCTGCAATGCACAAATTAAAATACTAGTTTAGAACTAAAGATATTGAAAACAATAGGTTGAAAGAGATAAGAGGTTAAAAAAATTCTTAAAAATGCTATCGTTAAAGAATGATAGCTAAATACACTCCCCTTGAAAAATAACAGCTAAAAAAGTTCTTGTTCAATATAGCTATTCTAATTTATATATAAAGATGATTTATTAATTTGTTGTCATAAATTAAAATGATAAAAATTAATAAGGAAATATTTTTGGATGAATAATAGTGTGTTCTTAAATTTTTAGAATCCACCCTATATATTAAATTCAAACCTCTTTCTCTCACAGTAGTGTTTTTAGCTATAACGAGAGTGTTTTTAGATGTCATTTTTCAACGATAGTGTTTTTAGGAATTTTTTTAACCTCTCATATCTTTTAATTTATCATTTTCATCACCTTTAGTTCTAAATTAAATTTTAGTATTTTTTTAAAAAAATTATGAATAATTAGAATGACATTGTACCACAATATAAATTATATATTATAAATTTAAAATATAATCTATATATTCAAAAATATTTATTTATTATAAATTTTAATTATAGGATAATTTATATTATATATTCAAAAGTATTTATTTACTATAAATTAATGTTATATGAAATAAATATTTATTCTGTGCAATGCATAAATTAAAATACTAATTATAGTAAAAATCAATTAGAGTTAGCCTAACGGTAAATAATAGTTTGCATAAGGTTTTAATTTCTAATCTTATTATTGCCATTGTACACCCAAAAAGTACTAAAAAGCAAAATGCTTTATGCACCAATGAACAAAAACTTTTCTTCTCTATCATAAATGTCATCATATTTAAAAAAAGATTCTCCAATAAAATTTGAAATTAGTAAATACTTATACTACAAGTATTATGAATTATAGTTTTTATATATTCAAAATAAATACAATAACTTAAAATTGTTGCTCAAGAAAAAAAAACACAATAAAATCTTACACTTTATATAAGAATTGATCAATAAAATTCAAAACTAAAATATTAGGATTATTTTTTAAAAACTAAAATGATAGAAAAATTAAAGTTTATTGAGAAATTTATCAAATTATAAAATTTTATTGTTTTTAAAAATTATTCTAATGAAATATTTTTTATTAATCTTATGTGACAAAAAGAGAGGCTAAAATATATTTATCATAAAAGCATCATAAAAAGAGAGAAGAGGTACAAGTTAGTTTGTTGAGTGATGTATTCAAAAGCACGAAGCAAAATTCGTGAAGAGAGTGTGTATCTAATTCAATTCTAGGAAGTTTAGGCAATTGGGGATAATCATTGATGGGAATAGAACCCCCTCATAATTTGTTACCCTCCAAACACGACTTCCCTTATAATTTGCTTCATATGCATGATTTATATAAGCTGTTGCAATTTTCTATTTTTACTGATTTTTTTTTGGGTTTGCAATATTAGATATGGGATTGAAATTAGATTATCAAGTAGTTTCTTTCCATAAATCCTAAAAATATTTCTTTTGGTTTGCAATCTTTTCATTTGAGATTCACGTGAATTCTCTTTATTTATTACTCTTATATTCCTCCTAATTAAATCTATAATTTTTTGTTTATCTGTGATATTTTAAAGATTTCATTATAAATATAAATTCTAAATGGACAATATACTAACATATGAACTTGAATAAAAGAATTTATGCTTGGTTTTTTCACTATTTTTTTGTTTGTTTTTGTGTGCTTTATAACTGTTTTAGTGTTACTTTGCTTTGTATTTCTAATGTTTTAGTTATGCTACTATGCAATATATGTTGAGTAACTTAAAAGCTACTGTTGAAGCTGATGGTAAACCAAAATAAGGAAGCGTAGGCCTTATTGGTATTAGCCACTATAAAAATTAGCTAAAAGATACTCAATTTTTTCATAAAGAAGGTGGAAGCTTGGATGGATCTATGATCACCCAAAAACAACCCCTTATTGTCTTAAAATGAAACTTATGAATGTCGTGCAAACATGGAATATGGATATTATTATTAATATAAAGTTCAATGTTTTCAATTGTCAAGCCTTCGTAAAAAATATAGTGTAATTATGATCATTATTTGGTCTTTGAAATTACTATGTATATTGTACTTAATGAGAGATTAATTAGAGAAATGTTTGTGAAAATAAATCCTACCCGTGTAATCGCATAGGTACTATGCTATTAGTTCTTGAAATACAACACATTGATTATGCAGCAAAGAGGTGTGTGCTTTCTTTCAAATTTTCCTTATTTTATTTATGGATCAGGTTTTATGTTGTTACTTAGTATTTTTATTTTTATTTTTTAGTTGCACCTATGTGTAAGGATTGGATTTTCTACCAAGGTGTCTTTTTTCACAAAAATATAAATAAAAAGACAAAGATAAAAATAAAATTAAGTGTGTTAGGATAGATTTTTTTTTTCTTTGAAAATGCATGTCGATTTTAAAATATGTATATCTGATTTTTTTAATCTTAAAATTAACTAACAAACTGTTAAGACAAAGGGCGAATTTATAACCCTCAAATATTTTGATAATAACAAACAGTTAAAATTATATATGTCCTTACATAATCGTCTGATCATACGTTTGTATACAATCATTTGATGTTTTTAAAATGGATATCGTCTTATCTTTTGATTAGATAAACTTCGTAACTAACAAATCTTACAGATGATAACAACGTTCTAAAATGATCTGTGCATCAATCAGAGCGTAAGCTATCTCGAAACGTATAAAGCCTACATACCTACTCTCGAAAATAGTCAACGAAAAAGAAGGAATATATATGCGTATGTCAAAACGGGAAAACGGATATGACAACTGCTACAAGATTGTGTACAAGAAAAGAAAAGATAAGCAAATTGCTTTATCTTATCATATGACAAGTTGGTGAAAGGCATTAAATGCTCCAACGACTCTCTTCATCAAACGAAGGTCGTCTTCTACAAAGCACTCAACGAATTTCTTTCTGAAGCCTATAAATAGAAGATGAGACCTTTTTTGAATGTTGTTGTTGTTGTTGTCATTGCTGTTGTTGTTGTTGTTGCTGATCATAAATTTCTTTAAAAGAAAAAGCTTGTGTAAACTTTGTTTGTAAAATCCTTTTTATACTTTATTGTATATTCGTCTGTTAAGACGTTAAACCCAGTGAGGTAACTCACGTGTAAACCTTTTCTTAACGAGATTGGTGGAAGCTTGAAGAGGCTTTGATTCAAAGAATACTTGGGTGTTTGCTTGGAGAGGCAAGTGAAAGACTACTTGGGTTGAGCCTGAAGAGGCTTGTGGAAAGAATATTTGTAACTTGAAAAAGTTAGTGGAACTTGGTTGTTGCCAAGAATTGGACGTAATCTCTGGGGTAAGACGAACCAGTATATATTCTGTGTGCTTTTCAGTTTGCCTTTCAGCTTTCGTCTGTCTTACAAAACGTTTTTGAGAATCTTTTTGATCTTACTTCAGACGATACGTAGTTAACGAAAATTTTAGAGTTTTAGAGATAACACAATTCAACCCCCCTTCTTGTGCTATCTTTGTGCTCTACAATTTGGTATCAAAGCTCAGCCTTTAAGGGTTGAGCACCTTAACAAGTGTTAGAGGAAAAGATCCGCATGACAAACCTTGAAGTATAGTTCATTCCTAAAGGAGCCTTTCTGTCAAGGCCTCTAGCCTTCAGTGGAGAAGATTATGCATACTGGAAGGACAGAATGGAAATGTATATCAAGTCCATTCACTATAGTATTTGGAGAATCATCACACAAGGAGATTGTGTTGTAACCAAGCCAGAAAACAAATACAATCAAGATGACTACAACATGCTGCAACAAAACGCAAAAGCTAAGTACATTATAACTTGTGCCTTATCAAAAACTGAATATAATAAATTTTGCAGATGTAGAACTGTTAAGGAAATGTGGGATGCTATACGCATAACACATGAAGGCACAGAAGATGTTCATCTCAGGAGAGCAGCAACTCTCCAAAGACATTATGAGATGTTCACCATGAAGGAGACAAAGACCATTGATGAAATGTTTGGAAGATTTTAAACAATTCTAAATGGACTTCAAAGTCTTGGTGTTGAGTTCTCTAAGGCTCAGAACAATCTCAAGATCCTGGACAGTCTTCCCAAAGTATGGAAACCCAAAGCTACAGCCATAGTTGAAGCAAGGGACATGAAGACCTTAACTCTAGATGAGTTACTGGGAGCTCTAAGAATACATGAAGTGCATCTTTTCAAAAAAGACAAAGTCAAAAATAATGACTTAGTTGCTCTAAAGATTGGAGAATCAAGTCAAAGGGCAAACAAAAATATTGAGACGAAAGGAAGAAACAAAGCGCTGAAGGTTCAATCAGAGGAATTCGAAAGTTCATATGAAAGCTCTAACTGCTTCAACAGACGATGAGATCTCCCTCATCACCAGAAAATTCAAAAAGATGCTCAAGAAGAAAGACAAATTCAAGCAATCTTCCAGAAAGAAGGACACTAGATACAGAAAGCATCCTCAATAAGAGAATAATGAGATCATCTACTTTGAGTGCAAAAAGCCTAGACATATTAAGGCTGAATGTCCCAAACTAAAGAAAAGATGGAGTTCAAAGAAAAGATACAAGAAGAAAAATCTTCTAGCCACTTAGGAAGATCTAGACAGCAACAATAGCAGTTCAAACGATGAAAATGCTAATATATGTCTCATGGCAGATACAAAGGAAGTAACGTCTGCGGTAAACTTTGATTATAACAACTTTCTACATGAGTCTGAAGACAGTGAATCTGAGTCTGATGACGAAAATATGTCATATGACACTCTTCTTGCTAACTCACACAAGATTGCTCTTGAGTATAAAAAATATAAAGAAAAATATTAAGAAGCTATTTTAGAAAATGAGATACTTAAAAGAGATATGACGAGAATGTAAAAGAGCCTAACCTCAGATCTTGAAAAGGCAATGCTTCTTTCTGAAGTTGATAGATTAAAGAAAGAGGTCATTAGTCTGAAACACGATCTGACCAATTTTGTAGACAGATCGTCAAAACTTCAAATGATTCTAAAACATAGATGATTTCTGTTTAAAAAATTTGGGATTGGATTTGTAGAAGACAAAAGTGCTAAACCATTATCTTCTAAATCTTATTCAACCTTCTGTAAATTTTGTGGCAAATCTGGACATTCATTCCAAAGATGTCAACACAAAAGGAAACAAAGGTCAAATAAGATCATTGGGACTAACACTAAAGGACCTAAGAGTATTTGGGTACCAAAATCTCAAATAATTCCTGTTGCAGATATCCTTAATAGGAAAAAAGAGGGATTCATTTTGGTACCTGGACAGTGGATGCTCACGTCACATGACGGGAGAAAGATCTATGTTACTAGACCTCTAATCATATGAAGGGACAGTCTCATTTGGTGGAAATGGAAAAGGAAAAATCATTGGTATAGGTAAAGTTGGTAAGCCTCCTCTTCCATCCATAGATAATTCCCTATGTGTTGATGGATTAAAATACAATCTACTTAGCATTAGTCAATTTTGTGACAGTGGACTTATTGTATCCTCCAACAAAGAATTATGCATAGTCAAAAGAAATGATGAATCCATTCCCTTTACTGCCAACAGACATAATAATCTATATAAGATTGAGTTTGAAGATCTGAACAAACAAAATGTTACATGTCTAATGACCAAAGAAGATGAAAAATGGATTTGGCATAAAAAGCTCAGGCATATCAATTTGAAACATATTTCGAAACTATATAAAAAGAGTTTAGTAAAAGGATTGCTTGAGATTTCTTGGAAACTCATCTTCTTTGTGAAGCATGTCAGAAAGGGAAACAAATCAAAACCTCTTTTAAATCAAAAGATGTTGTTTCCACTTCCAGACCATTAGAATTACTGCATATGGATTTGTTTGGACATAACAAAACTCTTAGTCTTGGTGGGAAAAAGTATGGTTTTGTCATTATTGATGACTATTCTAGATATACATGGGTTTATTTCCTAGCTCACAAACACGAGTATTTTAATGTGTTTGAAATATTCTGTAAGAGAGTGCAAAATGAAAAAGGTTTTTGTATTATTCCAATTAGAAGTGACCATGGAATTGAATTTGAAAATGTTGAGTTCAAATCCTTTTGTGAAAAGAATAGAATTTTCCACAACTTCTCCTCACCGAGAACGCCTCAACAAAATGGGGTAGTTGAAAGGAAAAATAGGACTCTACAAGAGATGGCAAGAACCATGTGAAATGGAAAAAGTGCATAAGAAGGGGGGATTGAATTGTGCATATAAAACTATTTTTAAAACAATATAAATAAGTTTGAAAATGTTTTCAAGCTAAGGGATAGAACGAAAGATAACACAAAGTTTTTATACTGGTTCACTCAACCTGAGTTACGTTTAGTCCCTTCACCTAGAAGGTATCCACTAACCAACCTTAGGTTATACAAGTATTGCTCACGACCTCTTCAGGCTTTACAAGGCAATCACCCTAGATTGCTCAACCTAAGTATTCTTTTTCACTAAGCCTCTCCAGGCTTTCACAACACAAACAAGTGTTTATACAAAGGTATCAACTCACGTAGTGAGGATTTGAAAGATTGAGCTCAAACACTCAGAATATTTTTACAAGACTTTTTCACTATCGTTCAATGGACGCTTCTGGTTAAAGTACATAAAGTTTTTGATGTCTCGGTAAGATTGTCACAGATTAGCACGTATCACTGTTGTCTTATTTTCACTTCTTCCTTGGTGTATATATATAATCTTCAGAAAAAAAGATTCGTTGTGGAAGATTTGACTCCATTATACAAGGAGGGGTGTGCAAACCATGCTTTCAGAAAGATGCAGCTTTTAAACCTGCACTAAAACGGAAAGCTCAGGGTTGTGCTGGCAGTTTGCTTTTCTGAACATTCTTCATTCGGCATGGCAGCTTGATAAGTTGACTTGCTTTATCCTGTTTTGCTACGCTTTTGCACTAGAGTGAATCTGATTACATTTAATGCTTCAAAACAATTTGAATGTTAGATCACAAGAATGGTAATATGTTAGTTTCAAGGAAAACGAGCATAAGTAAATTGGATGTTTTAAATAAGACTTAGTCGTTTGAAGATTTGTCGTTGGAAGCTTTTTTCTGAATGCATCTGATATTTGATTTTGTTATAAGAGACAATATTTAACTTCGGACGGTCATCTTTAGCTTGTTCACTTGGATGGTCTTTTTAATATGTCTATTGGACGGTCTTTTTTAGTACGTCTACTGGACGATCCACATAAGAGTAGTTTGTTTGTTGTGACAAGGTTAGTCCTTAGGTAGAAACTTGAACATTAATAAGTTTGTTATCTTCAAAACTTTGAGGGTTTAGACGCTTCTACGTCTTTGGTTTGAACAATTTCCCCCTTTTTAATGATGACAAACCTTATTAATTTTTAAGTTTTTGCTAGAGTATAAAGAAGTGCATAAAGGAATTTTCTAAAGACTTACTATGCTCCTCTTAAGTCTTATATGCCATGTTTTGTATGCTTTGAGACATAAAATATATTAGTTTTAAATCCATACTAAGTATCAGAATGTACTAATAATCAAAGCATATTCTATCTAATAGTTATAACATCAAACAGAAGTAGAGCAACACTTTGAGATATATCAGAACAAAGCATGTATTTTATCGTACTGGAAGATCATACAAAGCTCTAATTTTTAAAAAAGTAAAAACATAACATAACGCTTTAATTCTCCCCTTTTTGTCATTAACAAAAAGCAAACAAAAAGAAAAAGGAGCATCATCATGGTCATTGTGGCGGCGACGGAGGAGGTGATGGGAAAAGGTTGGGAAGGATGTAGGAGTGCTTGTTGGTTTTGGAGAATTTGGTGAAGAAGAGTAAAGATGGGTTGAAGCTGATTTGCAACGTACTGTTGAACAGCGAGTTCAACAGGGGGGATGGGGGAAGGGGCAGAAGTAGAGATGGGAAGGCTTGCAGAGGCTTGGGAGCCAAGAGTAGGTGGCGATGGAGGTGTGGGTGACGGTGGTTAGGAAGGAGTTGGTGGAAGAACTTCAGTGGGTGGAGGAGGTGCTTTTAGAAGTTTCAAGTCTTGTATATCGAGTTGGTAGGGACGGGGAGTGGTCCAAGGGCAAGCCAGTTGGAAACTGTTGGGGTGGGTGAGAGTAGCAATCATAATGTACATAATAGAAGTTTTTGTACCAAGGAGTGGACGTTTGTTCGGTGGACGGACGAAGGTAGCTTAAGTGTCCGAAAAGTGAAAGACACGAGCTGGACGTTGCGTGAATTCACAGTTCGTTGCAGTTGGGATGTTAGCCTTGTCGTCTAGGGAGACTCCCTTGCAATCCGCCCAGAAGACAGTCCAGATTTTGAAAAATTGCGAATTGGTGATGATGACTGAGAATTAGGAAGAGTGATGAATAACTTCTTGCGGGAGAAGATGCAGATTTCCTTGCAGCATGCAATCTATGAGCGAAGGTGTCTAGACCTTGAATTAGGCTTGCTTGGATTCATGGTTACTCGGATGTGGCTCCTCATGAAGCCATAGACTACCATTTGCATTTGCTATCAAAAGAACTATCCGTGCCAAAATCTATCTATGGGGAAAGGAAAAGAACCAAAGTTCAGACGTAACCCCCGAAGGCATTTGATGATTAGATAGAGAGCTCTGTCGTTTGCACAGCTGGCTAAACTTAAAGGAAAAGCAACTCTTCGAAACACAGACTGCAAAAGGTTATAAGACCATGTTGTAGCACTAAAACACTTCTCTGGTCTGTCTGCTGAAGAAAAGAGTGTGCTAAGCCATGAAGTTGCACTCCGTCCGACGGGTCACTAGACCCAAGTCTCTCCGTCTCCCTTCAACTTCAACTGTACATCCAACCCCCAAAACCAACTATCCATAAACCTACCCCAAACCTATATCTTTTTCTCCTCTGAAACCTTTGAAATCTCTTTACCCTATGGCCATTTTCGGTTATGTGGTCCTCTTGTACCCTATGTTTTCAACTTATGTTTTGTAGAGGAACCCAGTGATGAAGCAGCTACTAGCTCTGCACCTGCACCTGCACCTTCAGACGATAGACAAGCTTTCAATGAATTGAAGCAGATTGTGCAGCGTCTTGAAGTTGATCTTAAGAAAGAACATAGGAAACGCAAATGAGCAGAAGTTCTGTTAGCTAAGTTGGCCAAGTGCTTCAAAAGTGACCTTGGCTCATCATCTACATCTTCAGACTCTGAATCTTCTGATTGATGATGCTAAAAGGGGGAGAAAAATAGAAGATAAGGGGGAGTATAAAGATATTTATCTCAGGGGGAGTATATTTCTTTTTATACAATGATGAATTACATATTGAATGATATCGTCTAGTTTCCTTCAGTTACCTCTTTATATATATTGCATCTACTTAACTGAAGTACACATACATAAAATGTTTTCATAGAAAAATGTTTTACAAGAACTATAATTGTTTGTTATCATCAAAAAGGGGAGATTGTTAAGACAAAGGATGGTTTTATAACCCTCAAATATTTTGATAATAACAAATAGTTAAAATTATATATGTCCTTACATAATTGTCTGATCATACGTTCGTATACAATTGTTTTATGTTTTTAAAATGGATATCATCTTATCTTTTGATTATATAAACTTCATAACTAACAAATCTTACAGACGATAACAACGTTCTAAAATGATCTGTGCATCAATCAGAGTGTCAGCTATCTCGAAATGTATGAAGCCTACATACCTACTCTCGAAGATAGTCAACGAAAAAGAAGGAATATATGTGCGTATGTTAGAATGGGAAAACAGAGATGACAACTGTTACAAGATTGTGTACAAGAAGAGAAAAGATAAGCAGACTGCTTTATCTTATCATATGACAAGTTGGTGAAAGGCATTAAATGCTTCAATGACTCTCTTCATCAAACGAAGGCCGTCTTCTACAAAGCTCTTAACGAATTTCTTTTTGAAGCCTATAAATAAAAGATGAGACCTTTTTTGAATGTTGTTGTTGTTGTTGTCATTGTTGTTGTTGTTGTTGCTGATCATAAATTTCTTTAAAAGAAAAAGCTTGTGTAAGCTCTATTTGTAAAATCCTTTTTATACTTTATTGTATATTCGTCTGTTAAGACGTTAAACCCAGTGAGGTAACTCACGCGTAAACCTTTTCTTAACGAGATTGGTGGAAGCCTGAAGAGGCTTTGATTCAAAGAATACTTGGGTGTTTGCTTGGAGAGGCAAGTGAAAGACTACTTAGGTTGAGCCTGAAGAGGCTTGTGGAAAGAATATTTATAACTTAAAAAAGTTAGTGGAACTTGGTTGTTGCCAAGAATTGGACGTAGTCTCTGGGGTGAGACGAACCAGTATATATTCTGTGTGCTTTTCAGTTTGTCTTTCAGCTTTCGTCTGTCTTACAAAACATTTTTAAGAATCTTTTTGATCTTACTTCAGACGATACGTAGTTAACGAAAATTTTAGAGTTTTAGAGATAACACAATTCAACCCCCTTCTTGTGCTATCTTTGTGCTCTACACAAACAATCAAGAATAAAAATATATGATTAAAAAAGATAAAATAGAACGAGTAAAGATAAACAATGTTAAGGCTTAAATATGTTTTAAGTCCCTACGAATATGACTCTATCTGGTTTTAGTCCTTGCAAATTTTTTTGTTAGTTTTAAATCCCTGACATTTTCTTAGTGTTCTTTTCTAGTCCTTATCATTAACTCTAGTTAATTTAGTGCTGACATAACTAATAAAATAAAGAATATTAATTAAGATAATTAAGGTAATGAAGAATATGTTAAATTAAGATAATTAGATTATTTTTAGGTTTGTAATTCAATTAAGGAATGTATTTATTATTTTATATAAATAATGTAATTACATATAATTTATTTTTATAATTTATTTTTAATTTTTAATATATTATGAATAGTATTTTTATTGCTTTTAATATTGCTCTTACTTTTTATTTTACTAATTTATTTTTAACATTGTAATTTTTTAAAAAAATTATAATTTGCTTAGACATTTATAATTTGCTTTTAATATATTACTTTGATGTTATTTTTACATTATAATTCATTAATTTTGACTAATTTTAATATAATTTATTTTTTTAGTTATATCACGAGCAATGATTTTGTCTTTAAAGATAAAAGTAATATATTAAAAATAAATTATAAATGTCTAAGCAAATTATAATTGTTTTAAAAAATATAATGTTAAAAGTAAATTAGTGAATTAAAAAGTAAGAGCAACATTAAAAGAAATAAAAAAATTATTTATAATATATTAAAAATTATAAATAAATTATTAAAGTAAATTATAATAATTACCTTATTTATGTAAAATAATAAATACATTACTTAACTGAATTGCACACTTAAAAATAATCTAATTATCTTAATTTAACATATTCTTCATTACCTTAATTATCTTAATTAATATTCTTTATTTTGTTAGCTATATCAACACTAAATTAAATATAGTTAATGATAAGGACTAAAAAAGAACACTAAGAAAATGTCAAGAATTTAAAACTAATAAAAAAATTTGCAAGGACTAAAACTAGACACAGTCATATTTGCAAAGACTTAAAACATTTAAGCCAAAAGTTAAGCGGAAGACATTTTCTTACTCTTTTTTTTTTGTTTTCAATTTCTAAATTATTGTTTATTTGTCTTCACAAATGTTTTATATTTTTTACTAACAATTATTTCATTTCAAATGCTTCATTTTGTTCAATAAGATTGTTAAATAAAATTATTTTTTAATATAAAAGATTGTATGCAATTGATATCCTATATCATATTATAAACTTTTTTACCTTACATGATTTTTAATATGACTATTTTATTTATATTTTTAGCTTATTTTACTTTTTATAATTTATTTAATTTATTGTTTAATATATTATATAATATTGAAATATATCTAATTTTAATTAATTTAATTACTATTAAATATTTTATGATAATTAATTATAATCATAAAATTTATATAATAAATTTGACCCATGCAATGCATGGGTTAAAACGCTAGTTTGAAATAAAGAGAAAAATAAAAACTAGAAATTAAAAGCTGTTAACTTAACAGTGCGGACATCATGCCTTCAAATTGAGCATGCATCTTCAAATAAGGCAGCATTTGTCGCGACTTTTTTAATGTTTAAAATTTATTTTAAAGTTAAAAATTGAAATTAAAAATTAAAAATGATTTGATAGTTTTATAACATTTTAAGATTAAATTAAATTATTTTAGATAGTGAGTTCTTAAATATTTGGAATTTGAAATAAGAAAATAAAAACTAGAAATTAAAAGTTTTTAAAACTAACTTTTTTTTAAAGTTTTTTTCATTAAAAAACACTTTTTCAAAAGTTTTCTTAAAATTATGTTTGAGTCAATTTTTCTTTTAAAATGAAAGAAACTTAAAATAAACTTAGTCAAACACACTACTTTAGTTTATTTATATATGTTCTATTTGGATAAGGAGGAAAATATAGAGAAAAGAAATAGAAATGTTGCAAATAGAAGAAAAATAGGATTAAAAAAACATATTGTTTAGATAGATAAAAATAGAAAAAAAAAGTGAAAAAAAAATCTCTCAACTTATTTAGATAAATGAAAAAGAGAAAATAAAAAATAAATGTTTTAAAAACTTTTTATACTAATTAAAAAATTAATATAACTTCAAATATAATTTTTTTATTATATTTTTAATACAAAATCATTTTTTATTTTTTATGTTATATAAAAATAATTCGATTTTCTTGAATATTGAAAACAAACAAAAAAATCACACCAACTTCTCTCCCATTTCAGGACTCATAAGAGGAAAATTATTTTTATTGTGAGCCCCATAAATTTAATTACCCTTCCCCTTAATTTTCATTCATCATACAAGATTATTATCTCCTTTTTTTTTATTTCTATTTTTTTTCTTCCTAAATACACACAAACAAATAGAAGCTTAAATTACATAGTTTATATATATTAGATGAAAAGATGATGAGTTATAATCTTTGTAAAAGAAATTAATAGTAATATATAATTATGAGAGAAAATATTTTTTTTATTTATAATTTTATCAACCTTTCTAGTTTTTTTTTTATGTCCCCCTACGCTGTGTTTGGTACCGAAAAAGTAGCGAAGAAGAGAAGAGAACTGCGCGGAAGAGAAGAGAATTGCGGCATTTCTCTTTGTTTGGTGGCGCGGAAATAGCAACGAAGTTTTTAAATTTTTTTGTGGGTCCCATGCCAAATTTAATCCGTCCAAAACTGCGAAGAAATACAACGTTGATTGCAAGTTTTCATCAATACCCGTTGCCTCTTCTGCGAATATTGTGTGTAATATGTTAATCACATATTCAAATATGTGTATACATATTTGAATATTGTTTTCACATATTCGAATATGTATACGCATATTCAAATATATAAACACACATATTCGAATATTGTTTTCACATATTCGAATATGTTACATATTAAAATCTGAAATTCGATTTTTAAAATTAAATAAATATATAAATAATTATTAATATATAAAGATTTACTAATATATATATATATTCGAATTTGAACACAGTATATTCGAATATGCATATTTACTAATATGTATTCAAATATATATGCCATGCATAATCAAATATACAAGAATATATTCAAATACTGTGTGAATATTTTCGAATACTGGGTGCAAAGTCGAACATATATATATATACGTAGTGTCATATATTCGAATATGATAATCATATAATCGAATATATGGCATTGTTATGGCCATATATTCGATTATGTAGTAGCATAATCGAATATATGTTACTTTTTAGACAAATATCACGATAAAAAAAACAAGGATATAAATGTAATTTTATTTTTTTATTTCAAATTCCTAAAAGTTAAAAAGCAAACTTTCACTCTATTTTTTTTCTATTTTTCTCCAAGCAAACAACCTCTATTTTCACTTTATTTTTTACCTACTTTTTTTTTTTTCTCTTTTACTTACTTTTTCTCCTTCTATTTCTCTCTTCTCTACCAAACACGGCGTAAAACCGAATCTCTTCTCTTGAATTTGTTAAATCCATCCCCATGTATTATGTGCTAGGTACTACTGCTACGAGTGCAGTGTAATTGTACGATCATCAATAGAAGCTATCATTCATGAATGGTTTGTTTATTTATCAAAAAAATAAAATGGTTTGTCTACAAATAACCTGGTCCTCCATAATATTATGCAACGTGTCAATAAGAAGAGACCATGATGGAGGGGGGCCTCTAGCTTGACTGTAAAATATGCTTCATTGAAGAAGTAGGAAGTGTATATCACAGGTCAGACAGCATCTTCTCTCCGTAACAGACAGCATGCAGAAATGACTGTCTATAACAATCAATAATGCGATGGTGGTTTCTGACTGGTTTTGCACACGTGATTTGATTAGTCAGATTCAATCCCGGAGAGAGCGACAATGGGGTGGCAGGCCAAGTAATTATTACTTTAACTTGTTTTTTTTTTAAAATTTGTTTTTATTTATGTGTTATTTTTAAAATTTAAGATAATATTAATTATTTTTTTATTAATTATATCTTTGTTTTTTATGTAATTTTTAATTAATTTATATATTTATAATTAGTATGTATTTATTGTGAAATAACAATAAAAAAAGATATAATAAAAAATTTCAAAACTATTTTATAAAAAAATAAAAAATAAAAAATAAATCATCTTAGTACTTCACTGGGGATTAACTCCACCCTTGTAAATTCTCGGATATGCCACCATCAACCTTGCAGATATATATCAGAAAGATGAAAGCTTTGCACGCACGTTCGTCACAGCCAAATACCCAAAAAATGATCTCGTAAATATTATATATATGTGAGTCGGCCTATATATAGAGAGTTTAATGACTATATATTATTAGTATTAAAAATTTTATACATTCAACCAATTAAAAATTACTATTGATATAATTTTTAAGATAATTATTATAAAAGTTAGTAAATTTACTATACATAATGATTTATAATTAAATGACAGTACATAACCTATTTTCTTATATATAAATGCTATGATAATTAATTTCTAGAAGATGACATGGTCTAGCAAAATGCTGGTCCTCGTATATAAGTAGCTCCAGTTGTAGAAAGAGACAACTACAAGGGTGCTATTGATAACCATTATATTATATCTATAATGGGACGTTTATCAAAACTATCTACAAATAGCCTTAGCATATTGAGCTTTCCTTGTGTGTTTTAACTAATTTTGTTTTATTCCTAGTTTGTTTAATATGTAGTTGACTATATAAACTATTTTTGGTGAATAGTTGACTATATAACCAGTGTGTTTATAGATAGATTTAAGTTAATTTCTTGCGAGAATTTTTATACATGCATTTTGATTAGTTTTTTTTTTTTTTAAGCCAAATGAATTTATTTATGACTTGTACTCAACGAAGTACAAAATGTGTCAAAAATTAGAAATAAGATGATGAAGTTACAAGAGAAGCAGATAAGGACTTTATGCAACTTGTAAAAGACCAAAGCACTACACCCATCCAATATAAAAATAAAGACCTCACTTCCTACTATTACATATAAGACAGTAAATTTTCCTCTAAATACTATATATGTCACATTGTCACTTCCCAACAGTGGAAGCCAAATCAAATCCCAAAATACTACAATACAACACTACAAACTTTTATTCCTGTAATTGGTAATACCAAGCCACGATCCTTATTTCCACCCATAATTTAACAATCTACTGAACAATGAACGCAAGCCATAGGCCCCACCATTAGGTCCAATTTTGCACGCATATGGAGAGGAGTTTATGCAGTTGTTGACTGATCCACCAAAACATTGAGCCGCATCACGTTGGGATAATTTGTATCATTGAAATTGAAGCCAAAAAGTAACGCAACTCAGATGACGATTCTTGGAACAAGATTTTCTTTATGGTAAAATCTGGTCCATCATCCTCACAAGAAATAGCATTGAAACCTTCTACGCTATATTTATTCCCTTTTGCGTTCTATCATCATTTATCAACTTGCATTAATTTGCCCCCAAACATGTTTTAGGATTTGAAAATTAACATGAGAGTGGATAATCAAATTTACACCTAGCAGTATTCCAGCGTTAAAAATATATTTTTGTCATTTCAACTATTTGGTTAATATTCCTTTGTGCTGTTAATAAAAGAGAGTTATAAGCCAACTATATTAACCAAATCATTGCATACAAAATTTAGTGCCATCTTATTTTATTAAGATCGCCACAACTTAATATTGTCAAAAAAGTTGTTAGAAAGAAGAGAAAAAGGAATACTATGTCGTGATAATAGCCATTGCTCTAAAAGTAAATTTCGGAGGACCTCCAGTGCAATCTGATATTCGGTTTTGCCTCCCAAGGTTTACACAGTAGCGTGTTTGAACTCGTGCACTTGAGGCCAAAACATGTTAGAGCCTTACGAACAATGCCTAGAAAAACACAAAGAAGAAGAGGAAGGATAGAGAGAAAGTTGAGAATTGTTGGAAAGTAGAGAAATGTTCTTAGTATCTCAAGACTCACGCTGCCTCTTCTTATATCGTGTAGATGTAATCAGTCTGTTGGCAAAGATTTAAGAATAGATTTTAATACTAGAAAAAAAAACAAATGGATATGAATAATAAAGCAATTAATATGCCAATAGTAACAAAGCAATTAATATGCCAATGGTAACAAAGAATTAATATGTCAAAGGGTAACAAGGATATAATTAGCACTTATATGCCATTATTTCCACAAATAATTCCATGAATTGTGAGAAATTTGATTGAACATTATTGTGTAATGCTGAAGCAATATCTCACCACTTAAAGTAATCATACCAAACTCTAAAGAAAAAATTGCATTAAAAAACCAAGTGCTTCGTACTTTTTGCTACTATAATACATTCCTTACATAATCCCTCGTTACTATTAATTATATTATGGTGAACTAAGTTCTACGAAGAGGATATGTGATCCCGTGCTAGCTTCCATATGAAAGTTTGCACCTTCAAAGGAGGACACTTCATCCATATCTTTTTGAAAAAAATCCCTTGTATCCCTATGTGGCTTTGATAGGAGTACTTTGTAGATAAACTTATCTGAGTACTAATCATTTGACTCCACCTTCCATACACATCTATCCTCTTCATCTATTATCAGATTTATGCATCTTAGCCCAGCCTCTATCTCTCCTAACAACTCATTCTCCAATTGAAATAAAGCCTCTCTCTATCTCCACCTCCATTTCCATGTCCAATTTCCCTCTTGTCATTCACCTAGATATGCCACCCTTGCACTTTTATCTTATGCTATTTTATATAATATTCTATACTTCTCACTTAACTTATCTCCCTCCACCCATGGGTCATGCCAAAAAGTCGTTTCTTTCTTCCATCCACCTTCTTGCAATTTGTGTGTGAGAACCATTGTGGTCGGAAACCAGTTTTGTTCTCCTTTAATGAATTAATATCCACCCACCATTTAGAGCATCACTTACCTCAATTTTCCTAATTCCCCCTTCCATCTCATACTTTTCTTTTAATATCTTGTACCATACAGACTATTGCTCCCTCTTCATTCTCCAACACCATTTTGCTATTAGTGTCAAATTGAATGCCCTCAATTTTTTTTACCCTTGGTTCTCCCTCCTCCTTTTCCATGCAAACTTGTTCCCATGCAACTTAATATATGTTTCTGTTTCCTTCTCCCTAACTCCATATGAGATTATTAAATAAAGATTAAAGTAAAGAGATAATACCTTTTGTAGCCTTGAAGAAGGGAAAAAAGTAGACCGAGAGAGACAACATGATTGATTTTAGCAATACCACTTGCCCACTTAGAGAAGTATGTTTCTCTATGACGACAATTTTCTTTTTACAACATCTATTGTAGGATGCCAAGTAACCTTTTTTCTTGGGTTTGCCATTATTGACAACCCAAGTATTTGAAAGGCAATGAACCCACCTTATAATTTAGAAATTTTGATTCGTTAATCATCCACCAATCTTCAATATTTACAACCACCAAGATATTGTTATGAAAGTTCACCTTCAACCCAAATGTTAGCTCATATAGAATAGCTTTAATAGCCCAAGTATTTTCCCAACTTTTATCCTCAATTATAAGAGTGTTGTCTGCAAATTAAAGATGTTAGATGCATGTGCCTCGTTTTCCTATAGAAAACCCTTTGAAAAAGCTAAGATTTACATTCTCTTTGAACATGACACTAATGTCCTTTACTACAATTAGGAACAAGAAAGGAGACAATGAATTTTCCTGTCCAAGACCTCTGCCTAAACTAAATTCTTTTATTGGGTTGTCATTAGCTAACATAGACATTCTGGTAGTTGAAATACATTCTTATATTCATTCCCCCATTTTTTTAAAACCCATGCATTCCATCATGTAAAATAGATACTGGCAATTTATTGAGTACGCTTTCTCAAAATCAACCTTAAAACACACCATGTCTTTTGCCTGCTGCTTTGCATAAACCTCATTTGCAATTAACACCCATCCCAGATTTGTCTTCCCTTTATGAATGTTGTTTGGTTCTCAGAGATTATTGTAGATATTATCTTTTGTAACATATTTGCTAGTATTTTCGAAAGCACCTTATATATACATTCTATCAAGGATATGGGTGGTATTCCCCTACCTTTTGGGGATTATCCTTTTTAGGTGATCCTCTTACAAGCTTACTATTTGAATGAAATTCCTCCAAGAATAGAATGAAATCATTTTTTATTATCTCTTAGAAATCTTTTATAAAAGTAAATTTAATTTCATTTGGTCTCAAACTTTTGGAACTCTTGTAGTCATAAACTGCAGCTTTTATCTTCTAAGTCTAAGAAACTTACTCCTAAGTTTCTTGGTCTTTACCAAATCCTTCGTAGAGTTGGACTTGTTGCGTATTAGATAACTCTACCACCTTTCTTATCCAATATCCATGATGTTTTCCATGTATCTCAGTTGAGGAAGTATGTATATGACCTTACTCACGTCATAGAACCCGATTCGGTGCAAGTTCGAGAAGATTTGACCTATGAGGTGTTACCAGTAAGGGTCATAGATAGAAGGACAAAGCAGTTAAGAGGCAAGGATATCCAGTTAATGAGAGTGGTATGGAATGATGTGACTGGAGAGTCTACGTGGGAATTGGAGGTGAAAATGAAGGAACAATATCCGAATCTTTTCCTAGGTAAGAGAATTTTCGAGGACGAAAATTTTTCTTGTTGGGGAGGATTGTAATGCCGTGTTTTTCTTAATGCATGATTTAGTGGTTTAATAACTAAAAGTGAAAATTAATATGTGATTATGGTGTTTAAAACAAATGAATAAATAGATTGTTGTTGTTGATTGTTGTTGTGTGGTGTTAGTTTTATGTTGTTGACTTGGAATTCCTATATGAGTTTAGGGAATTGAGACAAATGTGCTTGAGCTAAATTGAGAGTGTTGTTGGTTTTGGTTTGGGTTGTTGAGAGAAAAACAATTAAGTTAGACCCGTTGTGAGTTTTGGAGAGTGAATGGATGGACCTTGAGCTTTAGTAGGCCTGAAGCCTTTGTGAGGCCAGGGGGAGTTTTAAAACCCCTTCCCTTCTCATTTATCTCATTCCCCCTTTCATTCCCTCTCTCATTCTCGTGTCTCCCTCTCACTCTCTTCTCTCTTTCTCTCAATTTTTCCTTTAATCTTTACCGAGATTCTTGAAGTGTGAGACCTAAACTCAGTAAGGAATCCCGTTTCTAGGCGTGGGAGGGCTGTTGTTACCTTGCTTTCACGTAGTTTGGCTCAAGGTTCTGTGTCTCTCATGTTTTCCCTTCCCCAAGCTCGGATTCGAAAACTCCAAGAGGTAAGGGAAGCTTACACTTGCTAGATTTGTGATGTATAAACATGATTGTGCGTGAATATCACCTTGGGTTGGTCCAAATTTGGATTGTTTGTTGGTTGTGGTGAGATTTTGGATGAAAATGGGTTTTTAGAGAAAAATCTGAGATTTGATGAGAAATTTATGAATTATGTGATGAAATGTTGAATTGATTGTATAATCTGTTGTGTATGAGCTTGATTGGGGTGGATTGATGATATTGGAACCCCATTGATTCGAAAAATTGAGTTTGGGTGGTGAAAGTTTGAGTTTTTTGTAGAAAATTGGGGGGTTTTTTGTAGTCCTGTCGCAGATAATCGATTATGGAATCTTCATAATCAATTATCTAGAGCTCCAGGTGCTATTTTCGTGATTTTGGCTCTGTGATAATCGATTATTGCCTTTAATAATTGATTATCTACTGTTCAGAAAAAAATGTTCTGGTTTTGCTTCGGAAATAATCGATTATCCCTGCTGAAAAATGAATTCTGATGCATTTTTTCTACAGTACATAATCTGTTACTACAGTACATAATCTATTATTTCAGAATTGAATGTACCATTTAAGATTTCACAGTTTTCATTCCAAAATGCGAAGTATTTTGTATATAGACATATAAAAAGAGTATTATACATTTTCAAAAACCCTATTTAAGAATGATGGAGAGTTGTCCAGTTGGGATATGACTTTTTTTAAATTAAAGAAGCAAATTGTTTCAAAGGTTTTTTGTAAATTTCCAGAGTTACCTATCTTCCAAATGGTTTTCAAAGAGGGTTTTGGTTTTAAATTATGAATTGATTGTTGGATATGTCATTGAGGTGGAAGGTTGCTTAGATAGGACCTTCGCTTGTTATGTATGATATTGTTTCTCACGAGGTAGGCTACTTAGGTAGGGTCTTACCTGTTGATTTTGATTGAGGCCAGATTGGGGCCGATATGGTGTTGACGGATGTTGAGTGGTCATGTGAGGTAGCTGACGATGGACCTTTTTGCCACTAGTTGTATTGTTATACATATATACATATCGTATGTTTATTGGTTGTGGTTGAGTAGTTGATGGTGTGTAGTACATGCATTCATGCATAGTTGGAGACTGAGGTAGCTGACAATGGACCTCATGTCGTGGTGTGGGTAGGCACGTAAGTTGGATGGTGATCAAAGTTGGAACTCATATAGGCCTCCAACCTAGTGCTAGATAAGACGTGGGGCAGTTGATGATGGGTCTTCGGGGATGAGTGGATGGGCGACTTCGCAGAAGGCTAAGGCGATGCAGGCCTTGTGTTGCGGTAAGCCACCACCCACATACACTTATCCTGACAAACCACTAAGCTTATTCGTAGATCAGAGTTTGGTAATCCCTGAATGATGCTTAGATAGACCATAGTAAGGGGTGAGACCTGGCTGGTCGCCTGATATGTTGTAAATCTCTCGAGAGTCGTGTCATCATGCATTGACATAGTTGTGACGGATTGGTGGTGATATGGAGTTCTGGATTGAGAATTCTTTGCCATGTAAATGAATGTTTTATATATGTACATCTATATGTAGATGTTGAGAACTTTGGATATATAATGGTGTGCCATATACTTGTGATTGAATATTGTGAATTGTTGATGATTTCCATAATCAAATGCTATGCCATTGTTGTAATAAGCTTACCCTTGTCGTGTTTTGTTGTTGTTGGTTGTCTTGTGGTTGTTGTTGCACTGATGTGCCTGTGATGATCACGTCCTATGGCGTGAGAGCAGATAGCGAGGCTTCAGTAGACCTGGCTGCCTAGAGATGACGGTGGAGTTGCTTACGAGACAACACTTTTTGTTTTGGAAATGTTGTTCTGTATAGTTATTCTTTTGATGGGATTGTATAGATTGACCAGCTATAGGGAGTGAGTTTTATATCCCACTTCCCTTATGTGTATATTTTTTTGATATTGTTGATCTAGGCTGGTGTTATCCCATATTTTAGGGTTGAAGGCGTGATGTGTTGTGTTGTATGTATGCAAACTCATTCTCTAATGAAATAGGAATCCAAACTTGTATGTTGATGAAATTGTTATTATGGTTATTCGATGTCGTTGTTGCTATGAGTACTTGTCAATTGTTATTGTGGTTGTGTTATGTGTTAGTAGCAGAGGTAGTATTGTTGTTACTTAATTATTGTGGCTGTTTGTAATTGTCACGATTGATGATGGTGGTGATAAAGGTGTTGTTAATATCGTTGTTGTTATTATGTTAAAGGTTGTTGTTGTAATGGTTGTACTTGTGTTATCCCATAGTCGTGTATATATAATGATGACATTTGAACAGATACGCATGCATGGTACTAAGAGAGATGAGGTGGATCTCTCAATTGGTATGTATGACTTATATACAGATATGTTATGATTGCTTTTATTCATCTAATATGTGAATAAGGTGTATGTTTAGTAGGGTTGTTTAGTAGCGATAGTTGGGTTGTTACACACATCCCCTACATATCACTCTTGATTTTCATTATCTCAAGCCCAAATACATTAATGGAAACTACCACATTTAAGCCTCCTTAGAGACTTTCTGTTTGAGCACAGCATCGCAAGTCCATAGCCACAAAACCTTGATTTTGAGTGCCCACCAGACTCTACATTTTTTAGCTAGGCCACCATATGCAAACACCTCACAATGTCACCTACAAAATCACCATTTACAAACTAGAGCCCCATTTAATAATTGAGCCATCCCCACATACGAGGGCGAATCATCTTAGCATCGTGCTGCTGCTAGTCACTAGCTACCAACACTATACTAGTTCCACAAATAACCAGCTATAAGATTAAGCCCTCGTGTTGTTGTGATGCACCATCCACACCACTAGGATGTACTACCCAATCTCTACATATCTCATTTTTTTCTTTTTTTCCTTTCCTTTTCCTTTATGCTTTCATTAGTATCTCATTTGTCTCTGCTCACCATCATTGGTCACGCCTCGCTAGCCCAACATCATCGAACCAACACCATCAACATTGAATTCAACCACGCACTAGTAGGCCACATGCATCAAACCATCAAAACTGTGCCACTCCTTTGAATTAGTGTCCTATGAACAACCGTTGGAAGTGTTGGATTCCACTACTATGTCACTCCTTCCCCTTTCTATTTCATGTCTTCTATCTCCTTCTCCTTCTCCCTCTCAGTTTCACGTTTTCTTTTCCTTTTCTCGCTCCCTACTGTCACTACTCAACATCAACCAAAAAATTAATGCAAAGTTTAGCGACCACATTAGCAGAGGCTAAGATGACATAAGATATCAATCTAGCGTCGATTTTTTAGGTTGGCTAGTTAGCCAATGCTAATAGCATCAGATTAGCGTTTGCTTGGCCAATACTAATATAACAATTTTTCAAAAATATTTTTTTCTATTTTTATTTGTACCTCATAACAAAATCGAAACATATTTTATATAGCTTTAAATACCATTAATATAAAATTTTAATATAAATACTATATGTATATGAATAAATAAAAGGCATATCATAAATAAATTCATATGATGTAAATATATACAATAGTCTAAAAAAATGATAAAAGTATAAAAATAAAATATATGTTTATATCGACCTATCGTTTAAATTTGGGCCTTGTTGGGGCCCTGTCTGCTCCATTACTTTCATCCTTTCCATCAATCGTTCAATCAACGTCCATAGGGTAACATTCTATTGCCTAACAAATGTAGCACCCCTCTGAGTTTTCGTAGCTTGCTACTGAGTTCTAACTATCACTTTAGAGGCACTGCTGGATGAAAGAAGAGCATCTGGCTCCTAAGTTAGTGATGTCGCCCTAGGATGAACATTTATATCGAAGTATACAGTGTCGTAAACACGTCCTTTACTCCTGCCTTTGGCAACCTCCTTCCATGTGTTGACCATGGTTTCTTGTGTCGCATTGGAGGAGGCCTCATCAACCTGGGATTATTGCTGCAAAAGATGGAGCTAATAGTCTTCTTGATCAATGTGAAAAACATAGTCGTAAGAAAAATATTTTTCTTAAGAAACATAATATATATAAGATTTAAGACTTATGTATTCCCTTTGAGAGCGACTATTTACCCATTCGCATGTGGACTTCTTGTGAGTAACTAAGAAGAGCTCATCAAGGTGAGATCTTAACCTTGGAAACTAGAAATATAGCAAATGATTATTCATATATAAATATGACATTTTGTAAAACAAAAAAGAACTTTGTAAAACACATGTTAGTGGATACATACCAAATCTTTGGCCACTTTAGTAAAAGCATTGCGACTCGCAATGTAGACTACTCTACCTTTGTTGGAGGTTCAATTGGCCTTGTTTTTGGCAGAAATAGTCTAGAAGTCCGGAGTATACTAATAGGCCAAAAGCTTAGCCCAATCTTGCTCCTTCATCCACTTAGGCTTTTGCCCAATTTTCCTCGCCTTTGTGAGCATACCTACAAGACGTCTTAAGCAATGTGAATCAAACGTCTTATAGATCTTTTGCTTATGGCGAGCCTCCTATGTGCATTTGTCCTGTATAGTAATTGTGAAATAGTCAGTATGTGAATAAAAAAATATTTGTAAACTAATTAAAGATAAATAAACTTAATTACCTTAAATATGTGAAATCATTCTTGTTTATTAGCGGGTGAGAACGCACTGTAGGAATGGAAGACACCTCGAAACTGCAACTGAATAACATGACTAATGTCATTAGCTACTCGTTGTGCTGGACTCCAACTGTAGAAAATCAAAAATCAATATAAAAAATGAACGTAAATATTTTCTTAACAATGCAAATACCAAAATTAAATGAAAGGTTAACTTACCCTTTCCCATTAGGCTCTATGATGTACATCCCTTCATCATCCATAGGGTCTTCCCTTCTTTGACCTTGTCGAGCTGGATAGGCATCACCCTCTTGGTGCCATGGAGGTAACTTTACATCCTCCTGATAAGGTACTTCCTCCTCCTTCGTGTTTGCGTCATACAAAAGCCCATCCATTTGAAGCTCAGTATAAGTCAGGTTGTCTATCTGAGTATTCTGTATGTAATCATTGTCTAGCCTCTGCTCAAATGAAATATGATCTAGATTTGGGATCATGGTGATGTCTACTGTATGTGGTGGTCCCTATGTAAGGTCGTGAGGTGGTGGTGAAGAACCACTCTAGTGACACTAAGGTTGCTCCTGGATGTTTGCTTAAGACATTATCTTTCTCTCATAGTGGTGGCTCAATAAGGATGACTCAACTGCCTCCCCTTTATCTTGGAGACCTCTTCTTCCCACCATAAGTATTGAAAAATATAGTATATAAGATTTATCTGTGAATTCACTTGGAGGACAACTTCTATATACATCTCTTAAACAAGCAAGAGAAAATATTGAGGGTTCTAAAATTGATTAGTATGGGAAGACTAAGTCTAGTTTAATCACTTAAACATACCTATGATCAACATGATATATACATCACTTAAACATACCTATTATCTTCCACTTATAGTTTAATCTTTGAATTTATTATGTTTATGAATTGATCTTTAAATTTGCTAAAGTCATTCTAAGTCCCTTCATGGATCCTTCTTTCGAAAAGGAAGAAGTGACTTAAACCACCTTTGTTTCACTAATAAGTTTGAGGCTTAAATATTTTTTTAGTTGATGTAATAGCCATTTTTTTTGTTTTGGACCTTATAAAATCATTTTTTTAAATGTTCCTTGTAAAATTTCTCATTTTTATTTTGGTCTTTGTTATTTTGTTTTAGTCCTTGTAATATATATTTTTTTTTTCATTTTTGTTCTTGTAACATGTGAATAATTTGTTTTTAGTTTGTACCCTTTTTTTTCAAAGGGACTAACTCAAAATGAACAAAATATCATAAGGACTAAAACAAAAAAATAGATATATTACAAGGACTAAACCAAAATAAAAAGGAATAAAATAAAAAATATAAAATTTACAAGAATCATTTTAAAAAATATTAATTTTACAAGGACCAAAATCAAAAAGGTGATATATTATAGGGACCAAAAATATATTTAAACCTAAGTTTGAGCAATTAAAGAAATTGCAAGAGTTGGAAGTCACTAAGTCACAAACTATCAAAGGCAACTAGGAGAGGAGATTCTATATTTTGTTTTCATTCTAGGTTCAAGCATATTGATATAAGGTATCTTTGGATATGTGATGTACTGGATGTTAGGTTGTTAAATTGGTGAAAACTCATACTAATGATAATGGTGCTAATATAATAACTAAAGAATTACCAAGGTTAAAGTTTGAAACTTATTATGAGATCATCGAATTAGTGGTCATCTCCATATAGTTGTGAAGGATAGATTTGTTGGGTATTTAGCTCCATTCTTATATAGAGAAAGCCCCAAATTATTAGCCCATTGTATGTCTCACTTGACTAAGTGGAAAATGGTCAAATTAGGATATTAAGAGGAGTTCAATTAAAACAGTCATTCTCTTGACCAATTTCACAAGGTAATCACCGTAAAATCACATATTTTATTTTGTTACTTCAAAGGCAACCTAAGAATTTTAGTGTTTTTGTTCTTTTATTTCAATTTCTAGTATTAAGATTAGTACATATATACCACCTTGGGAGAAGGATATTGACAAGGTGTTTTTGGTTGTTATAGGAATACGTTTGCAATTGGTCCAATTGTAATGCATATTAGGTGTACAAAGAAATTAGAACCAAAGGTAACTTAAACTTGAAGAATTCTACAAAAGTATATGTGCACTAAAATAATTTCATAGTTAAATACTAGAACACTTCCTCTAAATGCCATCTTAGTCACACTAAGAAAAATTCTAAAAAGTTGGTCTTAGGTGTAAACACGTTAAGGCACCTTTTTAATTACACTAAGTGTTTTACACATTGAGGCATGTAGATTGAATTTGTGCTTAGCACTTATACCAAATGTGCTAAGCATATCTATTGAATTAATGCTATATAGTAAATGTGCTAAACACCTTTCATAAGCACAAAAACTGTCAAATATTTTCCTGTGAAAAGAATGCAAATATTTAAAAAATAATTAAGAGGCTTACAACAACAAATGCAAATTAACATCATGTAGATACCACAATTATAGAGCATAGACCTAAAAGAAAGGACCTTGGTGACATTAAAGATGATGCAACACTAATTTATATCAATAATAAGAAAGTAAGAAGGGCAAAGGAGGGGGCTACGTACCTGGCTTCGTGGTGGTGTGTTGGTGGCATGATGGTGGCGTGGTGGTGGTGTAGCTTTAGTGCAATAGTGGCATAGCTCCGATGCAGTGGTGGCGCAGCTTCGCACAAAGTCACAAAATGACACACATAAAGAGGAAGATGAAGATAAGAGAGAATGAAAGAGAGAGATAAACTGAGAGGGCTTACTAGTGCGTTGTGATGGTTGTGGCGCGTGGAAAAGATGATGTTGTTAGTAAATAAACGTAACCCATAAAATTGAAGGAAAAGGAACTCAATAATTCTATTCAATAATAGTTGCTTAAATACAAAGTTTGCAACAGAAAGAAATTTTAAAGTAGTAACAACTTCCTAAATTATAGCCACTAACATTAATTGCAAATTAGTAACTAAAAAAATAAAGAAATAGTCCTAAAAACTTGGTCAAACAGTTAATAGAAAAACTAATAAGCAACATTTGATACACATGTTCAACACTCCTTCTTGTATCAGTGTTGGAGAGTCTAAGTTTCTCCCTCAGTAACTCAAACTTGCTTCTTGGAAGAGATTTTGTGAAGATATTTGATAGCTAGTCTTCAGTCTTGCAGTACTTCAAGCACACTGCACCATCCTTTTGCACATCTTTGAGAAAAAATAATTTGGTGCTAAAATGCTTTGTTTTTCCATGAAAGATTGAATTTTTGGAAATGGCTATAGCTACCTGATTATCCATCATTAACTCAATAGTTGTCCCTTGCTCCAAGTACAAAATAATTAGAATTTTTCTTAGCCATAAGGCTTGATTAACAGCTACTATGGCTGCTATAAATTTTGCTTCAGTAGTTGACTATGCAACAATTTCTTGATTTTTAGAACACTAAGAGAATATCCCTGATCCAAAATTAAAGTAGTAGCCTGAGGTGTTTTTCACGTCATTTAAAGACCTTGCCCAATTACTATCAAAATAACCTTGCAATGTGAAATTTTGTGATTAACTGAACTTAATGCCATAATTTAAGGCCCCTTTGACATACCTTAGCATTCTTTTGCTACTTTGAAATGAGATTTTTTTGTACAATTCATGAATCTTGATAGTACACTTACAACATACAAGATATCTGGTCTTGTTGTTATGAGATACAATAAGTAGTCAATTAAACTTCTACAAGGTGCTTCTTCCACTTATTCTGAACCATCATGCTTGCATAACTTCTCCTTTTGACATATAGGAGTGCTCATGCTTTTACAGTTTTCCATGTTGAATTTCTTTAGTATCTCCTTTGCATACTTCCTCTGACAGATGAAGATATCACTTTTTTTCTGCTTAACTTCCATACCAAGGAAATAGGACATTCTCCTAGGTTTGTCATCTCAAAGACTTGTATCATCCTTAAACTGCTGAATAAGTTCAACATTGCTACCAGTGACCAAGAGACCATCAACATACAAAGAGATCACAATAAAGTTAGCTTTGTCGCAACCGGGGTCACGACCAGATGGCGAAAAGAAATTAAATCAGAAGAGTTGCCACTATGGTTTATTAAGGGTAAACACACAAAAAATCCCAAAAGAAAACAGTCTCAAATCGAGAAATGGATTCAGGAGTTGGTTACGTGTAGGGAAGGTGTTAGCACTCTACAACGTCCATCAAAAGGTGATTACCCTTTATCCTAATGTGTGAAAATTTGGTCTCTTGCTTAAAAGATTATCACTATTATTGTTATCTCTATTATTTCTTTTATTATTATTATTATTATTATTATTATTATTATTATTATTATTATTATTATTATTATTATTATATTTAAAAAAGGATTATTTTTATTTAAGGTTTTTGAGATCAACAAGAGCGGTCCCTGTTCTTACGTATCCTCTAGTGTAATGAGGAATTCAGACCCACGTAGTTCTTTGATAAAAAATCATTTTATTAGTTAATTGTTTTTTTATTTTCTTTTTTTTAATATTTTAAAAGGCTTACTTGATATCCAAATAGGAAGTGCATCCAAAATGGTTATTAGTACACCTTTTAAGGTTCTTGTAATACCCAAATAGGAAGTGCATCCAAAATGGATTTACTAAAACCTTTATTAAAGAAAAAGCTTGTTTTAAATTTTTAGGATCTTTATTCAAAAGGCTTTTATGATAACCAACAAGGAAGTACATCCAACGTAATTATTATTTCACCTTTTAAAAATTTCATAGTGGTCAAACAGGAAGTGCATCCAAAATGACTATTAAATTTCATTAAATCAATTAAACTTTAAGTGTCTTTTTAAAAAGGGTTTATTTAATATTTAAGAAATGATAACCAAATAAGAAGTGCATCTAAAATGGTTATCATTAATTATTTCAAAACTTTAATAATGTCCAAATAGGAAGTGCATCCAAAATGGCCATTATCAAGTTTTATTATTATTATTTTTTTATTTACCTGTTTACATTTATTTACTAAAAAAAAATTCATTTATTACTAGTTTCAAAAGAAAATTATAAGTAAACAAGGCATAAATCTAATTACTACCATGCTTCTACTTTGTTATAAAAAACCATAAAAATAAAAGTCATTAGCCTGAAGGGGCCAAGCCCACATTCTAGCCATTTTGAACAGAGTGGCAGAAAATTGTTGGGCTTAAGCCCGCTTCGCTGTTGGGTGCATAGCCTTTTCCTTTATTATTGTTACCATTACTTGTTTTTTTAAACATGTTAATGGGCCAAGCTCAACTTGTTTCAGTATTTTGGAGAGGGGTAGACCTCTTTTGAGGTTCCCATTCTCCAACGCTACGACTCCAATGATTTTACGAGACCCCAAATTGAGAGAAAGCGGAAAGGCTAATGTGAGGCTATCGTGGGGCTTGCTGGTGCGTGAATCATCTTCTGTGTCTAGGTATTGCAATGTGTTTTGGTGTTGCAATGGTGGTGTGCGAAAGTGATTGAGCGAATCTATGTTGCAGCGATGGTGACAAGAGGTAGGGGAAAGAATGTTCGTCATGACGACGATGAGAGAAAGGTAGACGACGAAGAAAACAATGTCGTCGCCACTTCACGTGATAGCAGAGACACAAAGAAACCAAGGACCTTAAAAAATAAGGTAGACGACGCTTCTAGCGTCTCGCATCAAGATTCCGACGTGAGGAACAGAAGAGGTGAAGAATCCTCAACAATGAAATGCTTATTTTATTTATTATATATTTTTTTTGAATACATGAGTATCGATATGGATTATGAGTTTATGGGCTTGAGATTTTAAGATTTGAAAAAAGAAATGGACTGGTGCGTGTGTGTGCTGGTACCATTGTTACAGTGTCTAGGTGAGGATTTAATGCAATGTAAAAACGTGATGGAATATGTATGTATATCATATCTACAGTTTCAGTGTTTGAGACATTATCAAAAATTTTAGCATATGAATGAGACGTCTGTATGTGTCGAAAAAACAGTGTGAATGCTTCTGTATTGTGTGGTGATTTTGGAGAGAAAAACTAAAACTAGTATTATTGTTCCTATAGCATTTCTTTTTTTTTTTTAGAGGAAACCTGAAACTAGCTCATTACTGTGTGATAACAAGTGGTGTGAATGAAATTCAATTATCTGAACAAACACAATCCTGGAAATTCATAGTTTCGGCAACAAATATCAAAAGAAGATAAAGGTATTGTTATAGCACATGACTAAAGTAAACTTATGTAGAGCAAACAAGTATTCAAGCAAGCTATAAAGAATTAGAAAATTTTTCATAACCATAATTAACAATATAGTACTTAGAATACCTTCGTAACTCCCTTATCAACAGTATCTCCCTTTTCTTCTTTTTCCAAATCAGTAGTGTATAACACTTGTATTCTCTCTCCATCTTTCTCTTAATTCAATAGAATTCCCTCCTCCTTCTTCGTTTCCTCGTCCTTCTCTTCTCAAGCACTATTCTCAAATTTTAAAATGACATGAGAGTATCCGAGAGCCTGCAAAAATTCTTTAATGCCTTATTTATAGGCATTCTAGTCTTCAAATGAGACATGCTTTGCAAGTTTCAACAGCTTGCTCTGCAAGTTCCCTTTTATGGGCCAAATTGCTTATGTCTTTCTCTTTTTATGGGCTTGACATATGCTATTTGCCCCCCAAAAAGAAAACATATTTCTTCAGACACTAGCTAGCTATGGGCCTAAGGCTTTTTAACCCAACAAGCATAAAACACCAGAAAACTTATTATTTTGGACCTTCTTTTCTTTTCTGGGCCTCAGGCAATTTTGGCCTAATAAGCATTAAAGAACTTATATGACAAACCTTTTTGTTATTATTATTAAGTTTATTCTTATTATATGAGTTACCTGGATAAAATTGAGTGATCACAAGCTTGATCATCTTTGATATATAAAGTGCATTCACTAAGACTTTTTACAAAGCTTAATTTCAATAAGTACTCATCAATCCTACTACACCATGCTCTCGAGGCTTGTTGCAAACCATACAAGGTCTTTTTTAATAGATAGACCTTGTCTTTACGTCCTTTTACAACGAAACCTTCAGGTTGCTCAACATAGATTTCTTCCTCTAGAAATCCATTTAAGAAAGCTAACTTGACATCAAGTTAGCAAATTTTCCATCCTTTTTGTGTTACAATAGCTAGCAACATCCTAATGGTATCCTGCCTTGCAACCGGAGCAAACATATCAAAGAAATCTACTCCAAAAATTTGTGCATACCCTTTTACTATTAACCTTGCTTTATGCTTGTTGATTGAGCCATATGCATTTAGCTTTGTTCTAAACACCCACTTCATATCTATGCCTTTTTTGTGTTTAGACCTTTCAATGAGTTTCCAAGTCCGATTTTTATCAATCATGGCCAGCTCCTCCTGCATTATAGCCTTCCATTTGGTATCTTCTTTTGCTTCCCAATATCTCATAGGTTCCAGGACTACAATGTTGCATCTTTGGTAAATATCAGAAAGCAATCTAGTGCCTCTTATAAGAGCATCATCAACTAACTCGTCTTGATTTTGCAAAGGGTCAGCTACTGACTTCTTTTCTACATTATTCCAGCTCCATTGCTCATTCTCCATGAAGTACACATCCCTGCTTATTAGAATTTTCCTTATATGAGGTTGGAAAACTCTATAAGCTTTAGATATTAAGCTATATCCCACAAAAATACCAGGTTCAACTTTTTTTGTCTAGCTTGTCTCTCTTAATTTGTGGCACATAAGTAAAATACAAGCATCCAAATACTTTAAAAATTTTCAAGAGAGGTTTATACCCACACCATGCCTCAAAAGGAGTCTTCTCGTCCACTGCTTTGGTGGGAAGTCTATTTAGCAAAAATACTACAGTGTTTGTAGCCTCCGCCTAATATTCCTTACATAACCCTTTCTCATGAAGCATACATATGACCATTTCCATTATCGTCCTATTCTATATTTCACTAACCCCATTTTGCTCAGGTGTGTAAGGAGCTGTTACTTGATGCTCAATGCCTACCTCCTCATAGAACATAGTGAATTGTTTTGAAGTATACTCCTTGCCATTATCAAACCTTAAGGCTTGAATCATGCAGCCACTTTGCTTTCCAATCCACAACTTAAATCTCCAAAACACACCCGTAACCTTTAACTTGGACTTGAGAAAATAAATCCAGCATATTCTAGTGAAATCATCTATAAAGATAATCTAACATTTACTCTCTTTAAGTGAAGCGGTCCATTGAGGTCTAGCCAAATTTGTGTGTTGCTTGTTTTAAATACAATCTTGCTTGCCATATTGACATGTCTTGTAGCTAGGCAATTCAAAATCTAGGTGAGGTAAGCCTCAAACTAACTCCTTTTGTTGCATATTCAGCACAGCTGCATAATGAAAATGGCCTAACCTTTTGTGCCAAACCTTTGTACTATTTACAGTAGTTGGATAAGCTGCTTACTCCTCCTTTATTGGATCAAATTAATGAGAAACTTTTGCCTCTTATTTTGATACTAAAAATTTCCTTGTCATTGACATCTTTAATCAAACATTGCTTATTTTCAAAGATGACTTTAAATCCTTTCTCAACTAATTGGCCCACACTAAGCAAGTTTTGATCAATCTCAGGTACATACAAAACATCGTAAATTAATTTTGTACCTATGCAACTTTCAATGGCTACAATTCCTTTTCCTTCAACAGTGATAAGTTCACCATTGCCGATTCTAACTTTTGATACTTGTGATTTGTCCAACTCTCTAAAAAGCTCTTGATTGTGGGTCATGTGATTGGTACAAACTCTATCCACTAGCCAATATTCACTTGAGTTACTGCTTGTAAAACATGTTGCTACAAACAATTGCTTTTCTTCTTGTTGATTTGCAACTTGAGCCTTATTCTTTTGTTGAAAATTGCTTTTCCAAATTCTCACATGTTGCCCTAACATATTGCCCTTTTCACACTTAACATCAGTTCTTCTCCAACATTTGAAAGGAGGATGACCCATTCTACTGCAATGCTTAAAAGGAGGAAATCCTTTGTTTGTTTCTCTATTCCTGTTGCTAGTGTTAGCCGCTGCTTCTTGTGTGGGGAAATTCTTTTTCTTGCTTTTTGTTCTCCTTGGTTAATTTGCAATTTAGGTTCTAATGCTCCTTCCATAGAACCCTTTAGAGCATTTACAAGTTCTGCCAAGGTAAGTTTTGTCAAATCCTTAGTATTTTCTACAAAAGTAATAGTAGCCTCAAATCTTTCAGGGACAGTCACCAGTATTTTTCTCAACTATTCTAGAATCGAAAAATTCAGAACCAAGCAATCTTACTTTGTTAGCAATGCTAAGAAGCTTATTAACATACTCTTTACTTGTTTTGGACTCCTTCATTTTTTGCATCTTAAATTCTCTAGCTAGATTCAGAACTCGCATTCCCTTAATCCTTTCATCTTTTTCATATTTATTCTTGATGAAATTCCAGATTTCAAATGTTGATTTGATTGTCATGATTCAAGTGAAAATGTCTTGTGAGATAGCAGCAAACAAAGAAGCTCTTGCCTTTGACTTTTTTGCTTTCCTTTTCTTGTGGTTTTTTATCTGAGCCAAATTGCTAGGTAAAGGAAGAACTTCGTAGTCCTCCTCAATAGCTTCCTAGAGATCATTTGCATCTAGATTTGCCTCCATTTTTGTTGCCTAGATATGATAATTATCACAATCAAACATAGGTGGTGCTAATGCTATCTAGGGTGTTTCAGAATCCATCTATTTGATGAACTGAAGTAAGGCGTTTAGGCTTTTATGGTGGGTTTCACTTGGTTCACTCACAAGTCCTCTTTAAGAAGAAGGCTCTTGATACTAATTTGTTGGTAAATAAACGTAACTCACAAAACTAAAGGAAAAGGAATGTAGTAATTTTCTTCAATAATAGCCTGCTTAAATACAAAGTTTGCAATAGAAAGAAGCTTTAAAAATAGAAATAACTTCCTAAATTATAGCCACTAACATTAACTACTAATAAGTAACTGAAAAATAAAGAAATAGTCCTAAAAACTTGGTCAAGCAGCTAGCATAAAAACCGATAGGCAACTACTGGTACACATGTTCAACAGATGTAATGGCTGGGGTGCGTGGATGATGAAAGAAAGTAGGGGGAGGGCTATGAGTGATGAAATATTTATAGTTAGCATCAGCTTTTGTGAATGCTATGCGTTAATGAGATGTAGCGTTGACCACGCCAACACTACAACAGAAGCTAATGTAAATGGAAATTCAAGTAGCATAGACTTGGGCCAACCTTAACACAATATCTTAGTTAATGGCGGTTTAGGTCGATGCTAATGTTGACATTGCGTCAATGTTGCGTTGGTGTGGGCAAACACTACTTGTTTTAATATTTTAAAAAAATAAAAATTTTAAAGGTCATGTTGCTTTCAACATGCATCAGCCTACCCAATGCTACTATTGTCAGTGTCAAGGCTGACACTACATTTTTGACTTTATTCTAGCATTTTCTTTTAGTGAAATAAGATGAAATTATCTTGATGTAAAGTGTTATGCATTCAAAGCAACCTCTCCCCCACCCCCCCCCCCCCAAATGTTAGAAATAGCAACCGGATTCTAAAATCAAGAAGAATAAAAAATGCACACATGGACAACACAATTTAATGAGGTTTGGCAAGAGTGCCTACGTCCTTGAGAGTAGAGCGGCTATTTCTATTATTGATTATAAAATAAGGTTACATCAGATATATAAAAAAAAAATACAGATTTACAATAACACCCTTGTACTGTACCGCAAGGTGTTACCCCTCGCACCCCTAAACCCAATTATTACGTAACCCAACAAACAGGAGACCCAGGCCTAAGGGCCAAATGCTATCACTCCACTCCACTCTAGCATATATTTGCCCATAGAATATGAGCCATGCACAACAATCTCCACCTTGGTGAATATTTAGCCCTATGGAAGATAACAACAAGTATCCCTCATATGTCTCCTAGGTTGGGGGTTGCATTTATGTTTAGCACTAAGCAACATTCAATAAGTCCAAGCAATGCTTGAACTTGTCAGTGGTAACTGCCTTGGTTAACATATCAGTTGCATTCTCAGAAGTGTGAACATTCTTTAGTAATATCTAACCAGATGCCATCAACTCCCTGATCTTGTGGAATCTCACATCAATGTACTTAGTTCTAGCATGGTACACTTGATTCTTTGCCAGGTAGATAGCACTCTGACTATCACAATGCAACTGAACTCCACCTTGCTCAATGCCCAGCTCCTTTACTAGCCCTGTAAGCCATAAGGCTTCTTTATCGGTCTCTATTACTGCCATGTACTCTGCTTCAGTTGTTGACATTGCCACAATTGACTGAACAATTGATTTCCAACAAATAGGACCACCTGCAAGGGTAAAAACATACCTTGTTGTAGACCTCCTATCTTCCAAATCACCAGCATAGTTAGAATCAAAATATCTAACAACTGAAGGATTCACTATGTTGATTGCCAAACATGATACCATGACCTGTTGTGCCATTTAGGTACCTAAAGATCCATTTCATTGCTTCCCAATGTCGTTTCCCTGGCTTCAACATAAACTTATAGACTTGACTTATAGCATGTGCCAAATTTGGTCTTGCGTAAACCATGGCATACATCAAGCAACCAACTGCACTGGCATAGGGGACCTTTAACATGTAGTCCACTTCTACATCTGTCTTTAGGCATTGTTCTAGTGAGAGTTTAAAGTGGTTTGCCAATGGAGTACTCATTGATTTAGCATTGCTCATGCCAAACCTGTCCAGCACATTCTCAACATAACCCTGCTGTGAGAGCCATAATTTCCTAGAGCTCCTGTCCCTGTGAATCTCTATCCCAAGAATCTTCTTGGCAGGACCTAAGTCCTTCATGTCAAACTCTTTGCCCAACATGATTTTCAACTCATTCACATCATGCAAATGATTAGCAGCAATCAACATATCATCCACATAAAGTAGTAGAAAAATAAAAGAACCATCATCAAGGCTCTTCACATACACACAACAATAATACCCATAACGCCTGTAGCTAATCTGAAGCATGAAAGAGTCAAAGTGTTTGTACCATTGCCTTGGAGACTTCTTTAACCCATAGAGAGACTGCTTCAATTTACAAACTAGCTGACCTGGTCTGCCTTCAATGAACCCCTCTGGCTACTTCATGTAAATCTGCTCCTCTAGATCACCGTGAAGAAAAGCTGTCTTCATATCCATTTGTTCCAAATACATATCCCGACTAGCTACCAAGGCTAACGCTGCCCTGATAGGAGTATGTCTCACGACCGAGGAGAAAATCTCATCATAATCAATCCCCTTCTATTGTGAATACCCCTTTGCGACTAGACGAGCCTTGAACTTTTCCCCTTCTTTTTCTAATACTGCAGGTTTCCTTTTATACACCCACTTGCACCTAATAGTCCTTTTGCCCGCAGGAAGTTCAACTAACTCCTATGTTTTGTTCCTTCGCAAAGACTCCATCTCCTCCATCATGGCACCCATCCATTTATCTTTTTCTTGACTATGTACAACTCTTGAAAGTTAGACGGATCTCCTGAATTGGTTAAAAGTGCAAAAGAAACCAAGTCTTATGGCTTAATAGTGCGGCATTCCCTATCTCTCACAAGAGTATACTACTACTGTCCACCTGAATCATTGGGGTTAGGTTCAAGTATAGGTTCAGGTCTTGGACTGCAATTCTTTGCCCTCCTAGGAGTCACCGACAGCTGCTCAACGTCCACCTGAACCACCTTGGAGCCAAGAGCGGCTCCATCTGTCACAAGTATTGGCACATCTACGTCAACTGTTTGCTGCAACATAGACTACTCATTAAACACTTCATCCCTGCTAATCACCATCTTCTTTGAAACTGGATCCCAAAACTTGAACCCTTTCACGCCTTTGGCATAACCTACGAAGACACACTTCTTTGACTTTGGATCAAGTTTAGATCGTTCATCACGAGATATGTGCACAAAAGCAGGACACCTAAAGATTCTCAAATGATCAAAATTAACTAGATTACCTATCCAGACCTCCTCTTCAACTTTACCATCCAATGAAGCTTGTGGTGATCAGTTGAGGAGATAGCACGTCATATTCACCGCCTTTGCTTAGAAACCTTCAAAAGCCCATGATTCAACTACAGACATCTGGCCCTTTCAGTAAGAGACCTGTTTATTCTTTTTGCAACACCATTTTACTGTGGTGTTTTACACACTAAAAAATGTCTCTAAATGCCTTGTTCTTCACAGAATTTTTGAAACTTGGAGTCTATAAACTTCGTGCCATTATCAAACCTTAGGTACTTGATGTTTTTGCCCGTCTGGTTCTCCACCTCAGTTTTCCATAGTTTGAACTTCTCAAAGACTTTGGATTTCTTTTTCAATAAGTACACCCAAACCTTGCAAGAAAAATCATCAATAAATATGACAAAGTAGTGGGAACCACCGAAGGATGGATCTCTAGTAAGCCCCTATACATCAGTATGCATATAGTCTAGAATGCCCTTGGTTGCACTGTTTCCCAAGCACACAATATTGGCACAATCTAGCTTGTAGCTCCGAACTCTCTTTAAGAGATCTCTTTTATGGGGTTCTGCCATCCCCCGCTCACTGAGATGGCCTAGACGCATGTGCCACAGTTTGGTGGCATCATCATCATCAGACTCAATAAAGGCAATTCCACCTACAATTGTACTCCCCAACAATCTGTAAATATTGCCTACAGTCCGCTGTCCTTTCATCACAGTTAAGGCACCCTTACATACTCTAAGCGTATCCTGATCTCCATCAGTTCTGTAGCTAAAACCATTGGCCTTACAGTGCTAAGCGAGTTCAAATTCTTCCTCAAGTTAGGTATATGCCTCACATCACACAATGTTCTCATGCCACCAACATCCATAGCAATCTGCACCTGTCCCATTCCAACAATAGCGTAAGCTTTATCGTCTCCCTAGTAGACATTGCCAAAATTGCCTACCTTGTATGTGGTGAACCACTCCCTATTTGGCATCATGTGATAAGAACATCCGTAATCAAGAATCCAAGCATCTGTAAGTTGACTACAAGAAACAGAGAGAACATCTCCCTCACTATAGTAATAAGAGCTATCAGTCTCTGCCACATTTGCAGAGTAGGATGAGCCTTCACTAGGCTACTTCTTGTTTGGACAGTCCCTCTTATAATGCCCCTTCTGTTTGCACCTATAGCACTGCACTGTTTTACCCCCTTTGCCTTTTGATTTCGTCCTTGCAGAACCGTCTTGGCTTGCGTCTTCCCATGTTCTTGACTCTCTTTTACATATAGACTCTTGCCTTGAGAACATTCCCTTGCATTTTGTTTCCACTGACTGTGGGACATAAGTGCGGTAGTGATCTCTTCCAGACTGATAGTGTCTTTCCTATACGTAAAGGTGGTCACCAAATGCTTGTAGGAATTACGCAAAGAGCACAATAGTATTATAGGCTTGTCCTCGTCATCGATCTTCACATCAAGCCGCAATAAGTCACTGATAATTTAATTGAAGACATTGATATGTTGTTGCAAATCAGAACCCTCCTACATCTTCAGCCATATAGCCTTTGCTTTATATATAGCTTATTCGTTAGGGACCTAGACATATATTGACTCTCTAATTTCTTCTATACCTCTTCGAGAGACGTCAGGTCCATAACATGGTATAGCACCTTGTCTGCCAATGATGCGCTAAAAATACGCTTAAGGGCAAGCATACCTTTATCGCAGTAGTAACAAAAGGACGTGAGTCTAGATATCGAACCCAAAAGACTAAATGGTGATTACTAGTTTCCAAAGATTCTATATTGTTTAGGTAAAATTAAATAGGTACTGGGTTGATTTAATAATGATAAACGTGAAAGAGGAATTGTAAAACAAATAATGGCAAGTAGAGAAAAATTCAGAGAAAAATAGGCTTAGGGTTGTAGTTTCCTTCATGCTTTTAAGTTCTTTCACATCTAATTCTAATTGAATCTCTTACTATTCGTCAATTACCAATATTTCTCTACGAATTTTATTGTCAATTGTTGGTCATAAATTGCAATAGTCCTTTCTAAATTAATTTCCCAGTTAATCATGTGAGATATTAAAACCCTAAGAAGGCATGAGGAATAAAAAAGGGGGATTAAATTAATTATTTAATCCAATTGGAAATTAGGAATGGAGGTTGATTATATGACAAAACCCAATTTGATTACCCTACATGTCTACCAATTAAGTGCGGTACGGCCGCCGTTCAATTAATCGATTCGAAACATACAAGGGATGATCAATTCCAAGTAAGAAAATAAAAACAATAGAACAATCTAATTGACTGAATAGAAACAAGAATTCAGTTAAAATTAAACATTTAGGAATTCCAAACACTAAGTACACCACAACCCTAACAAGAAATTTAGCTACTCATGGCAAGAAGAGATATCATAATTTTAAAGAAATATATCAAAGGGAAAAGAAGAAGAAATCTTTTACAAGAAAATTTTTTTCTCTAGTTTCTGACTCTGAGTATCCTATTTCCCTTCAAGAATCCTTCTCCAAAAGCCAAAGACCAAAAAAGGGAGAATTGAGGAAAGAATAAAGATAAGACAGAGATGCCTCTATTGTGCTTTGCTCCTTGCTATTTGTAATATAATTTCAGAATTTTGGAGTAGAAGGCTTAACCCCGGTCCATTCCACACAATCTAGGCCTATTAAAAATTAAAATAAAATTAAAACTTAGACTTCGAACTCCCTGGGCGGTTTTTCGAAATTCGCTTTGCCTTGACGCTGGGCGGGTGCAACCTTGTGCACTCCATTTTGTGCTTCAAATCTCTTTTTTGGCCCGTTCTTGTGCTTATAGGCTTCTTTTAAGTCACTTTGATAAGTATAATACTCCTCTATATCTATGGACTAGATTTCTTTTCTTTGCTCAACTAACTTCCTATATAAAATTCAACAAAATTAAGACAATTCATGTAATTTTAAATAAAAAACTTAGAAGCACACATCACATGAATCCTTCATTAATGGCTTATTTTCTCACAAATTTCCAATGAGCTAATGCAAAAATCATGTGAACTTGTTTTATAAATCTACATAAATATAGATTTATCAGCCAAATAGAGTCATATGGTTGCCACAGCCCTTTCTTGCAACTCCTCCCAATCCAATTGATCTACGCCGTCAAGTTTCTTCTCTTGCAGCACCTTTAGAAAACCTTGTTGTGCCAACAAATCCTTAACCCTCCTTTGCCACAATCCAAAATTTCCAGTTCCATCGAACTTCTCCACTTTGAATTTTGCACCACAGTTAAGAGCCATCTATACCAATTGTTAGCAATAGCAACCAGATTCTAAAATCAAGAAGAATAAAAAATGCACACACAGACAACACAATTTAACGAGATTCGGCAAGTGTGCACATCCTCGGGAGCAAAGCGGCTGTTTCTATTATTAATTAGAAAATAGGGTTACACCAGATATATAAAAAAAACAAGTATATATTTACAATAACACCCCTATATTGTACGGTGGGCCGTTACCCCCCGCACCCCCAAACCCAATTATTACGTAACCCAACAAACAGGCGACCCAGGCCTAAAGGCCAAATGCTATCACTCCACTCTACTCTAACATATGTCCGCCCATAGAATATGAGCCATGCACAGCAAAAAAAAAAAAAACAATGTTACGTATTCTTATTTATTCTCACTTCCAAGAAAAACTGTCTTTTAAATTTTCATAACAGATCTCGATAAAAACCAATTACTCAATAGCACACAGATCTGTATGTTGGTAAAATATATACAGAACTACGAGAATGACCGTGCTTATTTTGAATATGATTGTTCTAACTACCTTTACATCATTTTCTTCATTGATGTTGCCACTCGCAAGACAGACATCGCTTCCAAGGCGTTACTACTATTTTTATTATACAATAATTGCCTATGTTTTTATATGCCATAATCCTTCAATCAAACAGCAGCAGGGGTCTAACATGCTTAGTTTAGACGTTAAAATCTTATTTAAATTAACATAATTGTAATGACATAAGAATCTTTAAGTGGTACACAACGCATGGGGTAGGATTAGGTGGTGAAAATTTTCCTTACACTTTTAAATTAGGAGAGTATGGAGGAGAACAAACCTAACCACATTGTGATTTTCTTGTTACTTTGACAACCATGACAAACTTGACCTCAACCGATCGAATTATTTAAGTGCCTTTGACAAGGCATACTCCAAAAAGGTTAGATTAGATTAATTATAAGTCCACTACTGGTGCATGGACATCTGTTAGACATCAGCTTCATTGCGAAGACTTTGTAATCTAAGCTGTTTTTTTAATTTCTCTTCCTGAAGGCTTAGCAGTCAACAGCTTGATGGAAAAGGAATCAAATCTAACTGCTCACGATGGAAATAAAGGACCTCTTTTGCCTTTTAAGTAGTCATTTCCCTTTATGATGGGTTCGGATTTTCTACATATTTCAAAGATTTCTTAATGTGGCTTTGATAATCCATCAGATTAACGTCTAAATTCCTTCACATTAGATCAGTGTTGTAGATCTGCTCAAGGTATTTTGTTTTCTGATACTGTTTAGGCTTAACAAGTTTTTCAAAGCAATGGGGATGCAATTTTCTCTGGAGATGAAGAGAGACAGAAGGAGCAGAAAAGCATTTTACAAAAACTTCCGTTTGTAGATTAGACTAAGAGATGTATTGCTGTAATATCCTAATCCCACCACCTTTCTGGCAAGCTAGTTAAGGTTATATAACCAATCGTATAGAATAACCATCTTCTAGGTCAGGTCAGGCAGATAAATCAAAATACAAAAGCGGAACAGACATTGAAAATAATAATAAAAAAAATTAATTAGGTGGAGGCTATCTGTCTTGAATTATGTCAGAATAGAACATATTTGAACTCTAGACAGGAATATTTCCTTGTTACTCAAAGCATTAGAGGCCTAACTCTTTTATGTTATGAATTGTGACTGGTCATAGTATGCACTTTGCTGATTTACAAGAGATTGACTCCTTAGACTCGTTTTGCGTATTCTGGTTTGAGTACATGATTGAATTTGTTGAAAAGAATTCAAATTTTTAAGATATAGTTTAGATTTAGAGATATTGTTTCTTATTTAGAAATTTATTTTCTCTTTTATTTTTAAGATACAAGTTATATAAATGGGGAGTTCTTGAGGTGAGAAGAATCACCCGACTTAGAGAGAGAGTCGCTACCCTAAGTGAGAGGGAGGTTATGGGAAAAAAGAGTTTTGTCAATGTTTTCATGGATGTAGACAAGAAGTACTGAACCACGTTAAATAAATTATGTCCTTCCGCTATTTATATTTAGTGTTATTGTTTGTGTTTTTCCAACAATGATATCAAAGTTGAGGGTTGTGCAGCCTGGTGACCTATTAGATGAGTATCGATGGTGGATCTTGTGGGATGTTGTGTTAAAAGTCTTCTTGACAATAAAAAGTCAAGCGGCGTGACATAATAGCTAATGGCAATATAAATTCTTGTGTCGAAAATCTTTTTGACAATGGAAAAGTCAAGCGATTGGCATGTCAGTGCAAGTACAAAAAGTGTCATAATCTAATCGAACAGAGGTGGGGACACACCAAAGTTTGCGGAACGGAAACTTAATTAGAGAAAATTGTGATGAACATTCATGATAGCGAGAGTTGAAGCGGAATTTTGAAAATTTGTGTGTTTTCCCAACAAATTTAAGCCCCTTGAGTTGGAGAAACAATTCGTTACATTCGTTTTTAAAAGAAAATTAGCTTTTGTTCCACACCTGGAGCCTGGACTAGTAATGAAGTTGAAACGAGAAGAAAGTAAACAATATATATGTGTCTCTTTAAACTGTATTCTTCTGTTTATGGAAAAATCATTTTCTACGAAGTTTATTTATTTCCTCTCGTTTCTCTCCCACGTACCTTTCCTAGAAACAGGACAGTATTCTAATCCTTAATGGTGGACTGAAGGAAGCGAAAATTTGGTAAACTTGCTTGGTTACTCATGCCATATATAGTTTTTCAAAGTGGATTATATAGACAAATCATAAAGCAATTCATGGTTCTTTTCTGCAAGTAATCACATAGTCTAGATCTTCACGTCTCATATTCTTCCTACCCCATTTTTGGATGGTTTTAGTTTTCCCCTTCTTTTCCTTAAATAATTTTTTCCGAAGCAAAAATTATACATAAACCAAGCACTTCGACATACAATATTAAACTAACAAATGAAACAAAAAATAAAAGAAAAAAACCGTAAAAGCCAAATTTTATTTGAACAAAGAACATTTATATATATAAAAACTAGCACTGTTGAAAACGATACTGTCATGCCAACATTCAAACTAGTTCGATGAAACTGTCCCGGAGTTATGTACAAAACATGTATTGATATATGAATACGAATGTATGTAAATGGGCATACATATTTATATGTACCTATACTAGAGCCTATATATGGGTAATTAAGTGGCAAGAAGCAAACAAGGCATAACACACACCATAATTCAACCTCTTTCAAATTAAATACTAAGATAGCTCATGCATGATGGGGTCCTCAAAAAAAAGTTCAGACCAATAAGATGAGGGTCCTCCTCCATAGCTAGAAGTGCTGCTGCTGGCATCCCCTGGATTGTTAGCTGAGGTCCCTATCACATTTGGAGGAATAGATGGAGCGGGAGATGGAATAATCCAGGAAGAATCATGATCAACCGTGTGATCCCCTTGACTTATCATTGCAAAGTTAGTACCTTGACCCATCTCACTATTCAAACATGATTGTGAACTGAAAGAGACTTGTGGTTCTAAAAGGTGAGGTAGCATGCTTGGGTGGTGGAGTGGTTGAGAGCTAGCAATTGCATGAGAAAATGAGGCAGGAGTATCTGGTTGCAAGCAGTCTATGACTTGATTCTCTTTCACATTGGAGATTGAGTTTAACAAACTGAAAGCTTCCATGTTGTTTGTGGTGGCATTTTGGTCATAGGAGTTGGTGCTTAAGGAGTTTGAGGATTGGATTAGATAATGAAGGTATTGAAGCTTTGCCAGCTGGACTGCCTCTGCTTGCAACCTCACAGCATGTTCATCCAATGACTGATGATCCATAAGGTCTGTCATGTTGGCCAAAGCTAGCAGATATGGCAAGCTGGAAACAAGGTCAGTTCTAGGCTGGTGAGTCATTGGATCAAAACCCATCTGAATCAACTTTTTCTTTAAATGAGTATTCCAGAAATTCTTGATCTCATTGTCAGTCCTTCCTGGAAGATGGGTTGCAATTGCTGACCATCTATTAAAGAAGTATGTGCATATAAAAGTGAGTAATAATTATTAAATAGCATTTAAAAAAAATAATAAAAATACAATAACATAATTGGAACTTCTCCTCCATATATATCCATCTTCCCAAAGAACAAAAGAAGAAAGTCATAACAGTGCAAATAGTAATGGAGATAAGACTTGAGTTGGTTATATTTGCAAGGAAAACTGAATGTAGAAAAAGGAGTTGTGGCAAGGAAAGTACTTGTTTCCAAGGATGGAATGGAGATGCAGAATTGTTTGCTCCTCTTCTTGAGAAAATTTTCCCCTCTTGATATCAGGCCTTAAATAGTTAGTCCACCTTAGCCTACAACTTTTTCCACATCTGTTAAGATCTGCAACAATTGCAACTAAAATAGATGGATGAGGAAACATTGAAAAGCGAGAACTATATAGTTGCTGGAACATATAACCATAAATTAAACTAGAGATTTACAAACCGGCTAGCTTAGGGAGAGCTCTCCAACTTCCATGGCCATGTTTCTGAATGTGCTGAACTAGCTTTTGATCTTCTTCGGGCGTCCAAGGACCTTTCTTAAGGCCATTCTCATCGCAGCATGGGGACCTTCCCATTGTGTGCTACCAGATCAAAAGCTATTATCCTTTCCTGATCTGTTACCACTTACCACCAAATTAAACCGGGGGCTGGAGCATACTATTTATATATCCATTCTTATTGCTTTCTTCCGGTCCTTAATTATCAGGATTAAAATAACATTTCGCAACCTTTGTTAGGCCGATAAAAGATTTGACACTTCCATCTCGTTAATGTGTATACAAAAAATGTCTCATGCCTTGACAAGTATGCCCTTCAAGATATATTCAAAAACGACCGCACCATTTTACTTATTAATTAGTCATATATAAATAATAATATATATGGTAACCAGAATTTGAGAATTTTTAGGTAATGCTTTAACTTTTTTAATATTTGAATCAATTAAATGAACTACTAGTTAATTTAATAATATTCTCCGATATATATATATATATATCACTTTATACACAACCTTTTTAGTTTTTACACATACGTGCATGGCAAATGATTGAGTTTATTTTAGACCTGCTTAAGAACTCAATTTCTTCAGGGTTTTTTTTTTTTTTGAAGAGCAATTTCTTCAGTTACTATGGAGTAAAAAATCTTTTTTTTTTCTTGTTAATCAGCATAGCTATTCAGAGCAATAAATGTTTCCTACTGTAGGCTTCCCTCTCTCCTTAAATTGGAAAGTGAATAAAAGTATGATATTCGTCCAAGAATTCAGGACAATTTGGTAATTATGGATTAAACATTTTTTAGTTTCAATTAATATGGCACTAAAGTATCCTTAAAAGAACAAACTTCCAAATTAGATTGTGTAACACGTGGCGAATGAATGCTTGTCGGAGGAACCCCTCCCATGCACGCAAAGAGGAGGCTGTTTCCCTCTTTCGTCATGGTTTGCATGGCATCAAAAGACTCACGTCCTCTCTTCTTGGATTTCATGCCCTCTTAGCCCCTTAAAGAATCATTCTCACTCAACAATACCATGAAAAACAATCTTGGAATTATATATTAATTATGTAAATCCAACTATATAATGTACGTGCCTACGACAAGTTCTATACACACAGACATAAATAGTAAAATACTCTCCTTAATATAATGCTCATTTTTGTCTATCAATTTTTTTTTCCAAAATAATTCACGTTTAAAGTTTTTTCACAATGATTAAGAAAAATAAAAAATAACTTAATTAGTGAAATAATTTTATTAAAATATTCTTATTATTTTCTTAATTTCTATAAATACAATATTAAATACTCCAACCCAATATTTTTTACAAGTACTATTTATTACTCATAACTTATATGAATGGAAACCGACCTCTATCATTGTAATTTTTTACGAACGCACAATTCATGGTTAGTGGGATACTCTAATGTAATATTTAATCCTAAAAATATTCATTATATTTGATTTGCGCCGATGTCATAAATAGAGAATTAATGTTGGTTGTTGAAGAATTGACAAACACGATATTCAAAAATATTATGTTGATTATTTATTTGAGGGAAAATTAGAACAAAAAATTTAATATTTCATTAAAAACTAAAAATGTCAGTCAATAAGATATTTTTTTAATGCTAAAATATCAATGATTTTCAAATGAAGGGAGTAAGTTATTAATTATTTAATTTTATATAAATGTTTAAGATTAATTTTATTTAAATTTGAATATTGACCATCTATATCTATATATAATTGAGTTGTCCAGAAATACGGCTCATCTTACCTTTAATCCTCTCATTAAATTTGTCTTAGATATAGTATATAATTACGAAAATGTTAGATTGTACAAAATATTCGAAAAAAATTGTCACACAAAACTACGTGGCTGATTTCTATTTTTACTCTCTAATTTTTTTTAAGTTATTTAATTTATTAATTAACCAATAAATAATCGCTCCTTTGTATTTGTATATAACAGAATAGACATTTGTTATTTTTTTATTAGATGACTTTTGTAGTTAATTAGGTATATTTTCCTTTGCTGTACTATATCACATTCTACTATATATACTCTTGTTCCCCTCCTCTATTGATCAAATAAGAATTCAATTTATGTTTTTCCTAAACTTAATATGGTATCAGTATGTTGCTGACATCAGAAGAGGAAGAACTTGGAGATTCTGCCATTGAAGATTAGAAGGAGACTATCGAGTGACAGGGATGGAAGGTGATGGATGAACCATCTGATATCATATTACTGATGATGTTTCTGACTCTTCTTTCTTGTTTGATACTCCCACCATACAACCCTTTATCAGTAATAATTTGCTTTCACCATTTCACTCACCACAACCTGAAACCATCCCCCCTCCTTGCAGGTCCAATAGACCAAAGAAGACTCCATCTTATTTACAAGATTTCCACTGTAATCATGTGACTTTAGCATCCCCACATCCTCCTCATGTATTCCTTTTCCTCTTCATTCTGTTCTTTCTTACCATTCATTGTCCCCTTCCTAATTAAAATTCACTCTTTCTATTTCCTCTCATGTTGAACCCAAGACCTATGAATAAGCAATTCAATCTGAGCATTGGGTTAAGGCAATGCAAGCTGAACTTCATGCCTTGGAGCAAAATCACACTTAGGTCCTAATAGATTTGCCTCCTGGTAAGATACCCATTGGATGCAAATGGGTTTACAAAATCAAATATAAATTTGATGGTAGCATTGAGTGTTACAAAGCCTGGCTAGTTGCAAAAGGCTTCACCCAAGTAGAAGGAGTCGATTATTTTGATACCTTTAGTCCTGTTGCCAAACTTACCACCATTCACTTGCTACTTGTTATTGTCGCCATCCAAAACTGGCGTCTACATCAGTTAGGCGTCAACAATGCCTTTCTACATGGCTCTATTGATGAAGAAGTTTACATGGAGTTGCCCAAAGGTGTTCAAGCCATTAGTTCTAATCAAGTGTGTCGCCTCACAAAGTCTCTTTATGGCCTTAAGCAGGCTAGCAGACAATGGTTTGTTCGTTTGTCCGATTTTCTGATCTCTCATGGCTACAAACAATCACTCACAGTCCATTCCCTTTTTCTGAAAAATCATGGGACTTCTTTTACTACTTTGTTTGTCTATGTTGACGACCTTATACTTCTCACTGATTTATGTGTGACATTTGTTTCCCTAGCATTATTATACTATGACAATCAATCTGCAAGGCACATTGCTGCCAATCCTAACTTCCATGAAAGAACCAAACATATCAAAATCGATTGCCACATTGTTTGAGAGAAACTTCGAGCCAAATTGTTTCATTTGTTGCCTATATCTTCTACTGATCAACTTGCAAATATTTTGACCAAACCTTTAGATCCTCAGCCCTTTACTAGATTGTTATCCAAGCTAGGAGTGAGTAGTATACACTCTTTAGCTTCTAGGGGGGGGGGGGGGTAACAAAGTAGACGTTTGTTATTCTTTTATTAGATGAACATTGTAGTTAGTTAGGTATATTTTCTTTTGTTGTACTGTATCACATTCTACTATACATACTCTTGTACCCCTCTTTTATTGAATAAGAGTTCAGTTTATGTTTTGCCTGAACTTAATAGTATAAATTTGTGTATAATTTTTTCACACTATTTAACACTGCTCATATAGTTATATGTGTAGAGATCTATTTTTTGGGTAACTTTTGTCATACTATTGGTGATGGGCATTAAGTTATGAGCATAACACACATAAATTTATGAGGGTAGGATACACACATAATGTATATCATACTAAGAAAATAAAATAAAATCCTTGTGGGGCAACTTCCCCCACACAAATGCAATATGTATGTCCATCATTCCTTAGTACACCATATAATAACTTAGCATTGAACTTCATGAATTTATTATTAGATTTAAAATTCTCCTTAATTAAATTGAATTAGTCTACAATACTCCATACAATTCAAAATTAGTTGGTATTTAGTACTATAAATTTCTTTTTGTTTTTTACAAATATATTCCATAAGAGACAATGTTGTTTAAAGGGTGGTTTGTTTTTTTGTAAGAAACTAATTCTTTTATCAGACTGAATCCCCTTTGGTATATTACTATATTTACTAATAACCTAATAACACCATATTATATAGTATATATATTATAGACAATCATAACATTATGCAAACGCATTAATTATGCATTTGTATATTTCTACATGAGTGTATCTATATATACACGTGCATAAACAATTAAGCACTCATGATGCGGTATATGTCAAAGAAAAAGCCTTTTTTTTAATGTTTCCAAATATTGAAATTCAAATATTTATTCCTACTGTGATGTGGAAATCAAATTAAATTAATTATTCTGGTTTTGTTCAAAGAGAAACTCATAGTAGATATTACAAAAAGAAGGAAGAAACAAAATAAGACAATGAAAAAGGAGTGAAAAACATTACAAAAAATTAAAACTGCACACTTATAGTCCATGTCTTGTATTTTAACTAGTTGAATTAATTCAAGAAAACAAATTATTCCATTTTTTTACAAAAATAAATAAGATCGACATTTCTTGATTGGTTTAATGTAATCATCACCATTCAGAAGACACTCAAACGCACACCAAACCACATATGCATGTGTACGTCTAGGTCAAGTTGGCACGTAAAATATAGGCACATGATACACAACTTTATCTGAATATCTAAGCAGGTAAACGAAAAAATCTATGCAAGTTGTTGAAAATAGTTATAGCTATATGGATAAAGAAACTATATCAGTGAAAGCCTCGAGGTTAAAAAGTCAGGACAAATCAACGGTACCAGTACAGAATACAGATAGCTCAATGCCTGAAAAGGACATAAAGGATGTGACTCGTTTGACTCGGAGGGTGGTGCAGTTGGAGACGTGAAGGAGAATTTGGTGCAGCAAACACCCAAATCGATCCCAATTTATTTTTAACCCTTAACACATTCTTTGCACGGTTGAGAAACTTTCAATTGCGTTTGTTGGAGATTTGTCCCCATGCACCTTGTTCTCTTTCAAATTTTCCAAGTAATGGTAGGATCTTACATTTTAAAGCCAATACAAAGTAAAAGGTTATCGCTTATTACAAATTAAATGTTTTAAAAGTTGGCTAAAATGTACAAATATGAAATATCCATAGTAATTGTATCAACGAAGTCTCACGATGCTTCTATAATGACACGCATTTAGCTTGGATTTTAGAGCAGTAGCTCTCTAGTTGGCTTAATATAATTGGTTCGCTATCCATTACAATTTAACTTGATTAGGAAAATTATAGGTTGACAAGGATCAAACTTAATTTAATTAACTAATTAATTAAAGAAATTTTACTATTGCGTCAAAGACCAACCAGTATTTCCAAATCCTTAAACATCCATTATATATATACACACACACGCGCGCGAACAAATATTTAACATACACTTATTTTCTCTTTTATCCTAACTCAATCCACCCTACTTTTCTTTTTATCTCATATCAATTTTTATCACATTATTTATTACATTTATCATTTTATGTCTTCCTTTATTTTTCTTTCTGTATCCATACACCCTATTTTTAGAGTGTATGTGTATTATAACTCAATATATGTATGTATTCATGCATATATGCATATATATGTCAACTGCTGATCCATGTTGCTTCACACATAAGTCATATATACATATTCAAACCTAAAATCTATTCAATTTAATTATTAAGTGTCGACATCTATATGGAACAGCAAAGGAGTTAATTAGAGAGACCATTTTTTCTTCTTTAACATCTTTCCTTCCCAATTTCTTGTTCATTTGTCGCAAATCTGATTGTCTTTAACCCCTGATAATTGCATTTGTTAGTAAACGATTCATACACACAAAGACTTCGATCTTTCAGCCAAAGGATCTTGTCGGGAACCATTGTGTGTTCTGATGAGAATAGAAGGGACCAGTGATGTAAGATCAACTTTATAGTTTCAATATATAATATCATCTTTTATTTCAGTGTCAGCTAAACAACTGATTTGCTTGCTGTAATGGGTTTCCAACCAATATACGTCCATAAAACGTTAAAAATAGACTTCAAGGCCACCTACTTAGCTTATTATACTACCACAATTGCGACGAACTTGTGTGTCTTTGTCCCCTATAAAGGGCATTCTCAACTGGCTTGAAGGACACTCTTCCAACTGAATGATCCGTATCTCTTTCCTTCTAATACCTTGCGATTGCAAAGGCTACGGTGGGTTAATTTGGTCAGAGACGCCTTGGAAAGTTACTAATTAATGTAACTCAGCTGAAAAAGACCCACCATTAATTATTACAAAAATACATTAGATATGTATCAGAAACCTAACATATATAAGTAAAACCATTAATTATTACAAAAATACATTAGATATGTATCAGAAACCTAACATATATAAGTAAAACCATTAATTATTACAAAAATACGCGTTTAAGTATGGGCTCTAAAATATAATTTCTAACAAGATTTAGTGAGAGAAAAAGAAAAGGAAAAAAAAAACCCGCTGGCATGAAAAGTAGATATACAATGCGTTCCCCTAAATTGAGGACGATCCACAAAATTAATCAAACGCGTATTGGCATTGACATGTTTGAGTAATTAATTGTATAGTTAAGTTAGGACAAGAGATGAAGAAAACAGAAAGGGGGATTTTGACAAATTAGGATCTATTAGTAACTTGTGTAATGTTTCATTGATAACCTACTCATCACCAAGAGAAAACTTATGTGATCATGCTTTGTCCCAAGGGGAAACTCACCAAGGTCTTACCAAATTCAGTCAAGCTAACCCCTTTTCCAAATTGACTCTAAACCCCTTTCAAGAAAGGAAAATGTTTGATGGACACCCCAATGCTATAGTCTATACTTGAAGAGAGAAAGAAATTAAAAATAGAAAAAAAAATATCTGATAAATAATACAATGTAATAAAAGAAAAGAAATAGAGAAAAATGATGGATGTTAATGAAGTAGTTATATTGTGGGGTTATCTAGCTTACCTCAAGTAAAAATAGAGTTAAACAATCTTATCAAAGATTATTAGTGTAATTTTCTATGTTATACTAATTATCTTTAAGTACATAAAGTATTGTACCAATCATTTTTTATGACTATTTTTACTTGAAGTAAGTTAGAATTTCTTATGTTGTCTGAGTGTTGAAAAATTATTACTCTTGAAGAAAATCACCGTTTATATATATATATATCTTGGGTTGGAAAGACCCAAAGAGGCTACTCAATTCGTATGGCAACGTGAAATTGGTCCGGGGGGCGACTCAAAATTTGTCAATCGCCTACCTAGTGGACAAGAGCTCAATCAAATTCCAAATTCTAATGCTAGCTCAAGACCTTTACAAAGCAGTGTGAATTTCCAAACTATGGACCCCCAACATATGAGGCCCAAAATGTCACGAATTGAAGGTCCTTCATATAGTTAACTTGGACTTACAGTAGACCAATAAAAAATTGTTAACTTGGACGCGCTCTGCTTTCTAGAGGTTCCTGGGTCCCAAGATCAAGGAAAAGAACAACTGAAAAAAAAAAAAAAAAAAGCAGAAAGGAACAACTTCCTCCGTGGGAAGGTAATGGGTGTTGTATATTTTGTTTGATATTTTAAAAGGTTAACTTTTCTTGTTTAATTAAATTTAAAAAAATTATTTTAAATTAATTTAGTGTTTTATCAAAATAGATATTTTATTTTGATTTGGTCTTTTAGACTTGGTTTTACCTTATCTTTTCACATAGTCTCAGGTGGTTTTAATGTTTTTTTTTTGTTTATTATAAATATCTATATTGGCAAAGGTTTTTATAGAGTCTTCTCTCTCTACATCTTTTTGTTATCTTTTTCTCTATGAGTTCCTAGGTTGTTCTCACTTGCTAGTTCTGTTGTCCTAACTATTGTTGAAAAGAACCTACTATATCTTCGAGAACTTGCGCATAATGCAAATAAGTCCTTAAGGACAGTGTCAACACACGTCTCAAGTTAATATTGTTTGTAATTATTTAAGGTTGTGATTACAAGAAACGGGTCATGGTTTGTGATCATTCTAGTTCGTGGGTTCGCAATTTATCAAGAGATTGTGATTTTGGACAGCAAGAACAACAATGGGTAGGTTTTAAATAGGGTAGTATAATATATGTTCTCGTACTCACATTTTAAAAATAGAAATTGATAAATGGTATGAAATCTTACAATGCGAAAATTACAACCTCGTACATTATTCTTTTATTGGAGAATGATACTTATTTTCTCTCCTTTTTGAATGGTCATGTGTACCTTTACTAGTTGATTTAGAACATTTGAGTGTTTTCATGTAAAATTTTATTCGTGCGATATAATGTTGCTCTTAAGAAAAAAATATGGATTCAAACTCATATTTATAGGTAACAATTTTGATACTCATACCTTTATATTTTGGGCACCTATATATTTCTACTCGGACCTATTACTTGCATTTTACTTAATTTAAATATGGTGTCATATTACTTATTTGTTTGACAAACTAATGAAACATGAAAGCTATTATAATATTAATAATAATGATAAAAAAATATTAAAAGAGCATTGGTTAAAAGTAAAATATATGAATAAAATGAATAAATAATTAAGAAAATAATCCAATTTCTAATTATAAAGTATTACAAATAAAATTCTTTAACTTAATTAAAAAATTATTTAAAAAATTTCAAATAGTAGATATAAAATATAATAAAAATATTATGTGCGTATGGATAGAGTTGGGTAGTATAATGCCCATGTCCATATTAGAAAATTTTATGATTAATTATTCATACGTGGACCTAAACTTGTTTGATAGATAAATATTTTATTCCTTATCAATAATTTTTATGAGTACTCTTTAGATTATTTTTTAGCCTAAAGTCTCCACTAAGTATGACAACTTTTCCTCCAAAAAAATTCATTTATGCTATTGACATTTGAAAATCTTATAATATCTTTAGAGTTTTATTTAATGTTTCAAAAACTCCTTTATCAATCATTGTGTTTCATCTCAAATAATATGATTGGTATTTTAGAGAATCTCAAAAAGTAAAATTTATTGACTTCTAATTGACAAACAAAATTTATTGAAATTTAGTTGTCAATTTTTTTCTTATTTAATTACATTCTGATTTATACATTTGAAAATAAATGAAAAAAATTATGAGTAATTATATTTTAAGAGCATTTTTTTGTCTTTTCATTACTAGTAAGCCAAATTATTAATAAATTTTGATTTTCATTTTTGTCATAGAAAATAATAATTGGAGATATTAAATAGAACCATCCAAATGGTTCAGGGTGATTGTTAGGATCTCGGCAAGTGTACCGATCATACAAGTAATAAAGAAAAAAGTAAGAGTTATCGTCTCCACAGAATTGTGATTTAATCTCAATTCAACCAAAAAACTACTTGCGTGTTTAAGAATTAAAGAAAGATTAAGAATTTGTACAGTTTTGAAATTAAAGAGCAAAAAGAAAACAAGAATGCAATTAAGAGATGTTTAGAAAATTGATGAGCAAAAGCGATTAGGTTTTAGAATCTCCGATGATCTTCGCCCAATGTAATTTCTTTTTCTTCTAAACTTGTTCCTATTAGGCAATTTACCTTCAATTTCTATAAATTAATTCAACTCTAATTCCTTAGGCGGTAAACCCTTTGTTCCTAATTTCACATGCTAATCCCTTAGGCGAGCAAACTTAGTCACAAGCATTAAGAGCAAGAAATTAACACAAAAGCATACAACCTCTCTTTTTATCCCTAGGTTCAAGAATTATATGATTGCTAAAATGGAACAATTCAAATTCTTATTTTTCAATTGCAAGATTTGAATTACAAATCAATTTCTAATAAGTGTTACGCAAAGAAAAAGCATTAAGTGTAAAATCAACAACTGAATTGTATTAATAATCAAAAGGTTTAGAAGGACAAACAAATTACAAAGGATTCCGATCACAGTATCCTAACCTAACCCCAAAGGAGTTTAGAAACTCAAAGAGAAACTAAACACACAAAGAAAATAAAAATAAAAAAAGATAGAAAGAAAGCCATGAATCTTAATAATCAAACCCAATTCTTTACGATTCAAAGTAAAGATGAATCTTCAAGCTCTTTCTCGCTCCTAGTCCTTTAATGAGTCAAAGAATGCTCCTAAACATGTAGTTCTAGCCTTTTTATAATGAGTTTAGGCTTTTTAGACTACAAAACGTGCCAATCCTAATAATAAACAACAACTTGAAAAGCTAAAAATAAGCTGGCATTGGGTGCCCCCTCCGTTGGGCATCGATGCTGGGAGCCCACTTCTTCGAATTTGCAAGAATGCGTTAACGTTGGGCTCCAATGTAAACTTGCTTCTTCCTTGTGCTCAAAAGCTAAAAATTAACTCTCTGAGTATCCTGACTTTGTCCATTTTCTTTGCTCAAGTTCCCTACATTAATAAACCCAAATAACCAAGTAAAATCATGTCATTTTTAATAAAAATCTCAATAACACATATTACATGGCATCTCATATAATTAGGTTATTTTCTCATAAATTTTCTTTGAATTAGTGCCAAAAATCATGTGGATTATTTATATAAATCAACATAACCTATTGATTTATCACTGATCATGCTAATTAGGGGTGGGCATTGCGGTTTTGGGAGATTTCTTGCTAAAAATCCTAGAACCAAAATAAATCAATTAAGAAATAATGTAGTCTGATTTCGTCCATTAGAGCTATCGGTTAGGTCGAGTGGCCAGCCAATCAGATTCTAGGTGCATTGGGTAGGTATTTGTAGGTTAATTTTCGTTTAGATTTTGATCGATAGTTTTCTTCACAGATTCATGGAAAGTTAACACCCAAAAACCAAAAATGAGTGAAAACAAGGAAAAAGATGAAATCAAAGACAAATTAGGAGAATGCAGAAAAGGTAGTACCATCCATGTCCTTTGATGCATCCATACCCATATCTTTCTTTATGATGATTATCTCAATGCATAAGAAGAAGAGGAGTTGGAGAAAAGGGTGTATAGGCAAGGAAGGAGTTGGCTAGGTAGGAGAAGAAAAGTTGAGAAATGAGAACGGGGTGGAGTTTTGATACTAGTAACTTGTGAGTTGTGAAAGGCTTACTGAGATGAAAGAGCAGTCACCAATGAGTGCAATCCCCAATTTCAATTCTTTTTTAGTGTGTAGTCATTGTAGTATAAACGTACAATGTGAAGACAATCCCTAAGTCTAATGCCTGAAAGTATAACGTGTGTAGTGGTCAATAAAGTGACATGGGAAGTAAATTTTAATAGATTGGTAGTAGAGTTTTTTTTTTTTTTTTACCTTAACAACATGCAATGCTTGGTCAGGTGCGAGTTCCCACAAAATTTCTTTTTCTAACCCACACCCTCCCAATGTTACCAACATTAAATTGATTTTTTACTTTATTTAACCTTGAAACCCATATATATTTGCCCAAAAAGCTTTTTCTCATGTTAGATTAGGAGGGTTACAGTCATATTATGTTTTATTGAGCATCCCTAATGTTAACCATATGTCGAGTCTTGAATGCTCTAACGTACAAAGGTCATATTTTTAAATATAAACAAGAAAGAATTTTATTTAACAATTGAAAAACTCCTTTGTTATCCGAAGTAGTATGAGTATGTTGAAGAAGTTACCTTAAGAAACATTATTTATTGACTTCTAATTGACAAATAAAATTTATTTAATTTTAGTTGTCAAACGTATATTTTTGTGTTTAATTGCATTTTGACTTATACATTTGAAAATAAATGGAAAAATCATAAGTAATTATTTTTAAGTGCATTTTTTGTCATTTCACTACAAGTAAACCAAATTGTTAATAAATTCTAATTTTTTGTCATAGGAAAAAATAATTAAAGACATTATATTGAACCATCCCAAATTATCTAAGGTGTTGGTAATCACTTAGAATTTTTCTAAGTGTTGAAAGTGTAAACTTTAAGCTTGTCGAATTTTGAGTAATCAAAGAAAGCCATGATGTTGATAGTTATTTGGACTCTTTAAGTTATTATGCTCAAGATACTAAATGTTAGAGAAAGCTAATTTCAAGATTCAAAGACAAGAAGTAGATGATTGACAAGTGGAGAAAGTTTGCTAAGTGTTAAAGTAGTGAAGATATTAAAGACTTTGAGTGAAGCATGTTAAGATTGTCATTCGATAGTTATTGTAGTTATTGAAGTCACATGGATCGAGATAAATGGCAAAATCTTAGATAATCAATCCTAGGTATAAGTACACATGAATACATTAGATTTTCAACTTTTAGGTGTAAAATCTTTAAATAGGAAACCTTATAGTCATTTTTCTTTGGTTGAAAACACTACACTATATCAATGTAACACCTATCACACCGAACATCATCATGCTTACTAGTTCTATGAGTGACATGTATGTATTCACTCATACTTAATGCAATTTATTATCTTTTCTTCCTTGTGCCTTTTCATTTCGATTTAATTGCTTTTGTTTACATTTTCAACATTTCTTTTCTACTCTTATTTTTCTTTTAAATCCTATGCATTTACTTTTCTATTGTTTACATTTCAATTGTATTTAATTTTTGCTTTTAAATCTTTCATTTACATTTGTTGTAATGCCCTTTACAATTCATTTTACTTTTGAACTTTTACAATTAAGCACTTCATTGTTTACATGATTTACATTTCTTGCAACTTCACATTTTATTATTCTTTTACATATCAAGTCTTTTAATTTCCTTTCTTTTCAAGTAATTTACATTGCTTTGCATTTTACAATTCCAATCATTTACATTTTTCAAAATTTTATTTCTTCTTGCATTTAAATTGAAGTTTTTATCATTTTATTTTTTCATGATTTTTTTTAGGGGTGCCAAACATGGTCCAACCTAGTGGGTCAACTCGCATAACCCAATAAAACGGGTTAGGTTGGGTTATGCAGTTCAACCTCCAACACACATAACCTAACCTGTTCAGCTTGCTAACCTGATGGGCCAAATGATGGGTTGGGTTGGGTTGGTCCATTGGGTTGGCCTTTTTTTTTTAGCTTGAGCCTTTAAGTTGAAATTGTATTATAGCTCATGTAATATTTGAGATTATAGCTTCTTTTTATTTAAATATGTCATATGTGAAATGTTAAGACAAAAAGGAAAATTTTTGTGGTCATTAGAATTTAGGACAAATAAAAATTGTTACTTAAAGTTTATGATGAATTGATTATTTCTTAAGTATTGAGTAGGTTTTTTTATTTACTAGTGTTATAACATTTTTTCTCTTTTTTAATTTTATATTTGATCACAAAATTTGAAAAAAATTTAAGGCAAAAAAAAATTAAATGATTTATAATTTTTTTAATGGGTTGGCAGGTCACCTAACCTTACCTGTCAACCTGTCACGGGTTGGATTCCCAACCCAATCAAACAATGGTTTAACCCAACCTAACCCATTTTTCAGCGGGTTAAGGGCGAGTTGGGTTGGGTTGACGCGTTTTGACACCCAATTTTTTTTCTCAGTTTATCGTAATCAAATCTTGTTAAATTTTGATTGACTTTTATATTCTAAATGCTTTGTTTACAAGTTATAATACTTGTTCAAACTAACCAAATTAAGATTGTTATCCAAATTGATATTCACAAATCAAATCTGGAATCTTATTCACTAATTAAGATTTCGATCACAATTGAATTGGGATTTTAACTTGACTCATAATATCAAGTTAAAAGCAAAGTGCTCTTGTGGTTTAGTAAAAAAGAACTCACAATTGGTAATTAATTCTAAGTCTCATGAATAAAAATATATTTGTTAGTTAGAATCACTATGGAAAGTCATTTTTTTTATCTTAAACTTTTGGTTTTGATATTAAAAGACTTGACACAAATTTTCCACCATTAACACTAGGTGACCAAGCTAAGCATGTGTCATGTCTTAGATACCCTAATACTCTAATGTGTAAATGCCACATTATTAAAAATGAAATATTATTATAAATGAAAAAGAACTTTATTTAATGTTTGAAAATTTCCTTTTTTAATCATTGATGCTTGATCTTACTCATTTATTAAAAAAGTTTAACCTTAAAAAACAAAAATTTATTGAATTTTAGTTGTCAATTTTTTTGGTTTAAATACATTTTGATTTATAAATTTAAAAATAGACTGAAAAAAACATAAGTAATTGTTTAAGTGACTTTTTTATTTCATAGTTACTAAGCCAAATCATTAATAAATTCTTATTTTCATTTTTATCATGAAAAAATATTTGGAGACATTGAATTGAACCATCCCACTTAAGGATGACAAAAATATTCATGCCTGCAAATACTCATAGGTAAAATCTATAACAAATTAAATTTGCATAACTAAACGGGTGCTCCTAGGTAATTTATATAGATTTTTCTATATCAGTTTATTAACGGGGACAGGGTGAGTATCAAGGTAATCATGCCTGTAGATATCCATTAATATGAAATTACTTAAATACCCTTATATATAAAGTTGCCCTAATTTTCCATACTTCTCATTTCTTTCTTCGAGAGTCTCTCCTTTTGGTGCTCTGCTTATCACCTTTGTTATGCTACTTGCTTGCCTTTGCCTTACACACACAAGGCACATGGTAAGTAGGTAACCCTTTATCATCTATTATTTCAATGAAAGTATGAGACCATGGTATCCGTCACCACAAGTGCTTCAAATATTATGAATGAATATAGGTTTATTACTAATTTTGGTCCCTAATTTATTTATTTTAGTCAATTAGGTCCATCTTTTATTAATTTATTTATTTATTCATTATTACGGTTATCCATCTTTTTTGAAAAAAATGTGTTCTCTTTGATTTTTCAAAAATAATTGTGCAAAATTGACCCTGTTATGTCCAAAAGCGCACTGCATTTTTCACGATATTTGTTCACTACCCTTGAGTGTACAAATTAGACACAAACGGCATCGTTTTGGGTGAAAAGGGATCGACTCACAGGTTCAGGATCATTTTTAAACTATCGCCATGTAACCTAATCTCAGTTCTCATACGTTCTTATATACGATCTTTAGAGAGATCCGTACAATGTGATGAGCCTAGCATCTTTCATAAAAGTTAGCGTGGCAGTTGAAACTGCACTAATAAAGTTCAGGCTGCACTGACAGCTGTTCTTCTGAACTTTATTCATCTGTCTTGTCGGCTTATAAGTTGACTTGCTATTACCCATTTGGGTGCTTTGTACTGTCTTGATGTTGATGTTCACTGTTTTGACGTTAGCTCATTGGGTGGTACTTGTTTTCAGGCGGATAGACTGATTGATGTTCATATGAAAAACTCAGTCGTTTGAATATATAATACTGGAGATTTAGACGATCGCCTTCGGTCTGTTCATCTGGAGGTCTTTGATCGCGTCTTACTGGACGGTCTCAAAGTGTCCACTGGACGTTATTGTTGCATCAACTGACGGTCCTTCTTGGCGAGTCTTCGTCTTTGCTGTGATAGGGTTAGTTTATACACATAATATAAACATAATACGCTTTGATCTTCAAAACATTGGGGTTAGCGCTTTGCTTTATTCAACCAACTGTGTTTATTTGAGATTTCATATATTTTGTTGCTCGATCAAGGGACTGAGAGTTGCTTATTATTGTTGCTATGTTGTTGTTCTTTATATTTTTTATTTTATCTTTATTTTCTTGTCTTTTATGATTTATTGGTGGTAAGCAAAATTTTGATCCTCCTTGCCCTAATTATTGATTAAAATTTGAATTTATCTAAAGGGTCTATCCAATGCTAAGAAAATGTTTGTAATGAAAAAGATGGAAGATAGGTCTCATGGTTCATCCTTAACGACCCTAGTGAAGTTGCATAAGTTTCTTTTGCCTTATTTTCTTCTCTTGTCTAATCTTTGAGTTTTTTAATACCCATTTATTGTTGGGGTGATCATTTTTATTATATTATTAGGTAATTTTTCTATTGCAACTTTAGTTTTGGCTCTTGTTTTATTGAATTTGAATTTGTCACTAGGTTAAGTAGATCTTTATTATAAAAGGTAAAGCATAATTCTAACCTTGCAACTATGATATGGTTGTTTTTCTAATTTAAGTGTTTGATTTGAGTATAGAATGAATATGTTTTATTGGTCTTGGTAATTCTTTTTTGTGCTTTCTTATAAGTAAGAGAAGCTAAGATAAAGTGCTCGATACATGTGAAATGCCAACCTTTATTGTCTAATTTGTCTCAATATATTAATATTCAAGTAGATTTTCTTTCCAATATTTATGTGATGAATGAAAGTCTTAGTATTTAAGATTCAATATTTTCTTTTAGTATTTATGTGACAAACAAAAGTCTTATATTAAGATTCACTATTTTCTTTTCAATTTATCATTCTAGTCACTGTGCCATATTATCTTTTAATAGTTTTATTAAGTTTTTTGTGGGGTTGTTTTTGTAACGTCCCATGATGTCACATTGGTCTAACTTATGGTAAATGCAAAGGTAATTCAATTTTAAAAAAGTTATTTAATTTCATATTGAACATACGAGTAAAACTTTTTATGATGCGAAAAAACTAGGTAATGTTCATAACCTATAACATTAAATATAATTAAACATCAACAAGTATAAATATTGAATGCCTCAGACATAAATAGCAAAATAATATTGTATTGGTCACATGACACTACAACTATAACTTAAATAATAAAAGTACCAAATATTCAGAGTATTTCAAAATTGCCCATTACATGCCGTGAAATCATACAACAGTAGAAGAAATCAAAATGCAAATCATAAGGGGAGGGGCATATCCTACTACATAAAAAAACCTCTAGCTAGCCACAATTCTAGACCTAGATTTTCTTCCTTCGAACTAAAGATGCAAATAGTTAACAAACAACAGGGTCCTTCATGAGTAGATGAAGTGATGGAGCGATCCATGAGAGTGTCCACATCTCCTCGATAGGCAAGTACAACTCTACAAATATGTTTAGGGTGAACAAGATTGTAGGGATGACGATAAGAATATAAGTGAACATGAAGTCACTCGTATATCGAGCCTGTTAATTGTTGAAGTCAACTTGTCATACTTCTTATCTTCTTACTAAGGTCTCGACAAACTCATTGAATAAATTACCTAGGTGTTGGCATGATCAAGTCATTTGCTCCTATAAACGTGAATGTCACAATCATTACACAAACACAAGTAGAAAAAGTAAGCTTATAAAACACATAAAACAAAAGTACATGCATAATGACATGCTTCAAGCATACATATGAAAATAAAAGCAAATACCAACAATGATAAAATCAATCAATAACATACAACACAGATTGTCACATAAACAATATATAATAACATTGCACCAAACCAATGTAGTATGTTTGACCAATAATGCATGTAACAAACTTGACTCCATGGAGATTCCTATCAATGAGTGATCAACCAACAATGTCCCTAACATAGTATCAACAAAATGACCATTAGGTCAACAACACAACACGTGCCAAAAATCATTAATGGACAAACTGAAATTTGATCATGGAGTAACTATGGTTGTATCAGGATATCCATATAGGGGTGGTCGCCACCATGACACATGGTTTGTAAAGGCCTTAACTCTCTATGGATTTGCAAGTCTGTATATCCTCAAGGATATAACTTGTACCTTACTAATCTTCGTAGTACTAGTCAAAGACAAAATACTTGCTTAATAAAAATCATGCTCATGGATACATGACAATGAATACATATATCATCATAGATAAATTATTTCTAATATTATTACTTAGACCTTAGTGTGGAGATGTGTTGTTAAAGTGTCTCAAAATCAGTTGCAAGCTGTTACAAGTTGTTGCATTCAATTTTTCTATTATAGTTAGTTATTGGCCATAACTAACTTGTACAAAAGGTGTTGTTTGGAGTTATCTTTTCTTGGGCTTGTACCTAATCTTTATGTATTAGCATAGGTGTTATTCTATGTGGATGGTATGTAGAGGGAGAAGTATTTTTCATTTCATGTAATTTTCCAAGATCCTGAGGAAAAAATCAAAGAGAATGTGAGATTAAGGAATGTGAAAAAATAGAGTGAAGGACTTGGGTTATCTTGTTCTATTTTCTCAACAGTGGTGATGCAATAGCAAATGGGACTCTATTGTGAAATAGAAAAAGCGCACAAGAAAGGGGGGTTGAATTGTGCGTTTAAAACTTTTTAAAACAATATAAGTTTGAAAGTGTTTTCAAGCAAGGGATAAAGAGAAAAAAAGACACAGAGAATTTTTATATTGGTTCACTCAACTTGAGCTATGTCCAGTCCCTTCACCCAAAAGGTATCCACTAATCAACCTTTGGTCACAAATATTGTTCGCGGCCTCTTCAGGCTTTACAAGGCAATCACCCTAGATTGCTTAACCCAAGTATTCCTTTTCACTAAGCCTCTCCAGGCTTTCACAACACAAACAAGTGTTTATACAAAGGTATCAATTCACATAGTGAGGATTTGAAAGATTAAGCTCAAACACTCAAAAAATTTTACAAAGCTTTTTCATTATCGTCCACTGTACGCTTCTAGCAAATGTATAGAAGATTTTTAATGCTCGCTAAGATTTTCACAAGTTAGCACGTATCACAGTTGTCTCTATTTTTCGCTTCTTCCTTGGTGCATATATATAGTCTTCAGGGAAAAGATTCGTTGTGGAAGACTTGACTTCATTATATAAGGAGAGGCGTGCAAAGAATACTTTCAGAAAGATAAGGTGTGGCAACTTTTAGACTTGCACTAAAACGGAAAGTGCAGGATTGTGCTGGCAGTTTGCTTTTTTGAACATTCATCATTATACATGACAGCTTGATAAGTTGACTTGTTTTATCTGTTTTGCTGCGCCTTTACACTAGAGTGAATTTGATTACATTTAATGCTTCAAACAAATTGAACGTTAGATCATAAGAGTGGTAATTTGTTAGTTTCGAGGAAAACTAGCATAAGGAAATTGGATGTTCAAATAAAACTTAGTCGTTTGAATATATGTCGTTGGAAGCTTGTATCTGATATTTGAACTTGTTCTAAGAGACACGCTTTAGCTTTGGATAGTTATCTTCAATTACGTCTACTGGACGGTCTTCTTTAGCATGTTTACTGGACGGTCATATAAGAGTAACTTATTTGTTGTCACAAGGTTAGTCCTTAGGCAGAAACTTGAACATTAATTAGTTTGTTGTCTTCAAAACTTTGAAGGTTTAAACGCTTCTACGTGTTTGGTTCCAACATATTGTACTATCTTGATCTGGTTCTTCCCTCTCATAGTAAATCATTTTGCTCCCTTTCTCAGTGGATGTAGGTCTTTAAGACTGAACCATGTATATCTTGTGTTGATCATCTCCTTTTCTTTGATTGTTTTGAATTACTTTCTGTCCTTGTTTTTTCTTTGTTGTTCTTGCTGCTGCTATGTGTGTTTTGCTGGTTTCTTGATAAGCTGCAAGTTAACCCACTTACAACTAGCACTATTTGTGGGGATTGGAGAGGAAGCTTAACCATGGGATCAAACAAATTTGACATAGAGAAATTCTCTAGGTCCAATGATTTTGGTCTGTGAAGGATCAAGATGTTGGTAGTCTTGATACATCAAGGATTGGGTGATGCTTTAAAGGGTGAAGCTGCTCTCCCCACAACTTTGTTTGAAAAAGAAATGAAAGATTTAATCAAAAAAGCTAAGAGTACTATAATCTTATGTCTTGGAGACAAAGCTATCAGAGAAGTAGCAAGGGAACCGACTTGCTGCTATTATTATATGGCTGAAACTGGAATCATCACTTTACATGACAAAATCTATAGCAAATCAACTTTTCTTGACGCAACAATTATTTTCTTTCAAAATGTGTGAGGATAAATCAATCACTGATTAGATTGCTGACTTCAACAAGATCTTAGATGATCTAGAGAATCTTGATGTGAAATTAGAGGAAGAAGACAAGGCTCTTCTTTTTCTCAACACCTTACCAAACTCATATGACCACTTCAAGGATGCTATTTTGTTTGGAAGAGATCAAACCATCACACTTGATGAAGTACTAGTCCTCAATTCGAACAAAGGAACTTCAAAAAAGGTAAGAGGTGAAAACTGAGAATAATGCAGAATGTTTGAATGTGACAAGGAGAAGATCAGAGAAAAGAAGTTCAAAATCAAACAAGCATAGATCTAAATTCAGAAACCAGTCTCAAAGCACGTTTAAATGCTTTCATTACCATCAGAAAGGACACTTCAAAAAGTATTGCCTTGAAAGAAGAAATAAGACTAAAAAAAATCAAGAATCAAGCGATGCAGCCATTGCTACTACAGGATATGAAACTACATATGTTTTGGTTGTCTCAAATACTGAGATTGACAAAGATTAGGTAATGGATTCTGGTTATACATTTCACATGTATCCAAGGAATGATTATTTTGAGTCCTTAAACCTAAAAGAAGATGGAGTGGTGTTGCTAGGAAATAACAAGCCATGTAAGGTCCAAGGCATAGGATCAATTCAATTAAAGATGTTCAATGGTCAAGAAACATTACTATCAGGTGTGAGGTATGTACCCAAACTCAAAAGGAACTTGATACCCATTATTATGTTTTATAACTTAGGATACACTATACAAATTGAACATAGCATCATGAAAATTTCTAATAATGCTTTAGTTATTACTAAAGGAATAAAAGAGAAATGGCTTGTATATCTTAGATGGCTTTACTATTATAGCTCAAGCTACTGTAGCTAGTCAAAACTAGCATGATAAAACTAGATTATGACATATGAGGCTAGGACATGTTAGTGAAAAAGGCTTACTTGAATTAGCAAAACAAAATCTATTAAATGGTGATAAAATAGAGAAATTAGAGTTCTGTGATCATTACATATTGGGAAAGGCACAGAGGGTTAGCTTTGGAATAGGCTTATATACCACAAATAGACCTTTTGAATATGCTCATTTAGATCTTTGGAGTCCAGCAAGGACCATGTCTCATGGAGGTTGTTCTTATTTTCTCACTATCATTGATGACTATTCTAAGAGAGTATGGATTTATATTCTTAAAAATAAAAGTGATACTTTTTGGGAAATTTAAGGAATGGCATACTCAAATAGAAACTTAAATGGGAACCAAATTAAAATGTTTAAGAACTGACAATGGCCTGGAGTTTGTTTTAGAGCAATTTAATGAGTTTTGCAGGATACTAGGTATTCAATGACATAGGACAGTTGCTAGCACTCCCCAACAGAATGGTTTGGCAGAAAAAATGAATAGAACAATTTTAGAAAGGGTTAGATGCATCTTGTTAAGTGCTGGCTTTCCAAAAACCTTTTAGGGTGAGGTTGCGGTTACTGCTCTACATTTAATCAATAGATGTCCTTCTTCTACAATAAGGTTTAAAAACCCTATGGAATTATGGTGTCAGAAGCCTGCAGATTACTCAAACTTAAGAGTGTTTGGTGCTTTAGCTTTTGCCCATGTCAAGCAAGATAAGCTTGGAGCTCGTGCAATCAAATGTGCTTTCCTAGGATACCTTCCTGTAATAAAAGGGTAAAAACTATGGAGAATATAACTTGGTGAACCAAAATGCATTATTAGTAGAGATGTTGTCTTTGATGAAACCAGAATGGCCATGATGTGTAAAGACCAACAGTAAGCTAACAATAAAGAGAGTTATTCAGACATTACTCAAGTTGAGGTGGAGTTACCTACTCACTAAGAGAATGAACACAAAATTCAAACAAAAGAAGTAAATGTAGACCAATAGCTTGAACCAATGGCTAATGACTACAATCTTGTTAGAGACAAGGGCAAGAAGAAATATTTTGCCTTCAAGGAGATATGGACAAGCTGATCTCATTTATTATGCATTGAATGTTGGTGAAGAAATTCAAGGACATAAGCCTAATAGTTTCAAAGAAGCTTTGGACAGCAAGGATAGTGAAGATTGGATGGCAGCAATGATTGAAGAGATACATTATCTTGAGGAAAACAAGACTGGGATTCAAGTTGATCTACCAAAAATCAAAAGGTGGTAGGCTGCAAATGATATTCAAAAAGAAAAAAGGTGTCCAGGCAATAAAATGGCTAGATTCAAGGCAAGGCTTATTGCCAAGGGATTTTCTCAATTTGAAGGGGTTGATTTCAATGAAATTTTTTCACCTGTAGTCAAGCATTGCTCTGTCAGAATACTTTTGTCCATAGTCACTTAGTTTGATCTTGAGCTGGAGAAACTAGATGTCAAAACTGCTTTTCTTCATGGAAACCTTGAGGAAACCATTTATATGCAGCAACTTGAGGGCTTCACTAAGGGTAAGAGTTTGTTTACTAAAGAAATCCTTATATGGCTTAAAGAAAAGTCCTAGGCAATGGTATAAAAGATTTGATGACTTTATGATGCGAATGGGATTTCAAAGGTGCAATTATAACAATTGTGTTTATATTCTGAAAAAGGATGGAAAGGCACTTCTTTACCTGCTGCTATATATGGATGATATACTCGTAGCAGGATTAAGAAAGGATGAAATAGAAAGACTCAAGTCAAAGTTAAATTCTGAATTTGAAATGAAGGAACTTGGGGGAAGCTAAGAGGATTCTTGGAATGGACATAAGCAACAAATTAAAAGGAGAATTATTTCTATTTCAACAAGGCTATATGAAGAAAGTTGTTAAAAAATTTAGGATGCATGAGTTTAAACCCGTTACAACTCTATTGGGGCAACATGACAAGCTATCAGTTAGGCATGGTCCTAGTGTAGATGAAGAAAGGGATAGAATGGCATCAATTCCATAAGCTACTAGCGTAGGCAGCATTATGCATGGCATGGTGTGTAGCAGACTAGACTTGACTTATGCTATCAATATGATTAGCAGGTTCATGGCAGATCCTGGACCAACTCATTGGGGAGCATTGAAATGGATTTTAAGGTACCTAAATGGTTCTTTATCCTTTAGTTTAGGGTTTAAAAGGAAGCTACAAGATGAAGAGGCAATCAAGGGGTATGTTAACTCTGACTATGCTAGAAATATTGACATGAGGAAGTCTTTATTTGGTTATGTCTTCACTTTATTTGGTATTGTTGTCAGCTAGAGGTTTGTCCTATAGTCTGTAGTGGTTCTATCAACAACTCAAGCTAAATTTATAGCTTTCACAGAAGCTGTTAAAGAAGCCATGTGGATTGTGACACCCATTCACATTAAACATAACCCATACCTATTTACTTATTTAATAATGTGAGTAAAATTTTTCTCCACTTTTAATAATATAAAATTTATAAATTTAACAAAATTTGAAAATAGTAGTAAAAAAAATAAAAGCTGTATGTATTCATTGTAGAACTGTACATCATAATTTTATAATCAGAAAAATTACTGAAATATAAGAAGATTAGAATATCCATCAAAATAGTTACTATTTATTTCAAGTACATCAAAAGATCCTAGTTAGAGCAGTGTTCGTCTATCCTATCCCATAAAATAACAAATTATCATACTAGCCCTATAGGTCCTCATCAACACTTAGATCTTCATTAACTGCAATCAATCATGTGTAAAAAAAAAAGGTAATGGAGTGAGGTGATTTGTTCTAAAATCACTTCTACATGTATACTAGGAATTCTACTATAAAATACAGATAAAACTCAGTTGACAATAAAAGGAGAACCTAAAGCTTATTCTATGTTATATTATCCTTGACTTGGTATAGATCCATACTTTCCATTAGTGGGTAATAGTTCCTAACAGAACTTGGGAAGTAGCTAGGAGTACATATACCTCTCTTAACATTATCACATGGTATAGTCCTTGTCATCATTGAGGAACAAAATAACAGTTTAGGACATTCATTTATAGAGGTATACTCTCATCAATCCTGGTGATGCTGAGCCGTTGTCAGGGTTATCAAGTTGGTTAAGTGATTGTCCCATCTCAAGAGCACTACCTTGGCTATTAGGACGCTCACCACTCGATACTATACCCTCTAGACCTAATTGTGGGTCCTACCTTTCATCCCCTAGTGTACCAAATTGTAGCTTTCCTAGCAAGGTGTCATGCCACTGCATGTCTCTTGCTTTATATTACTCACTAATTTCTCACTTCTTAACTTCTCAAACAGAGGTTTTCCTAATCTCATTTAATTTGAGCATAAGTACAATCAATATTCCTTATATTGCAGAAATTGCACAATACTATAATCACACAAAATTTTAACATAATAACGACATAGTATTTATAATTTAATTACTAAAATTTTGGAAAAATAACAACTAAATAAATATATTTTAATTTTCTAAATTTGAGCAGAGTAATAGCATAACAAGTATAATTTAATAATTTAAATTTAAGCAGAGTAACAGCATAGCAAGTATAATTTAATAATTTAAATTTGAGCAAAGTAATAATTTAGCAAATATAATTTAATAATTTAAATTTGGACAAAGTAACAACTTAGCAAAATGTAAGGTTTAACATCAAGTAGTATAATAATGATAATGATAATAATAATAATAAAACTTAAGCCTAAACGAGTTTAGAGGAAAACACTTCCTACCAACATGCAGAGTGATAATAATTTAAAACCAACCCACTCCCCCCATTACCTCTAAGGTGGTTGATGAAGAGGATGGAATTGTTGGTACAACACTCCTAGAAAGAGAAATTTACTAGTTGATGAAAAACTAGTAAAATTTAAGCATAATACCAAAGAAAAAAAAATTAGAGAGGGAGAGAGAAGCTCTATATATTTCAGCTAGTTTATAGAGGAATGGATGGTGAGAAATCTGGATTTTGGGTGCTTATTTATAGATAAAGGAAGGGGGTGGGGTGTCCACAAAATTGCATCATTCATGATGTCATAATTTAGGTTTTCTATTTATTTTTAATCCAATTTAAGGACACATATCAAAATTAGAATGATGAATGAGCTATTCTTAGGTTGGGGACGTGCTCCCTTAACTGTCCAGCTTCTAGATGTCAATTTTATCTACAGCTAAATTAACCGATACCAATAAAATCTCCTAAACTTGAAAAAATTGACTTTTAATATAAAAAAATGCAAAAAAAATGTAAAACTGGACAAATACATTATTTTTCATCAAAAATAAATTTCTAATAATTAATTGTAATTTTTATTAATTTATTTCAAATTTTATATATTTATTTTATATTTTTAAGCTAGAAAATTCATATTAATTCCATTTTAATTCAATAAATACCAAAATTTTAACATAATATTCTAAATTTAAATATTTTAGCTATAAATAAATTGGGATTACCTTTTTCACTATTTTTGGAGGGGGAGCAAAACTATGAAGGGAGTTGTCTGATTTAGAGACAAGGTGGAGAATTGTTGTTGAAGTGTCTCAAAATCAGTTGCAAGATGTTGCATTTAGTTTTTCTGTTACAGTTAGTTACTAGCCATAACTAACTTGTGCAAAAGGTGCTGTTTGAAGTTATCTTTTCTTGGGCTTGTACCTGATCTTTATATATTAGCATAGGTGTTATTCTATGTGGATTGTAATTCTCTAAGATCTTGAGGAAAAAATTATAGAGATTGTGAGATTAAGGAATGTGAAAAAATAGAGTGAAGGACTTGGGTTCTCTTGTTCTGTTTTCTCAACAGTGGTGATGCAAGAGCCAAGGGGACTTTATTGTACTGTCTTAATCTAGTTCTTCCCTTTCATAGTGAATCATTTTGCTCCCTTTCCCGTGGATGTAGTTCTTTAAGATTGAACCACATATATCTTATGTTGATCATCTCATTTTCTTTAATTGTTTTGAATTACTTTTTGTCCTTGTTTGTTTCTTTGTTGTTCTTGCTGCTGCTATATGTGTTTTGCTAGTTTCTTGATAAGTTGCAAGTTAACCCACTTACAAGATGAAACAACAACATTGTCCCTTGAGCCTTAAAGCATCAAGTTGTAGTCACATAATTGACCACTAAGGGTCCTAACATCACCACCACACCATGTGTAGCCTCCACAAGGTTCTAAGTACATTAAATCACCCAAATGAAGGTTTAGACAAAACATTAATAACTTATTAAATTTTTCATGGATTTTAAACATTACGTGATTTAATCATCTTTTATGGGTAATATGCATGTTATTAACTTTTATGAAATACTACTCTAGTCTTTTATATAAATAAAAAAAAACTAATTCATTAAAATCAATGAAAATAGTTAAGTTAGTTAATTTTAATTAATAATTTCTTGAATTTAAATTTATTCCAAAAATACTCTTAGAATTAAATGGTTTAAGTGGTAGTTGTATTTAATGATAATACTTGTAATTCAAGGGATATTTTTTTATCACCAATGATTGTGACTTATATTGTTAATTGGTCAATGAGTGCATCCACTTGCATGAAAAAAGACTGAGTGTCTCACTAATAGACTTCACAATAAATTAAGGGTTTGAAACAAAATTAACATTTAATACATCTAAAAATGGGTCAACATTTCTTATAATTAGGACAAAAAATTGCACTCAATTATGTCTTATATAAAGGACTAGAGGTAGTATCTCATGAGGTTCCTATTGAAAATCTTACGTAAGTTTTAATAAATTAAATTGAGTCCAGGTATGTAATATTACATTATTATTCCAGAATTAAATCATTTAAAATTTTGAAAATTTTAAAATGTCCTTAAGTTTAATATTAATTACTTAACTTCAACAATTTATTACTAAAGATTCTTAAGTCATTTTGACTTGAAATTTTATGAAAGTATTATAATATTAATATACTATAGAGGGAATTTTCTCAAAATTTTCTGAACTTTTTTATTGTGAAAAGATCAATTTGCCCTTAGACTTAATTTAATTAACTAGAATCTTCATAATTAATTTAAATTAAGTCTTAAATTTGTAATTCCTTCAAATATGATTTAATTAGATTATTTGTGACTAAAAATAATTTTTATAATTATGAATTTAATTTAATTAGGACAAAATTATAGTTTTACTCTTATTTAATAAAATGTTAATTATAAAACTTATAATTAACTTATTTTAATTCTAAAATTTTTTATCTCTTCAAATATAACCTAATAATTTTTATTACAACTAAAATTAATTATTTTATCATAATATTAATTTTATTTGAGTAAATTTACCATTTTACCCTTAGTTAACCTAATAATCAAATTAATCACTAAAACTAGTCTAGATTTAAGTTTTTTTAATCTAATGTTTTTCCTAAGCCTATTAACTCTTAATTAATCACTTTTAACCTTAAATATTAAATTAATTCCATTGTATTACGGTTTAAATATTTGTTTATGCCATTGTTTAGTGTAAAGGTGCCATTTTTATTAAGTTTTATAGGTTAAACTTAAACTATATCCTCTTAATCTTTTGATTAGGGTTCTTAAGGCCATCTTCCCATCACTTTTCCAACAGCCATAAGGCTTTATCTACACGGTCTAAAGGCAATGAAATCCATCCATGGTCCAAGTTTCATTTTTTTTTCCCATTTTGTGTCTTATGAAATGTTAAAGTTTTGGCCTTTATGAACTCAAATCACCTAATAATGTCACCAAACCACAAAACCATCACAACTTCATATAGCACTTAAATAATAGATATATTGATGTGAATGGAGAGGCCAAAAAAAAAAAAGTGAAAACCTTTCAAGCACATTTAAGCATATATGATAACATACTTGTTTTTCGAACTCGAGCAACCAATAACATATTTTTAAGATGAAAAGCAATCATTCAACACATTCACACAAAGGATATAAATGAAATATTAGGGGTTTTAGGCCAAGCTTCCCTTACCCTTGAAGATTCCTTAAAAAAGGTTGAGAAAACTTGAAGAAAACTCTATTGAGACCAAACCACTAACACAAGCTTTCTTGGACCAAAATGAGAAGGAGAAAAACAAAGAATATAATGAGAAGGAGGGGAGAGTGGTACACATAAAATGGGAAAGAGAAGAATGGAAGAAAAACTAGTCAATGCTTGAGAATGGAGAGAAGTGGAATCCTTTTGGGTGTTGGAGGTGGAGAGGGATTACGAACTTTAATGCTTAGAGTCTCCAAGTGAGGAGAATGAAAGAAATGAGAAAGTTTAGGACTAGAAAGGGCTCGATAGCAACTAGGCAAAGAGAGAAATGAGGGCAATGTTTTTTTTTTTTTTTGGTGAAATGAAATAAATGAAGACTATTAGGGTTTTAAATGGATTGGACTTCAAAATGTTCTACAAAATGGTTTAGAAACCATTCAAATCTTCCCTCCTCTTTAAATGGAAATCCATAATTGAATGGGATGCCCAATGGGGTTCATGCATTCAAAAAAATGCTATCTTGATGAAGGTGTAAGAGTTTAGAAAGAAAACAAAAAGCATACTTGCCATTTTGGTACAAGTTTCTTAATTAATTGCAATTAAAGTGTCTGATGGTCAAATTAAGACATTAATGACATAAGAAGGACATATTAGTCAATAAACATGTGTAGTGATTGATTTTGGATATTTTCTTACTCGAAAGAGACTCCTCATAAAATGTGTATTCGACATTAGATAAAATAATTCTATTTTAATTTAGAGTGTTAGAATTAATTTAAATTTCAAAAAAAAATTATGATTAATATTGACTAATCATATTAATTTTTATGAAATATTTGACTATCTACTTACAAAAAATAATAAAAGCTTTTACTATTTGTTTTACAATATAATCTAAATTTTGATTGAATTAACTGTTGAAACTTACACAAAAAATTACAAAAAAATTATTTAATTAAATATTATGCTTTTAAATTATATTTTCACTTGTAATTATTATCAATCAAGTTGATAAGTGATTTATAAAAGTAAGGATGATACAATTTTAACTTGCAACTTTGTGTTCTTTGAAAGTGTGGTTAGTAAATATATTTTTTTTTATTTGAGAGTTTATAGTGATACTAAACAAGTGAAATCAAATGAAGTTTTATACTCCAATAAAATTTTATGCCACACTAGTCTTATACCCACAAATGAGCCTATACACTTTTAATTAAATATTTATATTGGTTCATTGTTACAAATTTTTAATGAATTTATTTTTCTTTTTTAGGCTCTTCAAAATTGAAAGTAGACAATATGGAACTTATCACAATATTAGAAGGCATGAATGTTGATGATGTTAGTAACTTTTTTAATATTTCATTTCAAACTAAACAATAATCTCAATTGTTAATGGTTTTTATTTGGAATTTTTTTTCCAAGAATCAAGTGGCCAAAGTGTGATTGCTGAAGTGACTAAAATCAACAATTAAAAAACTTCTAATTCTTAACATCTTTTAAGCTTGTTTTAGAATTGTGTTGAATGCAATTTTATTGACTTTTGTATTTTTGTTTGGACTTATGGAATTGAAGTATTTTAGCTTATTTACTTTTGTTTGTACTAATGAAATTAAAGTATTTTAACCTAGTGACTTTTTTTCGAATTTATGAGATTCAAGTATTTTAGTTTTCTTGACTTTTGTTAAGACTTATTAGATTGAAGTATTTTAACTTTTAAATTTAGCTTCTAAATTGAAATATTTTGATTAGTGTGTTAATAAATTTCAAGTATTTTGAATAAATTGTTGATTAGTGTAATTATTTTGTACTTCATTGTCGTGTTAATTAACTAATGTATTTTTAATGAATTGCTAATTAGTACAATTACTGTTTTTTTTTTAAATAATTTTTTAGCAAGTATCCATAGATACTCTTAAATATTGTTGCTTGTAGATATCGATAAAATTCGTAAGTACATCCTTAACATATACGTGTATGAGTATGAGTCGAACACGAGAATTTTTTTATCCAAGAAAACAGGTGGCAAGTCTAATCATGTATTGTGACTCGAGCGTTCCAAAGTAAAAATGTCTAAAGGTTAATTACTATTGGACATAAACGAAAAAGACTTGAGCCGAATTGCCCGAACTACAAATTGGACATTGGTTTTATAATCCTGTAAACAAAATATAAAATACAAACAGGAGATTATTTCATCAACTAAACGACGAGTCGTCAACTTGAAGCATTCTTTACCTGCTAGAACCAAGTCGGCAAGTCAGCGTATGTAGAAACCTTCAGATTCAGAATAAAAAAAATGCAAAAAATCATAGTATCATGATAAGGACCATAAATATCAAGATCATATTAGTCCTTCAACACCAAAAGCATATTAGTATTTTATTTTGTGTTCCCAATATTAGTATGCTTATTGTTAAAATTCATAGATGAATTGAAAAAATATTTTAAAAAATAGCTATTTTATTACTTAACTACCATTTCATTCAAAGCCATAATTGCATTTTCATAGGAAAATAAAAAATTCATTAAAATCAAAGAATCATGGTAACAATACAACGATCCCAAAGAAAGAAACAAAGAGTAAATTGTGAGTTTTCTGACGTATTAATTAATTAACACTGTCGGAGAAAGTGCAAGCATTAGCAAGAAGCCAAGAAGCAATATTATTAGCACCCGCCAAGGCCAAGTGGAAGGACGAAACGATATTAAAGATAACAATTAGAGAGTAGAGGGAGCGTTGGGTTGGCATTTAAAGCTGATACGCCTAACAAAGGATTAGCTCACACACTAGTGTTGCTGTAATTGTGTTGTATGGACCCTCCTTCATTTAACCATTTTACCATCATCACCAGCTTGAAAATCTAATCCCAAGTCTCTCCCAGACCCTGTCTTAGACTCTATCTAACTAAAATTGGCGGTGGCATTCACCACTCACTCAGCATGGCAAACGACGCCGCTCTCAGAACCTCTCTGCTCTGGCTGGCAGCAGTTATATTGGCGGTTGGCATATGCACCCACTCTTTCAAGAAGATGATGGCAACCTATGTGTTGGGTGTTCTTGGGATTGCTGCTGTGCTCCTTCCTGATTGGGATTACTTCAACCGTGATTTCTCTCGTTGGGCTTATCCTGTTACTGCTGAGGAAAGGGCCAATTCCCTTCATGCCCAAGGATCTGGATTTCTAAGGTGCCCCCCCCTTTCACATATCCTATATATATGTATGTTTGCCGCTTATCTCTTGTTTAAGGCTAGATTTGGATTAATCACTTAACTGCAAGGAAATTCAATTTCGCTTTTGAAAAGATCTAATATACTCTACTCTATGTAGTGTGTATTATTATTATTATTATTATTATTATTATTATTTAAGGTCATAAATTTGGTTAGCCATAGGATTCATTGGCGTCGAGGGTGATTAAATTAAGACTTGTCTGACCAGACCTCTATATGTTACTTGAATGATATATATAGATGAATGTTACTTGAATGATTTGTTATTAGAAATTTCTTCTCTGATGCAGGTTTGCGAATTCTCCAGTAAGGGTGATTGCTTATAGCGTGGTTTATGGATATGCTATGTACAGATGGTGGGAGTATGTATCAAGCTAAATGATTAACGAGTTTGTTTAGTAGCAGAAACTGCTGATTCTTCTGAACCCCAATTTTAGCTGTAAGTTTAATTTTTTGTTGATTTAATTTGTTTAGTTTTGGAGGAATCCATAAACCGTATCAGTGATTGCCGAAGAGGTGTTTCGTTTTTCTGCGGAGTAGAAAATCGAAAGGGATGACGAAAACGGGTTCATCTCCTTTTTCGTCTTATAATTAAGTAGTAATGCTAAAGAGTCTTCCCTGTAATCCCAACTAGCGATATATTTTTAAACATAAAAACTAAACGCATTTTGAAAATATAGCTTAAAATCAAAGAAGATAATTTTTGATGTCTTATTTTGACGTTTGTACCCACTAGGGTTTGATGAGATTCTAAGTTTAAATTTCATTATTGTTGTTGTACAACAAAATAAATTACGTTTGTAAAACATTTTCATGTGATAAACGATGACGATGCATTCTACTCGACTAGTGCCAACGTGGGAAATCATATTTGATTAGACAGAGCCTTCAATTTTCAGGGCATGTCTTTGTCAGCTAGCTGAAAGGCTATTCTATATATTTTGACTTTTTGTAATCGAGTACGTGCTTTAAAATCGATAAAATGTCATGACATCAAATATAATCACAAAATGTTTTCCTAAATTTTGATGATTATATGTTTTTATTTATTTAGCGTAAACTGGAGGATGCGACAAGCTGTAAAACTGCCCATTGATGAGGTACAAACTAAGGCTATTGAAGGTATTTGTGGTATAAATTGCCTAACCGCATGTTGTTTTCTCGTGCCTACGAATGGTAATTAATAAGGGAGTTTTTTTTTGTTTTTAATTAGTTTGGATATTTTGATAAGGTCATTTATTTATATTTGAACTTGATTAAATCAAGACTTAATAATATATAAGATAATTCTAAATGTATGTATTTCTAGGAGTACACTCGTTTCTTTAGAATAAAATAAATGGTAAGTATCTTTGTAAACACTCTTTGAATTCAAAAGTTTTTCCTATGTTGGACTAAGGTGCTATCCCTTCTTTCTAAATTTTTATAGATAAAAAATATATAAGATAAAATTTGGGTCAATTCAATTTATTAACATAATATATCAATATTAATATCAGAGTTTAATGGTCATGTATTGTCAGCATAAAAAGTTTTACATTGTCATCCAATCAAAAATCACCATAAATATGACTTTTAAAGTAATTATTATAAAAGTCAACAAATTTACAATAAATGGTAGTTTGTGATTGGATGATAATGTAAAACTACTTTACACTATTAGTGCATGACTATTAAACTCTTAACATTATGTATAGTTAAATCATAAAATTAAAGAAGTATAAAAGTAAAATTTAAACTTATTTTACAATACATATTTTAAAATAGAGTTTAATGGTCATGCACTGTCAGTGTAAAAATATTTACACTGTCATCTAATTAGAAATTACCATTAATATGAATTTTAAAGTATTTATTATAAAAGTCAACAAACTTACAATAAATGGTGGTTTGTGATTGGATGACAATGTAAAACTACTTTACACTATCAATGCATGACCTGTTTTCTCTTTAAAATAAATAATATCAATGTAAATATACCATTGTATAAAATAAAATATTATCGATTAAGTTAAGAAATCTTATTATCAACACATAATTATAGAAAAAAAATATTTTTAAAAAAATTGAGACAAAACACACTAAATCTTAATTTCTAAAATTTGAATTCGTTAAAATTTTGGACCGAATCAACTTAATTAACGGGATGGAATGGATTATAAACACGCCTAGAAACATGAGCAATGTTATTTGTACACAAATTTTATTATAACTAGTATTTTAATTTGTGCAAAGCACAAAATAAATATTTATTTTATATAACTTAAATTTATAATAAATAAATACTTCTAAATATATAAATTATATTATAATTAAAATTTGTAATAAATAAATGTTTTGAACATATAAATTATATTTTAAATTTATAATTATAATAAAAAATTATTGTAATGCAATATTAATTTTTAATTATTGATAATTTTAAAAAATATATATTAAAATTCAATTTAGAACTAAAGATATTGAAAATGATAAATGAAAGAGAAAAGAGGTTAAAAAAAAATTCCTAAAAGGCCCTCATTGAAGAATGATGACTAAAAATGCTCTCGTTGAAAAATAACAACTAAAAATGATTTCGTTTAAGATTGATGTTCTTATTTAATATATAAGGTGGATTTTTATATCAGAGAGATAAGACGAAAAAAAAAGAAAAATATAAAATAAAATAAATAATATGGTAGAGAATAATAGAGGGAAAAAATTAAGTTCCTTTGAAAAAAAATTCTTTCCTTTACACTTTCTTTTTAACATTCCACTTACTTTTTATTCTCTCATCCTTTACCATAAATATAGTGTTAAAAGAAATTGTCTAACCTCTCATCCTCCCTATGAATGTGGATTTTATTCCTCCTTATGCCACTAAAATCTTCGTTTGATAGGCAACTCTTCTTTAGGGGATCTCCTAACATCAAGGGGTTAGTTAAGTAGTTATAATTGGGTAAAACTGTTTGTATTTTAGACTTGTGCAATAATCTTTTGAGTGAATCTCCATTGGCAATCCCAGCACATTATTATCACCTTACCCGGTCGCGTTTAATGTGCCTTCCTATTCTACCACTTTTAGTCAAAATAAATAAATAAATAAAATTGTCCAGCATATCATTATTTTTGAAGTTTAACAACTGAGTCTTCTTTCATGTATTTTTTTATGAGATTACCCTACATTTTTTTACGGGCAGATTAGGCTACATTTATATTCGTATAAATGAGTAGTATTATAAATCATAACGAGATATATAATCCAACAAAAAACATAAAAAAATGTGAAGTGAATGTAAACAAGATGAAAAATCGTAATTTTTAAAGAATTAATAATTTATTTTTTATGGAAAATTAAAGAAAAAGTTATTCCATAAAATATTTTTAAAAAAATTGAAATATATATATATATATGTTAAAATTAAAACAAAATTAACATTTTGTCCTCTCAATTTAATTTAAGCGTCAGATTAATTCTCTAACTTTTTTATTTAATTTAATCCTTTAAGTTATTTTTTTGTATCAATGGTTTCTTCTAGTTCTTTTTTTATTCAATTTGCTCTAAGTTATCTTTTCGAGCCACGCGTTTTTCTCTAACTTTACTTCATTTTCCAATTTAACATAATTTTCTTACACAGCATTTTGAGCTAAGGTTTCTTCTTCCCCATCTTCATCTTCCCTTTCCATTACCGTCCGCATTCTTCCCATTGATAATACATTCTTCCCCTTAGATTAAATTAAAAAAAAATAGAAAACTAAATTAAAATCTGAATTAAACTTAAGAGATTGAAAATACTAATTTTGCCTAAAATTAATCAATTTAGATTGTATCACATAAAGTTATGAATATCTTAAAACTCTGTATCAATCAAGAGCTTAAAATGGAAAGCTTATAATTTTTTTACAAAAATTATCCTTTTAAATTTAGATGTAAGGTGAAAATATTGTGAGCGGAGTGGCTATGAAGAGGATGGAGGAATACCATGATTTGAGGGAGCTGAAATGGGAGATTGGGCTTGAGAGATTTGGAGGTGTGATTTTTGGTATGAACCAGAAGTATCTTTTACGGGAAGCAATTTTTTTCTAGTCGAGTAGGACCACTATGAGTGGCAAAGCTCTTTCTCCGAGTATTTAATCCAGCTGCATACCCTGACTCGAATTCGAGGTCACTTGTTAAGCTAAAACAACCTTGCGCCAATTGATCTACATGCTGGGTGGGTTTTGGAAGGGGTTTGATGGTTCCATGAAAGAGATTTAGGTTGGTTCAAATTGAGAGAAATTTGGTGATGGTTTGGTGAGAGAGATTTGGGGGAGGTGTGATGACGAAATGAGAGATTGAGGGGAATTTGGTGAAGGTTCTAGAGGTGTGGATCTACAACTAAGATGAATGGAGAAAAAATCACAATTTTTTTTTTGTTAAATTTTTTTAACATTTATAAATTTGACTATTTTAATATTACTTTAGTTTATTGTATTTTGTTGTAGAGTGTAAACATTTTTTACTGTTGAATGTAAAAATTTGATCATTGAATGTGAAAACTTTGTCGTTGTGTTGCTTGTGTAGTGTTATAAAATGTGATTGAAATTGTCAAATTTTACACACAACTTCTCATTTCACAATTTTATACTCAAATTCTCATCTCTCAATTATTCTCATCTCACATTTTTTCCTGAAATGGATTCCAATCAATTTAACTTCCAATCTTTGGTGAATTTTATGCAAAATTCTCAATATCCTGCTAAAGAAAATTCTCAGAATCCTTTATTTTTTTTTTTCCGTATGTTTCCACCACTACCAATCAACCCTACCATGTTTTATAGGCCTCCAAGTATGGAGTCTCAAGTTCCGGAAACGCTAGTTAGATCTATGTCCGAGTATGAAAATCCATAGTTTTCCACTCAAGTGGCCTAGAAAACATTACGTTTAATGAAGGAGGAGGATGTGTTGGTACAAAAAAATCTTGAGTCAAATTCACCAGGGAAGAGGTTACACATCTTATCCAAGCATGGCTAAATATCTCATAGGATGCAATTGTAGGAGTGGACAAAAAAGCATATGGTTTTTGGCTATGAATCAAAAACAACTACAACAACTATCATGGGCATATATTAGAGAGAGTTAGGTCAACTCAAATCTTGATGGCATTGGTTGAATGGTGTTATTCAAAAGTTTGTTAAGTGTTACAAAAAATTGTACGAAGAAAGAAAAGTGGGAGCTAAAAAAATAATATCATGGTTGACACATGCAATTTTTTTTTCTCAAGATGAAGGTGAAAAAAATTCAAATTTGAGTATGTATCACGATTGTTAAAGGATGAAACCAAATGGACAAAAGAATTAGTTGATAGTTCTTCAAGAACACATCAGGGATGACAGAGAAACAACAAAAAGATAATGAAATGTTATGTGACATAATTAGAGAAAAGCATGAAATTAGTGAGGATAATGTTATAATATAATTGTTATGTTCTATTTGTCGTTATTTAAATTAGGTGTTGTACTTTACTAGTTGTCCTTCACTAGTTATTTAAACTAGCTATGGTACTTTACTAGCCATTGTATTCTACTAGTCGTTGTGTTCTACTAGTCGTTATGTTGTATGCTATATATACACTAAACATAAAAGCAATTTTTCATTCCATTCAATTGTTCAATTATCTTTTTTCTACCAAATTGTGCTAAATTGTTTACGCTAGAGTCATCCATATAATGGATCCAAATAATTCAAAGTTTCAAACAAGTATGGTATATTGGAGTGACAATTCATAGAAGTAGAAATTATGGACAACAATGAAGAAAATATAAGGTTAATACTTGAGAGGCAAAGGCAGCGACAAGTCGACAACTCCATTAAGCATAGATGCATAAGAATGGTGATAGTCCAGAGTGGTGAAGAAGGGCATAACTGATTGTTCACTTACTACTTATTTGAAAATCCAGTATACATAGAAGCTTAATTTCGACAAAGGTTCTGAATGCAAAGACATGTTTTCCTTTGAATTGTTGAAGCCCTTGGAAATCATGGTGAATATTTCCAAATAAGGGTTAATGCAACTGGCAAAATGGGTCTTTCATCATTACAAAAATACATAGCTGATATTCATATATTAGCATATGGATCAATTATTGACAATGTAGTCAAATTGGTGAAAGTACTGTAATGGAATGCTTAAAGAGATTTGTAAGAGGTTGAACCAAGTATTTAGGGCTAAATACTTGAGAAGACTTAACAACAGTAACATTGAATACCTACTACAAATGAGGGAGGCACGTGATTTTCTTAGTATATTAATTTCAATTGATTGTATGCATTGGGAGTGAAAAAATTGTCCTATAGTTTGGAAATGTCTATTTTCTTGAGGTGATCATATTAAACCTAAAATCATGCTTGAAGCAGTTGCGTCATAAGACTTATATATTTGGAATGCATTTTTTCGGATTGTGGGTTCAAACAATGGCATTAACATGTTAAACTAATCCAATATGTTCAATGACATTTTAGAAGGACAAGCTCCCTTAGTGCAATATATGATGAATGGAACCCAATATAATATGGGATACTATCTAGCAGATAGTATATATCCTAAGTGGGCTATATTTGTCAAAACCATCTCAATGTCACAAGGAGAAAAGAGGAAATTATTCACCTATCAACAAGAATCAACAAGAAAGGGTATGGAGCATACTTTTGGAATGCTCTAATCTCAATTCACACTTTTATGCAGCCGAATGCGTGCTTGACACATGGATACAATCAAGCATGTAATATATGCATGCATCATATTGTATAATATGATTGTTGAGGACAAACAACACGGATATAGTGGTAATTTTAATTATTCTTATGATAATCTAGATAATGACATGTCAACCACTAAAGTATTTAATAGTCTCGATCCTAATTTTGCAACATACCTAAAAGGAGAGCACTTCTTTGTAAAAAAAACAAATTCATCGATAACTTCAAGCATACTTGGTGCAAAATATTTGGAAATGTTTCAAATATGAGGATAATGAAAATTAAATTTTATTTTAATTATATAATATTATGTATTTATCATAATTTTTAATTTATTGTGATAAAAAAATATTGTAATAAATTTGCCATATTTTTAATGTAGTTTTTGTGATAAAAATTATCTAAAGAGTATATATATATATATATATATATATATATATATATATATATATATATATATATATATATATATATATTGCATATTATTTCAAAATTACAAAACAAATGAATTATTCTTTTGAAGCAAAAATAAATATAAAAAAAATAAAGATGTGGGATAACATATATGGCCTAATTTAAATTTTTAATGAGTTTATTATTGGAGTAATAATTACACAACTATCACCTTATTTTTATTTTGTTAAAAATGATAATTTTTTTATCATTTTTATATAAATATTTAGAAAAAATAAAAACAAGTTAACGTTTTATAATTATTAATAAAAAAAACAAATTAAATAGGATCTAAGACTTACTCTTAAATGAACATGCAAACTTCAGTTTGAGAGATTTCTCATGACATAATAAGATAAATTTTGTAGATTGAATTTAATTTCTTTATAATGAGAAGTGCACTTTAAGATAAAGTGCACTACAATAATTGTAAATATAAAAAAAACAACAATTAAAATAAAATATAAGCGTGTATATAATAAACAATAAAACTTAAAAATTTTATTAGTTAATTTTCTAATCAATTATTATATCTTTATAATTTACTTTCTAAAATACATCTTTCACAGCAGAACTAAACCTATTCTACTACTCATCCTTTTTTCCCCCAAGTAATATTACTGTGATTAGTTATTGATTGTTTTTACACCAAAGTTTTCTTCTTGAAACTAATTCAATTGTTTGGGAGGAGAAATTATCAAAATAAGTACAATCTCTCTTAATAACATTTTTTCAGAAGTTTAATGAGTATGCACTGTGAATGTAAAATTTTTTACATTGTCAACTAATTAAAAATTATGTTTAATATACTTTGTAAGGTAATTATTATTAAAATTAACAAACTTACTATACATGATACATTGTGATTCAAAAACAATATAAAAACACTTTAGTGTCAGTAGATATCCTATTTTACTTTTTTTAAACAGCCAACAATCAAACCTTAGTCATGTTTAAAGAATCCATTTATGTATTTAACTGTTGGGCGTTATTAGTAGTTATCAAATTGTTTGTTATACTTTTACAAATTTAAAGCATTTAATGAGAAATGACAACTAACAAATATCAACGAAAATAGCAGGCACGAGTGCCATAGAATTTTAAATATCGTAACTTAGAAGATATCAATATCTTAATGCCAACATCTGTCGTGGTGGTTACATTCAATGCCGGCAGTTTTCTTTCCAATTCATCGTCCAGCCTACAAAGCAGGTGCCGGTTTGTGGTTTTTTTACCCAAATAATACAAAAAAAAAAAAAACATTAATTCTCAAACTACACTACCTCCAAACATTATTTCTCAATATACATTAAATTACTGTTCACATTGAAAATACCCCCCTCAAGATCCAACTTCTCAACTGGGTTTTGCTATTTTTTTTTTTTAACCCGTTGAGAGGACCCGGCTTCTCAACGTGTTTTTTTTTTTAGCTTTGTTATTTATATTAAATATAAATTTAATTTAATTATTCTTTTAATTATGGGTTAAATAATATGGTTAAATAATACATTTAGTGCTTAATTAAAATAAGTACAATTAACAAAAATATTAAATATTAAATAATCATAATAAATTAATTATTATGTTTGTTAGTTTGGGCAAATTAAGACAAAATTAAGATTGTCAAATGTCATTAAAGTAATTACTATGTTTAATTTTAATAATGTGATAATTTTATGGAAAAAATTGAAATTGTAGTTAAATAAGCAGTTGATTTAAAAAAAAAAAGCATAAGAAAGGATTAAATTAATAAAAATTACATAGGATTAAAAATCATTGGAACTATCTTGATGTTTCAACACAGTTAGGACATTTATTTTTACTATGTCTTGGTGTGTGACATGCTGAATATTTTTTTGGTTGACTCCTTTCTCTGAGGTTCATTTCAGTATGTACGTGAGTTGATTTTGGGCGTCCACTGATATCCCTGCTCATAACTAGATTGTAGGACAATTCTGGTCTATGATATGTTGGTCATGACTCTTCATTGGGGAACATGTGGAACCTTTCGCTATAGACATTGGATACATATTCCAATGTGTATACTAGACTCACATATTGCACATTGGATACATGAGTCTGGTGTACAAGTTGGAATATGTATCTAACATCTATAGCGGAAGGTTCTACATGTTGCCCAATGAAGGGTCATGACTAATATATCACGGACCGAATTGTCCCACAATCCAGTTATGCACAGGAATATTAGTGGACGCCCAAAATCAACTCATGTACATATTGAAATGAACCTCAGAGAAGGGAGTCAACCAAAAATATGTTCGGCATGTCACACACCAAGACATACTAAAAATAAATGTCTTAACTGTGTTGAAACGTCAAGGTAGTTCCAATGATTTTTAATCCTATGTAATTTTTATTAATTTAATCCTTTATTGTGCTTTTTTTTAAATTAACTGCTTATTTAACCACAATTTCAATTTTTTCCATAAAATTACCATATTATTAAAATTAAACATAGTAATTATTTTAATGACATTTGACAATCTTAATTTTTGTCTTAATTTGCCCAAACTAACAAACATAATAAATATAATAATTAATTTATTATGATTATTTAATATTTAATATTTTTGGGTAATTGTACCTATTTTAATTAAGCACTAAATGTATTATTTAACCATATTATTTAACCCATAATTAAAATAATAATTAAATTAATTTTATATTTAATGTAAATAACAAAACTAAAAAAAAAACCCCCATTGAGAAGTCAGGTCCTGGGACCCGACTTCTCAACGGGTTCAAAAAAAAAAGAAGCAAAACCTAGTTGAGAAGTTGGGTCTTGGGGAGGAGTATTTTCAATGTGAACATTATTTGGATATATATTGGAAATAATGTTTGGGGGTAATGTAGTTTGGAAATTAATGTTTTTTTTTTTTGTATTATTTTGGTAAAAAAAACCCCGGTTTGTTGATTGAAAAAGAATAACATGCTCGGGTTTACAGTATAATGTTTGGATTACCATTGCACCCCTTCCAAAAGGATATTCAAACTAAAAGATAAATAAATATTCTTTTCTAAAAATATGTTCTGAACAATTATCCAAACACGCACTTATTCAGCTGCCTCATATTTTATTCATTTTAGGGCAGAATTCTTGTTTTTCTTTGTAAGTGCATGGTTGATTTTGATTATTTTACGCTGAAAAAAGTGCCGAGACTAAAATCTCTCTTGAACATTTTAATGACAAGCTTTTTAACCTATCTTTTATGGAACCACAAATGAATTAGATCTGAGATATACACCAACCACACACGGGATATGAAGATTGCGCTACCTTTAAACATCTACTTGAGGGTGTTATAATTGAGAGCTTTAGTTGGGTGCTCCTTGCTAAAGAATATCCAGTAACACTCAGCTGAAAAACTCCTATTAATCATTGTTGTTTCTAAATTCTTCAGACACCATTACGGCTCGTTCCTTTCTCCATAAATTCACAATCAGAACTGGCTCAAGGGTAAGACTACTAAAGCTTAAACTTTAAACCATCAACAAAAAATTATTTGTTATTAATTTTTATAAAACAAAAAAGGCTACCTATGTTGATAAAAGACCTAACATATAATTCTTTTATTTAAAATAAAAAAGTCTTTTTTAAAATTTGCTTTAAGCCTCACTCATTATTGAGCCAGCCCTATTCACAATCCCACCGATCGTTTGAGAAGGCAGTGTCACTTATTATGTACTACCTCAAGAGGAACTTTTCTTCTCAAGTTAAGGAGCAGGTGGTGAATTAAAATACCCTGCCGGGGTTCCACAGGGAAGAGGCACACAAAACCAGTCAAATATTTGCATCTAATTTCCAAACACCTCCCTCTCCTGTACATAGCAGTGTATTTTGATGGCAGCTAACAAGCTGACAACCACCACATCATCACTTTTAAAGTTTCTTGCTTGGAGCATATACCCTGCAATCAACCACAGATGTGAAGAAGTTCTCAATGATCCGCACAAAGCAGTGGGAGATCTCTTTCTCCCTGATTTGACTAAACCTTTTCTCTCTTTGATAAAAACCCCAAAATCACGTGCACTCACAAGTAGATGATCTAGTTAGGTGCAGTGCAAGCAATGCACAAGAATAATTGATAAGCTACGTTACAGGTTACAACCTAAAGTAAAGGGACTTTGCCTGTACCCCCCTTGATAATGATCAAGACTAACAGTCAGATGGAAAAAAAGTTAACGAAATTGTGTAGACCTAATAAGGAGTTAAGATCTGGCAGTGACTAAATAAATTTACACTCTGCAGACTTGAAGCTTGGGTATATTGACTGTAGAGTCATTCCAAAAATTCTGTCGGTAATACAAGTTGTAAGGATACAGTGATCAATCGTACGGAATTGTAATCCTGAATTATGCTTTCACCCTCAAAGGAAGACATCAAACATGATTGCCAATTAAAATTGAACGTTACCATTCTGTAACTATTTTTGCTGCTGGCCTGTAAATCATGCTACAGCTTCTTATCAGTATATACCATAGAATCTATTCGTTGCCTACTCCACTTTCAGAACAATCTTCATGAACTCATAGACAAAGTAACTTATTGAAGCTGAAGGAAGTACCTGAACATGGGAAATTAAAATACGAAATTTATTCAACTTTTATGATCAATTAAAAGCAACCTTAAGCAGTAGGGAAATCAAAAAGGGAAAAATTGACAGAAGAGTCGTTATAATTTATAAACTACATGAAAATAATGAAAGCAAACACCTATTAAATGTCTAAATTCAACACTGAGGATGGCAATCTTAAAGCAGCATAGAACTTTCGGTCCCTAATCTACACCTCCACGATAAACAAATGAAATGGTTTCTGCTTCGAAATATACAACCTACATCATGGAGTATTACAGGGGTAAATAATTAATCCTAATAGAAATGGTCAAAACATTTTATAAACAAGACATTGCTTTGTTGAAAGAATTAGAGAAGGATGATATACAAGCAAAGCCAACTTATGATCACCACATGGTACAATGAAAAATGGAATTTAGATTATGTGAGCAAACAGAAACATCACCCTCTATGTCCCTTAATCTATATCAATATTCTGTACATTAGAAACTTTAAGCAGTTCTAATTTAGTGAATCATCGATATGAATGGATTGACAACCAGATCACAATAATCCTAATTCCTAGGAAAGTCCAATAAGTCCAGTAAAATACAAGTAGGGCCTGCCAAGAAGTTAAGAATTTAAATACCTGTAATAAGCTGGGAATAAGTCCTGCATAGAGAGCCGGAATGCCTCCCTGTTCAACTATTTTGACAAAAGTTGCTAAAGAACTTAATTTAGTAGCCTGGACTTGCAATTGAAGTTGCCTCCTCACCACTTCAAATGGGTATGTAGCAGCTTCTGCGCACGCACCAGCAATAGCCCCATTCAACAATGTCCTTACTGGCCCCAACTCAAGCTGATCAAAAGCACTCAGCTCCTGACCCTGTTTATGCATATTCTGGATTCTCTTCATTCCTTCCGGTGAATGCAGATAAGCTGATTTCAGTATATCATATACACCATAAAAAACTGCACCCGAAGGAGCCATACTTATAATTGATGGTACTAAACCCTTGTAAAGAGAAAAGAATCCTTCAGTTCGAATCATGTATTGGAAAGCACCAATTACACCACCCAAAGCTTCTCCACCAGGTGCCACCAACTTGGTCCGGATCTGTAAGAAACCACATAGTAAATTTTCCCAAGTGATTACACTGCAAACTAGTTAAATGTTTATGCTTTTGTTTTCATTAACTACAAAACATAAAATGTTTCCCTAACTAAATAAACTGAAAAAAGAAAGTTAAGAACTTAAAATGTTTGGTTGAACACAGACAGATGCTCACACCGAGGCCTGGAGACCAGACAGATGTTGAGCACGGACAATAAGAGGGTTGCTATTTAGTTCCTAAAATTGAAAATGATGAACAGTTCAACACCACAATATTAATTGGAATAGTTTGAAAGCTTACTGGTAGAGGTTAAGCCCATACAAAACTACGAATTCAATTACCTCTCAGTCAATATCAAAGCATAAACTTGTGTAGCTGTCTGTGCATTACTTTTGACATGCATGCAAGTTTATTCAGTTGGGATGTAACAGAGAAAACGAACTAAGAAATCATAATTCAAAATCCCACATACAGTGTCAAGTGGGAGGCAAATAATGGTAGCAGTAATCCCAGCAGCAGCACCAGCAATAAACCTCTCAAAATTGGTAGTTTCCTCATTCCCGGAAAATCTGAGCAGCTGCTTTCTATACGTATCGTAAGCACAAAAATTAACCGCTTTGAATGGAGCGGTCCGCAGAATATTTACAAGGTTCCCTTTCCAAAAGCCTCTCAACCCTTGAGAAGCGGCAATTTTCCTAATAACCTCAAATATATTCTTCTTCTCACCACGAACTATGTATTCCAACTTAAGTCTTTCAAGTGGAGCAACACAAGTTCTGATAAAACAAACAAGGACAAGCGCCACACAAATAATGATTACCATGCAAAAACAATTAAGCAGTAGTTCAGATATTAAAAATGAAATGTGGATTATTAACTGTTAAATGAACCAAATCAAAAGGGAAATTATACAAGAATCCTTTTTTTTTTTTTTTTCACATACAAATTAATAATATCAACGTTAATTGGTGAAATTAAATATACCTAGAGACCATAGCGGCTATAGCACCAGCCCAGAGATGCTTGGTGGTGTTGACGGCATATCCTCCTCGTACCCTAACCTTTCTTTGCTGAACGACACCGTTGGAGGTGGTTTCCTGGTCGGAAACGTGTTCACCATTTCGCAGTTTGGGTTCGGTAACGAGTTTAGCATTCGGCAAAGTCACCGATAAAAAACATCCAGCCGGAACCCTTCTCCGTTGCCGGCGAAGATTGGATTCGGAAGAAGCAGTGGCGTGAATCTTCAACGAAATGGAACGAACAAAGGAGTCGGGAATTTTGGGGTCGAGAAACAACCCTCCGGTGAAGGAACCAAAATCGGAAATCGGATTGAAGAAAATGGGAGGAGAATGTGAATTTTGTTGCTGGCAGAGGTCCCCTGCCCGCATTGCCATTCTCAGAGTAAAAGGATGCCTCACAAAATGCCAGCTTCCGAGGTTGCCACTTCCTTGCAAAAAAGAAAAAGAAAAAGAAAAAAGAGAATGATTTCTCCACTTAATTCCACTAACAAATAATAATTATTCGCCTCGTTGTTTCTTTCAAGTTTCAAATACTACAACAGTATCGTCTAGACTTAGCACAAGCAAAGAAAGAAAATTTAACGTTATCCCTTTATCTTCCTTTCCTCGACCCTTCTTCTATTTTTTTTTTCTCCATAAAATACATGTGTTTTTTGTAAATAGTATTTTTTTTCTTCAAATTAAAAATATTCATAATATGATATTATTTTTTTTGACAATCATGATAAGGTAATATTAGATTTTTCAGTAAATTTTTTAAATACACATAAATTAAAAACCATGCTTAAGAAAAAAATATCAATCACCGAGACTAATTGACCAAATTAGAACACTTTCAAAAACTAAATACCAAAATGGGATTGTTTTAAAATGTATTACCTACATAGGATTGTTTTGACTATTGATTGGGTTAACGTATTAGTCAAACTAGCTAGTTTCATGCCACATAGGTGGACAAAGTCAAACTATGAAACTAGTTTGATTAGCTTGTTCTATTATTTCATACCACATGGGGCGATCAAATTCAAACTAGCTAGTTTGATACCATGTGTTTTTTTTTTTAATGCATTTAAAATATGTGATAAAATTAATTTTAATTGTAAATTTTGCATTGAAATGTATACACAAAAAGAGAAATTGATAGGAAGGTTAACTACTATGTGACATGGAACGTGTTAATCAAACTAGCTAGTTTCATGTCACGTGAGAGACTAAAGTCAAACTCATTAGTATATTTAGTGAGTTTGACTTTGATTGCATATGTGATATGAAACATGGTAATTTGACTAACGAGTTAATTCGATCAACAGTCAAAACAGGCTCATGCTAATAATATGTTTCAAAATAACCTTTGGTACTTAGTTTCCAAAAATACTCCAATTTAATCAATCGACCCAATCACTGATTGTTCCATTAGTTTTGATAACAGGTGATAAAAATATCGAACTGAAGCAACGGTTAAGGAAGTGTTTGATAAAAGAAAATTTTATTGTTAATTAAATTATTTTTTAAGAATGAAATTATTAACAATAAGACTCTTAAAAAGATTACAAAATTTATTTAATTATTATTTAAATATCTTAAAAATAATTTATATACAATTAATTATTATAAAAATTAATCATTTTGCAAATTTTCTTAGAATAATTTATATATGATTGAAAAATATTTTTATTTGCTTCTCTTAATAAATTACTCTTTATAATGTTCCTTGTACAAAATACATAAGAGTACATGAAGAGGACCAATATATCTAGATGCTTTTTATAAATGTTTAACAACTTAGAATAAATTTAAGGGATAATACATTAGTAGGTTCTTAAACTTTTAGGCAATTTTTAATTACGTCTTTATATTATAAAAATTTGTAATTGAGTCTTTAATCTTTTATTTTTTTTAATTGGGTCCCTAGGGTTAAATTGGTATGAATATTCCGTTAACTTGGACGGAATATTCTCTGGTAAAGACTCAATTAAAAAAAAATAGTATAGGAATCTAATTAAAAATTATCTAAAAGTTTAGGAACCTACTCAATAGTTTAACCTTGTTTTTATTTTTTTTATCTTAATTTTGCCTTTGTTTTATTTTAGAAAAAAGGGAAATTATAGAAAGGGGCAGAGAGCATCTTTTAATATTTAAATACTGTCGCATTATTATTATGTGACTAAATTATATTTTTGGTCTTTCTATTATTCTCAATCCACGATTTTAGTCTCCCTATTTTTAATTTCTCAATTTTAGTCCTCCAATTTTTAAAAATCCTAAATTTTAGATTCTCCTATTTTTAATTCTACAATTTTAGTCTCCCAAATGTTAAAAATCTATAATTTTAGTCCAATCGTTAAATGTTCATTTGTTCACTGTTAATGTCTCAACATTGATTATGACATGACCTTAGTTTATTAAATATTATCTATCACATATTCAGTCTAATGTCACATCATAGTTAACGTTGAGGCATTAACAGTCAACATATGAACATTTAACGGTTAAGCAAAATTGTAGATTTTTAAAATTTAAGGGACTAAAATCGTAAAATTAAAAATAGGTACGAAGTATTTATTGATTTTGTCAATGACTAATCTCTGTTAGAGAATTTGGCTAACCACTTTTAATCAGATATCTTTTTCCAATCACTTCTTTTTTTCATTCAGAAGGCTCAAACCTAAAACCTTATTAGACTAACATAATGTTAGTAAATTAAAGATTAAACTATTTAGTAGGTCCCTAAACTTTTAGATAATTTTTAATTAGATCCCTGTAATATATATTTTTAATTGAGTCCTTAATCTTTTGAATTTTTTTTAATTTGGTCCCTAAGGCAAACAACAATTAGATGGAAGTTAATCCTAGGGACTTAATTAAAAAAATTTAAAAGATTAAAGACTCAATTACAAATTTTTATAATATAGAGACCTAATTAAAAATTGTTTAAAAGTTTAGGGATCTACTAATGTATTATCCCTAAATTTAAAGAATTGAATTTAATTAGAATATATTTATAGTACTTTTTATACTATTATTTAATCATAAATTATGATATACGGTGAAATTATTTATTTTAATAATAATTATTTTAAAAGTTAAATTTAAGGTGATTTTTATTAGTTCATAAATCTTAAGAATATATGTATATGTCTATTAATTAAAACAAGTATATTATCTTTTTTAATTAATTTTTTCACCAATTCAATATTTTAAATATAGTATTTTTTAATAAAATCTGACATTGTTAGTGAATAACTAAATTTTTAATCTCTATATTTCGAAAGAGGAATGTTTTCATTACTTGCAAAAGAATTACTATTTTTAAGTAAATAACGTACTTCTATTTATTTTATTTATATAAAATGTGGAATGTTATAATATGTTGTTGCTAACAGGGATAAAAAAATATTTGTTTAAATAAGTTTCTGCGAATATTTCGCACAATATGACATAAATGGAGATAAATTATTCATTATAAAACAATTATTAAAATCACATTAGACCGATTGATTCGGTTAATTAAATTGGGAATCAGTCAATTAATCAATTTGGATACCCTGGAAAACTAATGAAGCATAAAATCAATCAAAAATATCAACAGGGTTGATTCTAGTAGAAGGAATTATTCTTTACAACATAAGAAACTAAGATATAAATTCTCAAAAAATATATCCACATTTAATATTTAATAGTATCTCAAATAAAATTGACTAAAAAAATACTTATAGGAAACTACAAAAACCAGTGAAAAATTGACTAAAACTAGTGAATTTTGGGTAATTGCCCGTGTAATAAACTAGTTTAATTTTAAAAAAGTGGTTTCTTGTTAATTTTTTTAAATCTTTTTACCCTAAAGTATTTTTAAATAAATAAAAGTTCATATACAAATTTCTATATAGAATATTATTATTTAATTATTTATTATGACATTTATCTTAAAGGATATGTAATATGATAATGTTTTTTATGTTAAGTTAAAATTTTACTTACTTTTTTATAATTTTATATTAGTTTATTATTTAATATGTTATATAGTATTAAAAATATATATTTATTATCGTCAATTTAACCTTAATTTAATTAAGGTTAGACTAATGTCTATTTTTTTGGTACATGAGGAAGGCTAAATCTCAAACTAAAAACCACGAAAGAAAATTATAGTTGAAACATCAACAAGCACTTGGATCTTAACCTACACCGACACCTCTTCAAACACATGAACTCCTTTTTCACAAGATAGCCTCCTTTTAGCAAGTATATCAGCAACTTGATTTGTCTTGCGATACACGTACTTACAGTCTTCCACACTTAGCTGGTTAGACATATCAACAATGCGGTTTAGGAGACTGAAACAAGGATGACTCCTTAGAACTCCCTCATTAAGCACTCTAATAATCATAGCCAAATCTGACTCAACATGAACAACGCCTTGAAACCCCCTTCTCGCTAAAATCTTTAAGCAATGGAAAAACCCCCATAATTCAGCTTGAATAACTGAGCAACCTCCAATTCTACACACATATAAAAATAAAGGCTTGCCAAGGTAATCCCTAACAACACCTCCACAGGCAGCTTTGTTATCCCTCAACGACACAATTCAGCTTGAACTCACCTGTTGGAGGAGGTCTCCAAAAAATCTCTACATCATTTGAATTTGAAACATTGTTGGAATGAAGAGTCAAGTTACTGTCCCTAACTCTTAGGAACTCCCAAGCGCGACCTTGGATTTCACAAACCACCTGCCCCTGATTTGGTGGAGCATGATTGAAAACAAACATGTTCTTACTGCGCCAAATGGAATCCAATCCAATAGCAAGCATTGTACTCCAGTGTCCCCTCAGATTATCTTCTAACCAAGACATCCAATCATGCACAAAGAAACCAAGCCTCCCTGAGTTCCCAATAAGAGCTTCCCATATATGCTTAACAAAGGCACAGTCTCGCATAGCATGTAAACAACTCTCATCTTCAACACAGCATAATGGGCAACGGGGATCCTAAGTCAAATTCCTCAGATATCTTTTTTGATTAGTATGAACCCCATCATGATCTATCCGCCAAAGTAACATGCAGACCCTTTCAAGACAATGACAACGCCATATCATATTGAAAACTCTATTTGGATCATAATACGTACAACTTTGGAGAACTTGTATAGCTGAACTGAGCGAAAATTGCCCATCAGGTGTCCTCCACGCAATATCATCAGGCACGTTAAAAGTGCATGGAAGATTATACCCACGTAATAGCTCCAACACATGATGGGGTAACACATGCATCAAAACCACCCAAGTCCCATGTCCCATCCTCCTTACATACTCTCGAACGCTCCTTTCTAATTCATGTGGATTGAGTTCACACATAGCCAGTGAATGAAGTGGCGAAAGTGAATGGAGCCACTGGTCCCACCAAAAGCGAGTTCTCTAACCATCCCTTATTCGCCAATAAATATTTGGGATAAAATGCTCCAGGCCTCACAAACTCCATTCCAAAAATTTGAAGCACTTCTAGTCTTTTTAATCTTGGAAATTAAATTCGGTCCACACTTATATTTGGACCTCACAACTGCCACCAACATATCATTTTGACTTATGCATATCTTCCAACAGGCTTTCATCATCTAAGCCGTATTAACGTCCCTAGCACTCTAAAGTCCAAGACCCCTCTCTTTTTTGGGTTTACGAATGTTACTCCAGGCTACTGTATGAATTCTTCTTCGATTATCCGCCTCTCCCCAAATGAAACTTCTACTCTTCTTGTCTAAATCATTATACAGAGAGTGGGGAATAACCGTTGTTTGCATTGCATAAGATGGTAATGCAGCCAACACAGGTTTAGTTAGTGTCAATGCCCCACAATGGACAAATTCTTGCCCTTCCAATTGCTAAGACGCTAGTTGGCTTTATCCATGATACCTTGATAAGTCTGTCTATTCACTCTCTGATGCAGAAGGGGAACGAATATATTTTCCCAAATTATCCGTGCGTTTCCACCCAAAAGCTTAACTAATCTCCTTTTTAATCTGAAAAGTGACATTTTTAGAGAAGAAAATTCTAGTCTTCTCCTTGTTTACACTTTGACCCTAGCTTTGACAAAATAAATCCAAGCAAGTTTGAATCATCTCCACTTGATCCAAGCGGGCTACCGCAAAGAGGTTAAACTAATGTCTAAAATCATAAATCAGTGTCCTTATCAATTTAATGACCAATTTCACTTTAAAAACATGAAATTTATATAAGAAAATTTGTCTCCCATCAATAAATGAATAGAGATCCCTGCCAAGATTTTTTATTTGGTATTTATTTAATAGTTTAATGGTCATACACTGTTAGCGTAAAAAGTTTTACACTATCAACCAATCAAAAATCACCATTGATATGACTTTTAAAGTATTTATTATAAAAGTCAACAAACTTACAATAAATAATGGTGTATGATTGGATAACAGTGTAAAACTACTTTATACTATCAATGAATAGCTTGTTTTCTCTTTATTTAATACTAATATTTTCATTCTTTCATTTGTTCATTTTTTAAGATAGCATATAAATTAAGAAATGTCAATTTCCCCCACGACTTAGTGATTTGCATATATATTCTCAAACTATCAAAATGTGGGTTCAAACTAGGCATAAAAAGAATATAAATTAAGAAATATAATTAATATTTTTATTATGTTAAAATTATTTTTAACTTTATAATATAATTTCTACTATTATTTTTATTTATGAAAAGTATGTAAAATATTTAAGAATTATATAAAAATATAAAAGTAACTAAAAAATAATAACTAATGTTATTTTAAATTTTTTAATAAATAGATAAAATATAAAATTTTCTTCCAAAAGTAAACAAATAAAAAGAAATAGAAGGAACAATTGTATAAAAATAATCATATTTAAAAGAGTCTTACAAATGAGTATCTTAATGAAATTGATTAAAGAATTAATTAATAAGAAAACTTATTAAAAATCACAAAAGTGTATTAGTAATATTAAATATTATATTTTTGTATAAAAGATTTTTATTCTTGATTCTTTAACCAATATTTTTAAGATACATGTTAATATTCTTCTATTTAAAACACACAAATAATTTAAAAAATGTTATCCAATAATACAAAATAAAAACGATTATGAAAAAAGTAATATTTTAGCTATTTTCTTTTAGTGTATTTGATCTACAGGAATTTCTGTCATGATATTTTTTTTCATGGTTCATTAATATGCAAGTGTTGTGTTTTACTCCCTCGTGTCCTTATTATAAGAACCGAATTAGAAATTTGGCTTGGTCTTTTTTATATGAATCAATTTAGAATGTCTCATGCATTAATTATTTTTTTTACAAAAATACCCTTAATTATGACTCTTTTTCTCTATGTTAAATAAATAGTAGGTAGAATACATTAATGTCATAGACTCTTTGAGAGTCTAACTTTATCTAGTATGGAGAGAATTTTGAAAACCTTATTTTGTTTCTTCACATTCATAGCTAATAAAAATCAAGAGAATAAATGTATTATTGATGAGAAAAATTAAAAGAATTAAATATTTAAAAAGAGAATAAAAATATGTCTCATTAATGTTAAGGATAATTTTGGAAGGAACATGTAAATTTAATACAAATTTAATGTTATTAACTAAATTAACTAATTTTCTTAATTCTAGTAAATTAGTTAATTAGGTCTTATAATAAGGACATGAGGAATATGTTCAAAAGAGTGTGTTGCTAGCACTCCTTTACATGTTAATATCTTTACACTTTTAAAAAAAAATAAAATTCAATAGTCTTTTCCTTATTAATTAGTTTGGGACTATCCTTTCTGCTATCCTCCGACCCAACGCATTAATGAGCTTTTGTTTCCATGAAGTTTTTCTTCTTGGTACTTCTTTTATGAATTATTTTATCTCTTGACTTAATGCATAAATTATGGCATTTCTTTTTCTCTTTTTTGACCTCCCTCAGTCCCCTTTGGTAAGTAGTAAGTTTATTTTAAAACTTGCTAGCCATTCACTTCACACTTTTTCTGTTGGCAACTTCGCCACATTCGATGCTCTACGATTCTCTTTATTGTGTCGTTCACCTTTCATTATTGTCGTTTTCATTTTTCGTCAATGCTTGCTTGTTCCAATTTTCAATTTCTTTTATCAACCATTCACACTTCACATTTCTTTTGTTTCTCAACGGATATAGGAATAGAAATGAGTTGGTTCAGGATAGAATTCGAACCTGAATTCAATCAAATTAGGTTTTTCTCATCAAAGTTGTGTCGAGATCAATATGATATTTACGGATTTAGATTTAATTTCCATGCATGCCAATAAAAATGCTTGGTCATTTCATTTCTCAAAATTAGTGATACTTTATTGATATAAAGTATCAATCAAATTATGATTTTTCTCATTTAATGCAAAATTTAAAATAAATAATTAAACACCCATTATGAAAAAAATACTTAACTTTGACCTTTTTCATTACATATCTAGCAGGGCAACTCAACCAAATGTTGTGTCTATCTAATCTTTTAATATTTATAAAATTATAAATATTATGATGTATAATTCTTCGTTTATTTATTTGTTATAACTATTTATTTATTGGTAAATTATGTTGAAGTTATAGTCACCGTACAGAAACATAAAGGGGGTTGAACTGTATTTTTTGATTTTTTTTTTTTTTGCAAATTCTTTAGAGAACACGTTGTAAATAGATGAAAGCAAGTAACTTTTAATAAGACTAAACGAAGGTATCGTCTTACAATAAAAAAACACTTTCAAAAAATATTTTGTTTGAAAAACTAATGTTTTATGATAGGTTTAGCTGCCTTATCGTTAGTGAAAATAAAGAGTAAGGAAAAAGAAAAATAAACACTGAGGTTTATACTGGTTCTTTTCATAACTCAAGATTGTGTCTAGTCCTTGGCAACCACTAAGAATTTCACTAAACAGATTTATTGGAACAAAGTCCCACATTGTTACAAATTCTTTTCTCCAAGTCTCTTCAACCTTAACCTAAGTATTGTTTATATTTGTCTCTTCAGGTACATTTCCAAATATTCTTTTTCTCTTGCCTTTTTAGGCAGCAACAGGTCTCTCAAGATTTGCACAAACCAAGTAACCCTAGACTATCGTCATATAAGCTCACTAGAAATATTTAGGACAAGATTCCTATTGTCCTATTGCCTCTATGTGCTCACAGAGTATTTATAAGATTATAGAGAATGTTCATAGAATGATTGTAAACAAGTGAAGCTCAGTTAATGCAAGTTTTTCAATCTCTCTGTAGCTTATTGACTTTTGAGATTTTTATAGTACAACTCGAAAAATAGTCAATGTTATTCTTATTTTGACACTTATATTCTGATAAAGTATATCTTATCTTTTTGTACTTTTACTGCGTAGCAGTGTGTAGCACATGGAAGTTTATATCTTTGTGCTTCTAGTACATTGTGAAATAGAAAAAGCGCACAAAAAGGGAAGGTTGAATTGTGTGTTTAAAACCTTTTTCTTTTTTTGATGCAAGTAAAACAATTTGAAAACGTTTTCAAGCTTTGGGATAGAGAGAAGAAGAACACAGAAAGTTTTTATACTGGTTCACTCAACCTGAGCTACGTTCAGTCCCTTCACCTAGAAAGTGTTTACTAACCAATCTTGGTTACAAGTATTGTTCGTGGCCTCTTCAGGCTTTACACAACAATATCCCCAGATTGCCTAACCCAAGTATTCTTTTACACTAAGCCTCTCCAGGCTTTTATAACACAGACAAGTGTTTTTTTTTACAAAGATATTAACTCACGTAGTGAGGATTTGAAAGATAAGGCTCAAGCACACTCTAAAATCTTTACAAGATTTTTGTTATCGTCTACTGGATGCTTCTATCAATTGTTCAGAAGTTTTTTGTTAACTTAGAATTTTTACACCAGGCACGTATGTATGTTCGTTCATCCTTGGTGCATATATATATATTCTTCAAGGAAAAGATCCGTTGTGAATACTTGATCCATTGTGAAGACTTGACTTCGTTATGCAAGGAAGGGCGTGCAAACTATCCTTTTAGAATGACCAGGCGCGACGACTTTTAGACTTGCACTAAAAAGAAAAGCGCATGATTGTGCTGACGACCTGTTTTTCTGAACATTCTTCATTTGGCATGACAGCTTGATAAGTTGACTTGCTTTATCTGTTTTTGCTGCGCTCTTGCACTAGAATGATTCTGATACAATTAAATGCTTCAAACAATTTGAACGTTAGATCATAAGATAGGTAATATGTTTGTTTCAAGAAAAACTAGCATAAATAAATTGGACGTTCAAAATAGAACTTAGCTGTTTGAATATTTGTCGTTGGAAGCTTGCATCAGATATTTGAATTTGTTCTTCAGATGATCATCTTCAGTTGTTCACTGGACGATCTTCTTTAAGCACGTCTATTGGATGGTCTTCCTTAATACGTCTATTGGACAGTCTTCTTTGACACGTTTACTAGACGGTCTTCAAAAGGAAGCTTGTATGCTGTAAAGAGTTCAGTTCTTTGGAAGAAACTTAAACATTAATAAGTTTGTTATCTTCAAAACTTTGAGGGTCTAGACACTTCTACGTCTTTGGTTCTAACAATCTCCCCTTTTTGATGATGACAAACCTTATTAATTTTTAAGTTTTTGCTAGAATATAAAAGGACGCATAAAGGAGTTTTCGAAAGACTTACTATGCTCCCCCTGAGTCTGATATTCCAAGTATTGTATTCTTTGAGACACAAGATATATTAGTTTAAATCCATATTGAATAACATCCAAATTATCAAGCATATTATATCTAACAGTTATAGGATTTAATATAGGTAGAGTAACATTTGAAGTATATCAGAACAAAGCATGTATTTTATTGTACTGGAAGATCATACAAAACAGCAAAAAAAACATAGTTTTCCAGTTCTCCCCTTTTTGTCATTAGCAAAAAGAAGATAGAGAAAGAAGGGAGACATCATCATAGTCACTGTTGCGGTGGCGGCAGAGGAGGTGGTGAAGGTTGAGAAGGGTGTAGGAGAGCTTGTTGGTTCTGGAGAATTTGGTGAATAAGGGTGAAGATGGGTTAAAGCTGATTTGTAACGTATTGTTGAACGACGGGGTCAATAGAGGGTATGGGGAAAAGGGCAGAAGAAGAGATAGGAAGGCTTATAAAGGCTTGAAAGCCAGGAGTAGGCGATGGTGGAGGTGTAGGTGATGGGGGTTGGGAAGGAGTGGGTGGAAGAGCTTCAAAGGGGGGAGGAGGTGCTTCGAGAAGCTTCAAGTCTTGTACTTCTAGTTGGTATTGACGTGGAATGGTCCAAGGGTAGGGTGGTTGAAAATTTGTGTGGTGAGTAAGAGCGGCAATCATAGTGTATAGGATAGAAGTTTCTGTACCAAGGAGTGGACGCTTGTTTGCTAGATGGACAAAGGCAGCTGAAGAGTCCGAAAAGTGAAATGCACGAGTTGGACGCTACGTGACTTCACAGTTCGTTGCAGTTGGATATCGGCTTTGTTGTCTGCTGAAACTCCACTACTACACGCTTCCTATTCGCATAGGAACATATGTTGATGCTAGAAGCGTTCAGCACCGGCCTCGTCCAAGTCTGTATGAAAAGGCTGAGCTAGGAACCATTCATGGGAATGAGTTGAATGTTGTTGAAAATCAGCTCTGGATGGCAAAGGTAGGGACGGTGCCTTGGTCAAAATCTTCTTCTTTTTACGGTTGTCATCTATGATTAGCAGTCTTGGGCAGACACGATCTGGTTGGATGCGGATGGATGTTGAAGGTCGAATGTTTGTAATGGGGGAATGAAGAGTTGAAACTTCAAAGTGGCAGAACCTTTAAGAGTGTTGCAAAACATATGCTTAAAGGCAAATGGAAAGAATCCATCTTTTATTGGGTCTAGAGACTGAAACTTCAAAGTTGCAGGGCTTATGTGATCAGTTCGCTCGCCCCCAAGTTTCCTTTGTTGCAGAGCTTGCTCGATGTGTTCTACTGGAGGTACTCTGTGTTGAAGTACTCTAGGAGGATGTGCATTGATGCGCCAAGCTCATACAACTCTAGGGTACCTTCGTCTGATAAACTGCTTGAGCGGTAAGTGTTCAATAGCTCCAGGAGGCAGTGCTAGATAAGCTTCCGAAGGTTTATGGACATAGTCGTCCATGTACTTGTCCATATCAAGTGGAGAGTAATCAAAATCGAAAACAAGTTCAAGGAGCTTTGGACGCAAGATAATAACATTGTCGTCCATGCGGTTTTGGGGGTTGCCTTCAACAATGAGTAGAGACCAATGCTGTTTGTGTTGGTCAAGGTTTTTGAGGGGGTGGAAGATGTAGGAAAGGAAATGATGGTTGAGGAAGAAGGTGATTTAGTAGGCTTGATGAAGTGATATGTCTTAGATATGCCGGTGGTGAGGATGGTGCAGGTATAACCTTCATCACCAGGCAGTAGCATGTCTGGTTCAGGTGTGGTTTATGTGTCGGCTTGTGTTTAGGTAAGAGGTTCAGAAGGTTCAATAATAATTAAATCAACAAAGTCGCTGACAGGTTCATCAACAGCAGAAGAGGAAAGCTTACTTCTCTTAGACTGTGCTTCCCCTAGAGGTGTTTTTGCTGGTCGTTTGGATGGGACGGAAGTGGTTGATTGTTGGATAGGTGGAGGTTGTGGTTCAGCAGGAATGACAACCATAGCAGCTTTCTGCTTCTTGATAAGCTCACCAATGGTTTCATCATCTTCATCATCAAAAGCGACAATCAAGCGTCTTTTAGCAGGGACTTGTGCCGGAGCAAGTGAAGGAGTAGAAGCAGTGATAGGAGTAGCTGCAAGAGGAGCAGACGGAGCTAAAGGTCATTGGGTCTTGGATCTTGTAACCCTGGTTGCTTGCATTTTGGACTACCTCCTCTTGGTAGACGGTTTGGCAGCAACTGGATTCACAAACAGTGCCTCGTCGTCCATCGGCTCTGCAAGCTGGACGATTGGCTCAATTGTCTGTAGAGGTGTCATCTTAACAATTTCCTTTTTATCGTCCACTAGTTTGGACGTGGTTTCCAAAGGCTTCAACACGAATCCAGCCTTCATTTGTGCAACATTGTTGCGTCCAAATGGCAGTTGAGTGAAACGATGGCCACCACCCAGAATCCTAATTTGATTTTTCTTTCCAAGAGATAGAGCAAAAAAAGCATGATACACCTGCTGTTGCCAGAAAAGTCTGTTAAGGAGAGCGACGTAGGTGATTTGGTCGCGCTCTTCGCGTCCTCTCATGGTCTTGAAGATGTTGCTCAGGATGAGGTGCGACAGGTTGAACTGTTAGCCTGTGATCATGTGGAACAGCGCGAACTTCTGCAGGAAGGTAACGCTGTCCTTCGATCCAGCCTTGTGAACAATTCCTTTGTTCAGAAACTGCTGGAAAATCTTCCCTTCTTTTGTTAGCTTGCTGTATTCCACTGGCCCTTTGCCTTCTAGACCCATCAGTGCAGCATTAACATTATCATGTCCTCCAAAATTGCTTTCCCAGCCATTCTTGATGCAGGACCCAGCCCGCTCACAACCAATGGCTTGGGCAACAGAGTCGAGGTCCAGTGTGACCTTAACTCCTAGAGCAGTTTCAGTGATGTCTGTATTTGAGAAAACAGCAAAGTTCTAAAACTGTCGGATGAGTTTTGGGTATATGATTTTGTTCAAGTGGAAGTAGTTGAGAATTCCACATTTGAGCAAGTTGTCATTTACATTCACACCTATGTCCTCTAGAGCTTGGATATCGAAACAACTTTCGATAAGAACAATAGCCTTGTTTAGGCTCTCCACACGAGCCACGGCCTTTGCAGCAGGACTAGCCTTTTCAATTGCCATATCTGAGAGCTTGAAAGATTGTTAGGGTTTGAGCGGTTTCGAGAGACTGAGAGAGTTTAGGTGGATTTGAGAAGAGGTGAATGTTTGGTTTAGGTTTGAGTGTATATGAAGAAACCAAAGAGTTTTGCTTTTGGCGGTTCTTTCAATTTCGAAGAGAGAGATGATGTGTAATAAATGCTGGTCAAGCGCTTACACTTTTCGAGGTTGGTTATACGGCGCTTCAGTGACTCAGATAGGAATAAAGCATTTATTTTCAAATCATTATCAGAGAAAACATAATTAAGTACGGATATAGATTTTTATGCATACATAAATGTAAGCTGTTATGGAATGTGAAAAGCTATGCAAGTGATCGATGAAATATTGGATGCTACAAAACGTTGGACGCTTAAGTCCTTGGATGGTCAAGGCATATTGAATAAAACTATTCATTTATAAATTCCATACCAAGAAGATCTCGAATATGTATGAGTTTATCTTTAGGAAAGGGTTTTGTAAATATATCGGCCAATTGATTTTCAGTGTTGACAAATTGAATATTGACAATTCCCTTCTGAACATAGTCTCTTATAAAATGATGTTTTATTTCAATGTGCTTTGCTCGAGAATGCAAAATAGGATTTTTAGACAGATTTATAACAGCAGTGTTATCACAAAAGATAGGAATGTTACTCTCGTAGATACTGTAGTCTTCTAATTGATGCTTGATCCATAAAAGTTGTGAGCAACAAGACGCAGCTGAGACATACTCTGCTTCCGTTGTGGACAAAGCAATCGTCCCTTGTCTTTTGCTCGTCCAGGAGACTAGATTCCCACCAATGAGGTGACATCCTCCACTGGTGCTTTTGCGTTCTATTTTATCTCCCGCATAATCAGCATCACAGTAACCAACTAACCTGTATTCTTTGTTTGACTTAAAAAACAAACCAAGGTTAGTGGTCCTTTTTAAGTATCTAAAAATTCTCTTAACTCCTGTTAGATGAGTTTCTCTAGGGTCAGACTGAAAACGGGCACATAAGCATATACTGAACATAATGTCAAGTTTGGACACTGTGAGATATAAAAGAGACCCAATCATACCTCAATATGTAGTTTGGTCTACCTTTTTAGAAGAGTCGTCCAGGATGAGTACCAACGATGGATGCATAGGTGTACTCATTTCCTTGGCATCGTCCATTTTGTACTTCTTGAGAAGTTCGTTGGCATATTTTGTTTGATGTATGAATACACCATTTGCAGTCTGCTTTACTTGCAATCCCAAGAAGAATTTTAATTCTCCCATCATACTCATCTCGAATTCTGCTGTCATGATCTTAGAAAAATCCTTGCATAAAGCGTCATTAGTAGCACCGAATATAATATTGTCTACATATATTTGTGCAATAATAAAGTGTGATTTAACGTCTTTGCGAAAGAGAGTGGTGTTTACTTTTCCTCTAGTAAAACCATTTCTAAAAGAAAGGAACTTAACTTTTCATACCAAGCTCTTGGAGCTTGTTTAAGTCCATACAAAGCCTTTTTTAGTTTGTAAACATGTTTTGGAAAAGTATCATCCTCAAAACCAGGAGGTTGTTTCATATAGACTTCCTTGCTTATTATGCCATTCAAGAATGCACTTTTTACGTCCATTTGATAGAGCTTCATATTACTATGAGCAGTAAATGAAAGTAAGATGCGGATGGCTTCTAATTTAGCTACTAGTGTAAAGGTTTCGATAAAGTCTATACCTTTTTGTTGACAGTAGCCTTGAGTTACAAGTTTTCCTTTATTTCTTACCACTTTGCCAGCTTCATCTAGCTTGTTGCGAAACACCCACTTTGTTCCAATGATAGACTTGTCCTTGGGTGCAGGAACTAGCATCCATACATCATTCTTTTCGAATTGACTAAGTTCGTCCTTCATGGCGCTAATCTAGCCATCGTCCAGGAGAGCTTCGCCCACTGTCTTTGGTTCCAATTGAGAAATCAAAGCAGTTAGAGCTTGCTCCTTGAAGGTCGATCTTGTCCTAACATGATCTTGAACGTTTCCAAGAATTTGATTATTTGGATGATAGGTCTTCATTTGCCAAGAGCGTCCAGTTGGTTCCTTTTCTTCTTCTTTTGGATCGTCCATCTGATCTCTGGACGCTGAAGGTCTGGCATCTTCTAGCTTCATATTTGCAAATGAATCGTCTAGCTCTGATATTTCTTTATCAGGCTTATTGTCATTGAATTTAACATGGATGACTTCTTCAACTGTTAAGGTTCTAGAGTTGTAAACTCTATAAGCCTTGGATGTTTGGGAATAGCCTAACAATATTCCATCATCACACTTAAAATTAAACTTTTCAAGATTGTCCTTAGTGTTTAAGATGAAACATTAACATCCAAAGGGATGAAGACATGATATGTTGGGCATTCGACCTTTCCATAATTCATAAGGAGTCTTTTTCAAAATAGGGCTTATTTAAATTCTATTTTGTAAATAACATGCAGTGTTTACTGCTTCAGCCCAGAAGTGCTTAGGAATGGAATTATCATTTAGCATGGTTTTAGTCATTTCTTGCAATGACCTGTTCTTTCTCTCTACCACACCATTTTGTTGTGGTGTTCGTGGTACAGAGAAGTTGTGGAGAATTCCGTTCTCCTCATAGAACCCTTGAAAACTTTCGTTTTCGAACTCCCCTCCATGATCACTTCTGATTGAAGCTATGCAAACGCTTTTTTCATTTTGAATTCTTTTGCAAAAGATTGAAAAGATCTTGTAAGACTCATCCTTGTGTTTTAAGAACATAACCCATGTCCATCTAAAGTAGTTGTCCACTACCACTAATCCATATCGTTTTCCATTAAGGGAGGTTGTTCTGGTCGGACCAAACAAATCAATATATAGTAGCTCAAGAGGTTTAGTTGTGGAAATAATATTTTTTGATTCAAAAGAGCTTTTTACTTATTTCCCTTTTTAACATGCATCACAGAGAACATCAGACTTATAAGAAAGATTTGGAAGTCCTCTTACAAGGTTATGCTTATTTAGCTTTGAGATTAGTCTCAAGCTTGCATGTCCAAGCTTGCATGTCCAAGCTTCTTGTGCCAATTCCATTAATTCTCTTTGATGGATACTAGACATGATACATTTTGATTTGTGAGGTCATTGAGATCAATCTTATAAAGATTGCTTTGCCTCTTAGCAGAGAATAGTATGGATCCATCTAGATTCCTGACAATACATTTTTCTTTGTCAAAGGAGACATTGTGTCTATTGTCACATAATTGACTTATGCTCAGTAGATTGTGTCTGTGTCCTTCAACACATAAAACATTTTCAATGGAAGGGAAGGAGTGCTTATCGATTGTTCCTATACTTGTGATCTTTCCCTTCTGGTTTCCTCTAAAGGTGACCCATCCACCATTCTTGGGTTGTAGGCTTTGGAACATACACCTTTCTCCCGTCATATGTCGTGAGCAACCACTGTCCAGGTACCATGACTGGGGTTTTCTTTCGGTTGTCAAGCAAATCTACAACAAGTATTATCATAGACTTAGGTACTTAAATAGACTTGGGTCCTTTTCTGTTAGTTCTAAAGGCATTGGACGCCTTCTTTCTTGGACGATATCTACATTTTGTTAATTCATACCCATTCTTTCCATATATTTTACAAGAGGTTATGTTTTTACTTGATTTAAAATTTTCTTCCTTAATGAAACCAAGTCTAGATTTGTCATAAGGATTTCTTCTGTAAGATAGAATTTTATTTAGGTTCTCAGTTCCATTGACAAATTTGGACAAATTTTCTTTTAGATGAGTGACTTCTTTTTGAAGTTCTAGAACTTCATAAGAAGATGACTCTTCTAAAATGTTCTTTGTTTTTAAAAACTCATTTTCTTTTAAAACCTTTTTATGCTCTTCGTTGAGCAAATTGAACTCTTTTGTTATTTTTGAAATTTCTTTTTTAGTTCTTTACATCCTATTGAGAGAGTTGAGGAGTTAGCAAGCAAATCATTATAGGCTTCTTGTAGAGAGATTAAGTTATCGAAGTTTACCTCTTCGTCTTGCTCATTATCTGAGCTATCAGAGCTGGTCTCCGCCATGAGACACAGGTTGGCTTCTTCCTTTCCTTCTTCATCTGATGAAGATAGGTCCATGTCTTCCCAGGTAGCCATGAGACCCTTTTTCTTGAAGAACATCTTCTTTTTGTCCTTCTACAAACTGGGACATTCAGCTTTGAAATGTCCAAGCTTCTTGCATTCATAACAAATTGAAGGACTTTTTTCTTTTAGTGCCTTGTTGAACTTCTTTGTGAAGCTTTTGGCTCTGGATCCTCCTTTCTTTTTCCACATAGCCTGTATTTTTCTGGAGATGAAGGATATTTCATCTTCATCAAAGTCATTCTCTTCGACTCTTCCTCAGAGGATTCATCCACGTTTAGGGCTTTGGACGATGATCCTTTGAGTGGACGCTGGACGCTTAGAGCGATGGACTTTTTCTTCTGTCCTTCGTCTTGCTTTAGCTCCAGTTCATGGACTTTAAGAGTTCTAAGTAACTCTTCCATTGAGAGAGCTGTTAGATCCTTGGAAGCTCTTAAGGCTGTAACCTGTGGTCTCCATTGCTTAGGCAAACTTCTCAAGATTTTTTCAATGTGATCATAATTGTCATAGGTTTTGCCTAAGATCTCAGGTTATTTATTATAGTTTGAAACCTACCAAACATGAGTTCGATGGTTTCATTTTCTTCCATAGTAAAGAGTTTGTATTGTCTTACGAGTAAGCTCAACTTGGACCTCTTTACTTGTGAAATGCCTTCGTAGGCAAAAGCGAGGGTGTCCCACATTTTCTTAGCACATTTTAAGCTATGTACCTTTTCATATTCAGATTCAGATAAGGCACACATCATAGCATTTCTAGCTTTTGAGTTTAGAAGATAACTATGTTTGTGAGATTCTGTTCATTGACTTCTTGGAAGCTCCACTCCATCATGGTCAAAGGTAGGTAGTCGTCAGTTTCTACTACGTCCCACACGTCTATGTGACATGCATCAAAGAATGCTATCATTCTTTGCTTCCAATAATCGTAGTTTTGACCTTTAAAGAGAGGTGGTCTGTTAACGGCTTGTCCCTCGTTTTCCATGAGTGATCAGGATTGTTTTACCCTTTACCCCTGCAGTGGTAGATGCTCAACCCCAAGAGGACCGAGCTTTCATACCAATTGAAATAGAAAAAGCGCACAAGAAGGGGGGGTTGAATTGTGCATTTAAACCTTTTTCTTTTTTTGATGCAAGTAAAACAGTTTGAAAATGTTTTCAAGCTTAGGGATAGAGAGAAGAAGAACACATAAAGTTTTTATACTGGTTCACTCAACCTGAGCTACGTCCAGTCCCTTCACCTAGAAGGTGTTTACTAACCAACCTTGGTTACAAGTATTGTTCGTGGCCTCTTTAGGCTTTACATAGCAATCACCCCAAATTGCTTAACCCAAGTATTCTTTTACACTAAGCCTCTCCAGGCTTTTACAAGACAGACAAGTGTTTTTCTTTTACAAAGATATCAACTCACGTAGTGAGGATTTGAAAGATAAGGCTCAAGCACACTCTAAAATCTTTACAAGATTTTTGCTATTGTCTACTGGACGCTTCTATCAATTGTTCAGAAGTTTTTTGTTAACTTAGAGTTTTTACACCAGGAACATATGTATGTTCGTTCTTCCTTGGTGCATATATATATTCTTCAGGGAAAAGATCCGTTGTGAAGACTTGACTTCGTTATGCAAGGAAGGGCGTGCAAATTATCCCTTCAGAGTTATTAGGCGCGACAGCTTTTAGACTTGCACTAAAGAGGAAAGCGCAGGACTGTGCTGACGAACTGCTTTTCTGAACATTCTTCATTCGGCATGGCAGCTTGATAAGTTGACTTGCTTTATCTATTTTTGCTGCGCTCTTGCACTAAAATGATTCTGATACAATTAAATGCTTCAAACAATTTGAACATTAGATCATAAGATAGGTAATATGTTAGTTTCAAGAAAAACTAGCACAAATAAATTGGACGTTCAAAATAGAACTTAGCCGTTTGAATATTGTCGTTGGAAGCTTGCATCAAATATTTGAATTTGTTCTTCAGACGATCATCTTAAGTTATTCACTGGATGATCTTCTTTAAGCACGTCTATTAGACGGTCTTTCTTAATACGTCTGCTGGACGGTCTTCTTTGACACGTCTATTAAACGGTCTTCTTTGACACGTCTACTGGACGGTCCTCAAAGGGAAGCTTGTATGCTGTAAAGAGTTCAGTTCTTTGGTAGAAACTTAAACATTAATAAGTTTGTTATCTTCAAAACTTTGAGGGTCTAGTTGCTTCTACGTCTTTGGTTCCAACACATTGACTTTTTTTTTTTTTGAAATGTTGTCTTATCATCCTCTTTGTGTGTTTTTTTTATGTCTTTTTAGGTACGAGAGTAGTTGAACTCTTTTTTTTTTTCTTTTGGTTTCTTATGATTAAGATGGAAGTTTAATCTTCTAGTATACACCATTTGCCTTATACTTTAGTAAATTTGGTTGAGTCTTTGATGTTCTTATTATCAGATGAATACCTTCAAACACAACTTAAGTTGACAGACAAAACTTTATTGTCCAACATAGAGATATTTCTTTATTGTTAAGACTAAAATTTTAGTTGAACAAAAATACATCTATCCAACTTTGAAAATGACAACCAATATCCCACCATAACATCATAAAACATTTTTCAGCATTCTATCTCACATTGCTGTTCATCAATCCCATTCCACGAAACAAGTTTTGTTAATTGAATACTTGTTTTCATATATTTTCAACATTAATCAAGATTCTGATTGTAATGTATTATGTTTTAGTAACTCGCTTACTCTACTTCCGATGCATGTAACTGAATGATGACATATATCCCTTAGGGCATCTCCAACGCAGTTGCTTACGGGAGTTGCTAAATGCGTAAGGAGCGTTGCTTACTGAAACTTAGCGTTGGAGCATTTGACGTGTCGTTGCTTATACAAGCAACATTGTTTGTATAAGCAACGTTGCTTAACAATTTTTCGTCAATAAAAAATGGTACTTTACAGGCAACGAAACCAACAGAAGAGGGGGGAACATAACTGTTTATTCACAACACACCATCATTCCCAAAATCAAACACAAAGATAATCAAACACAGACAGAAAATAATTTTAAAAAAATCACAGAGGCCAGAACCAAATCTTTACCAAAAATAATACAACTGAAATGTTGAAACAAAATCATGAATTTTTTTTTAAAAATACCATAGTCAGAGTCGTCGGGGAGAGTCGATCTGTGCCGGGGTGAGCCGATTTGCACCGGGGAGAGTCGATCTGCGAGGGAAAGGTTGCATGTGCACTGGAAGACACTGGGAGGTTTGCTGGAGATCGTGGTGGCGAGAAGAATGCAGGACAGAGAACCCTCCGCCACTATTAGCATCGGATTGAGTTTGCGTCTTCGCAAACGGTGTGTGGAGGAACCTGAAGATGCTTGGTTTTTGGGAACCCTAGAGGCGTTACTGTTAAAGGCGTGTGGAGAAACCAACCTCAAACGGGTGACAGAGTGTGGAGTGTGGAGGAGGCGACTAAAGGAGAGGTGGTGTGTGGAGAATAAAACAATTGCCGGAGGAGTGAACCAACCTCAAAGGAAAGGCATAAATGTTTGGGACTTTGGGGCTCCCCAAATAAAAGAAGCTTCTAGAGATTAAAAGTGAGAAATTGGGCCGGACCTCTTGTAAATAAAAAATAATTTATACAAATAACTTAATATGGTAAAAATTCAACCATTTGTAAAATTATATTGTTGTGCAAATAAAAAATTATTATTTTCAACTTATTGTCATAAATAAAATAAATTAGTATTATTTTAAATATTTTTGTTAATTTTTTACATATTCATTATTTTAAAATTATAATACAAATAAATTAATATTTTAATCTAAAATAAAAAAATATAAATATATGTATTAATATATGTAATCAATTGTAGGACCCACCAAAATAAGTTAAGAACTCACTTAACATTGGAGTGATTTTTTGTATAGAATTCTTAAACTTAGGTGGCATTGTAAGACTCACAAATTTGAAATAAACAACTCATGATTGGAGATGCTCTTAGTTGAATCAAATAATCTTTTATGAATTTGTTATTCCTTCTTATGTGTATAAACCAACTGAAAAATTCTTTTATTTAAAAATTTTGAAAGTCAGAGAAATTTCAGACCTAATCCGTAAGATTTGTATATTTCTTCGTCTTCCTTGAGACATGTCCGTGTGTACGTCACGCTCATTTTAGTTTGAGAATGGAACTTGAGCTTAGGAGTAGGAACCTATCAAATTAACACTATTGGTTCTTTTGCATTTTGCTTTTGATGCCTGCTTGCAATACCCCCTTTCATAGCCGAAGCTACAACTGAAAGGGCTATTTCATGAATTGCTAAATAAATATAGATTGAAAGAAATGGAATTTTACCTGCCTGGTTTGTTAGTACTTCTGAAAAAGACAGAGAGAGAGAGAGCGGGTGACATTTAGACATTGCCATTTGTCCTTCAGCTATGATATTGGCAATTTACTGGACAACTAATTGTTTGTTTGTTGAGTGAACATCATTGTTGCAGTGTACTTTCATAACCTTCTCAGCCCCACCAAGAAAACTATTGATCCACCGAATTTTTTGGCTTGGATTGCTTTCGGCTTTCTTATTCTTCAGTGCAGTCTGTCCACCGAAGGACTCCAAATATTCTGCCGAAGGAGATAACAGTATGTACTAAGCAGTGACTCTGTTTTGTGGAAACAAACTTAAGAGTATGATTGCTTTTTATAGTATTTTGGAAATATATTTATAATTATATGAGATGCTGATATCACTATTTTCTTGGGAGATTTGTGCTTGCAGACATGAAAACAGGAACAGTGGGCATTGGTATGTAACATTTTGCTTTAACAAGTACAGGCATTATCATGTGTTCTGAACAACTAATAGGATTAAGAAAACTTCCGATTTATTCTTTTCTCGGTGGCGGTTGAAGTCATGGTTAGGTATTACTTTTTTAGATTAATATTACTTTTCCAATATCTGGGAGGCATATCTTGTTTTTAATCTTGTTTTACTTAAGTCGAATTGCTCAGAACTGAAATGTCTCTTTTTGATTGTAATGTAAAGCATCTATTAGTTAAGGATATAGAATCAAACTTTCTGAATTTCAGAGGAAGATATTTCAATATCTTCAACGATTTATTGGTAAAAGTAGGAACATAAAGTCAGGAGAGTTTGTAATCTAGTATTGTAGTCAATAGGTACGTGAAGAAAATTCCTATAAAGCTCATTCATTTTGCAACATATGAATCCCAATCAAAGGTATGGCTAATTCTCTTCTTTATTTTAGTAATGCTTAATTAAGTTTTTTTTATCTCTTAAAATTTGTAATTTTCTTGTTTGATATCTTAGTAATTTTTTTTTTTAGTTTCTTTGGTGTGTTACCAATTGTAGTGGAGCCTTAAGTTGGACACATCTTGTACTCAATTTAAGTATTTACATCATTAATGAAATCTTATAATTTTTTTAAATGAGTCTTCCATAAAATATTTTTTTGTCATCAAATGATTCTTTCTATTTATTTTTCATTTTTTAATTAATTCCTCTAACTTTTACCAGTTTTCCATTTGATCTCTTTAAAAAAAACACTAAATGAGAAATTCGTAATGTTTAATTTGTAATATTTATAGGGATCAAACAGAAAATTTATAATATTTACAGAGATTAAATGAGAAGCAAAACTACATAGAAATCATTAGAAAAAGAAAAATAACCAGTTCCGCGCCATATTTATGTCATCAAACACATTCTAATGGATAGCATCATTTGAAAACATGCACAGAACTAATAAATTGATATAAGAACTGTCCCCAGAATAAGCGATATGCTATAACCGACACATAAATTTCCAACTTCCAAGTACTAGTAAGAATAGCGTTAGCTGCAAGCCACGTATCCTACCATTCGTTCCAAGCCACATTTGTGTCGAATTACCTTAGGTCAAAGGAATATCCTAATTTCACATCCAAAAACTCATATCTACTCTTCGCAGATCGCCTCTTACGATGAAACATTTCATAAATGCAGCTGACATGGTAGTTCCAACATCCAGGAGTTTGTGAATTGTATATCATAGAAATATGGTTTTTCATGTGGATTATGCAAGGATTAATTATGTATCTATCGCTTCTCTATCTTAACCCCTTTTCCTTTGCATTTATGGAGCAAAGAACGTAAATGACCACGAGGCTACACTCGAATGTCTAATGTGCATTCAGTGGGATTTGGTTCCTCAAACTAAGTGCATCTACCCTTGATTTGAATTAAAGAAACTTGACTCACTTAAAGATAGGATGTATCCTTAATTCCTTATTTACTTTATACATTTCTCACTTTAGAGAAAGCAAATCCCATGAAATGTGGATAGGAATGTACTATGGACACAAGATATTTAATGTATTAAGCCGTTAGACTTTGGATACTGGTTAATGTCACACTACTAGATAATGTGACTAAATTATCGATAGAATTTGTTAAAATTGAAGTGTGAATGTTAGATAAGTTATAGCTCCGGGGACTACTGATCTATCTCGCAGTTTAATGATACCACCAACTTCTGGCTATATGTTATATTTCTTTTTCAAACCTACTATTTGACACCATTGTAGAATTGACAGATCTTCATCTGTTTTCCTGAAGATCCTTTGAATCGGGGTGTCATCTTGGTTAATTTTAGGGAACTCAATTTTGCGTTATATATGCAGCAGATCATTTATATATACGGAAGCATTTTCTCACTATTTCTTGAGTATTTTTCTTGCAGGAGCTCTCATTTCGTAAATGCGGTTATTAGTTATTACATATCGTAGATTTTTGGCTTTTGGACGGAGCAAAAAGAATGAGATCACATTTTATTTTATTTTTTGAAAAAAACCCAATAACTAACTGTTCTATAAGACGAAAGAGATTGGAAAGAAAGAAAGAAACTACTCTGATTTTGAACATTATTATGATTTTAACAACCTACGTTACACACACCCGAGGTTACTTGTTTGAAGACTGGTTACCCTCTGCAACATGTAGAACATGACCATCGTAACGGAAAAGTCAGCGATTGTTATTGGGAAAGAAGATCACAAGAGTCAAATTGAACATTTTATTGCAAGTGAAGAAAAACTGTTAACAAATTAAGAGCCATTATCCAGAAAAATGGGTTGTCTTGGTTTCAAATCCTGAAAGAATCCACCAAAATTATGCTCTGGCAACATGGATAGATTTTGGATGAACGAGAATACTATGTACATATAAATATACGATCATGATACCGGGTTAGTTTCTACGGTACTCACTTATTCGCATTCGTTCTAACAATCAAATTAAGTACCATATTACGTAGAGCTAGATTAATCATCAACCCACTATTTTGAACATACACTTCAGCTACATATAAAGAACTTAGGCTATCCAGGCGAGAAAAAAAATAGAAAGATAAACGTAAGTTGGTCAAAGATGAAAATCTATATAGTATCTGACGTTCCTTATAATAACTAGCAGAAGAGACTGCACCTTCTCTTCAAGAATTTTGAAGGGTTCTGATCAGGTGGGTTCATGCATTTGCAGTTAGGACAGGAAGGAGATGACTTGCATAGCATTACCAGCATGTGGCACCGCATGCAAACCGTTGCAACCATCTCTTTGTAATCATCCTCGGATGATGACAACCACGAGGGAGAGCGAATTATACCATTTGAATCTTTCTTACACTTGCTTGATTCAATAAACGGATCCTCGCGCTCACTCAAACCCCCAGGGGAACCAGAACTCTGCTTCTCATTCCTATCATAACTGTCTTCTTTTTTCCTCAGTGATTCACATGTCAAATTCAGCTCAAGGTCTAAACTCATGTGATCAGAAGGAGGTGCTTCCGGGCTTCTTTTGGGGTCCTCTGTTGTTGTTCTTGTGTTACACAACTGTATCTGACCTGACTATACATTGAAAAAAAAAAGATTATAGATTAACCAGAAGATCATGACAGATTTGCGGCTTTAATTTCCAGCAAGTTTTGAAAGAATATACATACCTGAATACTGAGGTATTGACGCCATTTATCTGAAGAAAAAGGGGTCTCAGGGTGAAGCTCTATATCAAAGACTGATTTCCTTTTCTCTATACTTGTTTGATCCTTGAAGAAATCTTCAGCAAATGGCTCTTCCCACTTTCTCTTCTTTGATGATGCTTCAAATTCTGCATGAATTTCGGGTCTTGGACCCTCGGCCAGCGCGTTGTGAAAGGAGACCATAGCTTCAAAGGGCGGTTTCAACCTCAAACCTTGGCTGTTTCTTTGTGATCAAATGTAGTATAAGACTGAGGCCTTTATATAGGATGAGTTTCCCTTCGACTTCGAGTTATAACCGCAAAGGAGAATCTAATAGGGGGGCAAAATTTGAAATTCTAAAAAAAAAAAAAAAAATGGAAATAGAAGGATGTCGCTTATGTATAACGTGCTTACCAAGTTGGCTTCTTAATAAATGCACAGCCTCAAGCTTGTACTTATCGTCTTACATGTGATGTAAAAAAAAGAAAAAATTATAATCATCTACTCAAGCTGTCTTCTATTTCATTTTCATTTTATTTCTTTCTTAATTTCTTTTTTCCATTACATCACTTATCACATTATTACTTTCTCTCTTTATTTATTTTGTTTTCCTCTTATTTTTCTCTTTTTTCTACTTCAATCCACCCTTATTTTAGACTGGAAGGACTAAAAAGGTTGTGAAGAAAAAATTACTTGATCACATCGACAGTCCTAAAAGCATTTAATTTATAAACAATATTTTTCAATAAGAATTTAATGAATGAGATTATATGGTAAAGGGAAAAGTATATTTTTGATCCTCTTAAATTTTCTAAATTCGATTTTAGTCTTTCTAATTTGAAAATGTACCACTTTTGATCTTCAAAGTGATTTAGATAACACTTTATAATCGCTATTAAATGTTATTTTGAAGACTAAAAGTGATGCATTTTTTAATTAGAAGGATCAAAATTAGACAAATTTTTTTTTAGAAATTAAAACCGAATTTAAAATTTTTTAAAAAGACTAAAAACATATTTTATCCTATGATAAAATAGTCAAATTTTATTAAATATCTATGTAAATATATTTTACATTTGATAATATATATAAATTAAACTTTAATTCTAACATGCGATATTTCCAACAAAAAATGCTATTTAGTACGAATAGTTTTTCGTCAAATATGCACGAACGGTGATTTCCGTTAAAACCTATTTTAAATATTTTTAAGCAAAAAATTCCTGTTCGTGTCTTCATATCAATCGTACTCGTACTAAGTAGTATCGCTCATTTCCAATTTGAACAGAATTAAATGATGCCTTTAATTCTAGACGAAATAAAATCTTAAAATGGTATATCATTATATGAATTCTTGTGCCCCTCCCAAATTTCCAAACAGAAAAAGTACAAAACTTAGGATGTATTAATGTAGGTGTTTTGAGTGTTGGTCTTGAATCAAAATTAGAGTTTTATTTTGATAATTTGTATAATAAAAAGTGATGTGTATGTATTGTTGAAATAAAACTTTAAATTTGATTGAAAAATAACATAAAAATACTTATGATATTACAATTTAGTTTTGTTTATAAAAAATTGACAACTTTAATGAAAAAATAACATAAAGGAAAATGTTTAAGGAAATAGTAATAGACAATTTGAATGCATATTTACTTAACTGGCAAAACCACACTACCCATTAGAGCATATATGGTATAAAATCAAAACAAATTATACACATAAATTTGTTTATTTATATTTTATTAATTGAAAAATGATTTATAAAATTTTGAGATAATTAAATGAGTTTTTTAAAAATTAAAACCCAAGAAAAATGTTATTTTTTAAAATTGAAAACAAAGCATAGTTTTTTTTAACAATATTGTGAAAGATTTTTTTTTCAAAAAATTATTTAAGAATTTAATGATCATGCACTGTCAGTGTAAAAAATTTATATTGTCAACCAATTAGAAATTATCATTTGATATGACTTTTAAAGTATTTATTGTAAAAGTCAATAAACTTACAATAAATAGTTATTTGTGATTGGATGATAGTGTAAAACTACTTTACATTGATATGGCTTGTTTTCTCTGTATTTAATTGCAACCATAACTTAGTAGTATGAATTAAATTAAATTAATTGGGCTCCTCCTTGACATGACGTACCACTATAAAGCCAAGCCAAAAGGCGGGAAGGAGCAACCTTTGGCACTTATGAAAGGCGGTGAGAAGTGGAAGAAGAAGAGGTATGGCATGGTCATTAATGTTGTGAGTGTGTGCAGTTGAAGGGAAGGTCTTGAATGCCAATGGTTCTTTAATGTAAATAATAACTCCAACTTCCCCAGTTGGGTCACTCAAAAAACTAAATTCTTTAAAGCTCTCAACACCCTCTTCAGCCATTAAAACGAACCACGCCATAGATGACCTATGCTATTAAACACCCCAGAAGAAGGCTTTAAAGGCTCTCAACACCCTCCCCCATTAAACCAACCAAGTCCTATGAGTTGCCAAAAAAATAAACGCCAATTTATTGTTCCTTCTCTCTCTTAAATAAATCTTCGAAACAACCGCTCCCCATTTCCTTCCTCTCTTGACATCAGCTGCGTCATCCCTATAGTATTATGCTGACTTCCTCGCAAGAATTTGACAATTTAGCTTTAATAATAGTTATCTTGTAAAATTAGAACGAAATGTCGTTTTATATATACTCCAACTGAAAGGAGTAGGAAATGGATTCATTCATGACAAAAATTAATATAATAAAACCTTTCTCAAATCTTATGTCTATCTCTTTCTCCATACACATTAAATAGGGTCCGTATAAAGGTAGTTAGACACAAAGTTTAAACATAATTTGTTGCAGTCTTCAAAAAAGAAAAAATTGTTTTATACATGAAATGATCTAGTGCTTAACCGAGCAATAGGTAGGTGAGTCAACGTGTTATATGACAGTGCAAAGTATGGCTGCGCTTCTTGTAATGCATGTCTATTTTCTTGTACAGTATCCATACAAAATTATGACAGAAGTCACAGAACACTCTGATTCTCATTTAGACCATACATTAAAGTAATTAGGCCATCATAAAAACTGAAATAAAATCCTTTCAAACATATAATCATTAATCCTATGTTCTGTTCCATTCCAGTTGTTATAAATGTTCCAATTCAGATTATAAAATCAAATCATTAATTCAAAAAAAGGTAAATGTAGATGTGACAAAACATTTGTAATATATATGTGTGTATGTGTTTTAGGGGATTTTGGGTTATGTTTCTTTACATGCAAATGGAATAGTATACGCTTGGCCGGTTAGGTTTCGAGGGATGTTCATTGCTTAATGTCACCAATTACAACTAAATTTGATGAAGTGCCCTAATTAGGCTACCTTGCTAATTCAAATACACTTGGAATTCGATAGAAAATTCTGAAGCGCTTATTCGTTCATGTTTAGACATTGGAAAAAAATGAATATCTCTATGAATATACTAATTAAAGCTTATAGCAACACAGCTCAAATCAATTAGATATACTTTTTTGTCTCATTTTATTTGTGACTTTTAGAATATTTCTATCTCAAATTATTTGTCACTTTAAAATATCCAGAAAGTATTAGTTATTTTTTTTTATAATACTTTCAAGAAATAAATATTAGAGTGTGCATTAGAAAGAGTTTGTTGTTAGCACTCCTCTAGATATAATTGTATAGTGTGAACTTAGGATATCCTTCAATCGAAAACCAATGACTAATTTTTCGAGATACTGATATTCCTTTAAGGGGCTGATATCTTCTAATAGATATTTTTTTTATACACACAAGTCTGGGGATCCTAACTACATGCTTAAGGGACAAGGTTATTAGGCAATAATATCACATCATATTGGTAGATATAATTGTATAGTAGTGTAGTTAATTAATAAGGATATTTTAATAAGATAAAATTAGTTTATGAATTTAATGGTCATGCATTGTCAGTGAAACAAGTTTTACACTGTTAACCAATTAGAAATTATCATTTATATGACTTTTAAAGTATTTATTATAAAAGTCAACAAACTTATAATAAATGATAATTTGTGATTAGATGACAGTATAAAACTACTTTACATGGTCAGTGCATGACTTATTTTCTCTATTTTATTATTAGATTTGATATAATAAATTAATGGACAAAACTTAAATGTAGTTTCATATGTGTTGTTAGTGTTGTTCTCTAATCAGAATTAGAGTTTCATCTCGGTAATCCACATTAACATTTAATGAAATATTTTATTATGTAGATTATCGAAGTAAAACTCTAATTATGATTAGAGAATAACACTAACAGTATATATAAACTTGTATCTAAGTTTTGTCCTTAATTGATTTATTAAGATGTGTATTACACAAATGAAACGAGAAAGAAGGACTAATTTGCTGGTTGTGAAAAAGTGATTCGTCATACTGTAAGTGAATCCTGCATTTAATTATCCCACTAAATTTCCCTTCCCTACTTCTTGAGCTCAATAAAGGCAAATGAATTAGTATTTACTAATTAAAAATGGGGATGGGGAAAGGTAAATGAAGAGTCTGAAGAGAATTACTAGCAAGCTAATTGACCCAGAAAGAGTGAAAGACAAGAATATAAAATGGGACTAAGGGAAAATTGACAAAGAAGAAATATATACAAGCTAAAGAAAAAAGGGTCCCAACTACCAAGCCATTAAAGGCATTGAGAGAAAGATGGAGGGTTCAATTTCAAGTAAGTCCACCTGCCTTCATTAAACCTCCTTGAATTCACTTAAATGCAGACTTCAACAGCGACCAAATTAAAACAACTCTGTTTTCTTGGTCATCTTTCTTCTTCATTATCAACGACAGTTTTCTTCTGTTAAATGCCCCCAACCCACCCTGCCTTCCCTTCATTTATGTTCCCCTCTTCCTGTTTCAATCACTTCCTACATACTATAGAGACTGTCATAATCTACTGAGCTACCTTAGCTCAAATCCACACTCGTTTCCCGTCCTTCTGCTTCAATCTACCATTATCACCGCACCAAAAAAGCTCTTCAATCTAGAAATGATTTTGAAGAAAAATTTATACCCACGTATATTTTTTAGAATAAAATTTAGATGCAGATCTTAATCAATTAGAATTGAAGTTTTATTTCTGCAAGATTGTAGTAACTTTTGTTAGTATTTAATGTAAATCTTTATCATACAAATTAGTGAAACAAATCTTTGATTAATTTTAATCAGAAAATATCACTAAAAATACTTTAAAAAATTGTATGTAAGTTTTGTTTTATTTTTTATCTTTGTAAATATATCAAATTTTAATTTTAATTTTAATCCTTCTAAAATTTAAATTTAAATTTGTGTTCAATCCTTTTTAAAAGCGAACAATTTTAGCCTCAATCATTATAACATCCGCTGGGTTCTAACATGTTAAAGGATTCCTTAATTCACAGTTAATTATGTGACATGTAATCATTTAACAATTAACATATTGATAATAATAGTAGGGACAAATTAAAGTGCTCACTTTTAAAATGAAGGACAAAAATTAATTAAAATTGAAATTATAATTATAATTATAATTTAATATGTTTATAAATACTAACAACATATTTAAATAGTATTTAGAGTCGGTTTGAATAAACAACTTAATTAAGTACTTGAATAATTATTTATGATGTAAGTATTTATGTAAAAAAATTATAATTGAAAAGGAAATAAAATTAAATTGTTTTTCATATAAAGCTATCCTAAAGAGCTTATTGAAACAAATTGATATCAACATATAAATATATCATAAGTTATTTTTATAAGTTCTCTTAAAAATTTACACAAATATTTATATCATAAGTTAAGTTTAAATAAGTTATAAATAAACTCTTTCAAATAGAACCTTAATTATTATAAGCTTAAATTTGGTTTTGATTACTTTTTAAGACTTCTTTTTGAAAAAAAAAACCTTTAAATAAAAGACTTTATAAACTAAATTGTCCTGACATCAAGTTTGCTCACATCATTAGGGTTATCATATTCGAGGTATTGTTTGCTTCAACACTGGTGGACCTCACAATTTTGTCCTTAAAATGCATCTCGGTGGGTTAAGGGAAGGAAAGTGTTTATAAACTACCATTGACCTTGATTTCTAAGCAATGCGGGACTATTTTGATGTACCAAAACAATAGTCTCCAGTCGAGGCCAAGGGGCTAGAGGGCCTGGTGGCCCATGTGTGTGGCCTAGGCCCTCCTTCTAGCGCCAATGTTTCAATCTCAAATCCACTAGCATCATTAGGATCACTACATTTGAGATATTGTCCGCTTTGATATTCATGGGCCTCATGATTTTGTTCTTAAAAAGCATCTTAGTTGGTTAAGGAAGGATGGTTTTTATAAATTATCCTTGGTCTCGATTCCTAAGTGATGTGAGACTATTTTGGTGTACTGGAACATAAACTAATGCAAACACGTATTCAATATAGAAAACATTTTAAAATGAGATTATTAATAATTAGTCTCGTGAACGTGTGAAATGATTAGAAGGTAAAGTTCTTGTCATTAATTTATTTTCAAAATTAGTAATTATACTATGTAATATATGGATATTTGTAAATAATGGTAAAATATAAAAAAATACAAATTAAAATAATTAACAAAATTTGAGTATTAATTAATTTAAAAAAAATTACTTATTGAAAAAATAAATAAAAAGAAAAAAATATTGTTCTGATTTCTTATAAAAACTCATACAAAATTATAAAGAAATATGACTACTTAGGAAAAATTTACATACAAAAGTTATTTCTCTTTCAAAAATTAAAATTCATAGTATTATATAAGAATAGATAAATTTCTATCATATATGCGTACAAATTACTTTTCTTTTGTCTTGAAGTGGTTATTTTAAATTTATATATATCAGACTATGAGTTTTGTTAATAGACAACATTCATTGCATGTAAAAATTAGTTAGTTTGAGTTAAAAAAAAAAAAGATAATCCAAATTTTATAAAGAGTTTTTAATTAAAATCATTCTATGAATAAATTAATATATGAGCATAATTAATTATAAGTTATAGTAATATGAAGTGTAATATCATCATTCAATAATCATATGGCATTATTTACCTTTTTTAATTCTTTTTGCCAATATTTGGCTGAACTTCTAATTTAGAGTATATACAATTCAAATTTTTACATATCATTTGTGTAAATAAAATAAAAATAATTTTATGTTTTTAATATGTTAACTTTTTATGAATGAAACATAATTTTTATCCTTTATTTTCAATTTTAGCAATAATATTTAACTCAATTTGTAATTTTTTTTTTGACAAATTTCTCTTCTATTTTAGGTAAAATTAATTCACTTAAGATTGAAAATACACTCAGGTTATGTATGAATTATTTTATATTAAAATGTTAAATTTCAATAAATTATTTAATAAAAAACTATGTACTTTAATTTTAAATGTCATAGTTAATATTTAATAATATATTTAAAGTCATTATTTTCTTGTTAAAGTAATTTTTTTTCTCAATATACTTCTTTGTTAATAGTTAATGTTTGAGAATGGGTGATATTAATGGCTTTTTATAACAATTTTGCTAGATGCCTAATATAATAATATACACGGGTAGATCATAGATACTTGTGTGCTTAAGTGTATGCATTAATTCTTTATAAATATTATACATTTATGTGAAACACATATTCTCATTTATGAAATATATATTCTGCTTTGACATTTTACAAGGATATAAAGAAGAAAAGTGATGTAAAATACATATATTTTTTTTATAAAAATAATGTGCGACAAGCTAGTTATAATCGGAAGGAATTTTTTTCTTGACTTTATTTACATAAGTTGTATTGACTTACCTAATTAACAAGATATATACTATTTATTACTCGACAAAAAATATTTATGTAATTATTTGATATAAAGTAAAAATGCATTATTGATTTATTTCTATATAAGAAATTGTTAATAACACACTTTTATTATGGGATTAATCTTAAGTGGATCTCCCTAAAACGATAATGCGATCATGGTCATAATAGAACTCACGTAAAATTGATCCAACAATAAAATTGCTGACGTTGTTTTTTTCCTGTAATTCATATGGTAAAATATATATAAGGTGATGTACGTGTAAGTGCGCGTACTCTTAATACTTGGGGTATATAAATAAGATAGAACCGCTTACTGCCTGCAAATAAAGAGACATTATTACATATTTCGGGATTACGTAGTTTTGACTAATTTTTAAGTTACATTGTTAGTAATAGTAACTGGATTCTAAATCAGCAGAATAAAGTACGCACACATATAGACAATAATTTAACGAGGTTCGACAATGTGTCTACGTCCTCCAAAATAGAATAATTGTTTCTATTATTGATTAACAAATAGAATTAGATAAAATATATATATCTAACAGTACAAAATTACAATATTACCCTATATTGTATATGCCCCCCCTTACTTTGTCATAACCCAACAGGCAGGCAAACCAAGCCCAAAGAGTAGATGTTGTTGCTCCATTTTATTCCGGTCCACTATGCTCAATGCACTTACACTTCCTTTGTTCCTTAGTGTTCGGCTCTAGCATCTGCCCACCCATAAGAATGTGAGCCTTGCACAACATACGTTTTATTAATTTTTGTTGTAAATTAAAAAAATATGATTATGTCTTATGCGAAAAATAGTTGGAACTACATAATTTCGGATCATGTAATAATTTCTCAGAAATTAGTTTCTTCTATAATTAAACCTTGAAAAATAAAAGGTAGTTTCCAATCATTTTACACATATTAAGAGCGCTTATGTTGGAATAAATCATCAATATTTTAATTAAGACGGTTCGCCCACCGTCGTGTTAATTTATAAAGAGAACCTTAATTTACATTCTTTCATCTTCTATCTCTTCTGAAAAGTTTGAGGGAGCACGGAGGTATACACCATACAAAAGTCTTATTCCATTAGAAAAATATCGATTACATGAATTACATAATATTATTCAATTCGGTTAAAGAATAAATTTTTAGAGATATTATTTATCATAAGTTCTCCTTTAATAACTTCCTTCAATATTTTTCTTAGTTTCTCTTCTTTTTTACATGACTAAAAATTATATAATTTACTCTTTTTACAAGTGTTTCTAATGACCTTTTCTTTTGTGTCTAAATCATCTTAATAAATTTTCTGTCATCTTTTCTCAATCAGTGTCATACCAATATATCATTTTATATACAATCATCTCGTATCTTGTCTTTTTTTATATGGCCATGCATTCATCTTAACATTTTTATCTCTATCATTCTCACTTTTTTTTTTCTTATTCCTTTAAAGCTTAACATTCACTATCATAGAATATAACATATAACACTATGATAAAACTTGTCCTTAGTAAATATACAAGACTAGATTAAACAATTAAGATTGAGCCTTGATGTAATCCTATCCCAATAGAAAAATCCTTGGTCTTGCTTCCTATAATTCTCACGCTAATAATTACCCCATCCTCCATATCTTATAACCTAGATATAACTCACGCGAATACCTTTTTTTTGTTTTTTTTAAAAGTCTTTCACAACATTTTTCTTAGCTCTCAATCATACATTTTTTCCAAATCAATAAAACTATATGTATATCTCTTTCTTTAATTTGGTACTTTTCCATCAATGCAACTAATTCAATTTCAAGGGCACAGTATATGAAAGTTTCTACATCACCATTTTGACTTCATGAAGTTTGAGCCTTTGATAATTTATATTATGTCAGTTTGAAAAATAACTTGAAGGTCACTGGTGATCTGATGGAGGGAGCTGAGACTGTTTGGAGAGGTCGTAGACTCCGGAATGATTTCGGGACTCTTTGTAGTTATTTGAGCGAAATTATTGCCGTCGTTGCTCATACCTTGCCACTGCACTTCCATTAATCCATAGACGTATAAGGGCCCAAACATATTTTATGTTTTTTTCACTTTATCTTAATCGAGCGCTAGTTAATTTTATTTGCGCACTCAATACACACAGTTTCTGATGATGGGTCAACAGTGTGTCACAGTCCTCATGGATACGTTTTGATGATATAAAGAGTACGTGAAGAAGGAACCATTTATAGTTGAACAACAGGATGAATGACTGAAAACTACTCGCTTTGGGTATGATCAAAATGTTATGTTGGATAGGTTTCTATTTTGTACAGGATCATGAGTGCTCTGGAAAATCTATTAGGGGTCCCACTTTTTCTATGTAAAATTACGTGTCGGGGAAGGTTCATTAGTTCATGGGCAACAGTTCTCAGTCTGGTTGGTGGAGTAATGATTAATAGTTATTGTGAAGGAGCTATGCATACCAGAAAAATTAAATGGACAACATTTCATGCTTGATTGTTTATACGATCGAACATATTTATATATATATATATTCAGCAGCAATCTCTAGGACAATATTTGCCTGACCTATGGGGTACTAAAACTTCATTAAAACAATGGATAATGTAAGTTATGAAACTAGCAGCAAAACAGGATAAGGTTGATTTAGTATGCAGAAATAATTATTCCCACTCTGGACCAATTTTCTATGATCTAGTTAATACATAAAAAAGGAGAATGTTAATCTATTCCTTTAAGACCCTAATTAACATCGAAAGTTTTTTTTTTAAAAATATAATATTTAATGTTACTAATAATTTGTCATAATTAATTTTTAATAAAAATCTTTTATATTTATTAATACCTAGTTGTTCTTACATATAAGATTTCTTTTAACTACATTATAAAAATAAAAATTTTACTTAATTTAGTTAGTGATATTAAAATTATCAATAATCAATATAATTTTCTTAAAATTCTTCTTAAAACTATTGAGATTTCGTTCTCGAAATATTCTTTTACTTACTTACTTACTTAATTAATTAATTAATTAATGTTTTTCTATCTAAGGGTGTTTTATTAAAAAAGGAGAGCAATAATTACAATAGACAATTTCAAGACTATCTTATTAAAAAAAACATCATGACAATTTTCTCAAAAAGATTCTTATATAAAAAGATTGGAGAAATTAATTTTTTAACCAACATCACCCTTTAATAAAACTCAAAAAAAAATTGTTAGATCAAGTGTGTGGATCAATTAGCATGAAATTTTTTAATTTAATCAGTAATTTCGAGTTTGAATCCTGTGTATACAACTACATTAAATACTCAAAGAAAAATTTTATTGTCCATAATAATTTTATGTAGCTCGAATAAGATTATCTCCTATAAAAAAAATACTTGTAATCTCTATCAGAAAAGATATAAAATCAAGATCATGACCACTATTACCAACATCATACATCCACCTGTAGAGAGAGCAATTTATTGTCAACCATGCATGAAGCTACGCTGAATCTTATCTTATTTTTTATTTTATTTTTAAAACTTTGTGTCGGCTATAACAAATATTTCCCTGTACTTATCTGGAATTTAGAGTTCAGTATGAATTTGACTTTTATAATTAGGTTTTAATTTTTTGTATTCTAATTTTCATATTTAATTTTTTATAATTAATAGAACCATAATTTTAAATGATAATTTTTATAAATTAATTAGTCTTAACTCTTTAATTTTTAGTGATTAATGCTTTTACAAATTGTCAATTCTTTTTTTCTCCTCACAGATATCCTCTTTTGGATGAAATCATATTTGAAACACGGTTAGACACTAAATGTGGGTACATCTCTCAACAAAAATTCAAACCTTAGTTTGTAGAAAACTAACTCCTTTTACTAGACCCAACCCCCATTGGTCAATCAAATTGTCAATTCTATATTCAAAAGTAATTATAACCCTCTTAATTGAAACTAAATATGGTGTAACAATATCATATTTATGTATAAGTATGAGAGAATTAGTCCATAAATTTAGGAATTAAAGTCAATGATTAAAAGTTAAAAATTACAATCAATCTACCTATATAAATATTAATGGAAAAAGTATTGGATCAGTTATTTAATTAATCTATTTAATGGATTAACATTAATCAATTATTTAGAAATATTCTTTAATTATTAATGTATTAATTATGGTCGATAGTTATTATTATAACACCTAATTATATAATGGACGTTGTATTGGACTTTTTTGTTCTGAATGGTCTTGATGAGTTTGGCCATTCAATTGATGCCCTGATGAGAGGTCTCTGCCCTCATCTGTTAGGCTATTTTTTAGTCTTAATTATTAGAGACACGGACCAATTTTCAGATGTATTAATTGTTAAATTCTTTTTATGCCTTTATTTTATTATGAAATCTATGTTGAGGAGGCACTTACCCATTTCTCATGCAAGTGGATGTATTTAACTTTGAATGATTAGTTATTGGAGTAATTTTTTGCATGAGGAACATGATGAATTTTACAAAATACAATGATGCACAAGTATGATGTGTTCATATAACACAAGTTAATCAAAAGATGATTTAGAATATGTATATCCTAGAAGAACTCTTAATCCATGTCCACAATCTTGATCTAGTATTAGAGGGAATCTTGATTTCATGCTTTTTATCTCGATCCAGAATCATGAGCAAAGAAATGAGAGAGAGCTCTTTTTTGTCTAGCGACTAAAGTTTTCCACATAGTGATTACACAAATATATCTAATGAGACAATTAATATTTTTTATAGCCACCGAACAAGAGCAAAGACCCTTTATTTAAACACCAAGTGAGGGTCAAACCCATTTTAGACTCACTCATATCATAAGCCCGAATGACTACTATCCATCAATTAAAATACCATAGTTTTATTTTTATAATTGATATTAATAATATAAAATTTAATCTAATAATTAGATAATGTTAATCCAAAAAATTTCGACAATCTCCCACTTAGAGAGTTTTAGTTTAATCATTAGAAACAAAAATTATTATTATAAAATGTTAATTATATCCAAAGGAATAATAAGCAATTAACAATGCAAAAAATTATATTTGAACTCAACTTTCATGATGAAAGCAACATAGAGGATGCTTTCCAAACCAAATAACTTATGGGCTCAAGTTTTCACTTCCAAATACAAGTATGGAAATGATTTTATCCTAATCATTAACTATAGCATGTCATCTTCAAATTTTTTGTAGATCATATATGATATCTGGGACCAATTCAAGTAACGTTTGGTATGAAGGATGGATAATGGTAAATATATAAAATTTTGCTTGGACTCATAGGTGCCTATAACAGGCCCTCTTCTTAGTGTAGCAACAAGATTCATGACTGAATAAGAACAATCTCTGAATACGGTTGATTATGTAAATATGAATGGTTGTTAGTGGGTGTTTCTTTTTGACCACCTCCTTCATAGTCAAGTGATAAATCATATTTGTGCCATGATCCCTCCATCTCTTTGGCACAACGTTGGCATAGTGGCATGGAAAGAGATAAACAATGGCTCATTCTTAATTTCCTCAATTATAGGGCCATTTGTAGCAGGAATAACCACCAACTCTTGCCTCTTTTCACGACCATCTTGCATTGGCTAGACCCTTAAAGAATAAGGATTCACATATGGAAAGTTTTTAAGGATGGACTTTTGACCAACCTCTAATGTTAATGCAATTCAATGAATTTAGATGGAAAATGTGTATTGTGCAACTCCTAGAAAAAAAAGTAGCATACATGTTGTTTAAGGTTGTTTGAATGCTAAACTTATTTGGATCAAGCTCATGGAGGGAAATCCACCTGTAACCTTTTTTTCTTCCCTAAATTCACCTAACTTATGGACAACTTGAGTAACCAGAGTTGCATTCCTTCAAGTCGAAACCTTTCTTTCGGGGTTGCCCACAATACTATATGGAGGTAGTAAAATGATTTTAATTTCAACCATAAAGAACCTTCTATCGATGAAGCCTACAATGGAGTCCACTCCATAGTGCATGCCATCATTCAATTAAAGGAACTTGGGTTGTGCATGCATCATAATCTATCCTCTTAGTAGTTAACACCCTTTGTAAAGGACTTTTTGCTAGAACCCATCTCCTATAGGCTGGGTCAATTAAACTTGGATGGTTCATTCACTCTTGAACCTAAGAAAACAACTTATAGGGGAGTTTTAAGAGATGAGTGTGGAACCTCCTTTCTCACCTTGTGTAATTTAGGCAATTACACTATCCTCCAAGCTAAACTCTAGTAAATTTTGATGGGGTCCAACCTTGCCAAACGACGGAAGTAAAAGAAAATCTAAGTGGATTTTGATTTGAAATCCATTAGCTAAACATTGGTTGCACTCTTTGCACCTATGCCATAATTTGGTGAAGCACATTCAAGGCTTTTTCACTAAAGGAAACCAATTGGAATGGCACCATATCTATCATGAGATGAATCATGTTGCAATCACCCTAGCCAAGTCCAAGTTATCCATACGTCCTAGTTTTCACATCTTTGATTTTACTCCTACTTTTATTTCTTTGCTATTATTGGCTTATGTAGTTGTTGTTTCCTTCTCACATGGATTCTAGTTTAGGCTTTGCCCCCTCCCACAAAAGAAAACTTATTAGTGACTTATTATCCATTATATTGTTTTACTTAGGAATATTTTATTTTTTATTTGGATTTCTAATTCCACCAATTAAATTGTAATCAAACTATAGTTTTGGTGACTTGACCCTTGATAAATTCATATGTAATGAATTTATATGCATGCTTAGTGAAGAAAAATTAATAAGAAAAAGTCATAAAAAGAATGAAACTTTAGAATATTAGATAAGGATTAGTATGAATTTTCTTTTGCACCTTTTATTTTGTAAATATTGTTTTTATTTGGATTTTCCTTTATTTTATAAGAAATAATAGCAAAACATTTGCAATTGGTCAGAGCGTTGGAAATGCTAAAAGTGGCGTCCCACACTTTAATGAAGAAAATAGAAAAATGATTTCTAGAATCCCAACATCCCACATTGGAAAAAATTTCAACGCAAGAAGCTGCACATCTACATTAAAAGCTGATGTGGAAAATGCTCATCAAGAATCAATTGCAAGTTCAATGCCAAGAGCAACGCATTAAACTTTCTATTTCAGTGCTAGAAATGTTGTTTGTGTGTTGAAATGTGGTTTGTGTAACACCCTAAGCGGTATTACCTTAAATTGTAAATTTAGCATATCAAGAGTGGATAAACTATCATATATGATTACCATTACTCAAGAATTCCATGAATAAAGTCATACACCATTCCTAAGTAATATTATCATATACAAGACAAAGGTATCTCCACATATCATACAAGGTGTTCCTATACAAAAGAATACATTTGTCTTTCAAAGTCTAGCCTATGAAGATACAAATGTACAAAACTTAATTATCTTCAAGGCCATTTCACTATTTTGGTAAACCTATTCAATCTGGAACATAGAAGCTAAACTAGTGAGACAATGTCTTAGTAAGTACTCTAAACATGCAACAACATGAACATTTCTCATAAATGCATCATTTACATAAAAATTTGCTTAGTCATTAATGTAAACATAAACCCTTAGCTTTTGCATGCTTATTATTTATCTTTTCTTATTTTCCATCCTATTAGCTGAATATTGAGCTAAAATTCTTAAGAAGTGTCCTCCTTGCTTATACCATGACCTCGTACTTATATACTCCTTCGATCTGAAGGGTATCTACCATTTTATAAGAATGGAAAGTGATGGAACCCCGCCCATCCTCAAAGAGGGTACCTCAAGTCTTTTGCATGCTCATCTTCATAACTTAAAGCATTATGTCATCTTTTGGTATTTGGAGGGGGTGCTATCCTTCTTCTTCCAAAGGAGACTCTCAACATTCACATATAAACATTAATTATTCTCAGGTAGTAATTCATAACTTAAAACTTTGTATGCATGAGTTAAAACATAATAGATTTGATATGTTGTTCAAGGGTCTCGCTGTTAGCTCAGGCTTAGCCTTACTTAGTGCTGGAACCTAGCACTTAATGCGAAACGCTTAACGTCATCATGTAGGGGTTCTAGACTTGTTTTCTAGAAGTTCCCCTCGCTTAGTGCCCATGATATGCACTTAGCATAGATGTGCAAGGACTTTGGGGTACCTCTTTGGAGGTCTCTGCCCTTAGCACACCTTAGGTGTCACTTAGCGCAAATGTGAAGGAATCTTAGACACCTTCTCTACATGTCCCTCAATTGGAGCACAATTAGGTGCTTGTAGCTTGAAGATTTGTGCTTAGCGTGAGTAGGGTTGATTTTAGTGCAAGAGCATTAAGAATCAGACCCAGACTTCGTATAAACCACACTCAGTGCTCAGGGCACGCTCAGTGTGACCAACGATTTTACAGATCACAAGAAATCACAAAACTGAGATCCTATGGCCATTAATGGCCTAACAACTTGTCCTAAGCATAATAAATGACACATAAATGCTTCCTTATACTTACAAACACCAAACCCCTTCAAAATAACCTATAAATAATCTAAATTAAGGCAAAACCCACATTTCCCCAAACCCTATGAATAGTGCTACGAAATTAATGCACAAAGAGAGAGATCATGCAGAGATTTGTGATTAACTCTGACCTAGTACTTCCACTTACTACATAGAAAAATCTTATATCAATCTGAGAACTTATCACACAAGCATTAAAAGACATTCAAGATATTTTTGTTTGTGTTATTACTATTAGCCTATTTTGGGGATATTTTATTTTGTGTGTTAAAATGGAAAAGTTGTCTAGATATTTTAGTGCCAGTGTTAGAAATGTTAACCCCAACATCCAATATTGGGTTTAAATATTTGATGCATTGTAACAGATTATGGATCATTTATAGTCTTTTCTAGGTTACTATTTAAGCCAATTGTAAGGCCCATTACTCAAAATGCATTGAGAGATGTTTATCTCATCACTTTAACCTCCATTCTCTTAAAAACCCTAAACCTTTACCACCATTGAGGATTCAACCCTTGGAAAAGGATCTTAAAGAATCAATGGAGTCATCACCATCATCCATCATTTCTTACTCTTCCATTTTATTTTTCATTATGTTTTGCTAAATCCCTTTTGGTTAGAGATAGATGAACTTTATGAGAGTCCTGTGTAATTAAACCCTTTTATATTCAATATAACTTATTCAAAAGCTTGAATAATCATCTTTGTTTTCAATGCTTTTCACTAACTAGTCATTCATGAAATGATTTCAAGCTATGTGCATAATGAGGAATCTTGTGTATATGATTGAAACTAAGTTATTTCCTTGCAATGCGATGTGTCTACGGATAGAACTTCTTGATACATGTGCTTCTTCTAGATTCTTTAACTTAATGCTCGAGTTACTCTTAATGGAGCTAAGAAATTATAACATGGGTTGATTTCAAAAGGATTTTACACCAAGAGATTCGACTTAATCTAATTTAGTGAAATATGAATTTCTTCGATGCTTGTGGGTATTCTTGTATTGAATTGGGGGTGAAATTATAAAAGGAGGAACATAAAGGGATTCTAGCCCTAACCATTTCCATTATCATTGTCATCTCTATAATATGAAAAACTATAACATTAAATTTACTTGTTCTGGGCTCTGTTATTTTGTTCAATTTCATCACCATTACCTTGTTCACTTATAGAGTAATTAATAGTAAGAATTGAGTTTTACATCAATCTCTATGGCAACAATATCCAACTTATCATATTATTACTTACTCGATCAATGTACTTGCAACACTTAAATAAAATATTTTACACATCTTTTCAATATTACACTGACAATTTAATGACTTTCTAATTATTAAAGACATATTTGGTGGACATGACATGATAAGAAAGAATAAAATAAGAGAGTTGGATAAGAATACAATAAGATATGAGCATGATAAAATCTTATTTTATCATGTGTTTGAGATGAACAAAATAATGACTTGATATGATATAAATCACATTTAAATGAAAAAAAGTACTCTTGTGATAAAATAACTACAATTTTCTAAAAATGACTTAAATAGATTTTATGAATTTTCATATAAGTTTAAATTATAAAAAATTATATAAATAACAAAAAAATTGAAAAAATAAATCAAGTTTCAAACATAATTCAAGTTACTTTATCAGGATTTAAAATGGTAATATAAAATCAAAAAAACCAAATAAGTTTTTAAAAAATCACCAGTAATTTTTGTTTCCTTTCAGCACGCTTGTTCATTGAAAAAAAAAATAGAAAAATTGTAATCAAAATTATAATAAGGAGAAGGAGGTGGTGTAGAGCGAGGAATTTACCTTTCCAGAATGCAATAATAATTATATTACGAGTTGTTGTTAGAGAATGGAGAGTGCAAGCTGCCAATCAGAAGTGTAAAACAAAACGTGTGGGACTGTGGCGAGAGGAAGGGATAAAGGAGTGGAGAGAAAGGGAGCCAAGATGAGTGGAAAAAATATTTCTTAATCCTATTCTGTTGGCAATTGACCTAGCCCTCAACACATGGTATAATTTTAAGTGATGAATGATATAAGATAAAATGATAGGATTATTGTAAGATTTGAAATTGTAAATTTTTATTAATGTTCAAAATTATATAATAGATATACATAACTTCTTTTTTACGTAGTTATACGTCCATTAGTTAATTAACTTAATCATGGTTATCTATATACGATTGTATGGTTTAGATTTGTAGTTCTCATTTTTATCAATAAATAAGAATTCTCAATTTATTTTTTTATGTGGTCATCTTTTCACTTATTAACTTTTAATCATGACCATCTATATACAATTATAAACTAGTAGAATCAATTTGAAAATTTTAAAAAGATAAAATAAAATTTCAAACATGCCTAACATTCAATTTGAAACCTTCATACAAAATTTTAATTTATCTTTTAAACTCCTAAAATTAATAATAAAACTTTAAAATTAATTACTAATAATATAAAAAAGGACAAGAAAAGTGTCAAGTTTATTTATATTGGAAGGAAAGAGGAAAAGAGAGTGGAGGCTAAATAGAAAATAAAGAGTGTAAGAAAGTACGGTAGTTTTGAGAACAGTTGAAAAGGGTAAAATAATCTTGACAAAATGTGGAGACCAAAGGAAGTTATGCCCTTTATTATTATTATAGATTAAAGTGAAATTAAATATAATATAATTAATATTTTATTCTATGCATTATACAAAATAAATGTTTGTTTTTATATAATTAAAAATTATAATAAATAAATATTTTTAAATATATAAATTATATTATAATTCAAATTCATAATAAATAAATATTTTAAATATATAAATTATATTTTAGATTTAAAATGAACAATTCAAATTATGATATAAGACTATTTTAATTATTGATGATTTATTTAAAAAAAAAAACTAACACAATTCAATTTATGGACATAGATAAAAGAGGGTTAGTTGAAAGAGATGGACAATTAAATAGATTAAATATGTAGATAAAGATAAAAGAAGGAATGTTTGATATGGTTGAACGAGAGAATTTTGACTAGTTGCATAAGTGGTGTGTTAAATGCACATCTAAAGAAGAGAAAATAGAATATTAAAAATATCTAATTGGAAGGCATGGAGTAAGTTCAAGTTGTATATTTAATTTATAATATAAAATACATTTTATTTTATCTCTTTTAAAAGTGATTGTAATTTTTAAAAGAGTTTAATGATTATGTATTGTCACTATAAAAACTTTTACAATATCAATCAATCAAAAATTATTGTTGGTATAACTTTAAAGGTAATTATTGTAAAAATTAATTAAATTATCATACGTGATAGTTTGTAATTAGATGATAGTATAAAACTATTTTACATTGTCAGTACATAACCTATTTTCTCTTTTTAAAATCAATAAAAAGACAATACAATTTGAGTGTGAGGAGTACATAATTTATCCAAAAAGTAATATAACCTCTAGATTTATGCCAACCGTACTAGGAACCTAATAGGAAATGACTAAACAAATTGTCATTTATAATAGCATACAATAAATGGCCGCATCGCTTGTTGGGTAGCTCCAAATATCATATATATCTATCTATCTATCTATATATATATATATATACTTAATTGCAATTTTTTTTCTCTTTAATTTTTTAATTTCACAAATTTTATCCTCCAATTTTATTCATGAATTTAATTCTTTACTATTTTAATTGTGTAATTTGGATATATATAAATAAGGCTTCAAGAGACACCAGTGAGAAGAATAAATTATATGACATTAGAAAAAGTAGTCAAGAAATATCTCTTGATAAACAACATTATTGAAGCTTTGGTCTTTAATTGAGCTGAATAATGTCATGTGATTCATGTAGTTGACTTCATCTAGTTGGATTGATAAGGCTTTGTTGTTGTTACATTATTTTAATTGCACAATTTTTTCTTATTTGTTAACGTAACATCTAATATTTTTACACAATTAAAATAGTGAAGGATCAAATTTGTGGGGAAAAAAAAAAGAGGGACAAAATTTGCAAAATTTGAAAAAAAGAAGATTAAAATTGCAATTAATTTTTTTTTTCCTTGACATAACAAAAGGAAATATGGACATCCGAACTGTTTGCGGAGACGTGTCTGAAAAAAAAAAAAGTTTGGGGAAGGCCTTTTATTTTTTAAAGGGAAGGAAGACGTTGAGATCAAGGAATCATCTCGTGAAAGTATTTTGTGTTAAAATTTGATACCATTATTTTGATTCTTGGGCCCAACCCAACTAATTTAGCTTGGGCTCTGTTATTTCCACCTCATTTTTTGCTATTTTTCACCTTAATTCTTGTTTGTATTTTATTTATTCCAAAAATACCCCCTAATGAAAATGCAATTTCATTATGATTAAGAGGGTGCGTTCATCTATATATAACGAAAACACATTTTCGTTATGTATTTCAGGTTGATACATAACGGAAATATGTTTTCGTTATGTATGTTTTCAAAATACATTACGAAAATGCATTTTCATTACGAATTAATCCCAAGTACATAATTGAAATGTGTTTCTGTTATGTATTTGAAAATTAATTGTTTATATTTATGAAATTCATTTTTTTAGGGATAGCTTTAATGGTTCACTGACGTGTGAACAGGACACGCGTTTGAATCGGTGTGATTTGGACCATTGATTTATTGTGTGCAATCTCAATTGTTTCTTTTTCTGACGCATAGGACATCGCTTTGAATAATTTTCTGATGCGTGAACAGGACGAACACTTAAATAGGTGTGATCTAGACCCTTTATTTGGTTGGTGCAATCTTGATCGTTTCTTTTTCTGACGAATAGGACATCATTTTGAATTATTTTTTGATGCATGAATAGGACATGCACTTGAATTGGTGCGATTTGGACCCTTGATTTAGTCGGTGCAATCTCGATCATTTCTTTTTCTAATGCACGGGACAAAGCATTTAATGATTCTCTATCGCGTGAACAATATTTGCACTAGTATAAAAGAGATATGTGCTCTAAAGGACTTACCATTGCCTTCCTTGATAGTCATCTTCATTCCATATTTTTTTTCTCATTTGAAGATGAACGGATTCCTTGCGGTGGTGTAGTACAATGGTCATATGACAACAACAATTGAAGGGGTCTTGTTTCAATGTCCTCATGGTCCTGCTTTTCTTAAGGTCAATGCGGACACGACAGTTGCTACTTTGAAGAAAAAAATTCACAATGTGATCAAAAGTAGTAGAAAAATACTCGATAGGGGTGAGTAGACGGGCCCAACCCGACTTGGAACTGAGGTAACCAAAGAAAACCATTTGGGTGGATTCGGTGGGTTAATGGGTTAGGCGGGATTGTAAAAACACGTTGAAATAGGTTTTTTCGGTCAGGTTTAGGTTTAAGCTTTTCATTTTGTCAGTAACCGAATTTGACCGAAGATATTGCTTAATATAACATTAGGCTTTAGGCCCATTAAACAAAGTCTAGTTTGTCCTATGTAAAATGGCCCAATGTGAACCTCATTTAAGTCACCAACATTGACCCACGTTCGAAGGTGCCCTAATTCTTCCCATTTCAACATCTGCAAAATCAAAACATAAAAATGAGTCAGAGAAGAAGAAACCCTAAAGTGATATGCGACACCAGCTCTCATGTTGCCCACTTGCCTTACTTGAGTCGCCGTCTCTTTGCCGCTCAAAGCTTGGCTCTAGATTGACAAGGGGTTTCCTAACTTCTCGTTTTGCATTTTTGACTGGTATTTTTTATTTGATTTTGATTTCCATTTTCGACTTTCATTTTCGGCTTCCATTATTGATTTTGATCTTTCATCTAAAATGATCATTAACATTCTTTCTTTAACCTATAGATTGTCTAGCAGTGATACCTTTTTTTTGGGCCATGTTAACCCCGCGATGAAGCACTAAGCTGCTTGATTTCGATAAAGAAATTGACAAAGGTGTTCACCATTTTGCCCTTTCATCTTTCATTTTTAACTTAATAGGTATTTTTATTTTCGATTTTTTACGTCGTGTCTTCTCTTTCAATGAAGTGGTCAGTAACATGAAATCATTGTTACTGATGCCATTGTTTTTTATGCCATTCATCTTTGCAGGTAAATTGAAAGATGTTGATAGGTTGAATTTGGAATTTCTAAAGGCTGACTGCCATGTCCCTTTGTTCCAGCTTCTGTTTCGAGTCCTTATGCTGAACAGTGAAAACATACTGTGTGTGGAGCAATGGCATTATGATGAGGATCAAGAAGGGCATTCAAGAGGAAAGGAAAGAGCAAAGAGGAAAGAACCCTCAATTGGGTCAAAAGGGCTCAAGAAGAAAAAAACTAAAGGAGATGATCATATGATTGGGCTAGGAACACCTACAAGGAGAAGAGTAAAGAGACCCAAGGAACATTTAGAGGTGATCAACACACTAAAAGATCAAGTCCAAAAAGGGAGAAGATAGCCCAAGATGGTGCACTTAATTCAAGTTGAAGAAGGCCCAACTTAGCAGACTTAATAATGGACCAACCATGGGCCTGCAACCTGAATTTTATTCAATTTAAATGTTTTTAGATCATATTTTAATTGTAATAAATGGGCTGGTTTAATGCTAATTAGGAGCCCAAGTTTAAATCCTAGATTAAGTTGCTTTTGAATTGAATTTAAAATTGCAATTTGGGCCTTAAGATTTCTTGGGCCCTTGTTTATGTTCTTTAGAATTAGGGTTAGCCTCCTTGGAATAAACTCTATAAATAGATATGTAATTCCTTTCATTTGACAGAGTTGAATAATATTGAGGATTACTCATTTGTGAGTGTGAGTAGAGCGTTGGCTCCTCTTTTTGGTTCTTAGATTAGAACCTTCTTGGTTCTTATCAAAGGTTTCCATACCTTTGTGGCGAATCTTCGCTTGGCTTATCACTCTCTATAGAGTGTGGCGCCTTCTGCCATCTCCTTTCCTTTTCCCGTCTTTTTATTTTTAATTCATATACTTATCATTTCTTTTCCATTCTCTTTTCAATTTTAGTGTCATTACTTCAAACTTTAATCTTTGTGCTATTTCATCTTTATTTTGTCTATATTTCGTTAAACAAGATAATCAACTCAAAGGAAGATCCGTAAAAACAATATGATTCCCATCAGGATCATATCACATTAGGTGATGTTGGGTTGCTGTGTTTTGAGCCCAAAATATAGTAGTGTTAGTGTATTATTGACTAATTTGTAATTTTTATTTTTATTTGTAATTGACTGATATGTTGTACTTGGAGGAACATTTGTTAGTAATTAACAACTAAATACCTATGGTGGATGCCTTAAACTAAAGATTGTCATTTTTTTTTTCATTTTTAGAATGTTTTCTCAAAATAACTACAGTATTTAATTGAAAAAACTTAATTTGTTTTAATCACTTTTTCCAATTTAGTCCTAAAAAAAATTAAAATAGGCCTAAATTGGCCTACTTATAAAAGATTAAAGAAGTAAAAAAAAAAGGATAAAATCCCCCCCCAAAAATAAAATAAATGGGTGAACTTTGATTTGGGCTAAAAAAACAAAGTGTGGCCCAATTTAAGCCCAATCCGTTTTAACCCACTTGGCGCACCCATAACTCGCCCAACCCGAAAGTCGTCCAACCCGATGATCTATTAGGTGAAAACGGTATGATATATGCATGTCACGGTTTATTGTGGTTTGGGTTTTATAGGCCCGAACCCGCCTGTTGAACACCCCTAATACTTGATAGTTATTACTATCAACCTATATCTTTAAGGAATGGCGATGTTCATTATGGGTCTATAGAGATCAAACATGACAAGGATGTGGAAAGGATGTTGTCCATCTTTACCCAATTTCCTAGACTTGCGCTGGTTAAGTTATAATATGCTACATTAGACAGATCTCTCGAAAAGAAATTAACTCGTCTGTGTCGACTACGAACAGTAGAAGAGATCATTGCATGCCTGCGTGAACCTAAGACGTCAACTAGCTCCAACAACCAAGCAGCTGCTAGTTTGAGTGAACCATGCCGATGCACTTTGTTTATTGTTATTTGTGTTTGTATCAAATCTATATGGAAGTGCTTTTAATTTATTGAATAATGTTGTTTACGTTTCATTTGTTTGTTTTTATTTGTATCATGTGCTATAATTGTAACAACATAATAGTGATACCAACAACGCCATAGGTGTAACATATATAAAATCCAAAACATCTATAAAATCCAAAAATATATACAATAAGGTCTATACATAATGTATAAAATACTAAAAAAGGATCTAACAGTAAAAATAAAATATAAAGTCAAGCATCAAAGTTGGTCTTCTTCCTCCACCTCCTCCTTTAATAGGTGCACTCAGAGGCCATGCCTAACTGAGCAATGGCTAATGCCTCCTGGATCATCCTATCACTGTCCGTGCCCTTATGCACTACCCTCAGCTGTAGCATGCGTTCCATAAGCCAACAACTCTCTCCCACTGTGCCTATAAAAAAGAAATGGAAACTTTATTAAAAATGTGTCATTGGCATCGTAAAAACACATTGTAAAGAAATGGATACTACCTCGCATGAATGAGGTGTCGCTAGATGAAAACTCTGTCACAGGTTGATCATGCCTAGGCTGTTGTGGCACAAGAGGTCGCGAAGGATCTCTCGCCAATGAGTTATCAAATATGGATAAGAAACCTGATGGAACCACTCAAGGTTGCCATCTGTATAGGTCCATGGAGCCTCATGCAGCACAACCACTCCTCAGTCCACCATGTGCGCCTCCTAACCTTCTAATCATCCAACTGGCTAGTAAATGACGGGAACTCAATAAGCGGAAGGACGATGGATCCCCTGGATATAGCCAAACTACCTCAGGATCCTCTTCGGTAAATGTGCGCACATGTGGGTACTATAGCAGATGAAGCCTGAGTAGAGTGAGATCGCTTGCAACGGGGGTATGACCTTGTGTGTGTCATATGGCACCCATACAACGTCATCCATCTGCAACTGGTTTAGAGCCTACTTGGTCCCCAGGTGTCCCTCGTGGCCTTCCACCAACAGAGGTAGGGTTGCTGCTCTTAGTAACGGATGGTCGATGCTCTATCCACGGTGGTGGGGAAGTGCACGTACATCCACGCTTGTAATCAATAATTAATAAATTAAATTACATAAGCAAAATAAACCCTAAACAAATATAAACCCTAAAATACAAAATCATACATCAAGAGGCTCATGTATCCTCCAAACTGTGTCATAGATTAGAGGCTGGCAATGCTAAGCTAGTCATAAAGGTATGTCAATGCCACTAAACACTAAGAATATCATGCGTATGCCTAGAGCTGGTGGAAGAGTTTCATATAGCAGACCTATACATGCGTAGAGCTCTTGTCAGCGAATATCGTGCAACTGACAAGATGTAGGAGATATGCTTTCGCAGCAAATGTCATCTCCCCAGTTGTGACCCTTGCGTCTTATGTGTCCTTCAGCCAACATAACTCCGTGCGAGCACCTTTTGCCGTTGCAGCATGTGCGTCAGCATATGTAGTGCTTAGCTCGCTCATCAATAACTTGATGGCATCATCACAACTGTAACAGTCATGCTTGCACACCCTACCTATAATAGGCAAGTACAAGAGACATGCACATCATCTAGTGTGATGGTTATTTCCCTTACAAGCAAGTGGAAGAAGCTGATGTCCTTATGCCACCGCTCAACAAAGGCACACATAATGCCCTTATTAGCAGTAACATATCATGCCTCTACAAGTGGGGTACGACCTGAACTCTACATGAGTTCCGCTACTTGCAGGTACCTGGGCATCTATAATACCTTGCCCCAGTGGCTGATCAGCTTGATCTCAGGACGGGGTTGTACGAAACAAATATGTCTTGTAACATTGTCTTTATAGGACCTAAGCAATGAGAAGTCTACAGGACCTCCTCTAAATGAAGGTCCAACAATGAGATGAGCCAAATTAGCCTGAGGCTCTTCTACCTCTGTCTCCTGTACCTCAAGCTCTAGATCAGGTACATTATCATGTACCTCTTCCTTATGCTACTGCTCCCTAGCTACTGCAGTATGTCTAGCCCGTCATGCTAATGTAGTCTATGGTGGGCACCTAGATGTGCTTGGCGCATCATCCAGCAAAGGGCCTCGTCTAGGACAAATGGCACCAAACCTTGTGTGTGACATAATGAATCTGAAACAGTAGTATCCATTTAATAATTAATAAACAATTACTAAATAATTAAAAGACAAAAAAATATTATTAAAAGACAAAATATTCTAACATTAAAAATAAATACACTATTAAAAGTATTCTAAAAAAGTATCAGTTAAAAGACAAAAAATAATTAAAGGACAAAAAATATATTATAAGAGTAAAAATAAATACATTATTAAAAGATAATGAATAAATTTCAAAATACATAAATAATTTTAAAGACAAAAATTATTTAAAATAAATAATTTAAATCAAGTAATAATTAAAAGAATCAAAAAATAAAAAATGCATCTTGAAAAAATGCATATCATCTGACCAATATGCATAACAGAATTTGCATCTTAAAAAATGTATAATGAAATTGCGATTTCGTTGCGTATCAATACATAATGGAATCGCGATTCCATTGAATCGAAAAGGCTAAAAACAAATACAAACTCATCAGAGTACGACGACGTCACGGATATTGTCGAGGTGAGTTGATTATGGTGAGAATGGAAAAAATGGTGGGGTGTGATGGCAAGAATACGACGAGAATGTGGTGAGGGAGTGGGGGCTAACTCGTGAAGGAGAAGAGGAGAGGGAAGGAGGTGTTGGGAGTGAGAACAAAAGGGGGGAGGTGAAGAGGGAAGGGGGGGGGGGGGGGGTGAAGGGTTTTAAAATGCTAGGGGCAAAAATGTCTCTTTATGCTTTTTTGTAAAAGCTTAGGGTGAGAATAGGAAAAAGGAATAGCAAGACCCATTTAGCTTTATAGACCCAACTAAGGTAGGATGCCACCCCAATTCATGTCATGATCTGATCATGTTTGCAAGTCCTTATTGAAAAATTTATGCGCACATAGATTAGTAGCAGTTCATCCTAATCCAATACGAGAAATTGGGAATGGACATTAATATATTTAGTCACATAATTTACACACCACCCTATACTGCTAGGTAGTCTGGTTCTATACTTCAACCAATTTCAACAAAATGCATATTTAAGTTTTCAATTTATAAGAAAGAATTCATAACACCTAACTATGTGTTATATGGAGATTAATGAATATCATGATAGTCTTGAACCACTTAATAATTTCTCACTCAATAACACATTCTACTCTTTTCATTTTATATTGATTGATGTATTAGGATTAAAAAAAAATCATATTGATTGATGTTTTCTATTTTTAATGAAATATTAAAAATTCTATTCTAATTTTTCTCCCTAATAAATATTATTATCTTGAAAAACTTAATAATGCATTTATAATAAGGATATTTTAATTAGTAAAAGTGACTCCTAATAAATACTATTATTTTGAGTAATTGTATTTTTAAGGTGTGTAGAAAAACCTTAGAGGTGAATCAATTTAAAATGGAGGAAGTATTATATTGGACTTTTGGGCCAGGTAAGATTTAAATAAACGTTCGGACCTAACGTCTCGTTGCATCAAGTTAATATGGAATATCATCGTTTATCGGAGATGTGTGCGTGCTACTGTTTTCGCTTGGCAAAGGTAAAGCTGAGTGTGGGAAGAGTGCGTTTAATTCTTCATTCCAAGACATGTACGTACACCTGTGCTCTAATTATTGGTGCTCCAACTGCCCTGCGTGTGGAACTACAAGCCATTAACATTGATCTTCATCTTGCAAGGAATTTCGGGATCATGTGTCTTGTTGAGGAACTATACTCAATTTATGGTTGTTCCGGTGCTCGTATGCATGCAAGCAACATTCAGAACATCCAAATATTCTTACATGTAATGACCATACATGTCCCACGTTAATCACTTACAGAGTTCGAATGCTTCCTGTATTTTCATCACAAAAAGCAATTTTGGTCACTAATACTGGTGTCACTACTATTGTAGAAAATACTTTTTAAATCAGGTAAAAAGAAATTTTTAAATCGGTTCTTAGATCAATTTAAATACAAGCGATAAAAAAAAGTAGGTGATTTTAAATCGAATTTAGAATCGATTTAAAAAAGATTTTTTTAACTCAGTTCATTTGAGAACCGAGTTAAAAAGTCTATTTTTTTAACTCGGTTATGACCAAAACCAAGTTAAAAAATACACTTTTTAACTCAGTTCATTGTATAACCGAGTTAAAAAATGTGAGATTGTCCTTTTGTTGAAACTGAAGAACTCAGAACCCCAAGGGGGATTTCAATCAGTAATTGATCTTCTCTTGAATAGATTGTCTTTAGAGAGTCATTTGCTCGAAATTACTCAAATAACAGCCATCAGTTAAATTTACCAAGTTCCATCTTCTTCTTGATACCCTTTGACCGTGATAGATAAATGAATATAGTATTCTAGAAAAAATGAAAATATCTGTATGCAACAAATAGCAAGTATGATTTTGTTAGGATTCACACAAATGAAATGATATTTGTCAATATTCAAGCCAAAGTATACAAGAGTGAAGAGGAGTAGGGGAAGATCCCATATCTACCTCCAACTATGGCACATACATTAGTAAGAAAACGTAAGAATGAGACATGTTCACCTGTAAAAGTAACTTGCAAAATGTTATTGCAGTATAATACGAGATCAAAGAACAGAAAGAAAAAGAGATAAAAGAAAAACCCTTGTTGAAGGAAAACAGTAAAGAAAAAGCCTAGTTGCAATAACTGACTCTAATATTCCATATCCTAACATCAGCCAAAAGCTATAATAATTAGGGGTAAAAAACCCACCTTAATTGGAGAAATGTCATAGAAAAAACTCCAGGGAGGGACTCTAGAAGCCCTACATCTTTAGTCTTGAAGTGTTCTGTCACAGAGAACTACAAAAACATTTCCTGTTTGTATTATGTTTCACTAGCAAGAATGGAAAAAAAAAATTGCTAGAACACAAGCTGGTTTCAAACATTGGAGGGAGCTCAAAATGTGAAATGCGATTTGAACTTTGGGGGCAAGTGCGAAATGTGAAAATTTAAGCTTAAGCTTCTCTTTTTAAATCGGTTTAAAAAGAAACCAATTTAAAAAGTTGATTCTAACTCGGTTCAAAAGGAAACTGATTTAGAAAAGCTTTTTTAAATTGGTTCAAAATGAAATCGATTTAAAATATGTTCTACATATTTATGAAATTGGCCACTGTGTTAAGACTTTTTAACTTGGTTTAATAAGAACCGATTTAAAAAATGCAATCTAAATTGATCAAATAAGAATTGATTTAAAAAAGTTACAAATTATTACAAAAACGCCACCTGCATTTTCTTTTAAAACAGTTACCATATAATTGAGTTAGAATACATGATGTAAAAACACAATTTTGCACTAGTGTACTAAAATTTTAGTAATGAATTTTTAAAAATTGTAAACTAGCGTTTTAACCCGTGCATTGCATTGTCAAATCTATTATGTAAATTTTATGATTATAATTAATTATCATAAAAGATTTAATAGTAATTAAATTAATTTAAATTAGATACATTTTAATATTATGAAATATACTAAACAATAAAATAAAATAAATTATAAAAAAATAAAAAAAAGATAAAAATATAAATAAAATAGTCATATTAAAAATCATGTATGGTAAAAATTAAAGTTTATAATATGATATAGAATAACAGTTGTACCTATCCCTTTTATTGTAAAAAGAATAACAATTCAGCTATATATTCTTCACTAGTTAGGCTACCTCTAAGTTGATTTTTAGTATAATTAGTATTTTAACCTATGTATTGCACAGAATAAATATTTATTTTATATTACATAAATTTATAATAAATAAATAAGTCTGAATATATAATATAATTAATTATATTATAATTAAAATTTGTAATAAATAAATATTTTTGAACATATAAATTATATTATAAATTTATAATATATAGTTTATATTATGATACAATATCATTCTAATTATTGATAATTTATTTTAAAAAATATTAAAATTTAATTTAAAACTAAAAATATTGAAAATAATAGATTAAAAGATATGAGGGGTTAAAGAAATCTCTAAAAATATCTCATTGATGAATAACGGCTAAAAATACTCTTGTTAAAGAATGATAACTAAAAAGATCTCGTGAGAGATAGATGTTCTAATTTAATATATAGGGTGGATTGTTTTGCCACTAATATTAATATTTTTTGCAGTGATATTTAATACTTATGGCTTGAATTGTTATTAACTTATTATTACGTCTTTTTGTTCATCAAGTTTTATGGATGAAATGATCAACCTTTTTAACAGTGCCATTACCCAACCAACAAGCACCCTTATAATTTTTTCGTTCGTAACGATTTTGTGGTTTAAGAACAAACATATACTCCTGTATTGTAACAATAAGTTAATGCAACAAAGCATCATTATGCCTTTATTATCACATTAAAATTATTCTGCTGAAAAAACAACTCCAAAATATGTAGCTAAGGAAAAATAATGCTCTTGAAAATGCTACTTAATTCTTTGATTGAAAACTTTACAACGTGACAGACCGAACATGTATCCTATATGGAACTGGAAAATGTTATTCTATTTAAACGTGTTTACGCACATTTCACGTGTGTCATTATTGCTGTCCGGAATTAATATCATTGCGTGGATCTATATATCTGAATATATAATAGGTTTGACTTTAATGATATTGCTGGAGAATATACAAGTTGGCAAAATAGAGAAAGTATATAAATTGGGAGTGTTTGATCTATTACCTTCGACTTAGATATATAGTAATTTCTAAACTTAAACACTAACTAGTTTATTTACACTTTTTAATTGGGCTTTCACTTCACAATTTAAAATGGTATCAAAGTCCAGTATCTTATCAGTTTGTACTGACAAAAAAAATTAGATCTCAAAAACTCAAGAAACACAGATTCAGAAACTTAAAAAAAAAAAAAAAAAACAGACCTGTGATTTCTAAGATAACTTGAAAACAAGTCTAACATGAAAAATAAGCTCAAACAATAAAAAAAAGAGAGTAAAACTAAAAAAAAAAGGCATGAAACTAAGATGATGTGCAAGTCACAATGGGCAAACAAATAGACCAACTGAGTTAGATTTGAAGGGGAGTATTATAGAACATACAAGCCCAGTATTAGATAAAATAAAAAAAACTAAAGTGTATATAAGTTAGGAGTTCTTGAGTCTATTAAATTTAAAGTTTTTAAATAATTTGGCAGCTCACAAAAGCTTAAACACTAACTAGCCTATTCACACTCTCCTATTGACCCGAACTTCACAATTTAACAAAAATAAAAAAATTAAAATGTTTAAAAATATTGCCGATATATTTTAAGAGTGGAGACCCTCCGGTTAAAATGCTTTATATAGCTCCTCAATCAGAGATATTGATGATACTATATATATACAACATTTTAATGAATTTAGATAAATTTGATTGGCGCGAACTTATTCACCAGATGTGAAACGATGAAATGCTCGTAACCCTGTTGGCCTGTACCTTCAAAGGAATTGTCGCAGTAAAGCATAATAGATGCAGAACTGATATATTTTAGACTTCTCTGACTGGACCAGTGCCATACAAACAGTCATAACTAGATAGATATGATCATAAAAGCGTTTATTATGATAGAGTTTTTCTACATATCCACAAACTTGTATCTGTAGGAGGGGAAAGCCAATAATTTATAACTATTTCTTACAAACAACAGTACCTAAAGTGATACTGAGTTCATGGAAACTTCTTCTTTCACAAACCGGCGCCAAAACCAGTGTTTACTCCATATGGTGTACATTGACTCCAAAGGAATTCCTTTTGTCTCGGGCAAGAAAAATATAACAAACATTGTCATCACCACAATCCAACCCGCATAGAACAAGAAGGCGGCAAACTTGAAGTGGCATAGCATTGTCAAGAATGTCTGGGATAATATAAATATGGTTATGAACTGCACAGCAACAGCTATGCTTTGTCCGGTGGTTCTGATTTTTAAGGGGAAAATCTCACTCGGAATTAGCCAGGTGAGAGGGCCCCACGACCAACCAAAACCTGCAGTGTAGAAACAAAGTAGCACCAACACCACAACTGCATTGGCCTTCGATATGTCCTTTGTACCATGAACACCAGTCACCACTGCTAGCACAACAGACACCGCTATCTTCACAGTAGAGGTCACAAAAATAGCGATTATTAGTACCAGCCACATGTAAAATAATCCCAATAAACAAGTTGTATATAAGAGAAATTATTACATAGTCTCACTCAATATTCAGTCACACGTGTAGTCAAATTTTATTATTATTTTTTTTCATAAATTAAATTTTTTTACTAAATGTCTCATAAAAATTGACTGAAACTATATAGACAAATGATAATCTTGAACAATGCAATAATATCTCAGACATTAGACACATAATTTAAATAAGTTATTTAATTTTGCTTACCTGACTAACAAGCATGCATATGCCACCAGTTATGAACAAGAACCTTCGACCAAATCGATCAACAATAGCAGTGGAGACGAGGAGAGAAGCAAGGTTGACTGCTCCGAGTATAATGGCAGAAAGTAAAGCCGCATCATGACCCAAACCCACAGACTGAAAGAGGTTAGGAGAGTAAAATGCGACGATGTTAATCCCTGTAAGCTGTTGAAAAAATGGGATAGCAAATGCCATGACCAAGTGCGGTCGATACTGCCTCTCAAATATGGTCTTGAAGGGCTCCTGCTCCATAGATTTTGCAATTTGTGACCACCTAACGAGTTCTTCCAATTCGGGTTCAACATCGGTGGAGGATCCTCTGGCTTTGCGCAAGGCTTTTCTGGCTTGGTCTATTTTGCCACGCTCAACCAAGCTGCTGGGGGTGTCAGTTATAAGGAAAGCACCAACTGTCATAACTGCTGCAGGCACCACGGCAAGGCCAAGAGAGACTCGCCAGCCCCACGTGTGCTTCGCGGTTACAAAGTTTATGCAGCCTGCGACAAGCACTCCTACTCCTAGGAAGAATTGGAAGCCTGTGTTGAATGCTCCTCGCCATCTCGGTGGGGCGATTTCAGAAAGGTACAACGGCGCAGCCTTTCCAAATTAATGCAAGTATGCAACGTGCCAACATCATACAGTTAATAAATGAGGGGGCATCTTCACGTTTATTTTTCTAGTTTTGAATTTCTGGATTTGCGGAGTAGTTTAATTTTGTGCATGTGTTGCACGCTATAAAGATAAGGAAAATGTTGATGTGATAGAAGGTTGGACTTAATCCTTTGTTCCTTTAATTATTTTGGTTGTTGTAAATCGGAGGATAAGACTACTTAAATTATTATATAGTTCGTTTACGTTTGGCTGATTGTGCTGGCTCTATATGTGGGATATTTTATCCCAATATAAAATGGAAAATTAAATTAATGGCCTACTTGTTAGAAGTCAAAGTAAAACACTGAACGCGGATCATGTGTACGAATTGGTTAGTTGTTATTAGTTTAATAGAGATAAATATTATCTTTAACAAACTAATAACAACTAATTAATTTTTCTAATAAAAACTAACTACTCTTAACAACTACTATTAGTATTGTATCAAATTTCAAAAATGTACGCGTTTGACTCACTTGATTAGTGAAACCGACCCCAAACCCGAGTAGCACACGGCCCAAAATGAGCATGGCAATATTTTCAGCACCTCCATTAATGGCACCACCGGCAAGAAAGACGGCACCACCCAAGAGGATGGTGTTTCTCCGACCCAACGCCGCCGTGACTCGGCTAGCTGCGAGAGATGACACTAACCCAGCAAGGTACAGAGAAGACGTGAACGATGTCAACACTTGACTGTCATACACACAGTACATATTTACTTCGGCACCAGCTGCCTTTCTCAATATATCTGGGAAGAATTTTTTCAGAAACGGTACCATTGTTGTGACACCTCCTGGAATTTGTGAACATTTTTTGAATACACATCCAATTTAATTAAAGCCTTCAATACTACATAAATCTATGCAAACATTTTGATTTCTTAAAATCGTGAATTGCAATGAAAAATTAAGGTTTGTTAAGCTAGACTTTAGTTTCTGGGCACACATAAACAATTAAAGGTCACTCCAATACTTTGAAGTGCAAACCATGTGCAAACCACAAAAGGACGGTCTTTTGACTTCGCGTAAGAGGATATACCGTATTATTATCGTAAGAGGATTTTCTTTTTAAAATCCTCTGTTCTATGTGCCTGTCCCTTCTGTGTCTTTGATAGTTGCCCCGTCATTTAAATAAATGTCAGCTTTCTATTGACTTTAAGTGACGTAACGTCCTTCCTTGCTTAGGCTCATGTTTGCAATTGTTATTTTGTATAACATGTGAAGTATTTATTAATTTTATTGATGACTAATTTTTAATAAAAACTTGAAGTGGTCACTTCTAATAGTTTCTTTAACTAATTATGTTTTTGTGGTTTATAATGTTTGAAGGCAAAATCTTATTTAAAAAATTCAATTTCAATTCTATTCGGACCAACATATTGGTTGTTATTATTCCCGCGACAGAATTCCTACTTGCAAGTCTCTGTTTTGGGAATTTATCTCTTTCACCTTCCAAGGCTTGTTCAATCATAGGACACTACACCACCATGCCGCCGTTAATGCACCAGAGTTCGTCACACTGTGCTACATAGGACCAACGCACTATGCCTCTGTTTCAACCCAGGCCCACGACAGAAACAGCAATTGGCGTCGCCTGTTATCGTGTCGCTGTCATCCCAAGCAGTGGGTCACACTGACCATCTCGGCAGTCCTCCAGAACCGAAGCATCATGTCATACACACACCCAACAACATGATCACACACCATAGCCAAATCGTAGACCCAGCTATTCGCATTTGATTTACAATTCTTGCCCACGCACCAGGATTGAATCACCACTGGGAGAGATTTCACCTTCGGGACCATCCCCATCTTCCCTTTCGCGATTTGGGCTTGTTGAAATGACTTGGAAATTCTTCACCTTCGGAACCATTCTTTGTGTTAAAAGAACCTATAAGTGAACAAGCGTTGGAACTTGGAAGGTGAAAGAGATTCGCAAAACAGAAGCTGCACAAAGGAATTCTGTTTCGGAATAGTTAAACCTAAGCAAAGAAACGATGTTACTTCTCCGTTAAATCTGATGGAAAGCTGACGTACGTTATTTAAATTATGTGACAACTTTTGATGAAAACAGATCCTTTCCTGCTTTTTCAGTAAAGAAAATTAAAAATAGAAGTATACAAAAAAATTAAAAAAAAGACAATGGAGAAAAAAAAAGTAAAGAGAGATAGACGAACTGGAAAGAGCTGGAGAGAGTTTAGACCGAAGAAAATTCAGGTCCACCTCTGATTGGAGGGAGAGAGAAGAAGACAAACATAAAGGACAGAGGGTTTTAATCCTACCGTGCCACAAATAATCCATGGTTCATTATTTTGATTAAACACCGAAGTTCCGTGCTTGGAAAAGGCAATTTTTCTTCCCTATTTTTTAAAGAATACGTTTCTTTTGCGCAAAGATTAGTCTCCACTACTCCAGTAAAAATTTAGTGGAAATTCATAAAATATTAATAACTATAATAAAAAGAATATCCTTAATTGCTTTCAAAACTACTCACTTCTTTATTCTTTGTCAAATAAACCATATTATAAGATAAAATTTGTTAAAAAAAATCAATTTTACATTTTTGAAAAAAAATAAAAAATGCAGGCACGTAGTGCCTACATTCTCCTGATAAGTATAATTACACTGATCTTCTTTAAATGTAGCGATAATTACATTTAAACTTTTATACTTAATTCAAAAATTATATTTACATCTCTTATTTTATGTATTATTTTTATACATTAACACCCTTTATTTATTTATTTTTTTAAAAAGTAGACATAGACATGTCTTATTTTTATGTATAAACTGTACATATAATACCTGTAAAAATAATAAAACAAGGGTTGAAAATGAATAGAGTTGAGTTGAACTTGATTCAGCTCGATTTGATAAAAATTGATTCAGTTCGAAACTTAACTTGAGTTTGATATGAACTTTTTTTTTTCAGCTTGAACTTGACTCGATTCATGCTCACAAATAACTCGGTTCAGCTCGTTAGCTCAAATCACATGAATCAAAAGTCAAAATAATTTGAATCTTAAACATTTAAAATTTGCAATTTACTAATAATATTTAGAAAAAAATTATTGACTATTTGAAAAATATAAATGTAATTATAGTCTACATACAAAAAAATTTAAATATTCATATTTGAATTACTAGTCAAATAATTACTACCATATATGTGTGCAGTTTTATATACGTATGAGACAAAAGCTAAATGTATTAAAATATTTTTGCAGTATTATAAATAAATGAAAAAAATGAAAAATAATATGTTACTTTTGTCTCATATTATATTTCATTCTTCATGCATCTTATTATTTTACCAAGATATATGAGTTTAATTATTTAATATATATATAGAGAGAGCCGGTTCATAAACCTAATGAGTCAAACTATATATAATTCAAATTCAACTCATTTTTTTGGTAAACGATCATTTGATTTATGAACCAAGTTCAATGAATTAATTATCAAATCGAGTTTCGAACTAAGTTCAAGTTGATTTAGTTCACTGCCGACTCTAGCTACAAGTAATGTCTAAGGTAAATAAAATTTCTAAAATAAAGTAAGGTTCAGGTCTAATTATAACTAATTTTAGAGAAAACCCTATATATTATAATTATTTAAGAGTAACATGGTATCTCCTATTTTTGCTGTATCTTGTTCCTCCTGATTTTCAACCATTTGTCTGAAATCACCATAGTCAATTTATCGTTGAGAATTTAAAGCAGACTTTTCGAAAGCAAATATCATGCTTTTATAAGAAGCTTTAGAAACAGATTACGAGCAGAAGCTAGGTGCCTCAACTGAGATTTTCACATCAAAATATTAGAAAAACGCAGAAGCTAAGTACTGTTGTTTCCAAATTGACGTGGACCCAATCTTATAGACACTAAACCAAACATGCTGTAAGAAAAATAACAAAAGGAGGAAAGTCTTTGGAAGAAAACAAATTAACCTGAAACTCCGAGGTCATATCCAAAAAGAAGTCCACTGGATGCAGCAACGATGCAAGTGATGACAATTGAGAGCGTTATCTTGCCAAGGAAGCCATCGGTAATTGGTGATGAATCGACAGGGAACACCCCACCGGCCATTTTGAACCTCTGTGTATATATCTGCTTCTCAGGTTCTAACTCTAAGCAGCAGCTCTGGTATTTGTATTGCTCAGTCTAAACTCTCTGCAATGGCGCTCAGAATAAGAGAGTGCAACTAATTTATAGGCTAAGGGTCTTGTACATATGGACGCCGTCTTTTGCAAGTAGCCCCAAGTGGAAGAAACAGTGCTGCGTTTTTTCTATAAAAAATTGTCATCATATATGCTGACTTTTTCTTTTTTTGATAAAATATATGCTGATTTTCTTGTTAATCGTACACGGCAACGTTAATTAAATTTAAGATAAAATGTGTTTTAAATTGTTCAAGATTTAATCAAATTTGGTTTAATTCTTGCATTTTAAAAATAGTAATTTTGGTCTTCATATTCTTGAAATGTAGTGAATTTCGTTTTTAACTTTATACTTCATTTTGATTTGATTAGAAATGAAATCTATCATATTTCAGAAATATAAAGACCAAAATTACCGTTTTTAAATGTAGGAATTATAAAACCAATTTTAACTAAATCTTGAGAAACTTAAAACACATTTTATCCTTAAATTCATTTTAATACGTAGTTCACTGTGATACATTCTTTTAGCTAAACTTGACTATATACATAAGTACGGCACTTCATGATATGCGCATGTGATAATAATTAATTGTTCAATCTTTATTTATCATTTATTATTAGCCAGTTAGCATTGTTTTGATTGGGATATATAATCATGTAGTGCAGAAGTCTTCCCTAGCACAGTACGCCAGTGTTCATTAATTTGAACCACAAATTATGGATGGGGATATATAATTTTATTAATTTGAACCGCAAATTATGGATGCCAATTCAGGTTTGTATGTGGCTAATTACAATTCAAAATTGTTGGTCAAACTCAGGTACTCAGTCTATATGCAAGCTATATTGTTCAAGTCCGCATTTTTTTATAAATTTATTTATATAATAAATTCCAAATAAATTATTTAATTGGCTTATATAAAAATTTAAACTAATTTATGTTAAATATTTAAAATTATTTTTTACTTGAAAAATATGAATGTTTATTTTGAAAAAAGATTAACTTAATTAATTACGATAACTTTAGGTTACAGCTGCCCTAATTCACTATAAGTTGGCTTGCGACCAAGATGTGTCAATTTTTGTTTATAAGGAAGAAGTGTCAAATTAGAGCAAAATCATTTTCTAATAAAAAATGATTGATGATAAAAAAAATTTTTTTGACAAAAATCGTTACTAAAAATGAAAACCGTTGATGGATGTTATCGAGTGTAACCTCTTTGCAAGCTGATTTGAGAATTAATCACAAGGCCACAAGTATTTTATCCGAGCTAATCTTGCTCATATAAGATAGAATCATTATGAACGGTAATGCTCTTCGTCTAATTATTTAATGCAGTTGCATATCAAGGTTTAAACTCAAGACTACTAATTAAGCTGAAACAACTCCATGTCAGTTGATCCATACATTTAACTGTAATCAATTGTGATTTGATTACATTTTGTTGCAACTAGGGTTGCGGCAGGGACAGTGAAAATATTATTTAGAAAAAAGGAGTTGCCACCAAAGTTTATTTTGAGGAAAAACATTGAAAAAACTCAATCAAAAAAGAAAAAGGCCTTCGAAACCACATTTTGGGTTCAAAAGTCAATTTTGCGTAGAGAAAATATTGGTATCTTACGACGTCCTTTAAATAATTATTACCTCTAATTAATTAAGTAAATTATTAATAATTTTTAAAATATTTATCTCATCCTAAAATAGTAAAGAATTAATCACAACAAATTGATTCAAAAAGATTTAGTTATTCAATTATTTATTTATTATTAATCACAACAAACAACCCTTGAATGAATGCAAAATGGGTGTTGAACGAGCATAACAAGACTTTCTTAAATTGGTTTAAAGAAAAAATTGATGATGATGATAGTGCTTTGGATACAATAAAATAGCTAGCACATGAGCCTAACCTTGATGTCATAACTTGGACTGGATATGATATCAACAAGTATTCCTTCTATACAAAGTCACAAAATGACAAGAGTATTGTGCAAAACATTGGGTTACTCTTAAGCTAAGTCCATGCACTTCTCTAGTTCAAAAGATAAAAATCTTGTTATGGCATTAATAAGTTACTTTGGAGTCTTTGAAGAGATTTGAGAGGTTGATTACGTTACATTTAGAATGCCTGTTTTTAAGTATAAGTGGGTTGGCAATAACACTGTTGTGTAAACTGATGAATTAGGATTTACATTGGTAGACCTTCGCAAGGTAACTTATAAGGACAAGTCTTTCATCATAGCATACCAAGCAAGACAAGTGTTTTATGTCAATGATCCTTGTAGTGAAAGGTGGTCAGTGGTTCTCCAAGGAAGAAGTATGCATGATACTCATGAAAATCAAGATTCAATGCTTGATATTTCTAATACTCCTTTCTTAACATGGATGCCTATTATCATTGAGAAAAATGAAGTGGCCAATGTATATGCCAGTCGTGATGATCATGATGAAAGGATATGGGAGAATATTTTTACCTAATCGTGTAAGAAATTGATAAGTTATGTTTATCCTTTTATTTAATTTATTTATGTTTTTCAATATGTTTATCAAAAAGGAACCTTACATTCATATGTTTTCTAATTAGTGTTGTGTCCATATATAATATTTTGGAATGTAGGCCCACGACAAATTCAACACAAGCTTGAATGGATTTTTTCCAAGATAAGTAGATTATAATCTTGGCATTCAAAAGCACATTAATTATAATTTTATTGTTTATGATCTAATATTACATTATTATATGTTGCAGTTATTCACCGATTAGCAACCATTGGATAATGAAGCAATTGTTTATAAATTACATTCCGAAATTTATTATGTTTGTTTAATTAGAATATTTAGGTAGTTTAGATTAATTGTATTTTAGAATTAGTTATAGATGAAATTTATATGTTTGTTTAGAGTGTATGGTTTGGTTGTTAATAATTGTAGATGAAATTTATATATGTTTAGAATGAATTTAGGTAGTTTAGAATTGTTTGAAGTATGTTTAAGAGGTACTTTAACTTATAATTGTGTTTTAATGCATATATTAATATTTATTGATGATATTTTGAATTTAGCATATTTAAATATGATTGAACTGCATGCCTAGGTCTATTTGTAATTTACAAGTTGGAAAATTTATAAAATACACATATTAAAAAAAAAAAAACACCATGACATTCTACATTGGTTAGGCCATAATCGATGTAGAAAGTTGCTTTCTACATTAGTTAAAGCCTCAATCAATGTAGAAAGTCACATTTCTATGCATAGGGGGCTTTCTACATTGGTTCAATCTATAATTGATGTAGAAATGTGACTTTCTACATCAATTGTATCTTAAATCGATGTAGAAAGTCACACATTTTTCTGAACCGATGCAAAAAGTCTTTTTTACATCAGTTTTTTGTTTGATGTAAAAAAGCTTCACTTTCTACATTAGCGAGATTTACATCAGTTCAAAAACTGAGATAAATTCCTTGAAATAACCAATGTTGAAAGTGTTTACTGCAATAGTGTAGGCTTGACAAGAGTGGTCCCCTGTTCCTACGTATCTTTTGGTGTAATGGAGAATTAGAGTTACATAGTCCTTTTGTAGAAAATGTGTGTTGATGTTTTTTTAATTTTATTTTTATTAAATTTCAGGATTTTTAAACTGTCATGGTTCATACATCCTAAAGTATAAAATTGATAGAAGTGTACACGTAAGTCAATCCTTGAAACAATTTTAATTTTGGTTTAACGCTTTTACTTTAATGAGGAGTTTTAAGACATCAAATTATCACAATTTGTGTCTTAAAATCTTAGAATTAAAAGGATATCACATCCAATTAATTATTTCTTTATTGAAAGATTTCATTGTAAAATATTTTTATTTAAGATTGTATTATTATTTGTACTGTAGTCATTATTATTGAAGAATTTTATTATAAAAGAGATTATTATTAACGATGATTGAAATCTATTAAGAAATAATTTCGAATATACTAAGTATCACAACTTGTGTCTTGAAAATTTTGGAGTTAAAGAGATATCACATCCAATTAACTCTCTTTATTATTGAAAAATCCTTTTATTTTTACCTTTGATAAAATTATAAAAGGCTTTATTTAAACTAACCCTTTTTAAACTTAAAATTATATACACTAATAATTCAGAAAAGGCATCGTGAACTTTAAGATTGAAATGACTATGGAAACAACTTTATTCCTGTTTTATTTTCTTCTTCCTTAAAAATAAAAAAAAACATATGATTTGACTCAAATTAAAAAAGAAAAACGGAAATCCTATCCTAATCAACCGATGAATTATTGAATACGTAAGTCAACTCACAATGAATAAAACTGTAACACTAATAGCAAGAACATCACATCCAGTTGTCTATATGGAAATAATAATATGAGATAAAAAAAGTAAAATAACAATAAAAAAACATCATGTGCGTTAGTTGACACAACATAACACTTCCGAAATGAATAAAATACAATCAGATCCTCAGTTCCCCTACATATATATATATATATATATATATATATATATATATATATATGTATGTATATATATCTATGAGGAGGGATCAAATTACTCCAAGAATAACTTTAAAAGAATTACTCTCCATCCTCATCTTTCATTGTTTTTTTTAATCTAATGGTTGTAATGAGTAACTTATATTTGACCATTAGATTAAAAGAAAATAAATTGTGAGAATGGAAAGTAACTTTTTTAAACTTACTCTTGGAGTACGTGGATCCCTCCTCATATATATATATATATATATATATATATAAGGGCTATCACGCATGTAAAATTAGGAACGTCATTTTGAGCAAATTGGGATTGATGAAGTACATCCAGACAAAAAAGGTCACTGAAATATCAGTTAAAAATAAAGTGAAACAAGACCCAGAGCAGCCAGTTGAGAGACATACGTGAGATGAAACAAACATATAAAAGGTAGATAAAATACAATAACAAAGAGAGCGTTTTGCAGTGGTTTCTAATAGAATGTAGGTTAGTTTCTGTTAGAAGTTAGTTAAAGAGTAATCCTATAAATAAGAGATTAACGTACATAATTTTGTATTTTTCAATCAATCAATTCTAAGATTGCATCTCTTTCAAATTACTTGGCCTTAACATATGATTGTTATCCCTTACATCCTCTAATTACTTTCATGGTATTAGAGTGATACCTTCTGCCTTTCACAGTCATGACGAAGCCACCTTCTGCCACCTACTTTCATGTTCCTACATGTAACACAGAGCACCATTTCCATCTCCACCCTCAAATGCAAAACCAATGGGAGGAGTGCTAACAGTACACTCTCTAACACTCTTCCTAACACACATTCTATTATTAGTTAAAATTTATTGAAAACAACAAAATCACGAGAGAAAGTCATTAAATAAGACGTGAGACCCACAGTTTTTGTAATTTCCAAAAAATTTCAACCAATAAAAAAGAGTGTATTCAAAAGAGTGTGTCAGAAAGTGTGTTTCTAGCATTTCTCAATCAGTGATAATGCCTTCTTTGTAAACACAAAGGGGGATTCAATACCTATGTCAACATCTTCTTTCAACTAGTGCAATAACTCATCATTGCCACTATCAGATCAAACTTCTCAATCAAATCGTCAAGTGTTAAGCCTTTGCCATTGTGATTCAACTCAGCAGAACTGTTCCTTGTCCTTCAAGTGTTCCAAGCTTGAAGAGGATGCTCCGATCTCTTTCGACTATGGCATTACACTTGATCTTAAATTTGACATTGGTTCCTATGATTTTGTATTTGGCAGAAACAATTGGACCAAAGATGAAGCAAGAGTGGATCTCTAAAAGACGATGACTACCATCACTGAAGAAGTCACAAAGAAGGAGATCATCGCTGAACTGAGCAGTTCCTCCGTCACCATAGCTGAATTGGTCTTTGAAACCATAAGAGCATGCCACCGAAGTCTTCAAGCAGACAATTTTGGAGTATTCTGCATTTGCCAAGGTCCTCTTTTCTACAATCAATCAACGTTGTGCCAACATCGACATCTTCTTCACTGATCCACTCAAAAATTTCACTCGATTTGACGCTAATGATGACTGCAAGTTCTCTACTTTATGGTTCTGTGCATATTCCACCTTCATCACAAAAAATCTGGTACATCTTTCCTATTTTGAGATTGAGAAGCATGTTTCAGAAAATGCCCTGTTGTTGCCAGAGGAGACAAATGAACCAATGATTTCTGCAATGCCTTCAAAACACATAGTTCTGGTCTTCAATCCCAACGGATCTATCATATACTATCTTACGCTACCTCCTTAGCAATTGAAAATTCTAGAATCACATTTATGTTTCGTTTTTGTGTATCATTTCATTTTTGTCCTGTGATTTTGCGTCCCACATTAACACAGTTCCATGTTTCATTTTCTTAGGCCTAGCTTGTTGTGGTCACAATGTAACTTGTCACGTTTTGGGCTTTGTTACAAATTTTCAGTTTTAGCTTGAATTATTATTTTTCTTCTTATTTTTCATTTCAAGTTGGCTATGGTTCAGTCTATTTTCAATTATGAATTAAGCATTGGATGTCCCATGTTTGGGTTTAGTTTTTAGACTCTAATGATTTTATTTGGACACTTCTATTTAAGTTGTTCAAAAAATACGAAGCATTTTATTTCTTTTTCTTTTCACTTCAAGTTGGTTATGGTTACTATTACCACTTGCAGGGGGCTAATAAAATATAGGTCATTTACCTATTCTATTAGGAGTTAGTTACAGGGTAGTCCTATAAATAAACGATTAATGTACATAACTTTGTATTTTTTAATCAATTAATATGAGTTCTTATGAGATTGTATCTCTCTTAAATTACTTGGCCTTAGCATATGATCTTTATCTTTCACATCCTCTGATTACTTTCAGTTTCAAATAGAAAGGTACGCACAATGTAGTGTCATAAGTTGTAGTGTGAGTTGATGAGCATTATATTTGTAAGGGGTGACGCCAAATAGGTGAAGAAAATGAGTGAATGTTAAACAAAAATATAGACAAAAAATGTTGCCATTTGTTCAAAAGAGATACTAACATGGTAACAGATTCAATAATGAGGGGAAGAGGAAACATACCAAACACCACAACTTGCAAGATTAATGGTTCCTGAAAACTTATACCAAAATCCCAAAATATTCTTAGCCTCATTTCTTCTTCAGTTCTTCTATTGCTCATTCCCTCTCTTTCACTCTTTTTTAGTAGAAGGATGTTCCCACCCTCAGAACATTGTTGGAATGTGGAGCGATGAAGGCTTAGTGGAATGATGTTGTAATGTTTGTGGCTGGGTGGATGACCATAGTGGTTGGATTCTTGGTGATGGCTGAGTGTGTAATTGTTGCGCATGTGCAACAATGGTCATGTAAGGAGGTGAGAGAATGTTGTTTAGAAAAAAAAAAAAAAAAAGGGAGAATGTGGGAGGTGAACCTGGTCATGATTCCCTGCTTGTATTGTGGTATGTAAGGTGAGTCAAATATGGTGGTGTTGTGATGATTTAGAAAGTGGAAAGAAAAGATAGAGGTGTGTATCTAAAAAAGAAAAGAGGTGCCCAGAGTGCGAGTGTAAGTGCTTTTTGTGAAAGGAGTAGTAAAAATGGTGAGTTCTGTATTGTGTAGTATTGTGATATTGTGTTAAAAAATGTGTTGTGTGTGTGTGTGTGTGTGTGTAAAAGAGTAAAGATGAGTGATAATGTGGGAGTTTTTTGCTATTGTGGGTATCTATGAAGGGTGTTAAGCTAGCTGGTTTATGGTTCCTCTTCATTGAGATCAAAGTGACTTTGTTCAAGGTTCTTTATAAATGAGGAGGGCTATGGCTTTGGTTTTTGTGGGTTAAGAGCTTTTAGAGAGAAAACACAGAGTGTGAGAGATGTTTTGTGAGTGTGAATGGGAAGAAGAAGAGTGTCTGCTTCAAAGAATATGAGCCCTTTTATGAAGAATGTGAGAGCTTTTTTGTTGTCGTTGCAAGAAAGGAGCCAAGTTATGAGAAGGAGATCTTTTTTCATGCCTCCATCCATGCCAAGTTGAGGGCTGAGAGTGTGGTCCTTAAGATGCAGATATAAGGGTGCCTGGAGTTAGGTGTAGTATTGGTTAATAAATTATAATAATGTAAAACTAAATTAACTAATTTAGTTAGGGTAGTTAATAAAATTTAGTTAGATTAGTTGTTATGTTTATTTGTATAACAAATTGGTGTTTGCTAGAGATTATTACTCGATGTTGAGCAAACATTTTAATATATACCTATAATATCTTCTCTTTGAGGCATATCATCAATACATAAGGTTATTTAGTAATATCTTTCTTTGCTCCTTTTAATAATATGGTATCAATCTTATTCATCTTCTTTTAGCTTTCGCAAACTCTTCTTTTGATTCTCCCTTGGCAAAAGAATCAACAAACTAGCCAAAATCCCAACAACCCTTATTATCTTCACCCTAGAGAAAACCCAAGATCTATTCCCATTGCTCCTCCTCTAAATGTTAGCAACTACTACAATTGTAGTAAAGTAATGAAGCGTGCTTTTTCTTCAAAGAATAAAATCAATTTCATCAATGGTGACCTACCACAACTTGTTAAATCCAATCCTTTCTATGAACCATGGGAGAAATGCACCAACATGGTTGTTTCATGGATCACCCTAACTCTTTCACCATATATTTCTCAAAGTACCATTTGTATTGATAGTGCAAGAGAGTTGTGACTAGATCTATAAGAAAGATTCACCAAAGGCAATCATTTTAGGATGTCAAATCTTCTTCAAGAACTCCATTCCTTGAAACAAGGTGATTATTCCCTTTCTACCTATTTTATTGACAAGAAAATTTTATGGGATGAATTAGAATTTCTAAGACCAACACCCTCTTATTCATGTCATGTTTCTTGTACCTGTAGCCTAAGTAAGTCTGTCAAAACCTATAAACAAATAAAATATGTAATTTGTTTTCTAAAAGGGCTTAATGATAGTTACAATAATGTGTGCACCCAAATTCTTTTCATGGATCCCTTGCCATCCATCAATAAGGCCTTTTCTTTGGCCATCCAACCATAAACCTAACCCCAAGCCAATTTTGTTGAATCTACTACCTTTGTAGTAAATTCCAAGAATAACTCTTCCAAAGGCAAAGGACATTTTAACCAAAAAAAGAGGTAGAGGTAAGAATAATTCTAGGCAGCCCATGTTTTGTACTTATTACAATCGAACCAATCACACCATTGATAATTGTTAATTCAAACACGAGTTCCAACCTGGCCATAAATCCAAAGCTCAAAGTGCAACCATGCAACCAATGATTTTAACACCAATGGCATAAAGAGTCCTCAGTCAAATCAACCACCTATACAAACATCAGTAGACCAGTCTTTACAACTGTTTAGGGAAGACTATCATCCAAAATTAATGCTTCTTCTTCTACACAGTCTACTACCAAATCCACCACTACTAACTCCACTGCACATATGGTTTTCAGTATCACAAAAAATGGGTACTCCTCATTAACTTAATTCTGTATTGATTTTAGACTCAAGAGCCACTAACCATGTTTTTCTTTTTATTAAATTCTTTACAACCATTCATAGCGTTAAATGTATTTATGTGAAATATGATTCCAAAGTTTATGCTTATTATTTGGGCAACATATACTTTTCTCCATCAGTATATCTTATTAATGTTGTATATTTTCCTTAGTTTTAGTTTGGTTTGATTTCCATCAACAAGATTATCAAAAACCCTTAATTGTAAGTTGATTTTCTTACATAATTTCTGTGCTATTTAGGATTAGGTTACCAAAAGATAATTGGGCATGTTGAGCTTCATCACAAACTCTACATCCTCAATCAATCTCCTAAAACTCTTGATTATAATAATTTAACTTCTATTGCTTTTAATGATTCTGCATCCAATTCCATTGTAAAATTTGCCACTATCAATAATGATTTGTATTGTAATAATTTCAATGTTTGGCACTATACATTAGGCCACCCATCAAATACTATTTTGCAACAACTTTGTAAGAATTTCTTTACATTTGTCATAATAAAGGCTTAGTGTGTGACTATTTCCATTTTGCTAAACAATGCAAGTTGTCTTTTCCTCACAACACTCACAATACTCTACATCCTTTTGATCTTTTACACATGGACACATAGGATCTTATAAGCATTGCTTCAATGCAAGGACATCACTATTTTTAACTATAGTGGATGATCATAGTATATTCACATTGATATTTCTTTTGAAAAATAAATCTAACACTAGATCATGCATCATCAATTTTATTACCTTGACCTCAAATCAATTTTCTGCTACGGGGAAAATAATAAGAAGTGGCAATAGGAATGAATTTCATATGCCTTCTTATTATTCTTCCTTAGGTATTCTCCATCAAACTTCTTGTGTGGAGACTCCTCAACAGAATTCTATTGTTAAGAAGAAACATAGGCACCTATTAAATGTTACTAGGGCTTTACTCTTTCATTCCAAACTCCCTAAATGTTTTTGGTCATATGCTCTTTGTCATGTTGTCTATATCATAGTTATTAAAGTTAGATCGAACCAGCTTGTTCAACTAGCTTAATAGGAAACCAGACTTGTAACTGGCCTAATCAACTTATCAATTCGAAATTGTAATTGACTCGGAGATCACATCAATGGCTCAGTATTAAACCAAAATAAATCAACAAACTCTGCCAGTTCTATAGACACTCAATTCCACTATTTCAACTTTCAAATTGGCACAATATCCCATATGCTAGATGCACATTGTCCCACTCAATGACATGTACAATTGCATACTGTCTTACACATGCTATCCACATGGCACTGTCCAAGTTCAGCTCACACATTCTCTAACATTTAACAATTTATTTATTTTAAATTTAATTTAAATTAGACACAAACAATCCAGCAAATGTCACGAATTGGAAGTGGAAAAATTCATCAAATATGTAATGGTGGGATTCAAAACCTAATCCTGTGGATATTTAAAATGTATATAACCATTGCACCAATTTATTTAACTTGTATATTTATGACAATTTAATATGTATACAATAACTTTATTATAAATTTATAAATTTAATATATACCGGTTCATGCGATTCAACAAATGACCTACTAGTTCAACCAGCAACCCATTGACCCAGTACCTAAGTCGATGACTGGTCCGATTCTAATAACACTTGGTCTATATAATTAACAGATTGCCTACCCTTGTGCTTACACAAAATCACCATATGAACTCTTGTATCACACTTCCCCAACATTTCTTGATCTCAAAGTTTTTGGTCATTTATCCTTTGTTACTACTTTAACTTAAAATAGAACCAAATTAGATTACAGAGCTAGAAAATGTTTATTTCTTGGATATAAAACTGGTACAAAGGGATATTTGTTGTTTGACTTACATACCCATGCCATTTTTGTTTCAAGACATGCCATTTTCTATGAATGTATTTTTCCATATACTCTACTACTACTGTTGACACAAATTCTATCCAACATAATCAACTTGACATAGCCTTTCTTTTTGATACCACTTTATTACCTAATACTGTTCATTCAAATGAGATTGTTCAATCTCCTTCATTACAAATTCTACAACCTGAAAATGTTTGACTTTCAACCTGAAGAACAAAATTTGAGAAGATATGAAAAAACCAAAAAACAACTTGCTTATTTGAAGGATTTTAATTGCAATATTTTAAAAAAAAAATATCTGATACTACTCCTAATGTTTTATATCCTCTATCACATTTTATCTTGCAATAACATTTCACCTTCCCACCTCCGTTTTATCTCATCTATTAGCTCCAATGATGAACCATCTACAAACAACCAAGCCATTACGCATGCTTACTAGATTCATGCCATGAATTTAGAAATTGATGCTCCTAACCAAAATGAAACATGGATTATTATTGATTTACCCATAGGTAAGCAACCAATTGGTTGCAAATGGGTATATACAATTAAGTATAAGGCATATGGAACCATAGAAAAGTATAAAGCAAGACTTGTTGATAAAGGGCTTAATCAAATTGAAGGTATTGATTTCTTTGACACATTCTCCCATTGCAAGATTGACTTCTATTAAATGTTGGGGATACATATGTATGCCCAACACCCAATCTATCATGTGATCAATTTTTAATAAAGTATTGTCCTTTATTTCTTTATCATGTTTATTGTTTGATTAAATAGTTAATTTGACAAGGTCCTTGATTAAAATTTGAGACTTGTTATAATGATAGAGATTATGATAATGAGAAACAAGTCTTTTTATAATTTTAATCTAAATTGTTCTTGATCATAGGGTTATCATGAATAGGACATTAATAATCCAAATAGATCAATATATATGTGATCGTCTTTATTGGATAAAGATTAATAGATCTCATTTATTTATTTACATATATAGATGATGCACATGTGGATGTGATCATTGAACTAACTCAATTAAGAATTTCTAATGGTTAACATTACCTTAAATTGTCATTAGAAAATTCTCAAGAAGAAATGTAATAGTTTCCTTTGACCTGAGATTATCATAGTAATTAACAAGATATTTATTATTTTTTAATCCTGGACACCTAATGCCTTAGGGTAATAGTTGAATGGACATTGGATATAATTAAATACTTGTAGAATTAATGGTTAATCAAGAAGGAATCCATCAACTCTTGGTAATGAGTTTGAGCTCCATGATAAAATTAAGACCTTGGGCAGGGCAATGGAATGAATGAAGAAAAGAGTTTCTTAAGTCATTCACTGAATAAATATATGGATTAATTTATTAGAGTTTGACATCAATACCATGTTCTAGAGTTAATCCGAAGCTATAAATGATGGAAGGAAATATCACGTTATTCTTCTATTCATTCTTGAAAGTAAAATTACTTTATATTATCCAGACGTTAAGGAGTGTCGCTAGACGCCTACCTTGATTAGTAAATTAATTTGATTAATTTACTACTGGCTTAGTATTGAATCTAAGGGATCACACACAAACGAGTGTGCTAATCTTTGCTAAAGAAATTATTTTATTTAATAAATTAAATTAGAGAATTTAATTTAAATTAAATTAATATTTTTTTATGTGGAATATTATTATATTCTTTGCTAGCACCAAGAATATAATTAATATAAAGACGTATATATAAGGTACCCTTTCAAGTGATTAATTACTGTAAGTAGTCATGTAATTAGTTACTGTAATTACTATGTATCTAAGACTATTATGTGAATAGTTACTGTAATTACTATAATATTTTATGAGTGACCTTTACGAAAATTAAAAGAGAAAATTTTAACTTAGTCAAAAGGATTTCAAATGCTATTTTTAAAATAGCAACAAAATCAAATCTGTTTGATTTTATCAAAAAATGTGTCTTTAATAGCTAGCTATAAAATAGTATCTTGATACACTGACAAATCCATCAGTTTTCCTCCTTCTTCTCTCTGCTCACAAATACCAAAAATATTATAGAGGGATAACCTTGTTTTTGTGGTTCCACTGATCAAAGAGTTGATAGCAAAGATTGGTCTCAGTATACGTGTAGAGTCTTCACAAAATTGAAGAAAATTTTTTATACTTCAAAAGCTAAAATCCAGGTACACATGTTTATCTCTTATTGTGATAAAATATTTTAAACATAAAATAGATCCTTTTATTTTGCTGTGTGTGTTATGAACAAATCTTTTTCTTTTCATTAAACTCCTTCTTGCTATTGCATCCTCACAAAATTGGCACTTGCACCAACTTGATGTTCATAGTGCCTTTTTACATGGTCGTTTAGATAAAGTTTACATGTTATTACCTCTTGGTATTCCTTCAACTAGATCTAATCAAGTTTGTAAATTGCTGAAATCCATTTATGGTTTAAAATAATTTAGCAAACAATGATTTGCTAGATTGTCATCTGCATTTCTCCCTAAAGGATATTCCCAATCTTCATCTGACCATTCATTGTTTACAAAGAAAATAAATTCTTCCTTTACTGCTCTTTTGGTATATGTAGATGACTTGATTGGTGCAGGCAATGCTTTGCATGAAATCAGTGATATCAAGTCCTTCCTTCACAGCAACTTTAAAGTCAAAGACTTGGGCTACTTGAAATTCTTTTTAGGACTTGAAATAGCAAGATCTAAGGTAGGAAACCACATCTTATAGAGAAAATATACACTAGATATTTTATCAGAATCAGGATTGCTTGCTGCTAAACTTGTATCTACCCCTATGTAGAAAGAAACCAAATTAACCAAGGAAAAAGGCAATCTTTTACAAGATCTCAAAGCATACAGAAGACTTGTTGGAAAATTACTATATCTAACAATAACTAGACCTGACATTAGCTATGTTGTTCAACAACTAAGTCAGTTTATGAGCACTCCTACTTCCTTGCATCATGAGGAAACCATTTGAGTACTTAGATATATCAACCATTCTCTTGCACAAGACCTATTTTTTCCATCAACATCTCCTCTGCAACATAATGCTTTCAGTGATAGTGATTGGGCAAGCTGTCCAAATAGCAGAAAATTTGTCACTGGCTATTGTATCTTCATTGGAAATTCCTTAATTTCATGGAAATCGAAAAAGTAACCAACTATCTCAAGCTCTTCATCAAAAGTAGAATATAAAGCACTTGCATATACTCTTTGTGAGCTTCAATGGCTAACCTTTCTACTGACATATTTGCAACGGCCATTCATCACTCCAACCTTTTTATATTGTGATAGTTAGTCAGCAAGACATATTGCAGCCAATTCTTCTTTTTCATGAGCGTACTAAACACATTGAATTGGATTGCCATTTGGTTTGTGAGATCTATTCCATTTACTACCTATATTTCCAGTTATAATCAGCTAGCAAATGTTCTTACAAAGCCTCTAGATCCTTCTCCCTTTAATTCCTTTGTATCCAAGCTGGGAGTGGAATATATACTCTCCAGTTAATAAATCAAAATGTAAAACTGAATTAACTAATTCTCTTGGGTTGGTTAACATATAAGTCAGTTAGATTAGTTATTATATTTGTTTGTATAATAGATTGGTGTTTGTTAGATGTTGTTATTCAATGCTGAGCTAACACCTCAATACATACCTGTTGTATCTCCTCTTTGAGGCATATTATTAACACGTGGTTATTCAATAATACCTTTCTTTGCTTCCTTTAATAATATGCAGCAAAGGCGACAAAGCAGCAGCCGGGTCTTGTGCGTGGTGTAAAATCTGCATTGTCTTGCACGAAAAAGGAAAATATATAGAGACAAAGCAAAATACACATGGGACACATTCTCATAATAGCAGCTAATTTTTTTCATTATTTGTTTATTTTGTATTATAATTTTTAATATTTTTTGTTCTGATTGTAAATCTTTAATTTTTTGTATTTTGCCTCTTTTTTTACTTTATTTCTTCTTCTTCTTTTTTTCAATTTTGGTATTTTTTATATTACACTTTATAAAGAGGAAGGAAAGAGAAATTAAGGAAATAGAAAAGAAACGGAACTCATTGCGGGAGATAAATAACAAAGTTGTTTTTTTTTTTTTTATAATATCAGTTTCTCAACTTTAACTCATACACTTTGTCAAGTAATTGAAATTAGTGCGTCCAGCATTATGTATTACTACAAAGTCTTCTGTTATATTTTCTACATGTTAATTCTTCTACAGTATAATATGTTTTATTTAATTGCAATTATCAGTATTAAATGTTCTGATAGTCATACCAAATTGAATTAACCCACCAATATTGTTTTGTGTACGATCTGATAATACATCATTTCCATAATGAATTACGAATGGATCAAAATTTTGGGTCAAGTCGTGGTACAATTTCTCTATAAATAAAATCCTTTAGTAGAAATAAAACCAACGAGCATTGGTAGATCCTCACAAATGAAGAGAAAAAGGGGTGAGAAAAATAGAAAGTCAATAGAGTTTTAGAGAAAGAAAAATAGTGAGTCAATTTGTGAAAATTTTATTCACAAATTGAAGAATAATAATATTTTTGTATTCCCATGATTTTTTCCTCCCATGACTTTTTAGTATTATTATACTTATTTTATATTTTTATTTAATGCATATTTTGAGTTTACCATTTTCCAACAACTCTGCTAAAAAACAACTCCAAAACATTTAGCTAAGAGCAACTTTAATATTGGTTTCTTACGGGTTGCTTAAACATAAGCAACCATTCCCTTTTTTTTTCTCCCATTGGAGGAGGTCTAGCTAGTAGGGAGAGTTCCTTAAACTTAAGCACCTTTCTTATACAAGCAATTGTATCTTAAGATTAAAAATTATTTTATTGCATCAACCAACCAACCAAAAAAAGAGGAAAACAAATGACAATGGATGGGGAAGAACAAACAAATTCCAGAACCAACAATATTTCAGCGCTAGACAAATTCCAGAACTAAAAAAAAACAACATATTCACACAAAAAAATAATACTTTGAAACCAGAAATCTCTTCTAGATCTGCTTTCACCCTTTCATGTTATTGACAAACCACAATACCAGATTCCAAATTTAGGGCACCATGTGAGAAAGAGAAAACTGAGAAAAGCTTTGTGAGAACACACACCATGTGCAGATCTGGGGCAGTGGTAATAGATCAAAGTCAAGGTGTGACAATGAGGTGCAATAGCGTGACGGTGAGCGCGATGGTGTGGCGGTACGACATTGTGGATGTGTGACAGTTTGCAGGTGCCACGATTGGAGGCGTAGTGATTGAGACGCGACGATGGGGGCTTGACAAAGGTGGTGGACGCACGGCGGATGTGGTTGAGAGGGAGAAAGTTTAAGGAGAAGGTGAGAGGAGGTTCTAAAAAGACAAAAGTTTGAGAAGAGGAGGAGAGTTTGAGACAATAAATGAAAAGTTTGGAGAGTTGACAACCTTCTCCAAGAGGTTAAAAAAAAAGGCAATTTTTATTTTTTTTTAAAAGCAAAGGGTCTGAAGTTGGCTTGTTCATTCTTTGATCAAAATTTTTATCGTTGGACACTGAATTAGAACATGTATTATCGTTGGATTGCTCTGTACATGATATGTTATGAGTTGAAATTTTACCATTTGAAAATGTTAGTGATGCCAATTGTTTATTCAGAATATGACCTAGTATCAACAATGGCCCACCTAATAGGACAAAAGGTAGCAAAAAAGAAGAGCAAAGGAAAAGGAGCTGAAACATCTTCTAACAAAGTTGATTTGACTGGTGTGAAAATGCTATAAAGGAAAAAATAATGCTATCACAACAAAAATAGCTGAGGCAAAAGAGACAGTAAGGCATCTATATGTTGTATGATATACTTATGAGGATAGCATCTGTGATGTCTGAAAAGTCACACAAAGATCTTAGTTTGTATTATAATTTTATTAAGCCACAGTTGGAAACGAGATTAAATGTTGTCTTTTTTTAATGCGTATATATTCGATCATTATGAAAAACTAGTTGTTGTGGAAACTAGGTCGTTAGTGAAAAACAAGCCAGTGTTACATCTAATTCGGTTGGAAAGTCAATTTTCTGAGGTGATCCATGGCAACCGATCATCATGCGTGAAACAATTGCATCACAAGATTGGTGGAGTTTGTATACATCTTTTTGGCACTATGGGTCAAATAATGACATTAATGTGTTAAATACATCTAATGTGTTTAAGGACGTTTTGTCGGAACAAGCTCATGCAATGCAATACACAATGAATAAAATCCCATATAACATGGGGTATTATCTAGCATATGGTATTTATTTTGAGTAAGCTACATTTGTCAAGACTATCTAATGTCGTAAGGAGAAAAAAGAAAATTATTTGCACAACAACAAGAAGCAGTAAGAGAAGATTTAAAACCGGCAGTTTAGAGTGCTCCAATCTCGATTCGCAATTACATCTGGTCCGGTACATGCTTGGCACATGAATACAATGAAGAATATAATATATGCATGCGTCATCTTATACAATATGATTGTTGAAGACAAACGACACACATACAGTGGTAATCTTGAATATAATTACGTAGATAATGACATCTCAACAGTTGAAGCATCTAATAGTTTTTGTCCTAATTTTGCTACAACATACCTATAAAGGAGTGCACATCTTCGCGATAAACCAATCCACCGCCAACTTCAAGCAAACTTGGTGGAATATGTTTGGAACGTTTGAGACATGAAAATAATGAAAATTTATCTAATATTATGTATTTCTCATTATTATGTATTTCCTATTTGTTTAATATAATGTTACAGCATTTTTCGTTGTTTTTAATTATAAAAATTTTACAAAATTGTCGTCGTTTTTTATTTATTATGGTAAAAATTAATTAATTTTATTTATATTTTTTATTGTTTAAATTTTAATAATGCGTATTAATTAAAATAATTGAATTAATATTTTAATTTGACACAAAATAAAGTACAAATAAAAATTTAAAGTGTGAGTTGTTTAAGAGTTGTTTAAAGTTGTATGCATATTAGAGCCAAAATATATAAATTCTTTAATAGTTGCTTAAAATAATGTAACACAGTGAGACCCATTAAATTGTATTTAAGAAACCCAGAGTGAGTTTCTTAAATTCTTACCACTAAAATTTCTCTAAGGCAAAATAATGCTCTTGAAAATGCTATCTACCTAATTTCTTGATTGAAACCTTTACAACGTGACAGACCGAACTCGTATCCTATATGGAACTGGACAATGTTATTCATTTTTTATTTATTTATTAAAGGACAATGTTATTCATGTAAACGTGTTTACGCACATTTCACATCTCCTTATAGCTGTCAGGAATACACTATATCATTAATTGGCTGCGTGGTGGGATCTATTAACTGAATGTAAAATACGTTTGACTTTTAATGAAATAAAAAAAAATAACATGTTTAAAAATTTTGTTGATATATTTTAGAAGTGGAGGAGACCCTCACCCTCCGGCATAAAAGCTTTTACTTTTCAATCAGATATCGATGATACTATATATATATATATATACAACATGTTAATGAATTTAAATAAATTTGATTGACGCAAACTTATGCACCAGATGTGAAACGATGAAATGCTCATAACCCTGTACCTTCAAAGGAGTTGTCGCAGTAAAGAACGGATATATATTAAACTTCGCTGACTGGATCGATCAGTGCCATACAATTATACAAATAGTTATAACTAGATACACTCAGATATGGTCATAAAAGCGTTTATATTATGATAGACTTTTTCTTCATATACACATCCTTGTATCTGTAGGACGGGAAAGCCAATAATAATTTATAAATATTTCTTACAAATTGCAGTACCTAGAGTGATATTTAGTTCATGGAAGATTCTTGGTCAACTTCTCCTTTCACAAACCGGCGCCAAAACCAGTGTTTACCCCATATGGTGTACATTGACTCCAAAGGAATTCCTTTTGTCTCGGGCAAGAAAAATATAACAAACATTGTCATCAACACAATCCAACCCGCATAGAACAAAAAGGCGCCAAACTTGAAGTGGCATAGCATTGTCAAGAATGTCTGGGATAATATAAATATGGTTATGAACTGCACAGCAACAGCTATGCTTTGTCCAGTGGTTCTGATTTTTAAGGGGAAAATTTCACTCGGAATTAGCCAGGTGAGAGGGCCCCACGACCAACCAAAACCTGCAGAGTAGAAACAGAGTAGCACCAAAACCACAACTGCATTGGCCTTCGATATGTCCTTTGTACCATGAACACCAGTCACCACTGCTAGCACAACAGACACCGCAATCTTCACAGTAGTGATCACAAAAATAGTGATTCTTAGTACCAGCCACAATAAATAAGTTATATATAAGAGAAATTATTACTTAGTGTCACTCAATCTTCAGTCACACATGTAGTCAAGTTTTATTAATTTTTTTCATAAATTAAATTTTTTACTGAAGGTCTCATAAAAATTGACTGAAACTATATAGACACGTGATAATCTTGAAGGACGAAATAATATCTCAGACATTAGACACATAATTTGAAGAAGATACTTAATTTTACTTACCTGACAAACAAGCATGCATATGCCACCAGTTATGAACAAGAACCTTCGACCAAATCGATCAACAATAGCAGTGGAGACGAGGAGAGAAGCAAGGTTGACTGCTCCGAGTATAATGGCAGAAAGTAAAGCCGCATCATGACCCAAACCCACAGATTGAAAGAGGTTAGGAGAATAAAATGCGACGATGTTAATCCCTGTAAGCTGTTGAAAAAATGGGATAGCAAATGCCATGACCAAGTGCGGTCGATACTGCCTCTCAAATATGGTCTTGAAGGGCTCCTGCTCCATAGATTTTGCAATTTGTGACCACCTAATGAGTTCTTCCAATTCGGGTTCAACATCGATGGAGGATCCTCTGGCTTTGCGCAAGGCTTTTCTGGCTTGGTCTATTTTGCCACGCTCAACCAAGCTGCTGGGGGTGTCAGTTATAAGGAAGGCACCAACTGTCATGACCGCTGCAGGGACCACGGCAAGGCCAAGAGAGACTCGCCACCCCCACGTGTGCTTTGCGGTTCCAAAGTTTATGCAGCCTGCGGCAACCACTCCAACTGCTAGGAAGAATTGGAAGCCTGTGTTGAAAGCTCCTCGCCATTTGGGTGGTGCGATTTCAGAAAGGTACAGTGGCGCAGCCTTTTCCAAATTAATGCAACATGCCAGCATCATGTAGTTAATAATACTATACTACTAATTAAAGAAAATGAAGCTAGCGAAGAACATGTTCACGATTATTTTTCTAGTTTTGACTTTCCTGATTTACGGAGCAATTTAATTTTGTGCATGTGTTGTATGCTATAATGATGTGATAGAAGGTTGGACTCAAACCGTTGTTCCTTTTTTATTATTAGAAAATTATTTGTGAACACTAAACTCTAACCTTTGTTTGGGAGAAATAAGATAGAGAAAAAAAAAAAATAGGTGAAAAATAAATAATGATACCTAGTGAGATAACTATAAGAGAGAGAAGAGAGAAAAATGAAAGTATGATAGATACTATACTGTTATAGGAAAGGAAAAATAGAAGAAAATAATAAATGTTAATAAAGTGGTTGAAGTGATAATTGTTCACATATTACTACTTTTTATTTTTTGGTTGTTTTAAAGTGGAGGATAAGACTACATAAACTATTATATAGTTTGTTTACGTATGGGTGATTGTGGTGGTTATTTTATCACAATATAAAATGGAAAATTAATGACCTACTTGTTGGAATTCAAAGTAAAGCACTGAATGTGGACCAGCTCTTGCTTATTTGGTAGGGCATGAATATGAATAAAGAAATTACATTTTTACAACCATTTTGGATCCATTTGGTTGGATGGAAAGAAATATGTGAGAAATCGAGTAGGTATAAAAAAGAAAGATGAATGAAAATAGGTAAAAATAAAAATATTTGGTTTAAGAGAAATAAAAAAGAAATAAGAAGAGATAAATAAGTGAATGAAAATAAGTAAAAAAAATAGAGTAAAAAAACTAGTAAACCTTTTTATTTTTCTCTTCTTTCATTTTTTCTTTACCAAACACACTCTTTCTATTATTATTTGACAATTAGGAAAAGGATAGGAAGAGATAAAAAAAGAAAAAAGAAAAAGAAAAGTGAGATAAGTTATGTGATGGAGAGGAATAAAATAAAATAAAATTATTATAAAAATTATTATGAAAAATATGTGTAAGAATAATATTAATAAAACTAGTATGAATATGTTTTTGCTTAATTAAGCTTCCTAGAATCCTAATGAGTAACGAGATGCCAACAAAGGTTGGTTCAGTTAGTAAGAATCAGACTCATATTCGACAAAGACGTGAGTTTGAATCTTGCTAAGAATCTTGTTGGTAAAAAAATCCTAATGAGATATAGTTTGCCCCATTCTTATGGCGAGACTTCGTCCACGTCCCATGACCATATGACCTAATACTAAAATGTATGGAGTAAGCACCACGTACGGATTATGAATTATTAACAAGTAGTAGTATTGTATGAAATATGTATGCGTTGACTCACTTGATTAGTGAAACCGACCCCTAACCCGAGTAGGATACGGCCCAAAATGAGCATAGCAATATTTTCAGCACCTCCATTAAGGGCACCACCGACAAGAAAGATGACACCACCCAAGAGGATGGTGTTTCTCCGACCCAACGCCGCCGTGACTCGGCTAGCTGCGAGAGATGACACTAACCCAGCAAGGTACAGAGAAGACGTGAACGACGTCAACACTTGACTGTCATACACACAGTACATATTTACTTCGGCACCAGCTGCCTTTCTCAATATATCTGGGAAGAATTTTTCCAGAAACGGTACCATTGTTGTCACACCTCCTGGAATTTGTTCACATTTTCATTGAAAGGAAAGGGTGAGCTTTTGCACATACAATTTAATTAAAACCTTCAATGCTACATAAATTTATGCTAATATTTCTTTTCTCGGTATATCATGAACTGAAAGGTTTGTTAAGCTAGACTTTAGTTTCTTGGCACACATCTACAGTAAAAGGTCAGTGCAATACTTTGAAATGCAAACCATGTGCAAAGCACAAAAGACGGTTGTTTGACTTCATGTGACCACTGGTATTTGCTATTACTATCCACAATGGAATTTCTTTTTTAAGAATAGCTTTTTTGACACATACTTTTTTAAGAATAAATTTAAATATTTTAAAAATATATTCTTTTTAATTTTTTATCATTAATATTTTTATATTTGAAGATATTAAATATATTTACATTTTTATATAATATTAAGATAATTAATAAAAAAATATCGTAAAAGGATATAGTATTATTATTTATTTTTTAAATTAGGTTTGTCTTTGGTAAGTATAATGAATTGAACCAATGTTACATTGGTCCAAGTGAATTAGTCTCGAAATCCTTAAATAAGGTCTTGGATTTGAGTCTTGTGAATGAAAAAAAACGTAATTGAGCAAGAAAACTTCACAGAAGTGATCAGTTAGGTTTCTTAACAGAAATTAGTCATCAACATATTCAGTAAATAAACTTCAGACCTATAATATAATAACCAACAACAAAAAATTGATGTGACAAAAATAAGCCATGGCTCAATTATTTTGATTAAGCACCAAAGTTCCATGCTTGGAAAATGCAATTTTTCTTCCCCTTGTGGAAACAATACGCTCCTTTTGGGCAAAGATTTGTCTTCAGTAAAAATGTACTCGAAACTCATAAAACGTAAGTATAATTACACTGTTTATTTCTTAAAGTTAGCAATAATTACATTTAAATTTTACTTGATTCAAAAATTACATCTACATCTCTTATTTTATGTATTATTTTTATACATTAATTAACACCCTTAATTATTATTATTATTTTTAAAGTAAAGATATGTTGTTATTTTTATATACAAACAATATAATATACACATAATACCCTTAAAAATAATAAAACATAAAACAAGTAACGTGTAAGGAATACGTAAATATAATTTCCAAAAGGCTTCAATATGTTTTAAGTCCCGGTATATATGGCTCTGTCTGCTTTTAGTCCTTGCAAAAAAATTGTTAGTTTTAGATCCCTGACATTTTTTTATTGTTCTTTTTTAGCCCTTATCATTAACTCTAGTTAATTTAGTGTTAACTTAACTAACAAAACAAATAATATTAATTAAGATAATTAAAGTAATGAAGAATTCTTAAATTAAGATAATTAAATTATTTTTAGGCGTGCAATTCAATTAAGTAATGTATTTATTATTTTATATAAATAAGGTAATTGCATATAATTTACTTTTATAAGTTATTTTTATTTTTAATATATTATGAACAATAATTTTTATTGTTTTTAATATTGTTCTTACTTTTCAATTCACTAATTTACTTTTAACATTGTACTTTTTGAAAAATATATATTTTACTTAGACGCTTATAATTTATTTTTAATATATTAATTTATCTTTAGAGACAAAATCACTACTTGTGATATTAAAAAAATAAATTATAATACAATCAATCAAAATTAATGAATTGAAATATAAAAATAACATCAAAGTAATATATTAAAAGTAAATTATAATCCAATTTACTTAGACGCTTACAATAATAAATACATTACTTAATTGTATTACAATCTAAAAATAATTTAATTATTTTAATTTAAAATATTTTTCGTTACCTTAATTATCTTAGTCAATATTTTTTATTTTGTTAGCTATGTCAACACTAAATTAACTATAGTTAATGGTAAGGACTAAAAAAACAATAAAAAAATGTCAGGGATCTAAAACTAAAAAAATAAAATTGTAAGAACTAAAATCAAACAAAACCATATTTGCAGAGACTTAAAACATATTTAAGCTTTTCTAAAACAAGTAAGATTCATTCGTAATTATAATATAACTAATTCTATAAAAAGCCCATATAATTATTCTTAAATTCTATGAATAATGCTATTTAAAAGTAACATCGTGGTATCTCCTAATTTTGCTATATCTTTTTCTTCTTGATTTTCAACCATGTGTAAAATCACCAGAGTCAATTTACCGTTGACAATTTATAGCAGACTTCTTAAAAGCAAATATCATGCTCTAAAAACAGAAGCTAAGAAGAATGAAAGAAGGAAAGCTTTGGAAAGAAAACAAATTAACCTGAAATTCCGATGTCATATCCAAAAAGGAGTCCACTGGATGCAGCAACGATGCAAGTTATGACAACTGAGAGCGTTATCTTGCTATCGAAGCCATTGTTTGGTGAATCGACAGCGAAGCCCCCTCCGGCCATTTTGAACCCCTAGTGGATATATATGCTCCTCAGGTTCTAAGCAGCAGCTCTTCTATTTGTATTGCTCAGTCTAAACTCTCTGCAATGGCGCTCATAATAAGAGAGTGGCAACTAATTTATAGGCTAAGGGTCTTGTATATATGGACGTCGTCTTTTGCAAGTAGCCCCAAGTGGAAGAAACAGTGCTGCATTTTTATTTTTTTCTATAAAAAATTTCATCATATATGCTGACTTTTTTTTTTTTTGATAAAATATATGCTGACTTTCTTGTTAATCGTACACGACAACGTTAATTAAATTTATTTTAGTTCTTGTTCACTGTGATACATTCTTTTGGCTAAGCTTGATTACATACATAAGTTCGGCACATACACGATATGCAATGCGATAAAAATTAATTGTTCAATCTTGCTTATCATGTATTAGCTAGGCAGCAAGTAGTTTTTTTTTTTTTTAATACTTAGCTAGGTAGTAACTAATTTATGTATTAATTCTTCATTGTTTTGATGGGGATATATCACTAGTAATCATGCAGTATAGAAATCTTCGCTAGCACAGTACAGCAATGTTTATTAAATTGAACCGCAAATTAGGGATGCCAATTCAGGTTTTGTATAATTGTTGGTTAACTTCAAACTCAGGTACTCAACCCAATATGCAAGCTGTGTTGTTCAAGTCCATATTTTTTAAAAAATTTACTTATATAATGAAATTTCAAATAAGTTATTTTAATTAAATTATATAAAAAATTAAATTAATTTATATCAAAGATTTAAAATTATTTTTTACTTGAAAACTGCGAATGTTTATTTTGAAAAAAAGATAAACTTAGCTAATTACGATAACTTTAAGGTTGCAGCTGGCCTAAATCATTATCAGTATTAAATGTTCTGGTAGTCATACCAAAAGTATTGCATTACCTCTCCAATGTTGTTTGGTGTAAATGAATTACAAATGGATCTAAATTGCGGGTCAACTCGTGGTACGCATCCATTAAGACATTAAAAAATTGTGTTTACTTGGTCACATACAATCATCTTTTAATAAGGAGCTGTAATTTTCTGATATAGCTATTAGCTAAGCAGTCACCTAACGTTATCTTCCAAAGCCAGAGCTACAAAAAGACAGGCATATGATATAGCTATCTGACGGACAAAACTTAAATAGAATATTATAAATATTTTTGGTATTATTAATTAATTAAAATTTATATTTTATTTTAATAGTCACAGTTAATTTTACTTTTGAAGATAAAGACAACAGTTATCAAGCAAGGTGTAATGTAGAATTTGATTTAGAAATAACACTAATATCAACTATACACAATATATAATATCTAAATTTTGTGGTTGTGTAAGTGTAACCAATATATATATATGTCGCAACCGGGTTGCGGCAAAACGGCGAAAAAGAGTTTTAAAAACAGGGAGTCGCCACCAATATTTATTAGGAAAAACATTGGAAAAACCTAAAAAGAAAATGGTCTACGAAATCAAATTTTGGGTTCAAGAGTCAATTACGCGTACGAAAGGTATTAGCATCCTACGACATCCATCATAAAGACGGTTACCTCTAATTAATTAAGCAAATTATAAATGACTTTTAAAATCTTTATCTCATCCTAAAACTAATTTCAAAAAGAATTTTATTTATTATAAAAAAATATTTTTATTGTATCTTAAATTTTATTATTTTTGAGATTGACAAGAATGAGTCTTTACTCCTATGTATCTCCCAGTACAATAAAGAATCAGACTCACGTAGTTCTTTTGCAGAAAATATTTGTGTGTTGTCATTTTTTAATTTTGTTTATTAAATTTTAGGATTTCTAAACCGTCACGGCTCATACGTCCTAAAAAAAAGAAAACATTTTTTATTTTTTATGTTATCTTATTTTACTTTATAGAGGAGTCTTAAGACATCAAGCTGTTGCAACTTGTGCCTTAATATATCAGGATTAAGAAGATGTCACATCCAATTAATCCTTTTCTCTATTTAAGATATTTAAAAAAAGAATATTTCTAATTAAAATAACAATAAAAACATAGAGAAAAATAATAATAACAATAACATTTTTTTTAATTTTTGTAACAATTTAATTTTAATTTAACATTTTTAATTTTAGAGAGAAGTTTAAAGGCATCAAGTTGTCACAACTTCCTTAAAACCTTAGGATTAAAAAGATGTCACATCCAATTAATCATTTCTCTAAAAAATTAATTAAATATAAAATATTTCTAATTTAAAAAGGACATACAAAGAATAAAATTTAACAAAATAACAATGACAAAAAAAAGGAAATAAAACATGTATATAAAAAAGATAAGATAGGCAAATTTACCTCTAGATACAATTTGTGATGAACACAAAACAATCCACCACAAGCTTCTAGTAAAAACTCCAAGAGAGAAAAAATAAGAGATAAAAAAAATTAAACTTTCATAAGCTCCATGCTTTGCATTAAACCCATAATTAATCGATTTTTTGGCCTCCTCCCATTGCTTGGTAGGCACCTCTTTATATAGGAGAAGGAGAAGATTCATGAGTCTAGATTATCCAATGTGGGACTTCTAAGTGAAGGGAAGGAATGTAGGACTTGAGTTTTTTTATGATTAAATGCCTCACTTTGGAGTTGATTTTCATCAAGATAGAAGTTAATTTTAGTTTCTAAGGTAGAGATGAGTTGTAGATCTGTCTACAAGCTTTTCAACGGTGCAAAGAATACCTCAAACGGACAAGTATAACTCAAGATACGACATTGTCTTTTCATGGTATTCATCATAAAAAAAAGCTTTTTTTTCTTCAAAAGTTCTCTTTTTTCTTTTTTTCTTGTCTTTTATATTTTATTTTTATTTACCAGGACAAAATTAGGTGTTCACAATATATATATAAGGTATATTTAGTAAAACACATAAGAGATGAGATGAGTTAATCTTGACCATATCAGATCCGTGACCACCAAAAGGTGGTATCAATAAATCTAATCTCTAATTAATGTGTTTAGCAATCGATTTACAAATTGGTCACTAATAGCAATTGACATTCTCAATTAATAATTAATAACAAGTTGTCACTAACATTTTGGTCGTTTCTTATTAGGAGACTATATTAGCAACTGATATGTACAGTCACAAATTTAGTCACTAAATGTTATTGTATTAGAAAAAAAAAACCAATTTAAGTGTAGTTGCTAATTCGATCACTAAATGAGAGTATCATAGCAACCAACGGTTAGTGACAAATTTGGTTGTCAACTTTATTTTATTTAATAAAATATGATTACCTAAGTGATCATTTATTCAATCACTAATTTGGTCGCAAACATTTTTTTAAAATAATATTTGATCATTTTTATTTTTTAAAATAATTATCATTAACAATGAATAAACGGTATTAGATTTTTCTCATATTTATTTTTTTCATCACTATTTGTTCAAATAAACGGTATCACCAAAGCAACTTAGGTAAGGTAGCAAGAACTGCTCCATGAATAAAGTGGTTTACTACTGGCTCAGAAGTGGAAATGAGTTGGGGAGAAGTAGGCAAGTTGGCAGTGGGAGATCCCAACACAACCTCTGCCATGAATACCTTTATGACCACCTCTACCTCTAAAAGAGTTTATTTGTCGAAAAGAAATTGCTACATATTATAGTTAATAAACGATTAGAAACAAAGTCTATTTTCTAGTAAGTGTTTATATACATATTACCCTAATTAACTTGATTGTGTTTTCTAGACCAAAACGTTTGATTTATCTTCCCTCTCATCTTCCTTACAAGTAATTGTTGCAAATCACAATTAAGTACGTATAAAAAACAATCACCATCAATGCATTAATTAAGTTTTAATATAGAAATTACCTAAGTTGTATTTGTATTACTAAAATTGTTCTCATTCTTACTTGATATATATGTATTCTCACTGAACTCAACCAAGTTAGTCTGATTTAGTAACTCTCTGTGAACTTCTTTCCACTACCACCATTATTCGTAAGAGAATCATTAATGACATTTGGTTCAACATACAACACTACTTAAAGCCTTTCAAGGTCATCATCTTAGTATAGAGCCTCTTTCTCAATCTAATTAATTGTATTATCAATGATGTATTGTGAGCCCCTATCTTGATGATGGCCAACCAACCCTGATGTCCCTTTAGATATGGCATGTAATAAACTTGTTTTGCTTGTTGTGAAAATATGAATGAATCATACGCCTTATTATATCTATGTGATTTTCTTACTTCAATAATCTCATACTTATTTATTTATTTTTGTCCATATATTAGGAGTATTATCAACCTAGTCAAACTTGAAGAGAACTAACTTCATTAAGGGTAAATCAGTATGCTCCAATTATATAATATCAATTAGCTTGACGTAAAAATCTGTGAACACTCAATTTTATCCGGGTTTAATAAAAAAAAAAGAGAAAATAAAAATTTTAAGAAATAAAAAATAAAAATAGAATTAAATAAATAAATAATAAATAAAAAGAGAAATAATTGGGCTCAAATAGTTTTTGTTTTGCTCTTGGGCTTTCATGTCTTGTAGGCCCATGTTCTAATACAAAAAAATGAAATGAAAAAATGAAAAATACAAGAAAAATGGAAGGATCTAAAAAGAACTTGATGCCTATTTAAAGAGTGAGTTACAAGGACTTTTGGGAAGGAAAACGAAAGGCTGAATTGAAGAGGAAGGCATTGGCCTGGCGGTGGAAATAAAAAGGAAAGAATTGGAGCATTATCACTCTACTAGATTGAAAGCAGAGGTCCTTTTGCTTTCCTGTTGTAAGGTTGCAGAGCTCTTTCGTTCGGACAAAAGGAGATCATCTATTGAGGCACATCAGTTGTCATGGCAGCAAACTTCCTCCATGAACGAACTACACCAAGCCACTGCATCAGATCACACTCCCAGCTCAAAACTGAACCATCACTCCGGATCCATCAGCCATGCTGCTAGAACAAACCTCCAACGCCTCTGCACCCAAGCCTATATCAAACAGTATCAGTCTGCTATATTCTTTTAAATCATATATCTCCTTTTGTTTTATACTTCTTTATATTTAATTTGATTGTTGTTGGTCTGTCTTTACGTGTGGATCCTAAATCTATGCTATGTGTGTTTGTTTTTCTTATTTGTGATGCTGAGTTTGTGGAATTCCGTACAGTAGTGTTTCTTTCTTTTATTTGTTGCGTGTGAGATCCAAATTTTGTTATAAGATTGAATGTGGCTGTTTGTTTGTGTGTCTTTTCATTTTATTTGACTGTTGAATAAATATATGCAAGTTGATCCAGTTCCTATATTACTCTCTCTTTATTTTGTTTTATGAGCACAGCCTCACGTACTCTACTTCTTTTCCATTCCACCGTCAGTTTTTTTTTCTCTTGCTTCATTCTTTTTATTAGGCACTGCACGTTTAAAATTACAATAAGATGAGCCACTTTAATTTGCATAGAATGTGGAAGTCCAAATTTAATTGCTCTGATCCTAATAATTCGAAAGCTTAACCAAACTTAATCGTAAAAAAAAATGATGAAAGAGACAAATAAAGTTATTGAAATAAATCATCATTAGAGTAAGAAAAATTAGTATTTCATCTTCGTGTCTTTATTCCTTTTTGTTATTTTAGAAATTGTAAAAAAAATAAATAATAATAATAATAATAATAATAATAATGAAGTGAGCATCTTATTTGTCTGAGAAGCTGTTTTAAGATTAAATGCGTTTCTTAAAAAATAAAAGATAAAATAAATAATCATAAAATTTAAATATGATCACTTTAGAAGTACTTCGTACTTGATCATTTAATAAATTTGATACATTTGAATTGTGCAACTTGATGATGTCATATTTAGTGATTTAAAAATAAATCAAAATAAAAATAATAAAATTTGATAATGACCATCTTGAATGTACTTCCTATTTGGACATTATTAAAGTTTTAAAATAATTAATGATAACTATTTTAGATGCACTTCTTATTTGGTTATCATTTTTTAAATATTAAATAAACCCTTTTTTAAAAGACACTCAAAGTCAATTTAAAGAAATTTAATAGTCATTTTGGATGTACTTCCTGTTTGACTATTATGAAAATTTTAAAAGGTGAAATGATAATTACTTTGGATGTACTTTCTAGTTGGTTATCATAAAAGCCTTTTGAATAAAAATTCTAAAAAATTAAAAACATTTTTTTTAATAAAGGTATAGTAATAACCATTTTGGATACACTTCCTATTTGGGTATTGCCAAAATCTTAAAAGGTGTATTGATAATCATTTTGGATTCCTATTTGGTTATTGAGAAAGCCCTTTTGAATATTAAAAACAAAAATAAAAAACAATCAACCAACAAAACATTTTTCTACCAAAAGAACTACGTGAGTCTGATCTTCTCATTGCACCGGAGGATACGTAGGAGCAAGGGCCCACTCTTGTCGATCTCAAAAACAATAAAAATAAAATAGTAATAATAACAATCTTTCTTTTTTTAAAAAAAATTACAATAAAATTCTAATGAAAATAAATAATAAAAAAATATAATAATAGATAGGATTATAATTTTATAAGCAAGAGAATAAGACAATTGATTTTGTTCACACATCAAGTTAAAGGGTAACTGTTTTTATAACGGACGTCACAGGGTGCTAACACCTTCCGTAGGGGTAATCGACTCCCAAATCCACTCTTTGGTTCAAGACCCTTTTTTTTAAGGATTTTTCTATGTTTTTCCTTAATAAACTATGGCGGCGACTCCTCTGTTTTTAAATATCATTTTCGTCGTCCCATCGTGACCCTAGTTGCGACAAAATCGAATCATATTGACCATTGGTCCCTCACACACACACCATAATTAGATGAATACATGCTAGTATTCCATCTTGGTGTGCAAAATATATATCCATTTACAATGTAAATAGGCTATATATGATTCAACTTTTCTCTTAGGTCCGCATGCCAAATTAATCAAGTGTGGATCTTCAATATTATTTTATGAATTTAAAACCTAAAAAATTTAACAATTGATGTCATACATGATATTATTAGAATGAAATACACTAGTGCAAAAACGCGAAATTACAACAAGATTTCACATCGGTTATTAAATAATCAATGTAAAATAAAGAGCAGTGACAATTTTGTAAATAAGTGCAAATGTTTAACATCAATTATTTAACCGATGAAGAAAGAAGTTTTTACATCGGTTAAATGCATAATTGATGTAAAAACTCAAGCGAAAATTAAAAAACCTCTCCCTCCTCTTCGCAAACCACCTTACGTACTACGCAAAACCTACTATCTCCCTCTACCTCCACGAGTGACCACCATCGCAAGTGCCCACCACCGTGAGCATCCACCACCACGAGTGCCCACCACCGAGACACCACCATTGCTTGTGTGTTTTCTTCTTCCCCAACCTTGACTCTACCGTTACTTCAGACTCCGCTATTACTCTTTTTTCTATTTTTTTTTTCTAATGTCATATGGTTGCAGGGAATTACCGCCACCAAACGGTGCGACGACCATCGCACCACTACCGACAAACCATGACTAGGTATGTTTTCTCTCTATCTCTTTCCTCTTGTTATTACTTGGGCTGAATATGTGAATGTGCAATGCTTGGAATTGAATGGTTCCTTGTGCATGTGGTGGTTAGCAAACAAAGTTAGTGCGTGTTATTACCACTCAATTACTTGTGAATCATGATGCTTGCTGCTTTGATTGGGTTATCAGATTAGATAAAAAATTATGTTATTACCTTGATAAGGTAGCTTATAAGGAAGAACCTTTCATCATGGCATTATAAGAAAAACAAATGTTTTATGTCAATGATCCTTCTAACAAAAGGTGGTCACTGTTTCTCCAAGGAAAAAGCATGCATAGTAGTCATGAAAATAAAGATTCAACTCTTTATATTTTTTAGACTCCATTGTCAATAAGCATGCCTAATGAGGAAAATGAAGTGAACGATATACATGCCACTCGTGATAGTCATCATGAAAGGATATAGGAAAACATTTCAACTTGGTCATGTTACAAAATAAGTTATGTCTATCTTATTGTTTCATGATTTTTAATTTATATTTATCTTGATATTTATTAGTTAAGTGATGTTTGTTAATTATGTTTATACTGACCTTTATTATTTTTTGTCTAAACATGCACATGGATGATATACATCAGACAATATTGGGCAATATTTTTCGTTCAAATTACCAATTTGTAAAATTTTATATTTGTTTAGAATGTTTATGAATGTTTATAGAAAGTATATTTCTTTTTATATTAGTATATATGTTTAGAAAATATATTAATTGTTTGTGACTACCTGTACGCAATCTGTTTTTTCCTGGTCTATCTGTTTTGAAATTATAGAGAGAGAAAGGAAAGGAAAGAAATAAACAGTATATTAAAAAAAATCTACTTTCAACATTAGTTGTGACTATAACCAATGTATGAAGTGTCATTTTTTACATTGGTCACAACTAATGTAAAGAGTGACACTTTTTACATTAGTTATAGGCATGAACTGATGTAAAAAGTGATACTTATTAGATCAATTATTATATATTAATAACTAATATAAAAAGTGTTTTCTATATTTATTTATTATCTGATGTAAAAAATACCAACACTCTATATCTCTTGAATCTATAAAGGACATACAACCGATATAAAAAGCCATTTTTAACTAATGTAAAAAGTCTTGTGTGCAATAGTGTTATAACTTACAAGGTGCTAAACCTATACATTGTTTGAATCTCGTAAGAAACTTGGACGCAATCTCTTGATCAATTTGAGCGATTCAAATGTCGAGATTGAATTCCCTTAAAAAATTAGCATAAATACTATAGGAAAAATGATTAATTAATCAAAGTACACAACAACATAATTTCATTAATACAAATAGTTAGGGTCATATAGCTTTGTGTTGGTCAAAGTGAAGGTCATCATTCTTGTATCTACAGTTTCGATCCCACATGATCTTAGGAGTGGTAAAACAATACATATAATAATAATAATAATAACAACAACAACAACAACAACAACAACAACAACAACAATAACAATAACAATAACAATAACAATAACAATAATAATAATAACAATAACAATAATAATAATAACAACAACAATAATAATAACAATAACATAATAACAATAACAATAACAACAACAATAATAATAACAATAACAATATAACAATAACAAGAATAATAATAATAATAATAATAATAATAACAATAACAATAACAAGAATAATAATAATAATAATAATAATAATAATAACAATAACAATAACAACAATAACAACAACAACAACAACAACAATAATAATAACAATAACAATAATTTTATGGATGGTTAGTGATCCATCCACTATATTTTCAAAATTCATTAGACTACATTAAATAAAAATAAATAAAATCTATTGGATAAAAAAATGGAGACAAATGTAAGTTTCATGAAACGTGCTCAAAGGTACATAGCTATCATAATTAAAAACTACAAATTTATATAGCACTAGATAAACAAATTTTGTTTATTTGTGTTTGAACAAGCTAGAAATATCTAGCAAATCCGTGATATCTAACAAGCAAAAGATGGGCTTAGAGTAGCTAAAAGTGGACAATGGCCCTTGCGAATCTTTTGAGTAAAATAAGAAAAGTCATGCAATAATTGTTGATTGAAGGCTAACACTTTTTTCAAAAACCATTGACCCTGTTGTCTATTGTTAGCTTTTTAATTGAAGTGGTGGCTATGTCCCTGTAAAAGGTGATTATGTATAAGGAGGATAACTTGTCTTGTATGGTAGTAACATTTATTGTTTAAAAATTAATTTACTAGAATTTAAACCAAATAAATCATTATATTAATTCGTTTAACTTAAAAACTCATTATATTTTGACTTCAAATATATATTACACCAGGGTAGAGGGGGAGAGAGAGGGGGCAGAGAAAGAAAGGAGAGAGAGGGGAGAGAATATTTTAAAATAAAAATTATTTATATTTTAAAATATATTTTTTTATGGATGGATTGAATATCCATCCATTAAAAATTATTAATGGGTAGATTGGATTGGATTTTATTAAATGGATCATGGATGGATTAAATTTTTTAAATGAATTTTTAATATATCAAAATGGATTAATGGACTATTTTTATCCAATCTATTATAATTCGACTAAAAAATTATCCGATCCATCCTTTTGCCAATCCTATCATGACCTAATCCATGTCTCCTAGTCATTCATTCTTTCTTTGAAAGAACAATTGTTAATAGAACTTTCTTTGTTCAAATGAAGTGGGGTACCCTTGCTTTTATAGCATTTATCAACAGAATGTCCATTTTTATTACAATGATTGCAAATCTTGGTACCCTTTCCTGGCCCTTGTATTGAGTTTCTTCCTTGATTATTACCTTTGTATCTTCTTCCTCTGCCTATGCTTAAATCTATAGCATCTATATTTATATATTATAGATGTAAAGTAGAATTGAACTAATGTGATCTACTAACGGAGACTTGAATTTTACAATAGTCGTTGATCAGATCTAATCAAATTTAATGGACCTAATTATATTTAATGAAGAATTAAATTACTCACATTAATTATATTTATTATACAATTTTAATAATTCTAAGTTAATAATATATATTTCAAAACAAAAGATGATAGAAAAAGTTAGACATATAAATGCTATAATAATAACATTAAATATTATATTGATACTTATGCTCAAATTTATTTCTTTAAAATTAGTTACTTTAAATTATATTTCACAAATAATCTATATTATGTATATATTTTGATAAAAAAAATTTAACATTATATTAAATTATACTACATTAACATTAAATATTATAATAATATTAAATATTATAATATTATAAAAAGTTAGATATATTTCAAAACTAATAATTTCATAAATATGTAGTTAAATTTAAATTGATTCATAATATTTTATTTTAATTAATAATTAAGGATAGAAATCAAGAAATAAATTATTATGTATATACATAAGTTTATTTTATTTTTTAATTTAGGTACTTTAAAATATATTTTATGAACAACAATAATTAAAACTTTTAATTAATATCCTTACTTTTAGTAATCATTGTTTGTGAAATATATGTTAAAATAACTAATTTTAAAAAAATTATGACAAAGTTTAATATATATCTATACATACATATTAAAACATACCTTAAAATTTATTATTTTATTATTGTTTAAAAAATTAGTTTATAAAACATAATTTAAATAGAAAAATGTAAATATGTACTTATATAATAAATATAGATTGATAAATAAATATGATAATTTATCTATTAATTTTTATTCTTAATTAATATTTTAAATAAATTATTTTAAATTTAACTAAATATCTATAAAATCCTCATGTTTAATTATTATTGTTCATTAAATATATTTTAAAGTAACTAAATTTAAAAGTTAAATAGACTTATGTATATACATAATAATTTATTTCTTAACTTCTTTTTTTAATTATTAATTAAAATGAAATATCATGAATCATTTAAATTTAACTATATATTTATTAAATCATTAGTTTTAAAATATATTTAACTTTTTTTAATAGTATAATATTTAATGTTATTATTATAGTAATATTAATATTATAATAATATTTAATGTTGTTATTATAGTAATATTAATATTATAATAATATTTAATGTTGTTATAATATTTAAAGTTAATGCAACATAATTTAATATAATATTTAAAATTGTGTATCAAAAATATACATAATACAAATTATTCTTGAAATATAGTTTAAAGTAACTAATTTAAAAAATAAATAAATTTGAGCATTAGTATTAATATAACCTTTATCTCTCTCTCTCTCTCTCTCTCTCTCTCTCTCTCTCTCTCTCTCTCTCTCTCTCTCTCTCTCTCTCTCTCTCTCTCTATATATATATATATATATATATATATATAAAGGTTGTTAGAGTTTTTTTTTTTTCGGCCTCAACTAGGTGTATGTAAGCCATTTCTAATTTTTGCATTCAATAGGGTCATATTACACTTTCAAGCTTTGTATTAAATTGAAATTGTAAAAAAGCTTTTTTTGTTCAATGGATGAGTTTTAAAATTTAAATTTAGAAAATAAACTAAAAGGTTACCGTTATATAACATAGTTTTTCTCCTTTGGCTTAGCACTTTCTTTCCTCTTTCTGTTCTTGCATTTTGAGAGAAAGGAATTCTTACTCAATATGTCTTAGTTAAGTTGCAATAATGACACTTTTTGTGCACATAAAAGAGGAAAGTTCTTATAGCAATGCATCATCCAATTATGAATTTGGCAAGGGATGGGAAGTGAAGATTGAGAACCAACATACTACTTTAACATCACATGACAACTTATTAACTATATCACCTTACTTTGTGATCAACTCTTTGCATTTTTGTCTTTTCATTTTTCATTTTACTGTTATGTTATTTTATGTTTTGATCATTATTGTTCAAGTTTTTCATATATGTTTCTATATTTTTGTTTTTACTACTATATTATAAGTAATGTATATATTTTTTAGCCTTTTTCTCATTTTGATCAACAAAAACTTTAATAATCTAACTTTCACTTTACATCTTTAACTTACAATATCTTTTTGTTTAACAGGATATAAATAAAGCCTATTATTATTACAACTTTTTTTTGGATAAATTAGGAATATGGGGAAAAAAAAAAGACAGAAATTAAACTATAAGCGAAATATCTTTCAGATAGGCCTGCAACACATCATCAAGGGTAACACATCTTCATATTCCTAATGTACCAAAAAAAATGTTAGAGACAATTTAATGTTATAAATATTATTGTTACAACTTTATTTATTATATATTAATATTTTTTGTTATACTTTTTTACGTAATTCACTTAAGACAATTTAATGGATTTCATATAGTTGAGTTATCCCATTAATTATTTTTATTTTTTCTACTCAATTCAATTGCTTAATTATTGCTCACGCTAATAATATTTATTATATACTTTTAATAATTTTACATTAATAAAAATATGTTTTAAAACCAAATGATGATAAATAAAGTTAGATATATAAATGTTATAATAATAACATTAAATATTATAATATTAAAAAAAGTAGATATCTTTCAAAACTAATAGTTTTATAAATATGTTGTTAAATTTAAAATGAGTCATAATGTTTTATTTTAATTAACAATTAAGGATAGAAATTGAGAAATAAATTATTATGTGTCTATAAATCTATTTTATTTTTTAATTTAGCTACTTTAAAATATATTTATGAACAATAACAATTAAAATAAAAATTTATATTATTTTTAGGCTAGATTGTACTTTTGGCCTCCCTGTAATTCTCAATTTGAAATTTCAAACATGGCTTATTGGTAATAACATGGATTGCTAATATGGCACTCTAATGATGACATAGATCGTTGATGTGGCAATGACATAACAATGAATTATATGGTTTAGAAAATGGTAAAATTGTTAGGTGGTAGGGAAATAAAATCCATGACCTCTTGCACAATAAGAAATCCTTAACTACTAAACTAATTAACTTATTTGATTTATATAGTAAAACATATATTACATATAATACTACTACATGAGATAATTGCACATATTGTGTCTCCCATTATGATTAATGTGTGAATTTAATTTTTACATAATATTAAAATTTTATTAAGATAAAATATTTAATATTAAATTATACAAATTTATAAATTTAATTAGATAATTTATAAAGTTACAAATTAAATTAAATTATGTGTATTCCAAATTAATTAATTAATTAGTTAATGAATTTATAAATTAAATTATATAAATTAAATTCTATGTATTCTGTATATTCTAAATTATATATTTGTTTTTTTCACAAATTGTATATATTTATTAAATTACAATAATTTAATATTTTAAAAATTAAATTAAATTATATTGTATTTATTTTGTGTATTCTAAATTGTAATTTATTTAATTAATAAATTGTATAAATTTATTAAATTATAGTAATTTATAAATTATATAATTTGATTAAATATTTAATTAAGTTTAATTTACAATACATATAATTTAATTTAATATATAAGTTTATAAATTATTTAATTAAATTTATAAATTTGTATAATTTGATAAGTTTATATAATTTAATATTAACTTTTATTTAATATTAAATATTCATTATCTTAATATTAAATTTTATTATTTTAATTTAGAAAATAATATAATTATTATAATATTTTTTTAAATAATATAATATAAGTGGGGTGATAGAAAAAAGAATAGAGACGTGAGAAGAAAATTGGGTGAAAAAGGAATAGAACAAAAATGAGTGTGTTTATATTATTTTATAAAGTATTATAACACTTACATTACATTTTAAATTAATTTTTAAAAATTTAATATTAAATAAAAATTAAATTTGCACATTTATCAAACTTGGACGGCAAAATATTTGTAATTATATCATATAATAATATTATATGTAATATATGTTTTACCATATAAATTAAATAAGTTAATTAGTTTAGTGGTTATGAATCCCTTATTATGCAAGAGGTCATTGGTTCTATTCCCCTCACTTAACAATTTTACCATTTTCTAAATCATATATTTCATTGCCATGTCATTGCCACATCATTGCACTTTTGATCCTCCTATAATTCTCAATCCTTGATTTTGGTCTTTTTTTTTTTTTTTAATTGCGAACATTTAGTCCCCGAATCTTTAAGTTTATGCAATTTTGTTCCTATCCATAGTTGACCATCCATGGTCAAATGTTGACTACTGACATAGCAATTGATGGAGATTGGAACTTGTGTGTGTGTGTACTTGAAATAATTTGAGCCGTTGATGGAGATTGGAACTTATTTGTGTACGTGTGTGAACTTGAAATAATTTGAATCATTGATGGACAATGGAACTTTACAATAGTCTTGTTTGAATCTAATAAAATTTAATGAACCTAATTATATTTAATGAAGAATTAAATTTCTCACATTAATGATATTTAGTATACAATTTTGATAATTATAAGTTAATAATATATATTTCAAAATCAAAAAATGATATAAAAAGTTTTTTTTTACATATAATAGAAAAAGTTAGATATATAAATGTTATAATAATGACATTAAATATTGTATTAATACTCATGCTCAATTTTTTAAAATTATTTACTTTAAAATATATTTCATGAACAATAATCAAAAGTAATGAATTTATAAATATATAGTTAAATTTAAAATAATTCATAATAGTTTCTTTTAACTAATAATTAAGGATAGTAATTAAGAAATAAATTGTATATGTAAAGTAAACTTAGACATTACATAACTGTTGATGAAGACTTGAACTTTACAATAATCATTGATTGGATCTAATCAAATTTCATGGAGCTAACTATGTTCAAACAAAAATTAAATTGCTCACATTAATGATATTTATTATACAATTTTTATATTTGCGAGTTAATAATCATTACAGGAAATTCTTGATTTAGAGTCGGCCAAAAGTTGTCGCTAAATTGTGAAAGCCAACGCAAAATAACACTTAGCGTCAGCTTTGCATGCGACAGTTTACTAACAGACGCTACAAAGCTTGAAGCAATGTAGTTGTGTCTGCCTTGTAGCCAACGCTAAGTTGTGTCGGCCAAAAAACCAACACTATTCTTGACACTGTCTTTTTAAAAACGTGGTCGACTTTAAGTGTAGCGTCCACTTGATTGACACTAAACTAATGCAACTAGCATCGACATTCAAGTTGTGATTAGTTGTATCTGCTCATCGAGACACTAGTTTTTTGGTATGCATGGCTGATGCAACTAGCGTCAGCCATACCATTCAAATCACTCACCCAACTCAAATCCTTTTCCCAACTTGATTCTTAACCCTCACTAACCATTCTCGAACCACCACTTTTGGAAATAAAAGTCGTGCAAGTAGACGATGTAGTCGTGGTTGAAAAATATGAAGAACAGATGAAAATAATCAATCTCTAAAGCAATTCTGATTTTTTGTTGATCATCACAAAACACAAATACCTATGAATGTTTGCTAAAATAGCATTGCAAAAACTATTTTATCTTTGTACTTTGATGTATTACAATAAAGAAAACATTTTTCAAAATGAAAGTGTGTGGTCTACTAAGGAAAACAAACGTTGACAAATATAGCAAAAAGAATTCCCCTTGACTATGATTCCTCACATAAAGTGATTCATTTATGGAGAAAATATATGATATTTTGACTAAATATTTGAAAAATATTCGAAACGCTAAACCGACACTAGATCATTAATTAACTGTTGAATCATTTTGACATTCAAGACACCAAAATTGATGCTAATCAAAATATCAGGGCGACGCTACTTTATGTAACATCCTCAAAATATTATTTAAATAATTATCTAATAATTATCATTTGTTTTATTGTCTTGTGATATTAATTAAAAGTCTAGATAGAGATTTATAAATTTTGAAAGCTTTGATTTAGCTCTAATGAATAAATAATATCTAGATTTAATAATAATAATAATAATAATAATAATAATAATAATAATAATAATAATAATTGAGATTTATATAGAACAGCTTAAATACTTAGCAAATACCCTTTTAAAATTGAGAAAATTATGTTTTATACTTAGAACAATATTAGAAAGGTATCTAAGAAATAAACATAATTTTTGGTAATTTTATAAATAAAATTGGATTTTTTGTAATTGATAAATTAGAATGAAGAAAGATAATTAAGAGATAAATCACAAGATAGTCAAAAAAATTAAGAAAAATAATTTTTAAGTTTTAAAAAATGATTAGAAATTTATCATGAATTTTTAGGATTTTGTTTTAGGAATTTTTGTAATTTAGCATATTTAGAAATACTAAATGAGCTTTAAAAATCATAAAAAAAATTACAAGAGGTTCTTTAGCATATCTAGACCTTACCTAAACAAGGAAAACTCAAACTGAAACCTATGTAATAGTTTTCTAAAAATAAGTTCATAAATAGCTCATAAAATCATATATAAAATAAACCAATCATTTTTAATTTTGTTTGTAGAGAAACCTCATAAGTGTGACCAGAGAAGGATTATATTAAGTCTAATGTCAATAATCCTAACTCCCTATAAGCCTGTTGAGTCAAAACTAGAAAGAATGCAATAAAAATTCTAATAACCGATTACTTTAGTGACATGTGTCCATACTTAGTAGTGAAAAATTAGATTTTCCTTTCCCTTCCCTTAGCTCCATAAACTCATTGACCCCACCTCCTTACCACCAACACACTTCATTTTCTCTTCTCCCTCTCCAAAACCTCTCAATTTCTCTCAAAATCTCTCAAGACTCAAAGCTTTCATGGTTCTCCAATTCTATTTGTGACCAAGCTAAGGTGAGTAGAAGCTCATATTCTTCCTTTTTCCTTCTCCTTTCTCGCAGCCCACACACCACTAACTCCTCTTTGTCTCCTCTTGAATTTTTTTCAAATTCTCAAGGGGCTTTTGTTATAGAACACTAATTGAAGCTTATTTTGTTTTCATTGTGTAATTAGGAGCTTGATTAGAGCATGAATGAGCAAAGCACTCTTTTTCCCTCTTGTGGACAGTTGTCGATCATTATGGGTAATGGGGTAGAGACTAAATTAATTTGATTTCAAGATGACAATGGCCTAGTGTGAACACTCAATTTTATCCGGGTAATTCACATAATAATAAATAAAGGTAATTAAGTTATGGTAATAAAAAATATATGTAATAAAAGGTTTTTTTTAATTTTTGTCTAGTATGCTTTAGGCCCAGAAAAGAAAAAGCCCAAACAAAACAAAATGGATGAGTATCAGGTTAACTAACAAATAATAAAAAGAAAAGAAAAAAGAAAAGTAAAAAAAGAAAAGCAAAGAGTTGACGTTTTTGCCGCCACTGCCTCACATGCACATTGCATCATCACTTTCACAAGGAGTACATTAGTCGCAAATAATGCATCATATACATGACAGCATATCATTTGGGCTCCTCTACATCCATCACAGCTGATAACTTACTTCAAGAATTCCAGAATATTCCATATCACCATCAGCATCATCATATGATAACACAGGCAAATAACAGAAAATGAATAAAAAAAGGCGAATTGTCAGAAACAGTTACAAAGTTGGTATTTGAGATTGGGTTATAAATAGAGAAAAGAAAAGGAAAAGGGGGGCTAGTAGAATTAAGATAGGAATACAGAAGAGGAAGGAGTACATTCTTGCTCCATTTGTGAAGCTACAGAGGTATTCTTACTCCCCTTTGTTCCATGCGTATTGCTCATTGCTTCATTGCTTGAGTTTCACTTTGAGTTGGTGTATCTGAATTGTTTCATTCTAATTGCTTTGTTATCTGAATTCCTATACTCTGCCTATGATCCATAAGGGAGCTTGAGGAGGCAGAGTTAGGTCCGCTATGTGCTCTGTATCTTACAGAGTATACTGGCTTAGCTCTTGTAAATGATTCCATCCAAACGTTTAAAAGCAAAACAAATAATAATCACCACACTATTCTTATTCTTCTCGTTACATTTACATATTGATGCACTGATTTCATTTGGCTTTCACAAACACATTTCCTATCACAAGATTCAGAATCAAACTTTCTGCTCATGAGGTGAATGAGAGATTCCAAACATCATTTGTGCCAACAACAACATCATACACCTCAGTCTGAATTCCCTGACCTATAGAAACCCACAAAACACATTGAACCACATACATCACAAGAGACCAAGGCTCTGCGAATGAGATTAGCGTTCTAAAAACGCGAATCGCCGGCTATCGTAATGTGGACTCGCACCGGTGGCCTCACCAATATCCGCTTCGTTTACGAGAGCGAACTGGCGTCAGCCATCGCCTTGCCATCGCCGCCTCCGCGATGCGCAAGTCCAAACACAGCGACGCAGACTTGCGTCGGTGCCTCCGCTACCCCGCCGTCCATCGTCGCGCCGCCGTCGCGTCTCCACGATACCCCCACCGCACCACTGGCGCGGCTCCATTGCCTTCTTCGACGAAACCTCCGTCCGTTGTCGCTCCCCATCGTCGGCCCCGTCTACTCTGTTTTCCTCCACCGCCTCTTCTCCTCTGTAGCGGCGCGACATGAGTCACTCCTCTAGGGCTTTGAAACCTCATCTCTTGGGGGAAAGGGCTGTATGCCTTCAATAAACCCGGAATGGGCTGGGGCCCAATGTCAATTTGTGAATCTTGTTTTTTAGATGTTTTGAGGGATGGTGGGCTTGGCACGTTCGTTTTGGACAGCTTCTATTTTTAGTTACAGTACTTTTTTGGTTTGCTTATAATAATTATGTCCTAGGATTATTTGTAATTTTTTTTAATCTGTTCTTTTTCTTAATAAGTTTTCGTTAGTAAATAAAAAGAAAAAAGATATAACAATAAATGGTAAAGTAAAATAAATAATTAAATTTGATAATGGCCATCTTAGATGCACTTTCTATTTGGATATTATTAAAGTTTTAAAATAATTAATGATAACCATTTTAGATGCATTTCTTATTTGGTTATCATTTTTTTTAAATAAATCTTTTTTTAAAAAAAATATATTTATAGTTTAATTAATTAAAAGGAATTATGATAGTCATTTTGGATGCACTTTTTATTTGACTATTATGAATCCCTTAAAAGGTGAAACGATAATCATTTTGGATGTACTTCTTAGTTGGTTATTGTAAAATCCTTTTAAATAAAAATTCTAAAAAATGTTAAAACAAACTTTTTCTTTAATAAAGGTTCTAGTAGTATTCATTTTGGATGCACTTTCTATTTGGGTATTGCAAGAACCTTAAAAGATGTATTGATAACCATTTTGGATGTACTTCATAATTGGTTATCAAGTAAACCTTTTAAAATATTAAAAAAATTAAAATAAAAAAATCAACCAACAAAAATAGTTTTCTACCCAAAGAACTATGTGAATTTGATTTCTCATTGCATCGAAAGATACATAGGAGCAGAGGCCCACCCCTATCGATCTTAAAAATAATACAAAATTAATTTCTTTCCAAAAATAAAGTGTTTTATTCTTAAATAAAATTCTTTTGATAAATAAAAATAATAAGATTGATAAATAAATAAAATAAAGTTTTTTTAGGGGTAAAATAAATATTTTTGAAGCTATCTAAGTTTGCACATTTAATAAGGGGAAATCGTCTTTATGACGGACATCGTAGGGTGCTAACACCTTCCCTACACGTAATTGACTCTCAAACTTGATCTTTAATTTAAGACCATTTTCTCATAGAATTTTTCCATATGTTTTTTTCTTAATAAACTATGGTGGCGACTCCTCTGATTTTAATTCTCTTTTCGTCGTCTCGTCGTGACCCTGGTTGCAACACCTAGATGGTGGTTTTGATGAATTGCGTGTTGTCAATTTCATTTGTATGATTCTTGAGGATTCTAATTGCGATGTGCTTGCATGATTGGTCACATAGAGCTTAGTTGGGTCTTGTATGATGTTCTTGATAATGAAATTATTTGAAATACATGTCAATTACTTGATTACAATGCTTAAAGATTAAATTGCAAGCTGTTGAATTTTTACTATAGTAGAAAAACCTCTATTTTTCATGTATAACTTCTTATGTGGTTGGAATTTTTGCATGATTTTTGGCAGAGCAATGTCTTTGTATGTCTACAATATCCCTGCAAAATTTCATAATTTAATTCCATGTGATGAATATTTGGTGAATTTTCGATTGATTGTTGTTCTGTCAAATCTTGACAGCAATTAGCCACAAAAAAGTGCTCAATTGAACCCTTAAATGATTTTACAAAAATAAGAAAAAATATTTAGAAACTAGACATATTGAAGGTTAATATTGCAAAATATGGTTGGAAGAAAAATTTGCTATGTTAAAATGATCAACAAAAACAGGATATCATAATATGATAGAAAACAAAAAATTGCTTATGATGTAGTTAATGTTCCTAAAGTTTAACTTTGCGTTTTACATAATTAATTTGAATTCGAGTCAGCCATTCGACATCTTAACGAAAGACTGGATTTATTATCTTATGTTTGCTTTTCGTGAAAAAATGCCAATGGAAGTGGAGGGTTTCTTCAAACAACAAGGGGCTAGGTCAATAATTCAATCAAATAATATTGAAAACATTTCCCATCTCTTCTTGAGAAACAAGTGGGTTATTTCTTTGCTAAATTGTGCTCAATTTCATATGTGGCAATTTCGTTAAGATCTCCTCGTTAGCTTGGGAAAGAATCCACATGAATCATATTTTTTGAGGAACATGTCGAGAGAGGATTGGATTTGGTTAGACAATGTTTAGGTAGGTAATTAGAATCATCAAATTAGTAATCAAAAGATAATATGAGATAGAGCAAGTGTAGGTTAGTGTCTTTAATCATAATAAACATTGGTTTGTTAATTGGCGGTGAGCTTAGGATGAATTAAATGATTTGTAATTAATTAAATGGAATGCATGATTGAGACTCTTGAGTCGGTGGACATAATATAGTTACTTAAACCTTAAAGTGTTAGACATAAAATTGTGGTTTGTTATTGAGTTAGCTAAAATTACAATTAGTGTTTTATAATGATAGCATATGTGAGAGCTTATTTGGATATTTGAAGACTTTGTCCATTAATTAGAATGAATTCAAAATAATCAAAGTTATGGAAATTGTATAACTAAGTGGTAACTAACGGGACATTTTGATTGGAAATTAAGAAATCTAATGAGATGTGAGTTATTGAACCAAGAAATGAGATTCTTTTGTTAATTAGAAATTAATAGCATGAATGGTTAATGATTAATGAAATTGAATTCTAATATAGTCATTCTTTTGAAAAGCAAGTTGTAACGCCCGGCCGCTTTCAGGATGAGTGACTGTCCCCACAAACCAACACAAGACTTTTTAGCGTGCTTTGTCCTCACTCACACGCTTCCTGGGAAACTTCCCAGGAGGTCACCCATCCCTAAATCGCTCCAAGTCAAGCACGCTTAACTGTGGAGTTCTTAAGTGATAGGCTACCGAAAAGTAGATGCATCTTGATGGTATAGGTAGCACTTATTAATTCCTTTAAGCTATCCTCAACTGTACAGTCTCATACCGCCAGCCTCTGGATCCCTCTTGTTTGGGTGTGTATTCGATTCATTCAGGTACCCCTCCCGCTGGAAGCCTGCCAGGAGCCGCTCATTGTCCGTGCCTCATCTCTTTTGCACCGGCGATCACTCCCCGCCTCGTCAACGCCCGGGATGTTACATGCCCACCAGCTTCCGCTTGGTTCGTCCTCGAACCACACCGTACTGGGAGAAGGCCCTGCTCTGATACCACTTTGTAAATGCCCGGCCGCTTTCAGGATGAGTGACTGTCCCCACAAACCAACACAGACTTTTTAGCGTGCTTTGTCCTCCTCACACGCTTCCTGGGAACTTCCAGGAGGTCACCCATCCCTAAATCGCTCCAAGTCAGCACGCTTAACTGTGGAGTTCCTAAGTGATAGGCTACCGAAAAGTAGATGCATCTTGATGGTATAGGTAGCACTTATTAATTCCTTTAAGCTATCCTCAACTGTACAGTCTCATACCCGCACAGCCTCTGGATCCCTCTCGTTTGGGTGTGTATTCGATTCATTCAGGTACCCCTCCCGCTGGAAGCCTGCCAGGAGCCGCTCATTGTCCGTGCCTCATCTCTTTTGCACCGGCGATCACTCCCCGCCCTCGTCAACGCCCGGGATGTTACACAAGTGACAAATATAAATGTAACCTATGGTTTTGATAGAGAATTATGAACATGATGCTTAATTAAGTGATGTAAGAATGTATGTATTGTCTTTAGTCTAAACTAAAGAAAAAAGTAATAAAGAAAAGGATTTAATTTGATGGCTTTGGGATAGTAGGCCATTAACTCTTGTTATGTGTATTATTCTTGATTGATTTATATGGTGATGGATGTGGATTGAATAAAGAATGATAATGACTTCGATTATGAAAAGCAGAGGAAAATATGAATAATGTGATATACTCTAGTGAACTAAGTTGATTGAATGATTGAATTGTCAAAGATAGCATTGAAAGTGAAAGTGAGATTGAATCGATGAAATGTGCGATAGGAATGTTATCTATGAATGGCCAAGTGAATTAAAATGAATGAGAAAATAAATGTGATGATAACATTGATGATATGAATGGAATCTATGAATTGATATGTTGGACAAGTATCCCTTTGTTAAATTGTTTTCCATACCTGTTGAAAGATATGATAGAATGTACCAAAATAGAGGAGATTTTGCTAAATTTTCTAGAAAAGTATGAATGTTTATTATTGAATATATTGTTCTTGTGGATGTTCATACATCATATGCATATGTATTGATGTTGTGAACCATGCACTTGATGGTATGTGTTCTAGATGGAGAAGTCACAGTTTGATACACTACGGGATGAAAGGTAGGGACCAAATCTTAAGGTCTAGTGGGTATAGTATCGAGTTATGGGAGTCCTAATGGCCAAGGTAGCGCGCTCTTGAGCTGGGACAATCACATAACCACCTAAATAACCCTAACACTTGCTCAGCATCCAAGGATTGGTGTGAGAGTATACCTTTGCTTGGACTGTGAATGTCCTAAGCTGAAAGATTGCTTATTTTCTTGATGATGATGAGGATTGTACTTTGGTGTAAGAGAGGTATATGTACTCTCACTCACTTCCCATGAATATTGATAAACATTGAGTGGATTATGGGTCCACATGCATTGCATTAACAAGTGTCTCAATAAAATCCCAAAATTGGTGTGATATAGGAAGCATCAATTTCGGATGGTAGTAACATAGATAGACTTGTAGTGCTATCATTTGGATTTATTAAGTAACTTGATAGAAATGATTGATAGATTAAAAAAAATGATAGGTTATGCATCAAATCTTTGTTTGTGTGCAGCATGGAAATATGATGCATTATGTGTATAAAATGACTGTGATAATTACATATATTGTGATAATGTGTTATGAGTTATGAATGTACTGTCTATTGAATGTTATGATGTTTGATATATGATTTTATAGTTTATTGAATGATACGACTATCTTAATGTTTGTCATATTAGTTGTGTAATATGAATTATGGTTTGGGTGAGTCTTTGGGTTTATTTGATTTCTTGGTTTCAAATTGTCTAGTTTTTGCCCCTGATTAATCAGTCCCTTCCTTCATCTATGGATGTTTGGAATAGAAATAAAGGGCGAATTGCCTTTTGGTTTATACGTGAACAGATACATGGCTTAGAAGTGTAGGTATTGGCAAAGGAAGCACCTTGATTGAGAGCTTTATTGGGATTAAAAGTCTTACAACTCCTGACCAAGATGGTATCAAAGTGGCCTGGTGGAAGTGTGTATGAAGATGTAAAAGAAATGTTCCTTGGGAACGAGGATTTTAGGGTTTAGTCCTATTACACAAGATGTCGAAAAAGTCTACTAGGGTATCAAGGTTAGTATTCCTCTGAGAGTAGAATGGTAATACTCAAATATGGAGGAGTATCCAGTTGTGTAGTAGACCATGCTATAGTATCATTAGAATGTAATATAAACCTTTTTCGTGTCAAGAATTTGTAGCTGCATATTTGTAGAGTTTTAAATTGTATTTCATTTTCATTAATATTCAATATAATGGTATTTTACTAATAGTTTAATGTTAAAAACCTTAGTTCGTTTTGCAAAGGAAAATATTTTATATTCTATATTATGTTACATTTTCATTTTAAAAGCTTTTATAAAAAAAAATATATCTTAATTTCTACTATTGAACTATTAAAGCTCGAATTTGAGCTACAGAAAAGTTGACAGTTAAGGGTGTTATACTTTACAACTACTCTACAAACTATCAAATCAATTAGTCATTAATTAGCTGGTAGCGTTTAACATACAGACACTATCTATTTTGAATAGCATTGGCTTAGATCGACGTAACAGCGTCGCTAATTTGAAATTAGCAACAGTTTCAGCCGACACTAAGGAGTTTTAGTTTGTGTCAGACTAGTGTCAACCTTGTTAACGCTAATAGTGTTGGTGTCGGAGCCGACAATAGTATTTCGATGCTAAAACACATGTTTCTTATAGTGAATATATATTTTAAAACTAAAAGATGATAGAAAAAGTTAGACACATAAATGATAATGATAATGATAATGATAATGATAATAATAATAATAATAATGATAATGATAATAATGATAATAATAATAATAATAATAATAATGATGATGATAAAAATGATAATAATAATAATAATAATAATAATAATAATAATAATGATGATGATGATAAAAATGATAATAATAATAATAATAATAATAATAATAATAATGATGATGATGATGATGATGATGATAAAAATGATAATAATAATAATAATAATGATGATGATGATAACAACAACAACAACAACAACAACAACAACAACAACAACATTAAATGTTTTAATATTATAAAAAAATAGATGTATTTCAAGACTAATAATTTTATAAACATGTAGTTAAATTTAAAATTATTCATAATATTTTATGCTAATTAATTAGTAAGGATATACATTAAGAAATAAATTCTTATGTATATACATAAGTCTATTTTATTTTTTAATTTTTTTACTTTAAAATATATTTTATGAACAATAATAATTAAAAAAAGAATTTTATAGATATTTAGTTTAATTTGAAATAATTTATTTAAAATAATAATCAAGGATAAAAATTAATATATAAATTATAATATATATTTATCATACTATATATGTTATGTTAGTATATTTTTACATTTTTTGTTTTAAATTATGTTTTATAAACTAATTTTTTAATAAATATAATACACAATAATTGAAATGTAACTATTTCTTGCTTCATTTTTAGATAGAACAAGTTGAACATTGAACTATAACCGTTGAGCATTTAATGGATTTAACAAAGAAGAAAGATAATTGTAATTTCCGTTGATCAGCATATAAATAATAAACAAAATAATTGAAATATAACTATTTCTTGATTCTTTTTTAGATAGAACAAGCTAAACATTGAACTATAATCGATTGTTGAACGTTTAATGTATTTAATAAAGAAGAAAGATAATTGTAATTTTCGTTGAGTAGCATATAAGCACCAAATAAGATTTAACGGTTCTAATGATATTAAATTAGTATTTAATGATACTAAAAAAAAAAGCAATAATAAATCAATGATAAAGCTGTAATTTTTACATAAATTACTCTAAATTTGCATTTTAAAAATCCATTTTATAAATAAGAAAATATAATATTAATGTTGCATTTAATGTTATTAATGTAATATTTATACAAATATATAAATAAGTAATTTTTTTTGTTTATAGTATGACAAAGGTTTTTTTTTATTTAATTGAGATTTTATAAAAATTAGTTTACAAAACATGTTTTAAAGGAGAAATATAATTTTTAAAAAAGTCTTTTTTATTTTATTTAGATACAAATTAAAAAAATAAATATAAATATTAAAAATATATAATATTAACAAACTCGTGCAATGCACACATCTAAAATCTAGTTTATAAGGATTATTGGCTTATCTAGATGGAGATTCATCTTCCTTTCTTGTTGTGTCAATAGTAAGAAAACTTTATTAATACTCAGAAGAGGTTCTATCGACGTAATTTGCAATTTCACTGATGAGTACTGATCGTTGGACCCTTCAAGAACCTAATTACATAATTGCGGTAAGATTAATTTAATTGTGAGAACAAGGCTAGAGTGACTTTGTGTCTCACAACTACAACCGGGAATGGGTCTAAATTTTGACACCTAATTTAAAATTAAACGTATGATTTTCTCAAATCCTCATATTGCCCTTTAGCGAACCCTAACTGCACTGATTAGAGCACGTAATTACTATATGTTGCATTATTTCACGCTGCATTATAATTAAAGACCAATTGCTTCCATTCCCAATTACAAAAATTAGCTTATATTCTCGATCAAAATAGAGCAACCCGCACCACATCGTCTTGAAGCCAAAATCTCGAATTGGGCAACAACAAAACACACACTTATACATTATTTTAAGCAAATCATCACTCCCATTCCAGTTATGATCAGAAGGCACGTTATTGTTTTAACTTTTAAGGTAATCCCAATTCTCATTCTCGTTATCCCATCAAGGTTTCTTTGCCTTAAAGATTTTATTTTATTTGGGAATGGAAGAAATTCGCTGACGTGCTATGGTGTGTGCAAACGGAAATGGAAGAAATTGGTAGAGGCAGTACAGCATGAAATTGGAATTGACATGTACTCTAGTGTGTGCAAATGGGAATGGAAGAAATTGGTAGAAGTAGTGCAGCGTGAAATTGGAATTGACGTGAGCTCTAGTCAATGCTACGTGTTAGGTCCATTAAAGGACAATGCGTGGTGTCAAAATTTAATTAGTGGGATAGGGTTTGGGATACAATTGTGTGACAGCTAATTTGAGTCCCTAAAATTCTCCAACTCTTCCAAAGCTCCTTCAATTGGATGAAATATTGAGTTATACTAGAGTCAACTTACTTGTGCATTTAGATCTCTTCTTACAATTCACTAATTCGAAAGATGTCTCCCTAGTAGTACGTTTCTCACAAGTCACAAATCTTGCTAAACTTCGAGAGTAGTTTCCATCCACAACACGCTTTGGACAATTAAGGGTTCTAATGAGTGGTTAATCCAAGATAATACAAGAGTGTTGCGTTTGACCCGAGCAAGAAAATTGGGATCATTGTGAGAAGGTTTCAGCAAAGTACCATGACTGTATGTTGTATGAGATGCGTTATTCATATAATAATTTATACATTTTTTGTATTTATCTATATCACATCATTTATTACATCTTATTTTTCTTTATCTTTTTTCTCTTTTTTTCTCTTAATTGTAAAATTTGTTATACACTTTGTTGTACAAATAACATTTCTCACATTATATTCTTGTACTTAAGCACCATACTCATAGCCATTGATCAATGATAGTAATTTTCTTTTTGAGGAGTCCTAGCAGCACATTTTTTAACATATTCTTTTCAATTTACTCTTTATTATTAATTAAAATTTATTAAAAATTACATGATCATGAGTGAGATTCATTAAATAAGAAATATGTTCCAAAAATTTTGTGATTTTTAACAAATTTTAACCAAGAGTGAAGTGTGTATTAAAAAGAGTGTGTTGCTAGTATTTCTATTCTCACCAATCAACAAAGCAAATATTAGCACATATCCAAGGTTCTCATTCGGATGCATGAATAACCACTTCTGCCATGATCCACCTTGGGTATGGCTCAGAAGGTTCTGAGAATGGAATCAGAGTGTCAGTGACAGCAAAGCCTTTAAGAAAGGAGCTTTGATACCATGTCAAGGTGATTGTGAGCATGATGATGCTCTCGAGAGAAAAGAAAAGAAGTCATAGAAGAGAGAATAAAACTCGTATATTATTGTATTGAGAATACAACATTTCAAGTATTTACAACTGATTATGAGATTTATATCTTAGGAGAGTAGTTGTTACTAACCAACAAGGGCTCATAGGAAAACTAATTGTGTAATTAACTATTAACTATTAACTAACTTGGTCAACAAACTAGATACAAACTAAAATTAAAGTGATGTTTAGTACACTTTAATTTATGAACTCACAAACAACTACTACTTGTATATAGTACATTCTGATATAGCGCTTATTGTGGTAGAGTCAGAGTTAAGCACGTATACAAACAAAACATCGTAGTTGTAAGAAGGAAGTGCCAACGATTATCATCTTTTGAGACTTTCAAATAGTACCTACCGAAGGGAGTGCCAATAATGTTCATGGAAGATTATCTTGGTCAACTACTCCTTTAACAAACCTCTGCCAAAACCAGTGTTTGCCCCATATGGTGTACATTGACTCCAGAGGAATTCCTTTGGTCTCGGGCAGGAAAAATATAATGAAGAAGGTCATCACTGCAATCCAAACAGCATAGAACAAGAAAGCGCCAAACTTAAAGTGGCATAGCATTGTCAAGAATGTCTGGGATAACGCAAATAGTGTTATGAACTGCACCCCAACTGCTATGCTTTGCCCAGTGTTTCTAATTTTCAAGGGGAAGATTTCACTCGGAATTAGCCAGGTGAGAGGGCCCCATGACCAACCAAAACCTGCAGAATAAAAGCACAGCAGCACCAATACCAATATTGCGTTACCCTTTGATATGTCCTTTGTACCATGAACACCGGTCACCGCAGCTAGCAAAGCAGACACCAAAATCTTCAAAGTGGTAACAGAAATTTTGATTATTAATACAGATCATAACAAATAACTTTCACACACATAATTTTAAAGAGAAATGCTATTTATATAGTGGATGGAATAAGAGATGAGACTTACGTAATATAACTAAACTGATCACATGAATTTTACTCAATAATAATAATATATCCGTTATGTTGCTAATATTTGCTCAATGTTGCTTACCTGACAGACAAGCATAAGAATGCCACCAGTTATGAACAAGAACCTTCGACCAAACCGATCAACAAAAGAAGTAGAGACGAGTATGGAAGCAAGGTTGACTAGTCCAAGTATTATGGCAGAAAGTAAAGCTGCATCGTGTCCCAAACCCACGGACTGAAAGAGGTTAGGTGAATAGAATGCGACGATGTTGATGCCCGTAAGCTGCTGAAAGAGCGGGATAGCAATTGCCATGACCAAGTGAGGTCGATACTGCCTCTCAAATATGGTCATGAAAGGCTCTTGCTCCATAGATTTCACATTTTGTGACCATTTAATGAGCTCTTCCAACTCAGGTTCAACGTCAACGTGGGATCCTCTGACTTTGCGCAAGGCTTTTCTGGCCTGGTCTATCTTGCCACGTTCCACCAAACTGCTGGGCGTGTCAGTTATGAGGAAGGCACCAGCTGTCATAACGGCTGCAGGCACCACAGCAAGGCCAAGAGAGAGTCGCCAGCCCCATGTGTGCTTCGCGGTGCCATAGTTTATGCAGCCTGCGACAACCACGCCAACTCCTAGGAAAAATTGGAAGCCCGTGTTGAAAGTGCCTCGCCATTTGGGTGGTGAGATTTCAGATAGGTATAGTGGCGCAGCCTTTTTCCGAATTAATGCAACATGCCAACATCATACAATTAATGATGAAAATTATGATATAATAAAATTCGTAATTATGGTTTTATAAATCATGCTAAAAACTATGCCCCCGCATTAATCAATTAGAAATTATGTTATGACTTTTAAGGTATTATTAATTTTGATCCTTTATGTAAGAAATAAATATCTAATTTATCAAAATGAATAAAAATAGTTACCTTAGTTAATTTTAATTAATAGTGTTATAAATTTAAATTTTCTTTTAGAAATACTCATAGAATTAAATGATTTAAGTAGTGGTTATATTTAATGACATTACTTATAATTTAAGGAATAATTTTTTCCATCAATGTGTGTGACTTATATTGTTAATAGACTAATGAATGCATCTATTTGCATGATAAATGAGTGAGTGTCTCATTAATATAGATTTCACAATAAATTAAGGGCCCGTTTGATGATCAGGATAAAATAGGATAGGATAAAATGTGACAGTAGAATAAGAATAAGATAGGATAAGAGTAGGATAAGCTATAATCTTATCTAGTATTTGATGCATACTAGATAACAAACTGGATAATGATAGAATATAATATAAAACATGTTCAAATGACAAAATTACTATTTTGTTAATATCACATATAATTTTCTAGAAAGTAACTTTTGATTTAATTTTTAATTTTTATGAAAAAATATAATTTTAACTAAAGTATACAGTATTTTTTTATTTATGTAGTTACTTTTCTTAAATTATAAAAAAATATAATTTTTTTAAAATTATAATTATCATTCAAATATTTTTCTTTAAAATATTAATTATTTAATATTTAATATTTTAATTAATAATATACTTTAAATTTATATACAAAATTATTATAAATATATATAAAATAAAAAATATATATAATAAATATAATATATAGTTATATATATTAATTTATATAATATTCTATATATTATATATATTTTGTGTTTTATATATATATATATATATCATCATATATTATTTATAAATCTTATATATATTTTTCACAATAATATTATAACTATTTATATATAATTATATATAATATTTATTATAATATAACTATCTATCTATATGTATATATAATTATTTATAATTATATATATACAAATATTATATAATAAAAAATATTATATACATACAAATATATTATTATATATATAATTATATACAATATTTGTTATAATATTTAACATATTACATAATATATATAGAGAGAGAGAGGAAAAAAAAGAGCTTATCTTATTCTGTTGCTTCCTAACTCAGCTTCTCCCTTAGGATAAGAAATACACTAAAATAATAGGATAGGATAAGAGATAGGATAGTGTAATTATATCCTGTTGACACAACAAATGATAGATTACAATAAGATAGGATACTTATCATATCCTATTCAGGCTACCAAATAGGCCCTAAGGGTATAAAAAACTAGCAATTAATATATTTGAAAATGAGTTTATGTTTCTTATAATTAGGACAAAAAAATTGCATCTATTTATTTCTTATATAAAGAACCAAAAGTAGTATTGTAAATGTTACTTCCTCAATTTCAAATTAATTGACATTTTAGCATTATAATAAAAATCATATTGATTGACATTTTCAAGTTTTGATGAAATATTAAAACTTTTATTCCAATTTTGTCTCCAAATAAATACTATTATTGTCTTGAAATACTTAATAATGCATTTATAAAAATTGAGAAAGAGAATAAGGATATTTTAGTAAAATTATTCCACTAATTAAGTTATTTATTATTTTTCTTGATTTGTGTGAAAAAACCTTAGACGCTAATCATTTTGAAATTGAGGAAGTAATTAGAGCTGTCAAAATGGGCGTGCAGGGCCAACCCGGCCCAGTTTGTGTTTGGGCCTCTTTTTTTTTGCCCAGCCTAGCCCTATGCTAGGACTACCGGGCCACTAGGCCAATTTGGCCTGAATTTTTTTCGGATTTGTTTTCTATTTTAATTTTTTTTGCCAAAACTAATATAAAATTAAATTATTTAAATCATATTAAATATTTAAAATCAAATTCTACATACTTTCTAGTATAAATAAACATTTTTATTCATATATAATTGACTTAATTACTTAATAGTCTCATTAAAAATATATCTTTAAACAAATTTTATTTACAAAATGAAATATCCATGTTAGTTTTTTTTTTTTTACAAACGTGTGTGACTTTTTTTTTATTTTTTAAGTATATTAATATTTTTTATTTTATATATAACTAAAGCTAAACCGTTAATTTTGGTTTAATATATATAACCTGAAACAATACAAGAAGCTAAACCGTTGGGGTGATCATGGAGTATATATATAAAAAATTGCTGAATGGTTTAGCAGTAACTTGCAGTATATATATATATATATATATATATAAAGTTAAACCGAAGCTAAACCGTTGCAGGAGAAACCTTCAGTATATATATATATATATATACACACACACACACACATATCGGGCCAGTCCAGGCCGGGCCCTGTTGGCTTGCCAGGCCAGATGGGCTGGGCCAAAATGGCCCGGTTTCTTCTGGACTGTATTTTTTTTAGCCCAGCCTAGTCTTTTTTGCGGACTAAGCAGGCCGAGCCATCAGACTGGGTCCATTTTGACAGCTCTAGAAGTAAAACACTTATCATTTATGACAAGTTACAATTAGATGACAATCTAAAAACTCTTTAGACTATTAATTTATTTAAATTAAAATCTAAATTTTAAATTTATTTATATTTTTTATTTTATTTATAAATTTCCCTTTTTTTCTCTTTCTTTCTTCTCAAAATGTATAAAATTTAAAGGGTGAAAAATAATCTTTTTTCTGTTATTATTAACAGGAGGCCTAGCATACGTTTTTTCATTATTTTTATTTTGACTTTCTTGATTTGTGAATCATTTAAATTTTATTAAGGAGCGGAATTCTTCATTTCAAAATAATTTTTATTTTAAAATTTTAATTTATTTATGTTTAACAAATCTTTAAAATATGAATAAATAAAATAATAATATTAAAACATATATTAAAAATGTAATCAAAGAAATATCATGAAATTAAAAAATGTAATACTATTTTTAAATTTTTATACAAAGTCTAAAACTATTATTATTTTACATTGATTAAAGTAATTTTTATGATATGATTAAAGTTTCAACGGTGGTATATCTACCTGATCCCAATTTTTTGTATGAAATACTAAAGGGTTGTACATTATTAGTTTAAGAAATTATAAAAAAATTAAATAAAAATGTTAATTATGTCAGAATCAAAACATATATTTAATATTTACTTCTCTCAATAATTAAAACTATTTAATATGAGATATTAAATATACTTGTTAATATTTATTTTTTATTGGAAAAGACCGTACGTTGAACTGAATCAATAATCCGTGCTTTTATTTCTAAAGGTTGTACAACTATTAACCCAAATAATAATATATAGTTCATTAAATAACTGTATTCCTTAACTTTACTTTTTGGTTTTTACTCGCATAAAAAATTATTTGACTTGATGACCATATTTGTTTGAATTCAAAGTAACTGACTACACACTAGCCAACTAGAACTGTTGCACTAGTATTTTAAAAGGAGAAATTATATTTACAAAAATTATATTAAATAAATAAATAAATAAGAAAGAGAAGCATGAAATAAAATAATTATTATGATAAAAAATAAAGAAAAAATAATAATATTATAAATAATTATTATATAAATAATATAACTCTTCAATTTTAGTCTAAAGAGATACATGTATGCGTAGACTCACTTGACTAGTGAAACCGACCCCAAGGCCGAGAAGGATACGCCCCAAAATGAGCATAACAATATTTTCAGCACCTCCGTTAATGGCACCACCGGCGAGAAAGACGGCACCGCCCAAGATGATGGTGTTTCTCCGACCCAGCGCCGCCGTTACTCGGCTAGCTGCCAGTGATGACACTAAGCCAGCAAGGTACAGAGAAGACGTGAATAATGTCAACACTTGGCTGTCGTACACGCAGTACATGTTTACTTCCGCACCAGCTGCCTTCCTCAGTATTGATGGGAAGAATTTTTCAAGAAACGGTAACATCGTTGTGACACCACCTGGAATTTTCATAACATTTTTGTTAAATTCACCTTCAATTCTATATAAATTAATATTAATTTGTTTTCATTAAATCGTAAACTGAAATTAAAAAAGGTTTGTTAATCTACAATTTAATTAGTTCCTGGGCACGAATACAAATTGACAGAGATATTATAATTAGTTATTATTTTTGTATAACATTTTGTATAAAAAGAGATAGAAATAAAAAAAAATAGAAAGAAGTGTGTTATAAGATAAATATTTTTTTGGTGGGCATAAGATAAATAATATGATAAAGAAAAATAAAAAAAAATAATATTGTAAGAAGTATTAAAAAAAATATTATATAAATAATTTAAATCAACAATTAAAGGTCATTGCAACTTGAAATACAGACGGCACTAGCGTCACCCTGCGCTAAGACGTTAATTACTACACACAAATCACAAAAGACGCTCTTGCGACTTCATGTGCTATTTTCCATTTGGCATTTGCTGAGCCTGTTGCTATCCATCATAGACTTTTTTTTAATATTAAGTTTGTCTTTGCTCTTTGGTAGGTAATAAATTGACGCCTTGAAGGCCCACAAAAAAGCCATCTGTTTTTGTTTTCTTTTTCTTTGATTTTTGTTCAATAGCTTGAATTATTGTGATTAAACACCAAAGGTTCAATTCTTGAAAAGGGCGTGTTAAGTTTTTTTTTTTTTACTATAGTATTGGTACAAAGTATCTATCGTCGGAAGCAGTGACTAATCTCTATCAGAAACCGTAAATACACACAAAGTGAGTATTTTCCTTACAACATAGTTTATTCCATATCCATAACCAGAACTCAAATCTTGAACAATTTAATTAAGGGACACAAGCTGCTATCACTTGTACCAGCCAATGTTGGTGGGCGTGTTAAGTTATACTTCAGATTGTGGATGCATATAATTCAAAGTCATTTCCACTTTGAAATGTAAACAGAACTAGCATCACATAGCAAACCGCGTGCAAATCCCAAAAGACGTCATTGTTATGGCCATTTAAGACGGAAAGTTTCATTGCTTGAAAAATGCAGTTTTTCTTGTCCTTTTTCTGGAAGCATGTTATTATTAGGCGAAGATTGTTATATGTTGGAAAATTATCCAGTAACTTGCAAATGATTAGAATTATATTAGCAGTAAGAGAAATTATATTTATATAATTTTTAAAAAAATGTATAATAAAAAGAGTCATTGAAAGAGAAGAGAAACATGTTTAGTAAGATGGTTGACTTATAATGTCACTAAAGACTGATTGAAATTTGACAAATATTACCGACGGTGATAATTTTGATAATTTGCAGCCGTCGATAAATATGATGACTTAATTGTCTAGTGTGGACCAACTTATCAATAACTTCAAATTGATCATCAGATTTTTTTTCTGACACTTTTTTTTTTCACAAGAATTGAGTCATTGATTAGCTATCGTAATTTACAATTATCAACAACTTTTGACCGCTCGTAATGTCAAATTTTCTTGCAATAAGTGTTGTAGAAAGTATTATAGAAAATTGTTGTATATTTAATATAATTTCAGCGATATTGATTCTAGTAACACATATTTAAATAATTAATTAAATTTCTGTGAATTTTTTTGTTATTTGATAAAAACAAATAAATTTTATTTAATAATACAAATATATTTAAAAGTGTCAGAGAATATATATTATTACTCATTAAAACATCATTTATTAGCTACATCAGTCGATCAACGCTTTAAGCAGATCACCCTTTTGGAAAGCAAATATATGCTTCAGAAAGGGATTATAAACACAACCAAAAAAGAAAGGGATTATAAAAACAGAAGATAAGAAGAACAAAAGGAGAAAAGGATTAGTAAGGAAACAGATTAACAGGGAAAAAAGAAAACCTGAAACTCCAACGTCATATCCAAAAATGAGTCCACTGGATGCAGCAACGAGGCAAGTGATGACAACTGAGAGTGTTACTTTCCCATCGAAGCCATTGGCCGGTGCCTCAACGGCGAATCCCCCACCAGCCATTTTGAATTTGCTTCACAGGTTCCAATTAAGTAGCAGGTATATATGCTACTTATACAGTTCAGTCTAACTCTGTGGAGCGACTAATTTATAGGCTAAGGAGTGAGTTTGTGACAGTTGTCTTTCGCAAATGGAAATGGCTCCACATGGAAGAAACACATGAATTTCTTTTCTTTTTACTTAAAAAATTATGTCATTATCTATATTGATTTTCTTCGTAATCATTCACTGCAACATTGACTAAATTTATTTTAGTGGTTGTTGAATATGATACATTCTTTTAACTAAGAACCTTGACTAGATACATCGCTGTAGCATATGCATTGCAATGTGATAATTGTTCTATCTTTGGTTCTTACAAGATCATTTATTAGGTGGTACTTAATTACCACTTCCATTTTCTTAGCTGAATATATACATTATTAAGGAAAAAAACGTTGAATATCACTTTATTTGAGTTTTTGCAAAATGATACTACAAAATTTTAAATTTGTCTCGATTAATCTTTAAATTTTTATTAATATTTTAATATGTCATTGCTTTCAGAATCCTTTAATCTAGATCAAGACTACCTATTAATTTATTACTAATGGTCTAAATTTTTAAAACAACTTGAATGAATGAAAAAAAAATAAAAATTCTTCAACTTCTTTGCTATTTTTTATTTATTACATATCTTTTTATTTTAAAAATTTACACAAAACTCCAAATTATATCTTATATTTATGTTACATTTAAGTTTTTTTTTTATTATGTACTTCACAGAACTGTTATTCTGTTAATTAATGGTCAACCGTTATGTTTTGCATAAATTTAATAAAAATGCCTTTGCTAACGACAAATTTCGGTCAATTAAAAGGGGTAAAAAAAGATATCTTAAAAGAAAGACTAACAATTAAGAAAGATAATGTTTTCATTTAAAATAAAAATAGGAGTTTAATTTTTATGCACTCACTAAAAAAATTTTATATTGTTAACCAATTAAAAATCATGATTAGTATGACTTTTAAAATAATTATTATAAAAGTCAACAAACTTATTATATATGGTTGTGTTTAATCGGATGACAATGTAAAAAAAAATTATATTGTTAGTGTGTACATTATTAATCCTAAAAAGAGTTTCTTCTTTTTTAACTAAAATATCATTTTTTTATTCAAAGAACACGAAAGAAAACAAGAAAAAAAAAACACATGATTTGAATCATTTATATGTAAGTCTATATTCAATAATGAATTAACAATGAATCAAAACTATGGATCAACGCTCAGCCCTTATCAATTGATGATATTAACGATTTGTGCTTACTTGGTCACGCACTCTTTTTTTTTTTTAATAATTAGGGAGCTTTAATTTACTGGTACTATCAAATCACCACTACTCACCTAACATTTACTTCGAAAGCATGACCATGACCCATGAGCTGATGAGAGCCAGCTACGAGATCAGACTTACGATGTTTATGTGAACAGTCAGTCCTGATTTAATTCCAATATTCCATGTATTCATTACAAAGTTAAAAGGGAAATGAATGATAGGTACCTCTTGTTTACTTATGCAGCACCATCATATTAATTCCAAGAGTATGCCGTATGCATGATACAGACAGAACAAATGAACTTATACCAAAAAAAAAAAAAAAGACAGAACAAATGACCGGTCAAAGTAAAATTGGTTAACTACCATACTGCAAACCAATGCGAGGAGTGCCTGATTTGTGCGGGCAATAGCGGAAGTCCATTAAAGGGGTAAATAGTCAAAAATTTATTATTCAATAGTCAATATATTCCAGTATTGACTATTATGATGGAAAACGTTTGTGGCAACTGACACTATCATTCGCAAACAGCGAAGAATTTGAGACAAAAAAGAAAAGAAAAGAAAAAAAACGCAACAACCAAATTTAATTGCCTGAATAAAATCAAGCCATCTATATAGTGCTGGATCAAGAGTTGAAATCCGAATTCCATTCCCCCAACTGAAGCTACCCTCGAGCCAACTTACACATACCTATTGACGAAAAAATGACGCCTGAACAGAATAGGAAAAAATAAATAATAATAAAAAGTCCCGGAAACAGGGAGCTTTTGGAAATAGGCAAGGTACAAGAGCAAATTACTTGAAAGATAAGACAAAACACCCATGGCATGGGCATACATAACCAAGGAGATAGGAAAAGAAATAAATTGTGAGAATAATGTACCAAAAATTAAATACAATAAGACTCGGTAACTCCGTAGTCCATAGATAAGTAGTGGAATCTTGTTGATATATAGACCGTTGATTCATTGGGGTCCTGTGAAAATATCATTTGCATTTATTCATTTCAGATAACGTACGGGTGTATTTGACAAAATCAACTAATAAATTTGTCAAGAGTTAACCGGAAGCTGAAAGTTAAAAGTTGATAGAATATTCTATTCAATTAAAATTGTTTAATAAAATTAGTCGTTAAACTATTTGATAAGCGTAAAATAACATGAAATAATACAAAAGAAGACAAGACAACATAAAAGTATTTTTTACTACAAAAGTAAGTTACCAAAACACTACAAATTATTAAAATATATTTTTGTACTAAAATGTCTAATTTAATTAAATAAACTTAAAAAAAAATTAAGTTAGCTCATTATTTAAAAGCTTTACGAAACACCTTCAAAGATGACATGTTTATTCTTAAATGAAGTAGCTTTTGACGAAAGTAACATAATTTTTAAAATAATTTATTAAAAACTTAATAATTATAGTGTGTTTTTTGTCAGGCGGATGCCATGTCAACTAAACAGGATCATGCGGTACAAACAACCAAGGAAAAATATACTTGGACACTAACGTCCTGTTTGGTAGGGGCAAAGAAAGGAGGAAAAAGAGAGAGAAGAGGTGAGAAAAGAAGAGAAGAGAAATATGTGAAAAATAAAATAAAAATTAAAGTTGTTTGGTTAAAGAGAAATAGAGTGAAAATAAATGTGTGGGGTTGTTTGGTTTGAATGAAAAGAAAAGGAAGAAAATTGAATTATTATCATTATATCCTTACGTGTCTACCCACATGTTTTCTAAATATTTTTTTATCAGTGAAATCGATTTGTGGTGATGAAAATCGATTTTAATTGATCTTCAAAGAGCACGAAATCTGTTTATAGAAGTACCGACAGTGATCAAAATCAATTTGCATTGCAATAAAATCAATTTTGTTGGAGGTCTAGAGGGAGGGAATTCAAAAATCTTAACTTAAAATTGATTTTACCATGGAAGGAAATCGATTTTGATAAGCATATATATACCTAACATGAAATTGAAATTGATTTTGGAGTTGACAAAATCAATTTTGTTACTTATGTTCAGTGAAGCAAATTGATTTGCTTAGTTTTCCAATATGAATCATTTTAATAAATATATATAATATTAAAATATGATCATTTGTAAATTAAAAAAATGTGTTAACATAATCTACTATTTAAATTAAATAAAATCAACTAAAGTGTAACTAATCCAATTTAAATAACTCATAAAAAATTTAATTTTTTATACACATTAATTTTGTTGCAATGTGTTTAAAAATGTCAACTCGATATTTTTTTATTAAGGACCAAATCAATTTTCAATAAAAGTTTTTTATTTTTAAATTATTAACCATTGTTTTTAGAACACTAGTTCTAAAATTTCTCCCTATGTTTTTTTTTTAACTTATGACAATATCTACCATTATTTTTTAATTATTAACCAGTGCGATTCCAATCCCTCCTGTAATATTCGTAAATGTCTATATATTTGTGTAGTATAAATGATTTTACAACAACCAAATCGATTTACGTATTCAATGGCCCAAATCGATTTTGACAAAAGGTGAAATCAATTTTACAACTGTGTCGAGCTTCACCACAAGGATAACAAGTGGCTATTTTCAAAAAAAGACAACCAAAATGTACGATTTCTCTACTAATCATCTCATTTTCAGGTGGAAGATATATGTTGTGGATCCCGTGATTTTTTTCAAAAATTTCATTGACTTTCCACTCTACCAAACATAAAGAAATTACACATCTTTCCTTCTTTTCCCTCCTCTTCCACGCTTCTCCCCCCTATTTGAATGCTACCAAACAAAGCGTAAAGAAGCATCTATACTTAGAGAGAGATAAGAAAAAAAAAGAAATATGTAATTAATATGATAGATAATATGATATGATAAAAAAAAGAGACAAAAAAATAAGGAGTGTTAATAGAGTATTTGTATTTTAGGGGTGTTCAAAGATTAAGACTCAACAACTAAAGCCCTAATTTAAAGCTTCATTATTATTTTTTGTACATGTGAAAAAAGAAAAAGAAGGATATCCCCATAGTGACAAAACTAAGGATTTGTTTGGTAGAGGGGAGAGAAATAGATAGGAAAAAAATTAGTAAGAAATAAGTCAAGAAGTGAGAAATATATAAGAAATAATTTGAAATTTTAAGTTGTTTAATAAAAGAGAAATAGATGATAAATAAGAGAGATAGAAAAATGAATAAAAGTAGGTGAGAAATAGAATAAAAATAAGTAGTGAGACCCGTAAAATTTTTAAAAATTTCCCACCTATTTGCATTGAACCACACCATCTATAATTTCAAATTTTCAAAAATTTCTTCTCCTCTCCTCTGTTCTCCATTATACCAAACAGAATGTAAAACAAGATCGGTCATCTGCCTTACTTATTGTATCAATAGTGAAAAAACTTTATTAATACTTGAAAGAGGTTTCATCAACATAATTTGTGATCTCATTGATGAATACTGGTCATTGAAACCCTTCAAGAACCTAATTTCATAATCATTGTCTCGGTAAGATTAATTTAATTGTGAGAACAAGGCATCAGTGACTTTGTGTCTCACAACTACAACCCAAAATGGGTCTAAAATTCTCCAACTCTTCCCAAGGTCCCATCAAATGGGTGAAATATTAAGTTATACTAGAGTGACCTCGCCTGTGCATATAGATCTCTCCTACAATTCACTAATTCAAAGGATGTCTCCCTAGTAGATCTCAAGGTTTTTAAATTGCAGATGTGATTGTCGTTTCGTTGTCATCGATTGGGGTTGCGATGAGGCAGCTATGAGCCCAAAAATCTTGATGTTGTGGTTTGAAATTGTTGAGAGACAATTCAAATTTTAAATTTAAGTCTTTAAGATATTGTTTAAATTTAAAAATATTAATTTTATTTTAGAGATTTGTTTCCTCTTTAAAGATTTGGATACTAGGTCAATAAATATAAGTTCTTGATATGAGAAGAACCTTCCGACTTGGATAAGGAATCACCACCCTAAATAAGAGGAGGTTTATGTGAAAGAAGGATTTTGTTAAATTTGTCCAAAAAACTTATAATGTGATGTAATCTAATTTGAAAGAATAAATAAATATTGAGATGTTTTTGTGGACGTAAACAAGAAGTGTTGAACCACGTTAAATAAATTGTGTCATTTCGTTGTTTCTATATTTTGTGGTGTTGTTTGTGAAAAGGGATTTGTTTCCCCAATAGAAATCATGGTAAATCTTTCTTACAAGTCTTGCCAAATCTCGAGAGCAATAAGGTGAAGGTTGCCCCCCACTTATATACACTTAGTTGGCCATATCACTAGTCGATGTGGGATCTCCAACACATCCCCCTTCATGCCGAGGACTGGACATCTCAAGCATGAAGTTTGTAGGACTAGACATCTGCGGGTGGTCCGATAACGGCCTGATAGTGGGTGGCTCAATAGGCTCAACAACAATCGCTAGGATAGGCTTTGATATCATCTTAGAATGTGGGTTTGGTGATTTGTATTGATACGAAACAATGAATAAATACACAGTCCTATCTACAAACTCTCCATGATTATAGGAGATAAATACAAAATCTCCATGATTATAGAAGATATAAAATCAAAATAAAATCACAAGATATAAATGAGAAGATATACAAGAATTTGGATCAGTTACGATTTGAATTCAAATTATAGCTAGTCCCTAATTATTTCCAACAATTTCCATCAATGACACGCTTTGGACAATTGAGGGTTCCAATGAGTGGTTAGTCCAAGACAATACAAGAATGTTGCATTTGTCCTAAGCAAGAAAAATAGGATCATTGTGAAGGGTTTCAGTAAAGTACCATGACTGTATTTTAATATTCTTGGACTTAAGCGCCATGCTCATTGCCCTCGACCAATGATGGTAATTCTAACCAATCAATAAAGCAAATACTAGCACATATCCAAGGTTCTTATTCAGATGCATGAAGTATGGACTTGATGTATCAATGACTCCATTAACAGTAGCAGTAGCTTCTGCCATGATCCACCTTGGTATGGCTCGGCAGGTTCTAAGAACAGAAGATTTGAGTGACAGCAACAACATGTTAAGTACCAGAGTGACAGAATAATATCACGTACCTAAAATAAGAGACAAGAAAAACTGACAAATGGGCCAAAATAGAATTTCACAATGTGGAAGAAATTACAATACTTATCTCTAAACACTAGGAGAAAACATTAATACTCTTTCTATAAAATAGGAGAATACCACTATTAAGAGAACCTTATAAGAGAACCTAATTTTTCTCTATGACTTTTTCTCTTAGTAAACAGGTAAAACACAAAGATAACACAAGAAGAGGGGTTGAATTGTGTTATAGCAAATTTTCGCAAAACCTTTGTTAAAGATGTATCGTCTGAAAGATATGATCAAAGAGTTTTTCAAAAAAACTGTTTTATAAGATAGACGAAAACTGAACAAAAAACTAGAATGCACATAAGATTTAAACTAGTTCGTCTCATCCCAAAGACTACGTCCAGTTCTTGGCAACAAACAAGTTTCATTAACTTTTTCAAGTTACAAGTATTCTTTCCACAAGTCTCTTCAGGCTCAACCCAAGTAGTCATTTACTTCCCTATCCAAGCAATAACCCAAGTATTCTTTGAATCAAAGTCTCTTCAGGCTTTCACCAATTTCTTTGGAAAAAGGTTTACGCGTGAGTTACCTCACTGGGTTTAACGTCTTATCAAACGAATATACAAGTAAATATACAAAAAGATTTTTACAATCAATGTATACAAGAGAAGAGCTTTTTTGTTTCTAAAAGATGTTATGATTTTTTAGCAACAACAACAACACGAAAGAGGTCTCTTCTTCTATTTATAAGCTTCTCTAAAAGTATCTGTTGAGTGCTTTGTAGGAGACGACCTTCGTTTGATGAAGAGAGTCGTTGGAGCATTAAATGCAACATTTAATGCCTTTCACCAACTTGTCATATGATAAGATAAAGCAGTTTGCTTGTCTTTTCTATTCTTATACTCAATTTTGTAACAATTGTCATGTCCGCTTTCCCGTTTTGACATTCGCACACACATTCTTTCTTTTTCGCTTAAAAGAGTTTACTCTCCTCGAGAGTAGGTATGTAGGCTTTATACGTTTCGAGGTAGCTTACGCTCTGATTAATGTGCAGATCATTTTAGAATGTTGTCATCGCCTGAAAGATTTGTTAGTTATGAAATTTATCTAATCAAAAGATAAAGACGATATTCATTTAAAAACATCAAGCGATTGCTTACGAATAAATGATCAGACGATTATGTAAAAACATATATATTTTAACTGTTTGTTATTATCAAAATATTTAAGGGTTATAAATTCGTCCTTTATCTTAATAAAACAAAACTAACACAAGAAGAAGAAGAAATTTTGGGATGATTGTAAAGGGCCCACCAAGGCTTTATTTATAGACTTGGTGGGGCATCCAACAATTTTGCCCACCCGATGTGGGACTTCAAGTCTAACAATTCTCCCACTTGAAGATTTGATTGAGTCAATCATATCTTCACACCACTCTTTCTTCCTTGCCATTCCTTGTTGCTTACGTTTCCGATAGGCCATAAGAGAATCGACACCATATAAATTTGTTAGTGTTAATTGGCTTTGTCATAACATCTGCTAGGTTGTATTTGGTGTGAATTTTCTGCATATCCACACTTCCTTCCTCTACTACTTCTCAAACAAAATGATATTGAACACCCATGTGCTTTGTCCTAGAATGAAAGGCTGGATTTCTTGCAATGTGCAAGGCATTCTGACTGTCACAACACACAGTAGTCTTCTATTGCTTGTGCCCAAGTTCTTCCATTAACCTTTGAATCCAAATAACCTTCTTGCATGCTTGAGTAGCTGCCATATATTTAGCTTCCGTAGTAGATAAAGCTACAACAGTCTGTAATTTGGATAACCAGCTTACCACTCCTTCTGCAAGTGTAAATACATAGCCAGTAGTAGATTTTCTTTTATCAAGATCACCTGCAAAATCCGAATCAACATAGCCTCTGACAATAAATTCTGATCCTCCAAAACATAATGCAACACCCGAAGTTCCTTTAATGTATCTAAGGATCCTTTTAACAGTATTCCAATTCTCTTTACCAGGATCTGCCATAAATCTGCTAACCGTTCCCACTGCTTGTACAATGTTTGGTCTTGTACAAATCATGGCATACATAAGGCTTCCCACCGTTGATGCATACGGTACACAAGACATTTCCATCCTCTTTGCTTCATTGCTAGGACTCATACTTGAGGATAATTTATAATTGATGGGAAGTGGGGTTGAAATTGGCTTACAGTCTTGCATGTTGAAACACCGCAAGACCTTCTGTAAGTAATTCTTTTAAGAAAGCCAAATCTTCCTATCTTTTTTGTCTCGGTGAATTTGCATCCCTAAAATCTTGTTTGCTGGTCCCAAGTCCTTCATATCAAACTCCCTAGCCAACTGTGCCTTCAATTCTTAGATTTGATCTTTGTTGGGGCCTACCACCAACATGCCATCCACATACAACAACAAAATGATGAAATCATTATCATCAAACCTATTGTAGTACGTACAATGGTCTGAACATAGTTTGTTGTAACCAAGGCTAATAATGAAGGAATCAAATCTCTCGTACCAACATCTTGGTGCTTGCTTTAAATCGTATAGAGATTTGGTCAACCTACAAACCAAGTTTTCTTTTCTTTGTTCTTTAAAGCCTTCTGGTTGGAGCATGTATATTTCTTTTTTAAGTTCTCCATGGAGAAAAGAAGTTTTTACATCTAGTTGCTCGAGATGTAAATCAAATACCGCACACATAGCCAAAACAACTTTGATTGTGGTCAATCTAACAACTGGTGAGAATATCTCATTAAAGTCAACACCTTCTTTCTGAGCATATCCTTTGACCACCAATCTTGCACAATATCGCTCCCCTTGATCATTGCTATCTCGTTTGATCTTATAAATCCATTTGCTCCCAATAGCTTTCTGACCTTCTGGATGTTCAACAAGCTCCCATGTTTTATTTCTATGTAAAGCTTCCATCTCTTCATGCATTGCTGCCATCCATTGAGAAGCATCTGAACTCCTTAAAGCCTCTTGAAAGGTTGATGGTTCTTCTTCATCAATTAGGAGACAGTACGCATTATGGCTTGCCATAACATTGTTTGAGTGCCAATATGGTTTTCTTATCTAACGTGTTGTTCGTCGAACATCTCCTCCATCATTGACCTCATCTAGTTCTTGTTCTCCATGCTTTGGTTCTACTTTAGAAGAATCATATTCTTTAGACTTTCCCTCTATTTGCACCGAAGTAGTCTCTAGAAAAGTGCTGTCATTTTTCTCCATACTTTGTAATTAATTTTCTGTAAAGATTACATCCCTGCTAACAACCTTGTGGGCAATGGGATCCCACAGGCGATACCCCTTTACATTGTCAGCATAACCCAAGAATATACATTTTTTGGATTTTGGATCCAGCTTTGTTCTTTCTTGGGAGTTGTACATCACATACATAGGACACCCAAACGCATGTAAGGAAGAATAATCAGTTGGTTTACCTTTCCACATCTCCATTGGTGTCTTTAAACCAATTGTTGTCGATGGTGATCGATTTATCACATAACAAGCAGTTTTAACTGCTTCTACCCAGAAAGATTTGGCCACTTCCACTGTTCTCAACATAGCTCTTGTTCTTTCTAGGAGAGTTCTGTTCATTCGCTCTGCCACACCATTTTGCTTAGGTGTATGTAGAACTGAGAATTGTCTTGTAATACCTTCTTGCTTGCAAAATGTCAAAAAGTCACCATCTACATATTCTCCTCCATTATCTGTCCTCAAGCACTTAATTCTTTTGCCAGTTTCAAGCTCCTTTTGTGCTTTGAATTCCTTGAATATTGGAAACACATCTGACTTCTTCTTAATTGGCTACACCCACAATCTCCTAGAGTAATCATCAATGAATGATACAAAATACTTTGCTCCTCCCATGGATATTTCTGGTAATTTCCAGACATCAGAATGGATCAAGTCGAGTATGTGTTTGCTTCTAATAGTTACTCTAACAAACTTCAATCTATGTTGCTTGTTTATCACACAGTGCTCACAAAAAGGTAAATTCACCATTTTGAGCCCAGGTAGGAGATTACGTTTCGCAAGGACTTTCAGGCCTCACTCTGACATATGACCGAGTCTACGATGTCACATCATCGTTGCTTCTTCTTGGTTTGCTGCTGCAACTAATGCATCTGCTTCTTGCAACTTATCTCCCAAAAGTATGTATAGATTGGCTGTGATCGTCTCTACTTTCATCACTACAAGATTGCCTTTCACCACCTTCAAGATCCTACCTTTAGTATGGATTTTGCACCCGAGGTCATCTAATTGCCCAATGGACAATAAGTTCTTCTTCAAGCCCTTCACATGTCATACTCCTTGAATTGTGCGAATAGTACTATCATATATTTTCAATTTGATAGTACCGACTCCAGCACTTTCTAAGGCATGATCATTTCCCATGAACACGGATCCTTTCCAGATAGGCTCATAAGTGCAAAGCCAATCTTAGCGTGGAGTCATGTGCCAAGTTGCACCTAAATCCACTATCCAAACATCATGTAGTTTTTTTTTCACCTTTAGAACTGATTATTGCTTCATTATATAGGACTTCTCCATCATTTGAGGTACTTGCAGCATAACCTTAAGAGGTTAATGCTTCAGAGTTCTTTCCTCCATTCTTCTTATTGTGCTAACAATCTTTCTTCAAGTGCCCTCTCATGCCACAATTGTAGCATTTAAGATTCTTCCTTCTTCGAGATTTTGATCTACCATGATTTTGACCCCCATTGGAGCCATATTTCGTTGATCTACCTCTCGTCATCGTTAAAGCCTCTACCTGCTTTGAAATTTCCAGCCTATCTTCCTTATTCTTTTGCCTGGATTCTTCTTCAAGAATAGCTCCAACAACATCATCAAAGGATAGACGGCCAACAACATTATTATTTGTTATGTTGATGATGAGTTGATCATACAAATCTGGTAAACTCTGAAGTAGAAGTTTTGCATGTTCATTTTCTACAATATTGAAATCTGATACTGTAAGCTGAGCAAATAGAGTATTCAGATTGTTGATGTGATCCGTCACCGATGTGGATTCACTCATTCGAAGAGTGTAGAGTTTCCTCTTTAAGAATTTTCTGGTGTGAAGTGACTTGACCTCGTACAATTTGATGAGATCATCCCAAATCTCCTTCGCAATCTTCTTCTCCACAACACTGGACAAAACTGAATCTGCCATTGCTAAGTGCAAATTGGCAATAGCATTGTCATCCATTTCTTTCCACCTTTCATCAGTGATATCTGTAGGTCTGCCTTTAATTGCATCTAGACAGTTGTCTTTTCTCAAAATTGTCCTTATCTTCAATTTCCACAAGGAAAAATTACTCCCCTTGAACTTCTCTATCTCGTATTTTACTGCCATGGTTTTACACCAAATAATTTTTCGGTTGAATCGGCTTGCACAATTTCTATTGTGAATAGTACCGTATACTGGAATAGTTATTGTAGTTCGTGAATCAATACACCAGGTAAGTTCCCAAGAAAGAGAGGTGGGTCACCAATAGACACTTAAATACCAAGTCTTTTCTAGCCATAACTTTCCTAAATATGCACTTCCACACTACCACACTATAGTACCAGTAGCAAGAACAATTCTTTTATGATGTAGAAGATCAGACTAAGCTGCAACCACAGTGTATACTACGAATTTTCTTATGAATTCGACACCATACCAATGTGTCGTAGCAAAATAATATCAACAACCTATTAACTCTAATACCACTGTTAGGCACCAGAGTGACAAAAAAATATCATGCAGCTAAAATAAGAGACAAGAAAAACTGACAAATGAGCAAAAAGAAAATTTCACAATGTGTAACAAATTACATACTTCCCTCTAAACACTAAAAAAGAACATTAACACTCTCTTTAGAAAATAAGAAAATATCATTACTAAAAGAACCTTACAAGAACCTAATTTTTTTCTATGACTTTTTCTCTTAATAAACAAAACTAACACAAGAAGAAGAAGAAATTTGGAATTGCAAAGGGCCTACCAAGGCTTTATTTATAGACTTGGTGGGGTAGCCAACAATTTTGCCTACCCGATGTGGGACTTCAAGTCTAACACAACAGAGCACCCAAGAAAGGAGTTATGGTGCCATGTTAAGGTGATCTTGAGCATGATGTTGCTCTTGAGAAAAAAGAGAAGAAGCCATAGAAGAAAGCATAGAACGCGTATATTATTGTATTGAGAAGACAATATATCAAGTATTTATAACTGATGAGATTTATATATGAGGAGAGTAGTTATTACTAACCAACAGGGGCTCACAAGAAAACTAGTTGTGTGTAACTAACTATTACCCAACTCGATGAATATACTAGATACAAACTAAAATTAAAGTGATATTTAGTACAGTTCAACATATGAAATTACAAACAATTACTACTTGTATATAGGACATTCTGATATAGTACTTATTGTGGTAGAGTTATCGTAGTTGTAAGAAGGGAATGTTATGATTATCATCTTCTGAGACTTACAAACAGAACCTACATAAGGGAGTGCCAACAATGTTCATGGAAGATTGCCTTGGTCATCTACTCCTTTAACAAACCTCCTCCAAAACCAGTGTTTGCCCCATATGGAGTACATTGATTCCAAAGGAATTCCTTTGGTCTCGGGCAAGAAAAATATAATAAAGAGGGTCATCACTGCAAGCCAAACCGCATAGAACAAGAAGGCACCGAACTTAAAGTGGCATAGCATTGTCAAGAATGTCTGGGATAACGCAAATAGTGTTATGAACTGCACCCCAACTGCTATGCTTTGCCCAGTGGTTCTGATTTTTAAGGGGAAAATTTCACTTGGAATTAGCCAGGTGAGAGGGCCCCACGACCAACCAAAACCTGCAGTGTAGAAACAAAGTAGCACCAACACCAGAATTGCATTGCTCTTCGATATGTCCTTTGTACCATGAACACCGGTCACCGCAGCTAGCAAAGCAGACACCGCAGTCTTCAAAGTGGCAACACAAATTATGATTATTAATACTGATCATGTGTATGAGACGCACAATAAATAATTTACACACGCATAATTTCAATAAAGAGAAATGCTAACATACTGTTTTAATGGATGGAATTGAAGTAATTAAGTAACACGCCACTAAATAATATAAATGAGATTAATTAAATAGGAGATAAGACTTATAATAATAATAATAATAATATTCTATTGTGTTGCTAATATTTGCTCAATGTTGCTTACTTGACAGATAAGCATGAGAATGCCACCAGTAATGAACAAGAATCTTCGACCAAATCGATCAACAAAAGAAGTAGAGATGAGGATGGAAGCAAGGTTGACTAGTCCAATTATTATGGTAGAAAGTAAAGCTCCCTTATGTCCCAAACCCACAGACTGAAAGAGGTTGGGTGAATAGAATGCGACGATGGTGATGCCTGTAAGCTGCTGAAAAAATGCGATAGCAATTGCCATCACCAAGTGAGGTCGATATTGCCTCTCAAGTATGGTCATGAAGGGCTCCTGGTCCACAGATTTCGCAATTTCTGACCACTTAATAAGCTCCTCCAACTCAGGTTCAACGTCAACGTGGGATCCTCTGACTTTGCGCAAGGCTTTTCTGGCTTGATCTATCTTGCCACGTTCCACCAAGCTGCTGGGGGTGTCTGTTATAAGGAAGGCACCAACTGTCATAGCCGCTGCAGGCACCACAGCGAGGCCAAGAGAGACTCGCCACCCCCACGTGTGCTTCGCGGTGCCATAGTTTATGCAGCCTGCGACAACCGCTCCAACTCCTAGGAAAAATTGGAATCCTGTGTTGAAAGCGCCTCGCCATTTAGCTGGTGCGATTTCAGAAAGGTACACTGGCGCGGCCTTTTCAAATTAATGTAACATCATATAGTTAATAATGAAATAGTAAAAGTAATAATTAAGGTGCTTACTCTCTGGGTGTTGGTGTTTAAGTTTAGATCCATTTTTGCACAAAAGCTCATTCCAACTAATCATAAAAATATCCTGATCGAGTTTGGTTAATTTGAATGCAATATTCAGTTTTAATTAAATCAAATTAATTATTATCTTTTTTAATTTATTTTTATACGACTTTCAAAATCATTTTTAATTTGATAGATAATCAAATAAAACATAATCTAATAACCAATAAAGTTATGACCAGTCATTAAAAATGACATTTACATAATCATAAAATATAATAATAAAAGACCACGTGTGATAATGACTATATTAAAAGCCTTTCTAAAAAAAGTATATTATATCTCATTAATAGTCAGTTAATCAAATATTAATTGTTAATAACATAAACTTATAATTTAACATGAGAACAATGTCTAATACACAGAATTACATAATAAAAGGTTAAAATATTACTTCATAATACTACAAATAAATATAAGTATATTAAATGTCTAAATTGATTTTAACAATAAAAACCAACAAACGAAATCATACTACAATAAAAAAAAATGTGATTTTTTTCATTTTTTTTAAATTTAGTTGAATCAATTTTCTAATTTTTTTTTTATTGGTTTTGTGGTTCAAAATAATTTAATTTGATTTTTACGGTTTTAGTAATCAACCTTATTTTGTCGCATCTTAAATTTTATCTCTTTTATTTTTGTAGTTTTTTTTATTATATTTATTAATTTCTTTTTTATCTCTTTCTTTTTCTTAAAGTGTATACAATTTAAAATTTTATATCTCTTTTATTTTTTTTAGTTTTTTACATTATATTTCTTTCTCTTTTCTCTTTTTTATTTCTCAAAGCTTATACAATTCAAAAGGGTGAAAAATCTTTTTTTTTCTTCTATTCAAATTCAGAGGAGACCTTGCATACCTTTTTTTATTTTTATTTGAATTTCTTGATTTCTGAGTCATTATATTTTTGTCAAGGAAAAATAATTGTTGTTTTAAAATTTAATTTATTTATGTTAAATAATCATTAAAATGGTGATATTTTTAATTTTATTTTTATCTTTAATAACTCCATAAATAAAATAAATATTAAGAAAATACCAAAAATAATGTAATCAACTAAATCTCATGAAATTAAAAAATTAATAGTATTTATACAAAACCTGAAACCATTATTATTTTTCATTGAATAAACTAATTTTTATGATGTAATTAAAGTTTCAATCCTATATTTTTTTAAGAAAATTACTAAAGGGGTGTACATAACTATTAGTTTATGAAATAATAAAAAAATGAACAAAAATGTTAATTATATCATAATAAAAAACTAGGATATGTTTGACTCATTTTTTTTACTATTAAAAAGCTACTTTAATATTAAGCTAAAAAATAAGAGTTTTAGAAATAAAATAAAAGTGTTTAAGTATGGTAATTTAAAAATTCCTTTAAAATTAAAAGTTTCATTTTTTATTTCAAGAGGGAGAAGGAAGTTAAAGTTTGCAATTTATTTTTAAAAACTACTTTAGTTAGTTTTTTAAGAAAAAAAACTACTTTTTTCACTTTTTTCTTTTAAAACTTAGCTTATTTAATTTTTTAAAAAATAAATTCAAAATAAGTTTGGTCTAATTTCTTCTTTTAAAAAGAAGAAAAATTTTAAAAAGTTAAGGTAGATACTATCTTAATATTTATTTCTCTCAATAATTATAATTAGAGTTTAATGGCTATGCTCAATATAAAATGTTTTATACTGTCAATCAATCAAAAATAACTATTAGAATGACTTTTAAGGTAGTTATTGTAAAAGTCAACAAACTTACCATACATGATGGTTTGTAATTGGATGACTGTGTAAAACTATTTTACATTGTCAGTACATAACCTATTTTCTCTTATAATTATTTGATATGGGATATTACATCCACCCTATACATTAAATAAGCACAACTATCTTGAACGAAAGCGTTTTTAGCTGCTATTTTTCAACGAAAGTGTTTTTAGGAATTTTTTAACCTCTTATCTTTTTCAATCTGTCATTTTCAATATCTTTAGTTCTAAATTGAATTTCAATGTTTTTTTAAAAGAAATTATTAATAATTAAAAATTAATATTGTATTACAATAATTATTTATTATAAATTTGAAATATAATTTATATGTTCAAAAATATTTATTTATTATAAATTTTAATTATAATATAATTTATGTATTCAAAAGTATTTACTTATTATAAATTTAGGTTGTATAAAATAAATATTTATTTTATGCAATGCACAAGTTAAAATACTAGTACACTTGTTAAAAATCAATTCGTGCTTTTATTTCTTTATCATTTTTGGTTATTGAATATTGGAAAGCTGTACAATTGTTAACCTACATAATAATATATAGTTTGTTAAAAAATTGTATTCCTTAACTTTACTTTTTGGTTTTTATTCGCATAAAAAATTATTTGACTTAATGACCCTTATTGGTTCAGGCTTGGTCTTTTTAGAAAATAAATCAAGTCAATACTTTTATTAAAGCCCATCTACATCATATATTAAATTAAAATTTCTATCTCTCATGAGAGTATTTTTAGATGTCATTCTTTAACGAGAACATTTTTAATTGTTGTTCTTTAGCAAGAGTTTTTTTGGGATATTTTTAACCTCTCATATCTTTTAATCTATTGTTTTCAATATCTTTAGTTCTAAATTAAATTTTAATATTTTTTAAAAGAAATTATCAATAATTAGAATGACATTGTATCACAATATAAATTATATATTATAAATTTAAAATATAATCTATATGTTCAAAAATATTTATTTATTACAAATTTTAATTATAATATAATTTATATTATATATTCAGAAGTATTTATTTATTATAAATTTATGTTATATGAGATAAATATTTATTCTATGCAATGCATGGGTTAAAATACTAATTATACTAAAAATGAATTAGAATTAGCCTAACGGTAAGAATAGTTTGCACTAGGTCTTAAGTTCTAATCTTATTGTTTTTATTATACACCCAAAAAATACTAAAAAAACAAGATGCTTTGTGCACCAATGAACAAAAACTTCTTTATCATGAAAGTCACCATATTTAAAAAAAATAAAATTCTCCAATAAAATTTGAATTTAGTAAATACTTATATTAAAAGAGTTATGAATTATCGTTTTTATATATTCAAAATAGATACAATAACTTAAAATTGTTGCACAAGGGAAAAAAAATAAAATCTTATACTTTATATAAGAATTGATCAATAAAATTCAAAACTAAAATATTAGGATTTATTTTTAAAAACTGTAATGATAGAAAAATTAAAGTTTATGGATAAATGTATTAAATTATAAATTTTTATTGCTTTTAAAATGTATTCTAATGGATTAATTTTTATTAATCTTATGTGAAAGAAAAAAGGCTAAAATATATTTTACGTAAATACATCATAGAAAAAGGGAAGAGTTACAAGTTAGTTTGTTGAGTGATATATTCAAAAGCCTGAAACAAAATCGATGAAGGAAGTGTGTGTCTAATTCAATTCCATCAATTCCATAAAATTCAGGCAGTTGGGGGAAATCATTGATGTGAACAGACCCCTCCCAAAATTTGTTACCCTCCAAACACAACTTCCCTCATAATTTACTTTATGTGCATGATTTATATAATTTGCTGCAATTTCTATTTTGGCTTTTTTTTCCTAGTTTGCAATATTAGATATGAGATTGAGATCAGATTATCAAATAGTTTTTTTTTTCATAAATCTTAACAATATTTCTTTTGGTTTGTAATCTCTTCATTTGAGATTCAGGTAATTTCTCTTTATTTATTACTCTTTATATTCCTCCTAATCAAATCTATAATTTTTTGTTTAATACTGATTTTTTTAAAGATTTCATTACAAATACAAATTCTAAATGGATTATATACTAGCATATTAACTTGAATAAAAGAATTTATGCTTGGTTTTTTTCATTGTTTTTTCTTTGTTTTTGTATTCTTTATAATTGTTTTAGTGTTACTTTGCTTTGTATTTATAATATTTTTAGTTATGCTATGATGTAGTATATGTTGAGTAGCTTAAAAGCTATTGTTGAAGCTGAAGGTGAGTCAAAATGAGAAAGCATAGGCCTTATTAGTATTGACCATTATAAAAATTGGCTAAAAGACACTCAAATTTTTCGTAAAGAAGGTGGAAGCTCGAATGGATTCATGATTACCCAAAAACACCCCTTACTATCTTAAAATGCAACTTGTGGATGACATGCAAACTTATAAGATGGATATTATTTTTATAATATGAAGTTCAATGTTTTAAATTGTCAAGCTTCTATAGAAAATATAGTGTAATTATGATCATTATTTGGTCCTTAAAATTACTATGTATAATATACTCAATGAAAGAATAATTAGAGAAATGTTTGTGAAAATCAAAGCTACCCATGCAATCGCACAAGTATTATGCTATTAATTGTTGAAATACAACACATTGGTTATGTAACAAAGAGTTGTGTTCTTTCTTTCAATTTTTTCTCATTTTATTTATGGATCAAGTTTTATGTTGTTATTTAGTGTTTTAATTTTAATTTTTTAGTTGCACCTACGTGTAAGGGTTGAATTTTCTACCAACGGTATCTTTTTTTCACAAAAATAAAAATAAAAAGACAAAGATAAAAATAAAATTGAGTGTGTTAGGATATATTTTGTTTTTTTTCTTTGAAAATGCATGTTGTTTTAAAATATGTATATGTGATTTTTATTCTCTTAAAATTAGCTAACAAATAATCAAAAATAAATATATATGATTAAAAAAGATAAAATGGAACAAATAAAGATAAAAAAAGTTAAATATAACACATTTTCTTACTTTTTTTTGTTTTTAATTTATAAATTATTGTTTATTTGTCTTTACAAATGTTTTATATCTTTTACTAACAATTATTTCATTTAAGATGTTTCATTTGTTTAATAAGATTGTTAAGTAAAATTATTTTTTACAATAAAAGGATTGTATGCAATTGTTATTCTACATCATATTATAAACTTTTTTATCATACTTTTTAATGTGACTATTTTATTTTAGCTTATTTTATTTTTTTATAATTTATTTTAATTTATTGTTATATATATTATATAATATTAAAATATATCTAATTTTAATTAATTTAATTACTATTAAATCTTTTATGATAATTAATTATAACCATAAAATTTACATAATAGATAATGCTAGTTTAGTTAAAAATATCGGGTTCTACCGTTCTAGGTCATTTAAAAAGTTTTATAAGCCTAACAGACTGACTTATTTAAATAAACATAAATAAATATTTGTTGTTAGTATTATTATTATATTAAATTTTTTATAATGTATTAAAATCATAAATTTATGTATCTTTCAAAATGTAAAACATGTTGACCTATATAAAGTGTTAAGCTTATAAATTTATTTAGAGATAGATTTATGTCTTATTTAGAAATATTATTGTAAAATATGTTTTTAAATAAGTTATCATAAATGTCAGACTAGACCTTAAAAATATGTTTATATCATATAAACAACAAGTTAGACTCGATTCTTATAAAGCCTAACGTATTTTTTACCTTTATCTTGATGTTAAATTATCACAAAGTGCTTGTAGGCTAAGCCAAACTTTTATGTAGGTCAAGCCATGCCTTTAAAAAGGCTTATGATGTAAACAGACAAAACTCAGGCCATATATTTTAAACTAAGGTTAAGCTCAAGCCTAGCAAAGCCTAACCTAACCTAGCATATTTTCACCCACTACACATATTAGCCAACTACTAGTATTTTAAAAAAAATTGTGTAATTTTTGATACAAAAAATATTTAAAAAGTAAATATAAAAGAAAGAAAGTGTGAAATAAAATAATTATTATAAAAAATAAAGAATAAAGAATATATTTTATCTTTTATATTTATAAATTAGAATAATTATCTTGAATAATAGCATTTTTAGGGATCATTTTTTAACAAGAGAGTTTTTAGTTGTATTTCTTCATTGAGAATGTTTTTAGAAAATTTTCTTATCCACTTATCTCTATTAATCTATCATTTTTATTTATATTTATAAATTGAATTTCAACATCTTTTTAAAAGAAATTATCAATATTTAAAAATAATCTTATATCACAATATAAACTATTTATCATAAATCTAAAAATCATCTCTATATATAAATTAAAATAGTTATTTTGTATGAGAGTGTTTTTAGTAGTTATTATTTAACAAGAACATTTTTAATTGTCATTCTTCAACGAAAATATTTTTAGAAATTTTTTTAACCTTTCATATCTTTTAATCTATCATTTTCAATATCTTTAGTTCTAAATTAAATTTCAAAATTTTTAAAAAGAAATTATTAATTATTAGAATGACATTGTTTTATAATATAAATTATATATTATAAATTTAAAATATAATCTATATGTTCAAAAATCTTTATTTGTTATAAATTTAATTATAATATAATTTATATTATATATTCAAAATTATTTATTTATTATAAATTTATGTTATAAAAAATAAATATTTATTTTGTATAATGCACAAGTTAAAATACTAGCAATTTATATAAACAAAAATATTTATTTATTATAAATTTTAATTATAATATAATTTATATATTTAAAAGAATTATTTATTATAAATTTAGTTATATAAAATAAAAATTTATCTTATACATTTTATAGACTAAAATACTAATTATAAATCATTATTATACAAAAAATATAACTCACTTGATTAGTGAAACCGACCCCAAGGCCGAGAAGGATACGGCCCAAAATGAGCATAGCAATATTTTCAGCACCTCCATTAATGGCACCACCGGCAAGAAAGACGGCACCGCCCAAGATGATGGCGTTTCTCCGACCCAGCACCGCCGTGACTCGGCTAGCTGCGAGAGATGACACTAAGCCAGCAAGGTACAGAGAAGACGTGAATAATGTCAACACTTGGCTGTCATACACGCAGTACATGTTTACTTCCGCACCAGCAGCCTTTCTCAATATATCTGGGAAGAATTTTTCAAGAAACGGTACCATCGTTGTGACACCTCCTGGAATTGTATAACATTTTCGTTAAATTCACCTTCAATTCTATATAAATTGATATTTGTTTTCATAAAATCGTAAGCTGAAATTAAAAAGTGTGTGTTAAGCTACACTTTGGATCCTGGGCACAAATAGTCAAATACAATCAAGAGAATTATTAGTAATACTTTATTTTCGTATAACATATTGTATCATAAGATTAATAATACGACAAAGAAAAAAATAAAAAATAATATTGTAAAAAGCATTAAAAAAATGTTATATAAATAATGTAACTCTTCTATTAAAGATCTTTGCAACTTTGAAATACTAACAGAACTAGCGTCACCCGGCTAAGACGTTAATTACCACATGCAAATCACAAAAGACGCTCTTGTGATTTGTGATTTCATGTGGCATTTTCCATTTGGCATTTGCTGTTGCTATCCATGATAGACCATTTTTTTTTTTTTAATATCAGGTTTGTCGTGTTAGCTCTTTGGTAGGTAATAAATTGACGCCTTGACGGGCCATGCACAAATAAGCCGTCTGTTTTGGTTTTCTTCTTCTTTTTTTGTTCGATTGCTTCGATTATTGTGATTAAACACCAAAGGTTCCATACCTGAAAGGACGTGTTAAGCTATACTTCAGATTGTGGACGCCCATAATTAAAAGTCAATTCCACTTTGAAATTAAACAGAAGTAACAAGTAACAACCCCAAAAGACGTTCTTTTGACTTGGAGTGACCGTTTTGCATTGTTATGGCTATTTAACGGACTTTTTTTGGGGGAGTACAATATTTAAGGCGGACTTTCTTTTTTAGTAAGAAAAACTTATTTACACAAACATTTTGAGAACAAATATTGCTAAACCAAGTAATAGGGAAAAAATAAAAGTAAATGTAAAAGTGAGTGTTCATTGTTGGATAGCTTGGAATTGGTATGGAGTTCTTCATTTATTTGTATCCTTATTCTTTATTTGCAGATAAAAAATGTTAATAATATATATTTTTGATATCATTTTTATTTTTATTTTTAGATGAAATTTTTTATTAACTTTATTAAATAGTATGATATCACTCTTTTTTAAAGGAGGTATTGTGACTAATGCATAATTTTACTAGATAACAGGGGGGAAATGTGTTTTAGCTTTGTCCTTACTCCTTACTATATGTATAAGAAAGGATAAAATTTAAGTGTAATATTGTATGTATTTTTAGTATTATTTTTAATTAAAAGTAGGATTTTATCTTAATACTTTATATAATAAAAATTTTATTTAATAATAAAAATGTTAAAAAGTGTGAGAGAATATATATTACTCGTTATTCAACATCATTTATTAGCTACATCAGTCGAACGCTTGAAGGCTAAGCAGACCTTTTTTGAAAGCAAGTAAATGCTTTCGACAGGGACTACAAAAACAGAATTAGTAAGAAAAGAGATTAACAGTGACAAAAGAAAACCTGAAACTCCGGCGTCATATCCAAAAATGAGCCCACTGGATGCAGCAACGATGCAAGTGATGACAACTGAGAGTGTTATCTTCCCATCGAAGCCATTGGCCGGTGCATCAACCGCGAATCCTCCACCGGCCATTTTGACTTTGAGCCCTGTCCGTTGATCTGCTTCACAGGTTCTAATTAAGTAGCACGTATATATGCTCCTTGTACAGTTCAGTCTAACTCTGTGGAAGAGACCCACACAATATAAGAGCGTGACAACTAATTTATAGGCTAAGGAGTTTGTCACAGACAAAGTTGTCTTTCGCAAATGGAAATGGCCCCACATGGAAGAAACAGATGAATTTCTTCTTTTTTTCTTAAAAAATTTTGTCTTTATCTATATTGATTATCTTAGTAATCATTCACTGCAACATTGGTTAAATTTATTTTAGTAGTTGTTGAATATGATACATTCTTTTAACTAACCTTGACTAGAATACATCGCTGTAACATATGCATCTTGAATGAATGAAAAAATTTGTAAATAAAACAAAAATCTTCAACTGCTTTTTTTTTAGATTAATTCTTCAACTTCTTTGCTATTTTTTGTTTATTACATGTTTTTTATTTTTAAAAATTTACACAAAACTCCAAATTATATTTTACAACTATGTTACATTTAAGTTTAAATTTGTATTATGCACTTCACAGAACTGTTATGCTGTTAATTAATGGTCAAGCGTTATTTTTTGCATAAATTTAATAAAAATGCCTTTGCTAACGACAGATTTCGGTCAAATAAAAGAAAAAAATAAAGACGTCTTAAAAGAAAGACTAACAATTAAGAAAAATAATGTTTTCGTTTACAATAAAAAGAGTTTCTTCTTTTTTAACTAAAATATCATTTTTTATTGAAAGAACGTGAAAGAAAACAAGTAAAAATGACACATAATTTGAATCATTTATCTAAGTCTATTCAATTAAAAACTGTGGATGATATTTTATCTATTTCTATTTGAATCATTTGAATCAATTAACAATGGATCAAAACGGTGGATCAACGCACAGCCCTTATCAATTGATGATATTAACAATTTGACAATTTATGTTTACTTGGTCACGAACTCTCTCTGTTTTTGGTTTTTAATAATTAAGGAGCTTTAATTTACTGGTACTATCAAATCTCCGCTACTCACCTAACATTTACTTCCAAAGCATGAACCATGAGAGTTAGCTACGAGATCAGACTTACGATATTTATATGAACAGTCACTCCTGATATAATTCCAATATTCCATGTATTCATTACAAAATTAAAAGGGAAATTAATGAAGGTACCTCTTGTTTACTTATGCAGCACCATTCATATTAATTCCAAGAATGTGGCGTATACATGATACAGACAGATAAATACTACAACAGATACAAAACGACAGGTCAAAGTAAAATTGGTTAAGTAACCACACTGCAAACCAATACGAGGAGTGCCTGACTTGTGCGGGCAATAGCGGAAGTCCAACAAGGGTACATATCAACATTTATTATTTAATTCCTTTGTTCAATATTTCCGGCATTGACTATTATGGATGGAAAACGTCTGTGACAACCAACATACTTGGTCTGAGTGAAATTGATTTCTATTTTTTAAGTATCAGGTTCAAGTTTTATGGATGAAAAAAAGTAATTGAGAGATAAGACTTAAACTAAAAATAATCATTCAAATTCTCTAGCAGACATTAGGCACTAACAAAGTTGATGGATGTTTTGCACCAATAATATAGTGAAAAAAAAAAAGTCTGTGACAACCGACATTGTCGTTCACAAACAGCGAAGATTTTGAAAAAGAAAGAATGAATAAAACGCAACAACCAAATTTAATTGCGTGAATAAAACCAGGTCATCTATATGGTGTTGGATTTGGATCAAGAGTTGAAATCCGAACTCCATTCTTCCAATTGAAGCTACCCTTGAGCCAACTTGCATATACCTACTGAGAAAAAATCACGCCTGAACAGAATAGGAAAAAAAAAATGTCCCGGACACAGGAAGCTTTTGGAAATAGACAAGGTACAAGAGCTAATTACTTGAAAGATAAGACAAAACACATGGCATGGGCAAACATAACCAAGGGGTTAGGAAAAGAAATAAATTGTGAGAATAATGTACCAAAAATTAAATACAATAAGACTCGGCACCTCCGTAGTCCATAGATAAGTAGTGGAATCTTGTTGAAGTATAGATCATTGATTCAGGGTCCTGTGAAAATATTATTTGAGTTTATTCATTTCAGATAACGGGTGTATTTGACAAAATCAACTAATAAATTTGTTGAGAGTTAAAAAATTAAACGAAAGTTGAAAGTTAGAAGTTGACAGATTATTCTATTGAATTAAAATTGTTTAATAAAATTAGTCGTTAAACTTGTTAATAAAGGTAAAACAATAAATAAAATAATACAAAAGAAGACAAGACAATAAGGACAAAAATACGAAAAAGGAAGTTAAGAATTTATTAATTTGAACGCTACCAAAACACTACAAATTACTATTTTTTTTTTTTACTAAACATGTCTAATTTAATTAAGTAAACTTTCTAGAAAAATAAATAAGTTAGCTCATTACTTAAAAGCTTTACGAAACACCTTCAAAGATCGCATGTTTATTCTTAAATGAAGTAGCTTTCGACCAAAGTAACATAATTTTTAAAAATTTATTAAAAACTTAATAATTTACTACATAGTGTGTTTTTTGTCCGGCGCATGCCATGTCAGCTGAACAAGATCACGTCGTACAACAGGATCAGCCTTAAAGCCAGACAACTAAAGCCCTTATTTAAAGCTTCATTATTTCATAAACTTCATAATATTTTAACTATATTAATTATAATTATATTAAAAATAGACATAAATATAATAAAGTTTTAAAAATATTATTAATTAATAATATTATTATTTATTATTCCAAGACTTTTGACATTTTCAAATTTAACCTCCTCCATTTCGATCTTGAACCTAATCCTGAAATTTCGACCATCTCATTAACATTTCTTGAATTAATTTTAGACTTCAATTTGAAATGTTATCTTTGAGAAATCGAAATAGACCTAATCGAAAAGCATTTTCCAATACTTGAAATTTTTCTAAGTTGAGACAAACACTAATACTTCTAATTCAATCAGCTTTTAACCAAAACTAATTTTTCAACTTTTTCAATTAAACTAATGTATTAGTTATTTTTGTCAAATATAATGTTGATAAAATTCCACAAAAATATGTTTTTGGCACATCATAAAAACACAAAACAACTCCCTAATATACGCATATCCCATCACATGACAAGAATAAAAAATAGAAATACTAAGAATATAAATATTAAAAATCCAACTCTCCTCAATCATATAATCAAAGTTCGTGATAACGATTAGGAGCAATTGAATTACGTTAATGTCAGACAGAGTATTTCAACTTTATCAGATGTAAAATATTTCAAGTGGATATTAATAAGGTTGATCTAAACTAGATCACATATTAATGTTTTATTATAATATTTTTCTGATTTCATTTAAGAAATTTTAAAGCATACTATACGTCATCTTAATAAATTGTGGAATGGTTGTGTTGATAAATTTACAAATAAAACCGCCGGGCATTATGGAAGTTGAGTGGCTGCGCCTGAGATTTAATTAAAGGCTTTGGTGAAGCAATTATATTTCACACGCATACACATACACTGCTGTTACTGTTTATGAGGCCCTTTCTTTTTTCCAGTCATTACGCTGTCAGATTTTTTTTTGAAAGCCCAATTAGAGGAAAGAACTGTTTTACTTTACATAGTCCAGCGTAAGAGGGGTCACAAGAACACCTCTGAAGTTGGAACAGTTGGTTGTTTAATTTTATTTTCTATTATTTTTACATAGATGTTCTTTTTACCCATTATTTTATTGTATTTTATATAATTTTAGTATATTTTTCTTTATCGGTGTGACTCCCTTACTCTTGTATAAAAAAGTCATATTTTCTCTCTCGATTTTGGTGTATATTTTCTCTTTTTGGTGTCCATTTTATTTTACGGGTAATCATTGGTTTAAGAAGAAACGATTCCTTCCTCTTGGTCACCACGTCATATTATTCTAATAATGCACTTTTGTTATAAGAATTTAATTAAACTGTATCTTAAATGTAAAAGTTTTTTGTATTATTTTTTAATTATAAATTATTACGTATGAGAAAATTGTTAAATTTTAATATCAAAAGTTATATTTTGAATAGTTTTTAATCGATAATGTATTAAAATTAAATTCTTGATATTAAATGTTCATTAATAATAAAAAGTGAGTTACGATCGCCGACAGAGTTGCTCTTAGTTTATATCCGAAACCAAAAACACAATTTGATAAAAAGCATGTACCAAAAAGGAACTACTTCTTCAAACTCACGAAACAACTCAAACAAGACACTCGGATATCCAATAATTGCTGAATTGATGCGTATTTTGCGGAGTCAAACTCTGAAAGTGGCAAATTCCAATCTGATTTTCCTTCACTCTTAATAGGGAGAAACGAATTCACACTTTAATAATCAACTTTGAAATAATGATAGTAACAAAAAGAATTTGATGGGGATGGGAAGACTAATTCTTAGTCGCCACTAAGGCTTGCGGGATTATAATTAGTTATGTAAATGCTGACCAATTCCTTTATTATGTGTTTCAGTTTCAAGTGATGAGCTGAGAACTGAAGAATCGGTCATCATAATAAGTTATTATTAGTTAATAACCACGAACCAATAAATACTATAAACTGTCAAATCAAATGTCAAAGGCATAGTGTGGCAATCTTAAACTGCAGTTTTTTTTATTAATAAGCCTCATTTTTCATCTTTTTTAAGGAAATTTTATTCTTTTTTATGGAAAAAAATTAATAAAATATTTTTTTAAAAAATAAACTATTCTTAATAATATTTCACTTATGTCTTTCTTTTTTTTAAAAATAAAATAAAATAATCTCATGCTGTTAGTCCAGATATATTTTTGGAATCTTTTCTTTAACACAGCGTCTATAAGCTGGATGGCGTCTTTTACACACTAGACTCGAGTTAGCACTAAATTTTTTTTGTAAAATCAGCGTTCATACGCTGCATGGCGTCTTACATGTCATGATCTTTCTTGGTATAAAAATTTTCTGTTTGTTCAGCATCTATACCTGCAGTACAAAAGCACAGTAGCACCAAAACCAATATTGCGTTGCCCTTTGATATGTCCTTTGTACCATGAACACCAGTCACCGCAGCTAGCAAGGCAGACACCGTAATCTTCAAAGTGGCAACACATATTATGATCATTAACAATAATAAATAACTTACACGCACACAATTTTAAAGAGAAATGCTAACATACTATTTTAAGTTTTTAACGGATGGAACAAAGGTAAGTCACAAGCCACTAAATAATATAAATGAGATTAATTAAATAGGAGACGGAACTTACATACTATAACTAAATTGATCAAGTGAATTTTACTAAATAATCATAATAATAATAAAATTATGTTGTGTTGCTAATATTTGCTCAATGTTGCTTACCTGATAGACAAGCATGCATGTGCCACCAGTTATGAATAAGAACCTTCGACCAAGCCGATCAACAAAAGAAGTAGATAGATGAGGACAGAAGCAAGGTTGACTGCTTCGATTATAATGGCAAAAAGTAAAGCCGCATCGTGTCCCAAACTCACAGATTGAAATAGGTTAGGAGAATAGAATGCAACGATGTTAATCCCTGTGAACTGTTGAAAAAATGGGATAGCAAATGCCATCACCAAATGTGGTCGATACTTCCTCTCAAAGATGGTCTTGAAGGGCTCCTGCTTCATAGATTTTGCAATTTGCGTCCACCTAATGTTTTCTTCCAATTCGGGTTCAACATCGATGGAAGATCCTCTAGCTCTGCGTAAGGCTTTTCTGGCATGGTCCATCTTGCCACGTTCAACCAAGTTGCTGGGGGTGTCAGTCATAAGGAAGGCACTATCATAACGACTGCAGGGACCACGACAAGGCCAAAAGGGACTCGCCACCAGCAGGTGTACTTCGCGGTGCCATAGTTTATGCTGCCTGCGACAATCACTCCAACTCTTAGGAAGAATTGGAATCTTGTGTAGAAAGCAACTCGCCATTTGGGTGGTGCGATTTCAGAAAGGTACAGTGGCGTAGCCTTTCCCAACTTAATGCAACATCATATGGTTAATAATGAAAATTATGAAATAGTAAAAATTATGAAATTCCCAAGGTGCTTAAGGTCAAGGTGGTGGTGTTTAAGTTTAAATTGATTTTTGCACAAAATATCATTCCAACTAATCATAAAAATATCTTGCTTTTGAATGCAATATGCAGTTTTAATTAAATCAAATTAATTATTAATTTTTTAACTTCTTAATTTATTTTTATATACTTTCCAAAATTATTTTTAATTTAATAACTAACCATATAAGAGTTTAATGATTATGTACTATTACTGAAACAAAAATTACATTGTCAACCAATTAAAAATCACTGTTAGTATGACTTTTAAGGTATATGTTGTAAAAGTCAACAAACATAATATATATGGTGATTTGTGATTGGATGACCGTGCAAAACTCTTTTATACTGTTAGTGCATAGATTATTTATTCAACCAAATAAAACATAATCTAACAATCAATTAAGTTATGATCACTCATTAAAAATGACATTTACGTAACTATAGAATAATAAAAAACCACAAGTAATAATAATTCGGCTTAAATATGTTTTTAATTTCTCAAATTTGGGATAAGTTTATTTTTGGTTTCCAAATTTAAAATCAATTTTTTTATTCTCTGTAATTTGAAAAAAAAAAAAACATATTTTAGTTCATATGTCCACACACCATTAATGAATCTGCTACACAAAACCCACTTACTAATACCCCTGATAATGAAAACATTATATCAAACTCAGTTGATGTTGCATAGCTGGCTTAATCTACTCCTGTCAATGATGTTGTAGATGGTCTTGAGAAACTAAAATAAGCTTTTATCAAATTACAAAGATTAAAAAGATTAATTTTAAATTGGGGGACCAAAAACGAACTTATCCCAAATTTAAAGGACTAAAAATATATTTAAGCCTAATAATTATGTTAAAAACCTTTAATAAAAAAGTGCATTTTATCTCATTCCTAGTCAATTAGTCATATATTGTTAACATCATAAACTTATAATTTAACATAACAATAATGTCTAATACATAGAATTGTATACTATCCTTATTAAAAGTTCAAAATATTACTTTATAATACTATAAATAAATATAAGTATATTAAAGGTAATTAAGATTTGGTTTGACTGGTTGGATTTCAACAATAGGAAAAAAAAATCAAAACTACAAAAAAAAAATCTATTTTTTTTTCATTTTTTGATTTAATAAATTTTTGATTTTGTATTAGTCTAGTAGTTTAAAACAATTTAATTTTAATTTCTTTTTTTATGCAAGTTACTTAAACTCCTCACCACTAGGCTAACTCTAATGGGTTTACAATTTAATTTGATTTCAAACATATCCTTATACTTACAGTTTTAGAAATCAACCTTATTTTGTTGCATCTTAAATTTTATATTTATTTTATATATCTTTTATTTTTTTAGTTTTTTCTATTATATTTATTATTTTCTCCTTTTTCTTTTTTATCTCTTTCTTTCTCTCAAAGTGTGTACAATTTAAAATTTTATACTTATTTTATATCTCTTTTATTTTTTATATTATATTTGTTATTTTCTCCTTTTCTTTTGTAATTTAAAGGGTGAAAAATATTTTTTTTCCCTATCCAAAATCAGAGGAGACCTTGCATACTTTATTTTATTTTATTTTGACTTTATTTCTGAATCATTTAAATTTTGTCAAGGAAAAATAATATTTGTTTTATAATTTTAATTTATTTACGTTTGAAAAGATTTTAAAATGTTGATATTTTTAATTTTATTTTTATCTTTTAATATTTTCATAAATAATTTTTTTACTTAAAAGATACTTTAAAATTAAGGCTAAAAAATAAGAGTTTTAAAAATAAAGTAACAGTTGTTTGGCAATTTAATTTAAAAACTTCTTTAAAATTTAAAGTTTCATTTTTTTTTTTGTTTTCAAGAGGGAGAAGGAAGTTAAGGTCTGCAATTTATTTTTAAAAATTACTTCAGTTAATTTTTTAAAACAAATTACTTTTTCTCACTTTTCTTTTATAAAAAATAAGTTCTTTAATTTAAAAAAAATCAAAAAAATTTTAGTCCACTTTCTCCTTTTAAAGAAAAGCTAAAAATAAATAAATCAAATGCTTCCTTAAATAAAGAAAAAAGTATATACAATGTAAAGTTTTTTTCACATTGTTATTCAATCACAAATTACCATATATGACAAGTTTATTAACTTTGATAATAATCACTATAAAAATCACATACCAAAATTGATTTCTAATTGGTTAGCAGTGTTAAATCTTTTACATTCTCACAATACATATTCATTAAACTCTATTAAATATACTTGTTAAAAATTATTTTTTATTGGGAAAAGACTGTTGAACTGAATCGATCCGTGTTTTTATTTCTTTATTATTTTAGTTATTGAATATTGGAATGTTGCGCAACTGTTAATCTAAATAATAATATATAGTTCGTTAAAAAATTGTATTCCTTAACTTTAGTTTTTGGTTTTTACTCGCAGAAAAAATTATTTGACTTGATGGCCTTATTTGTTTGAATTGAAAGTAACTGACCACACACTAGCCAACTAGAACTGTTGCACTAGTGTTTAAAAATATTTGTGTAATTTTTTTATACAAAAAATATACAAAAATAAATAAAAAGAAAGAAAAGTATGAAATAAATATTATTATAAATAATTATTATATACATGATATAAGTCTTTAATTTTAGTCTAAAGAAATAGTATATGCATGCATAGACTCACTTGATTAGTGAAACCGACCCCAAGGCCGAGAATGGCACCACCGGTGAGAAAGATGGCATTGCCCAAGATGATGGTGTTTCTCCGACCCAACGCCGCCGTGACTCGACTAGCTGCCGGTAATAACACTTGTTCTTGCCGAAAATCTGCTTCTCCTTAGGCTCCGCCTCCCACGACCATGCTCCTTCCTTCCGAAGTATTAAACAACCTTACGCAAATTGGTAGGGGTACCTACAAAGACACTCCGACGCTCAAGTCAGATATGAAGGTCTTGTGAAGAGGTGTAGGGTTTTGGATAGAGAGATTAGGTCAAGAAAGTGTGCACCTATCTCCTTTTTAATGTCAGATGTCTGTTACCTATATTATGGAGTATCTTTGCCTTCATTCCCAAATTTGTCGCCTGATTTCCTTTATTAAATTAGTTTCATACTTTCTTGTTTTAAGATGTTTCGTGGTGAGGTCGATCGGCTACTTGCAGGACGTTTGGCCAGGCCGGTTGATCGGTTCTATCGATCGACCATCTTTTGCTTGTTTGACCATATCGGGGTAGTACACCAAACCCCCCGAGCTTTGACACGCGTGGAGAAGTTCTGGCGTGTTACCGACCGTATAGGACTCGGTTTGTATAGACGGTCCTCCAAGGCTAGCTCGCGACCAAGGTGGTTTCAGTCCACGTGGGCCTTGGTCAGTCCATGCTTGACTTGCATTCGACTATAGTCAATAACTGCCAACGAATCGAAGTGTCGAGATCTTGAAAGGTCACTTCTTTCCTTGGGAACTGTTGCGCTCGCTTTTGAGTGCATTTAATGCTTAACTGCTGATAAGAATTCACGCTAATGATGGCCTAAAACCCCCAACCGTTGTTTCATCTGAGCCATTGGCTCATTGATGATGGTTCAAGATCTGATGGCAGGAAGATCTTGGGCCTTTGGGCCGTATGCCACCCTCCAACCTTTTAAGAAGGAAGCGGTGGCGCATCTCCGTGCTTCTCCTTCCTTCCTTGCCACTTATCTCCTCATTGTGCCTCTCTTTTCTTCTGCTTCCATCATGCCGGAGCATCTTCCGTGCTTGCTACCGCCATCTCTCTTCCTTTCCTCTCCTCTAACCTCGCAGCTACGCCCCCTCACTTCTAGCTTTCTTCTCCCTCAATGGCTTCAAGTCGCAAATCCGGGGGTTCTCCTAACTCTGAGCCTGGGGTCATGCTCTCGCCAGAAATCGAGCCTATTGGCGGCAACTCTCAGGTGTCTGGCCAATCTGTGCATTCTTCCTATTTGGAGAGGTCTGATAACGATCTCCACCCCCACAAACACTCATTAGCGATGCAGTCCAACCGGATGTTCTTACAGTCGAACGTCCAGCAACAGCTCAAGCGACAGACAAGTCATTCGAGGGGACACCCGAGCAGTCCTTAGTGGTACGACGAAAGAGAAAGGTCGAGGAGGTTTTTCCTACCGTTACCTGCCCTGGGTATGACTGGGTCTCTGGTGAGGTTGGAGTTTACCACTCCAAGTTTCAGTCGGTCTCTGCCGTCACCGAGTTGATGAAGTCCATCACTTTTTGTGCCCCTAACCATGAAGGCAAAGTTATAGCGGAGTCGTGTGGTTCGGATGAGCATCTATACCTCTCGGTTACGGCAGGGCGAACAGATTTCACTTACGTGTACAAGACGTTTTTCTGAAACTTTGGAGTTTCAATGCCTTTCGATGGGTTCGAAGTGGAAGTCTTGACTGCTCTGAATGTGGCGCCCACCCATCTCCACCCCAACGGCTGGGCAATAATGACTGCTTTCTGAGTCCTCTGCAACATGTTGTACATGGTGCCGACCACTCCAAAATTCCTTCATCACTATACAGCCAAGGAGAGGAAGAAGGGTGGTTGGGTATCATTGTCGGGTGTCAGCGGTATCTCTCTTTTCATCGCTTTTACCTCCTCGTACAAGGATTTCAAAGGGGGATTTTTACGGGCTAGGCTGAGTCTAGCCAAAAGGAGCAATTTTTTCGACAGCTGGGGTCATCTGAGGTTCCCATTTTATTGGACGAGGAATCCAGACAAGCAAATGGTCTGGCAAGTACAAGACATGTCGACGTCCGAATAAGACGATATGGCCGACTTGCACTGGCTCCCCTGACTGCTCCCATGTCGAACTGTGCTAAGGCTCTTTAACTCCAAGAAACCATTGAGGGACATGAAGCGTGAGTACTTTTTGTCTCCGTTTAATAATCACCTGCCACTTCTTACATTTCTTTGCTTCTTTCATAGGGATAATGGGACGCTTCAACTTTGCCAAACTTCATGCCAAGCGCGCAGAGAAGGCCAGGAGGGCCGAAGTGAGCGTTGCTTCCGCTTCCCCTGTCCTACACACTCCTCCAAAGGCCCAAGTCTCTAGTCACACACCAACAACTGCTCCGCCTCCTGTCGTGGTGGTTTATTCAGATAGTCCTCCTACCAAGTGCCCAAGGACCGTTCCCACCCCAGAGCCAGTCAAGGATTCCTCATCTGCTGACATCCACCCGGCTTTTTTTGTTGCCGTTAAAGGTCTTGGCTCCCTTTGGGGTCGAGATTTTGATACCACCAAGGTGTTAGGCCTTAGCTCCTTATTAGAGGTCGACCGCCACGCTCTAAGGGAGGTTGGTCCCCAGGCAGGCTTGGAGGCACTATCTGTCTTCCAGGCTCGCTCTTAGGTGATTGCCCAATTTTAGGCGGCAGAGCTAGAGAGCGCCTGAACTTCTTCCCAATTATTGAAGTCGATGGAAGCCGAGATCCGAAGACTGGAGGCCACTGTAGAAGTGGCGCGGATCGGTCTGGCCAAAGCTTTTTGCGCCAACAAGACACTGCTCCTAGAGGCCGTTAAGGTGAGGAAGACGGTCGAGAATTCGGGGGTTGAGCTGAAAGATGCCAAGGTTTGTAATAAGACTCTAATGGGTCGAGCGGTTCGAGCTGAAGAGTCCGCTGCCACTTTGGAGGCTGAGGTGGAACTCCTCAAAGCTAGGATTCCGATGCAGAATCGGGTCAGTTGGGGGCAATTGAACAAATAAAGCGCCTCGAAGTCGATTTGGAAGAAGGTAAGGGGTCGATAATGGAGGAGCACATCAGGGGCTTCCAGAAAGCATTGTGACAACTTTCACACTTCTTCCCCGACACTGACACCTCGGTATTTGACGTAGAAAAAGATGTCAAGAAGGGGGTGTTGGTTGATGTGGTTGACCTCTCCGACCACGAGGAGGAAGAAGTGCAGGGAGGTGGGGACGCCGAGCAGGTTGACGATAATGACAATGTTGTATTAGCTTTGGCGTTTTATGCTCCCTAAAGTTGGAATGCTTCCTCAATGGCTCTTCTCCTTAGGTTTTTAATCTGTAAGATATTTTGTTAACAAAAGATGTACTCGATCTCCGTATTCGGAGCATAATTTGTACCAGGCTTTTTAATGCAAGTTGTTTTTTCGTATTCAGTCGTTTTCTGTTGCTACTATTCTAATTTAATTCTGCGCACCGACTCGATTTAATTTTAGTGGATCGCTACGTGTTAACTTTAACTTTGGTTCGGTTAGGTTTCTGTGGGTCGAAACCTATAAAGTCTCCAAGCACAGTGGGTCGGCTCAATCAGGTTTCAATGGATCGAAACCTGTAAAGTCTCCAAGCACGATGGGTCGGCTCGGTCAGGTTTTAATGGGTCAAAACCTGTAAAGTCTTCAAGCACGGTGGGTCGGCTCAGTTAGGTTTCAGCGGGTCGAAACCTGTTTGTCTTCGTGCTTGGTTATTCAGACTGGGAGTGATAACAAGGTGGATTCAAAATAATTTTATTGCTTTCTATTATTGATGTGCCTCGTTAAAACCTCCCTGGCAAAAACCCATTTTGGGAAAAAAAAAAACGAAGTAGGAAAAAAATTACATCGTCGTTACATTTATCAACTGAAATACATCTTCAAGTGGGAAGCGTTCCATATGCACGAGACTTCTTTGCCTGTGAGTTGCTCCAATCAATAGGCTCCACTTCCCAGCTGCTCAACTACTCTCAGCGACCCTTCCCACTTGGCAGTTAGCTTTCCTTCTCCAACTTCTTTCTGCACTTCCCCTCATTTTCTCCACACCAAGTCACTAGGTTCGAAATCTTTTAGCTTCACTTTCTGGTTGTACCTGCGAGCAACCCTTCGCTTTCCCACTTTTTCCTGTATTCTTGCCTTCTCCCTTAGTTCCTTCGCCAGATCTAACTCTACCTTAAGTGCTTCACCATTTCTTTTGAGGTCGAACACAGTGTGGCGTAAGGACAATTCCCCCAACTCCACTAGAATCATGGCGCCTGTTCCGTATACCAATCTGAAAGGTATCTCTTAGGTTGTCGATTGTGGTGTACAATGGTAGGCCCAAAGGATCTCAAGAAGTTCTTCAGGCCAACTTCCCTTTTCCTTCCCCACTCACTTCCTCAATTCCCCCAAGATTACCTTGTTTGCCACCTTGGCTTGCCCATTAGTTTGCGGGTGTTCCACCGAAGTGGTTCGGTGTCAGATCCCGAGCCCCCTATAGAATTCTACGAGTGACCCATCTATAAACTGGCGTCCATTGTCTTAATGATGGTATGCAGCATTCCATACCAGTAAATGATGTTTCTCCACACAAACTTCTGCACATTCGAGGCCGTTATTCGGGCTAGGGGCTTGGCTTCTATCCATTTAGTGAAGTATTCGACTCCCACTAATAGAAACTTCACTTGGCCCTTAGCAACAGAGAAGGGTCCGAGTATGTCTAGGCCCCATATGGCGAAGGGCCAAGGGGATAAAATCGAGGGTAACTCTTCTGGTGGTGCATTGGTCAAATTCCCAAATCTCTGGCATTCTTTGTACTTTTTTGAGTACTCAAGGCAATCAACTCGAATGATTGGCCAATAATAACTGGCCCAGATGACGTGATGTGCCATGGCCCGCCCTCCAGTATGCATGCCATAGATGCCTTGGTGGATTTCGCTCATGACATATTCGGCTTGGTTGGGGTCCAAACACTTGGGTTGCGGGGCATGGAATCCTCTCTCGTATAGGTTCGCACCATCAATGACATAGTAGCTGGCCTTCCATCAGATCCTTTTTGCTGCGTTTTTGTCTACCGTGAACTCGCCTGTTGTGGGATATTTCCAGATAGAGGCCATCCATCCGCCTTCATCTCTATCCACACTCAAAATCTCCTCAATGCTGGGTTTTGTCACGGTTTCTCGTCTGACCGTCTGCCGCTGCCCTATTTTCTTAGTGTTCGCCGCTAGTTTGGTAAGAGATCGGCTCTCCCATTTTCCTCCCTCGGAATGTGCTTTATTTTAAATTCCTCCAATCCGGCTATCAACTAGACGGTCGTGTGGTAGTATTTCAGGAGTTGGGTGTCCTTTATCTGGAAGGCATCGAATACTTGCCTAGTTACCAACTTTGAGTCACTTTTGCAAACAATTTTGCTGGCCTCGATTTCTCCTGCTAACTTCAGTCCTGCAATAAGTGCCTCATACTCCGCTTGATTATTGGAGGCCCAAAAATCAAACTTTAAAGATTGTTCCAACACGACCCCCCAGGTCCCTCCAGGATGACACCAGCTCCCGTTCCTTGTCGGTTTGATGACCCATCCAGGTACAGAATCCACTGTGATGAAGTCGGTTCTGTTGCCAATGATAGCTTAACTATGAAGTCGGTGAGGCATTGTGCCTCGATCGGGCCCCTCGCTTCGTATTTTAATCCAAACTCTGACAATTCAACCAACCAGACTATCATTCTTCCCACTAGTTTTGGTTTTCTCAGCACTTGCCGAATGGGATAATCGGTTTTTACTATCACTTGGTTGCTTTGGAAGTACGGTCATAGTCTTCGGGCAGTCGCTACCAGTGCTAAAGCTAGCTTCTCGATGACCTGATACCTGATTTTCGCCCCTTGTAACACACAGCTGGTATAATATATCGGGACTTGTTGACCTTCTACCTCCTGCACGATGACCGAGCTGACTGTAACGTCTTGTTTTTCCTAATGTATGATTAAGTGTTTTAATAACTAAAAAGTGGAAATTTGATATATAATCTAGGTGATTAAAAGAAATAAATGAATTGTTGTTATGTATGGTATGTATGTTGTATGTAGTAATGGTTTGGTGTTGTTTGTTTTAAATTCGGGTTCAAATTTAGGAAACTTGAGATAGGTGCTTGAGCCAATGGGGCATACTATGAGTGTGATGTTGGTTTTTGAGAGAATAATAGTTGAGTTAGACCAGTTTTAAGATAAGGGAAGTGGCTTGGTGAGGTTTAGGCTTCAGCTGGCAAAAAGTCCGTGTAAGAGTTTCGGGGAGGTCGAATATATAAGGTGGAAAAAGGGGGGGAGCCCCTCATTCTCTCAATTCCTTTCTTTCTCTAAACTTTCTCTCTCTTCAATTCTCTCTAGAATCTCTCAAGTTAGCGAGGGTAGTAGAAGATTTTGGGCTCGACTCAGTGATTATGGTAAGAGGAAGAATCAATTTGTGGAAGATTTTGGCTCAAGAACACCGAATTCTCAAAGAACTTAAATTCAAATTCAGAGACTTTTAGAGGTAAGGGAAGCTTACAAATTGATTGTTTTGTATTAATAACTGTTGGTATGCTTATTTCTTGCCTTATGATCGGTTGAATCTTTGTGGATGTTGTTATTTTGTTGGTTTTGGATGAAATTGGGTTTTGGGGAGAAAATGTTGAAATTGAATGAGAAATTGATGAATATATGATGAAATGTTGGATTGATGGTATGATTTGATATGTATGAACTTGGTTGAGGTGGCTTGAGGTTGTTGGAACACTATTAATTCAAAAATTTGTGGTATTGGGTTGAAAATTTTGAGTTTCTCTTTGAAAAATCTTGGTTTTTCTCGAAAATCTTCGCAGATAATCGATTATAACATATGATAATCGATTATCTGAAGTTTCCAAAAAGCTGTCTTGTAAATGCTTCAGAAATAATCGATTATAAGCCTCTAATAATCGATTGTGCACTGTTTCAAAAAACTGTTTTCGTGACTCGATTTTAGAAATAATCGACTATCTAGTAGGACAATCGATTATCTACTGTTCACAAAAAAAAAAAAAAAGATTTTAAAGTTTCATCTCAAAATGTGAAATTTATGAATTTCAAGATTTGTTAATCTTCCAAATAGTTTTCAAAGAAGGTTTGATTTTCAAACTTTAGTTGATTTTTTTGATTTGGTTGTAAAGTGGAAGGTTGCTTAGATAGGACCTTCACTTGTGGTGTATGACATTATTGTATGTGGTTTCTCATGAGGCAGGCTGCCTGGATAGAGCCTGACCTGTTGACTATGTTTGAGGTTGGAATGGGCCTACATGGTGTTAATAATAGTTGTTGGACCACAGGTGGTGCTGAGTAGACCACGTGGTGTTGTGTTGATACACATTTATGATATGATGATTGTTTGGTAGAGTTGATTATTGTGGTGATACATGCAAACATGCATCTGTTGTTGGCTGAGGTAGTATGGGCCTCATGCCGTATACAGTTAGGCATGGAAGTTGGGGGTGAACGGAGCTGCGGCTCAGACGGGCCTCCAACCCAGTGCCTAGATGAGAAGTGGGGTCTGAAAGATGGGCCTAAGGGATAAGTAGATGGGTAATACCGCAGTGGGGCCAAGGTAGTGCAGGCCTTGTGTCGCAGTATACCACCACCCACATTCACTTATCTTGACAACCATAAGCTTATCCAACTGATCAGAATTTTGGCAATCCTTGAATGGTGTATGGCCATGATAGGGGATAAGACCTGGCTGATTACCTGAAATGTAGAAATCTCTCGAGAGTCATGTCATTCATACATTGACATGTGGGGTTGACATTATAGTATGTGATATTGTGCATGATATACTGTAATGTATGTAGACCCAGTTATTTGATGATTTAGTTTCCATATTGGTGTGAATAATGATTTTGATTATGTTGGATTGAATATTATATTTTGACATTTATTCCATAAGCTTACCCTTGCCTTGCATTGTTGTTGGTTGAATGTCTGGTTGCTGTTGTTGTGTTGCTGTGACTGTGATGATCACGTCATCTTAGCGTGGGAGCCGAGAGAGGGACATCTACAGATCTAGCGTCTCAGAGTTGATGGAGGAGGTCTCAGGTGGAGACTTTTGGTTGTCCTTTTTGGGTGGAGCTTTCTAGAAGCTCTTTTTGTTTCTTCTTGGATGTGTTGTTTTGTATTATATTTTGTTGATGGGATTGTATAGAGTAACCAGCTATAGGAAGTGAGTTTTGTAGCCCTCTTCCCTAGTGATGTATATTTTGATATTGTTATTATGGGCTAGTGTTATCCCATTTGTTGTTATGTATATGAGATGATTTAAGTTGAACAGATATACATGTATGATACTAGGAAAGATAGGTGAATCTCTCAGTTGATATGTTATGATTTGATTTTATTCACCATTTATGTGGATAAGATGTTTTTAGCAGGATTGTTTATAGTACTGTGGCGACAGAGGGTTGTTACACTGACGGCCTAATTGGATATCGCTAAGTAAATCAACAAGTCTTGCCCCAACATTGGTCGAGTTAAGATGGGGGGTTTACCAAGAATGTCTTGAGTTTTCTGAACGCTGACTCGCATTCCTCGTCCCAGTGAAACGCTTTCGGCTTTTTTAGGAGGCCAAAAAAGGGATGTGCTTTCTCGGCGCCCTAGGAAGGAAGCGTGAAAGGGACGCTAGTCTTCCAGTCAGCCTTTGCACTTCCTTGATATTTTGGGGACTTTTCATCTCTATGAGGGCCTGACACTTGTCATGATTAGCTTTGATCCCCCTGTGAGTCAGCATAAAGCCCAAGAATTTGCCTCCTTGAACCCCAAATACACATTTTTCTAGGTTCAACATCATGTGGTATCGCCTGACTTAACCAAACACTTCTTCCAAATCTTCAACGTGCTTATTTGCATCCCCAGATTTCACCACCATATCATCTATGTACACCTCCAAGTTTTGGCCTATTTGTTCTGCAAAAACCTTATCCATCAGGCGCTGGTAGGTAGCCCCTGCATTTTTTAGACCGAAAGGCATTACCGTATAGCAATAGTTCGATCCATCCGTCATGAAAGCTGTTTTTTCTTCGTCCAGCGAGAACATAAGTATTTGGTTGTTCCTCGAATAAGCGTCCAGAAAGCTCAGGAGCTTGCACCCCGAAGCGCCGTCGACCAACCGGTCAATACTCGGTAGTGGGTAGGCATCCTTTAGGCAGGCTTTATTAAGGTTAATGTAATCCGTACACATTCGCCATTTACTGTTCGCCTTTTTCACCAACACCACGTTGGCTAGCCATGTCGAGTATTCTACTTCCCGAACGAACCTTACTTCCACTAACTTTGTCGTCTCCTTTTCCACCACCTATCTTCTCTCTTTGCCCATCTTCCTCTTTCATTGAGCAATTGGACGCGCCTCCGGGCATGTGACGAGTTTATGGCAATGAAAACTGGGATCAATCCTGGGCATGTCGGCTGCCGTCCATACAAACAGGTCTGCATTATTGTTGAGGACGTTGGTGATTTTGACCAACATTTCTTCTGGCAAGTTAAGGCCGACCCGGATACATCGGTTAGGGTGCTTACCTAGCTGGAACTTTTGTAGGTCTTCGTTAGGTTCCGGTCTCGGCTCCTCAACTCGAGGGTCAAGCTCGACTGATTCATTCGGCACGCAAGGGTGCGTCGAGCACACGGGCCGGCCCTGTGGCCTAGGCCCTTTTCTCACCTTCAAGTTCTCCACGTAGCATTCCTGAGCCATCTTCTGATCTGCATTAACTGTTACTATCTGCCCGGTTACCGTGGGAAATTTCATTGCTAGGTGGAGGGTCGATACTATGGCGTCGAGTTGGTTGAGGGCGGGTCGGCCAATCAGAATATTGTAAGAAGTGTCAGCATTCACTAGTAAGTATCTTACCATAATGGTTCGGGAAGCACTCTTATCTCCGAACGTGGTCAGCAGGTCGATATACCTGCGAGTGTCTCCCGCAAATCCTACTAACTGCTCCGGGTACGGCTGAAACAAGTGCTTCGGGATTTCCAACTTTCGAAAGGTGTCCATGTACAGCATATCAGCTAAATCAAGTGCATGGCGGAGTTGGCAACTTCCACCATAATGACGACTGGGTCGTCTTGTTCGAGATCTACCCCCCTGAAGTCGGCATTCGTAAATGTTATTAGGGGGTGCGTCCTCAAAGCCTTTCCCACCGTACTAATCGATCGTACTGCTCTTAAGTGTCGTTTCCTGGCAGAGGAGCTGAACCCTCCCCCTGCGAACCCTTCGGCTATAGTATTGATGACTCCCCTCAAATAGGTGTCCGTTCTTTCAAGGGGGAGGTTTTTGCCGTCCATCTTCCTTTGTGGGCTAAGGCTCTGTCCGCTCCTCCCTACGACCTCAATGTTTATTATCCTTTTGTCCTTCGTCCCGGCTGCCTTGACCCTTCTGGATGCGGTTTCGCAAGTGCCCGCCCTGAATAAGTTCCTCGATCTTATCACGGAGGGCCCAACACTCCTCCGTTGAATGTCTGTAGTTACCATGATATCGGCAATGTTTATCTCGGTCCGCCCCTTCTGGGGAGTGACTTTTAGGTGGTAACTACAGCAGTTTCGCGCTGCAAGCTTCTTCCATGATACGGGCTCTACTATCATTAAGCCGGGTATAATAGTTGTACTTCAGGTTGGTGGTATTCCGCTCCACCCTTTGCTTCTTCTCCCGACCTGGCCGTGGCGTTTCGCGATTGGTGGTTCTCTTTGACATTCCTGCTCGAACGTGGTTTCTGTACTTGGCCATTTCCTCCATTTGGATATATCTTGTTGCTTGGGCCCTGAGTTCATCCATATCCGACAAAGGCTTCTTGCAGAGGCTGTTAGAAAAGGTGCCCAGCTTCAGGGCCATGATCATCGAGTGCAACGCTACCTCTGAATTTAGATCTCTGATCTTCACCAAAACAGCTGCGAATCGCTCTATGAACGCCTGCAAGGGCTCATCATCCTCTTGTCTGAGGTTCACCAAGGCGACCGATGTGAAGTGGTGCAATCTGCTTGTGGCATATTGTGCCCCAAACTTCACAACAAGTGTAGCAAAGGAGTCAATCAAGTTCAGCGGCAGCCTAGTATACTAGCTCAAGGCCGCCTCTTTGAAAGAGGTGGGAAAGACTCGACATAGTATAGCATCATCATTTGTAAGCAGGTTTACCTGAGTGGTGTAAGTGTCAATGTGCTCGTCGGGGTCAGTCGTTCCATTGTAGCGATCCAGGTTTAGGTATTTCCACCCTAGAGGTAAGGGGGTCTCCATGATGCCGTCCACGAACGGGTGTCTTCAAACCGTTACGCCTGCCGCATGGAGGTGAGACTTTGTTAGGGTCCTCGGTCGCGAAAATACGAGTTGACGACTGGTCTTCGCTTGAGATGGCTGGGTGTGGTGCTGTGACTCCTCCATCTGTTCGCGAACAGTCGATGCTCTCTGGCTCTCTTTCTATAACTACTGGTGTATTTCTTCGTTTTCCCTTCGCAACCTGCCCGCTTCCTCCTCATTGCGCTTTCGCATATCTACGATCTCTTGGCGCAGGGCCTGTATCAAGGGGTGGTTATCCAAGGATAGCCCTGTGCCATTGTCATAGTCCATAGCCATCACACTTCTAGTTCGTACCATCTTCTGTTAATGGTGGTCGAGGGATAATTTTTACCTCACCCCACGGTGGGCGCCAATTGTTCTTGCTGAAAATCTACTCCTCTTAGGCTCTGCCTCCCACGGCCGTGCTCCTTCCTTCCGATGTATTAAACAGCCTTACGCAAATTGGTGGGGGGTACCTGCAAAGACACTCCGACACTCAAGTCAGATACGGAGGTCTTGTGAAGAGGTGCAGGGTTTTGGATAGAGAGATTAGGTCAAGAAAGTGTGCACCTATCCCCTTTTTAATGTTAGATGTCTGTTACCTATATTACGGAGTATTTTCGCCTTCATTCTTGGATTTCTCGCTCGATTTCCTTTATTAAATTAGTTTCATACTTTCTTGTTTTAAGATGCTCCGTGGTGAGGTCAGTCGGCCACTTGCAGGACGTTTGGCTAAGACGGCTGATCGGTTCTATCGATCGACCATCTTTTGCCTGTTCGGCCATATCAGGGTAGTACAACACTAAGCCAACAAGGTACAAAGAAGACGTGAATAATGTCAACACTTGGCTATCATACACACAGTACATGTTCACTTCAGCACCAGCTGCCTTCCTCAATATTGATGGGAAGAATTTTTCAAGAAACGGTAACAAAGTTGTGACACCACCTGGAATTTTCATAACATTTTTGTTAAATTCACCTTCAATTCTATATAAATTAATATTAATTTGTTTTCATTAAATCATAAACTGAAATTATAAGGCATGTTAAGCTACACTTTAGTTCCTGGGCACCAACACTTTAGTCTTTGGCGAAAATTGATCATTGTTTCCGGTAGTCAATGCTTCGTATCAATACCATAGTAATAATAATAATAATAAATTCCTGGGCACGAATACAATCAAGAGAAATATTAGTTATAATTTATTTTTGTATAACATATTGTATAGAAAGAGATAGAAATGTAAAGAAAGAAAAAGAAAGAAGTGTGTCATAAGAAAAATAATATGACAAAGAAAAAAAAAGTATAAAAGGTATTAAAAAAATGATATATAAATAATGACCGTTTGGCATTGTTATATCTATTTAAGACGGAGTTTCTTTTATAATGAGAAAAAAATATTTACACAAACATTTTCAGAACAAATATTGCTTATATATATCATTTATATTTGTTAACCAGTTTCACAATTATTTTTACCTAATGCTTCTAATTCAATTGGCTTTTAACTAAAATTAGGATTTCAACTTTCAACTATTTATCAATAAGTTTAATTACTATACACTATCAGTATAAAAACTTTTACATTGTCAACTAATCGAAAATCAATTTTAGTGTGACTTTTAAGGTGATTATTATCAAAGTCAATAAACTTACCATACATGATGGATTGTGATTGAATGAAAGTGTAAAAAAAATTCCACTGTTAATGCATAACCTAGTTTCTCTTTATAACTCTTTTTGTCAAATATAAACTTATTATAAATCCATAAAAATATGCTTTAGCCCCATCGTGTAAACACAAAACAACTCCCTAATAATATACGCAACTCCGATCATATGAGAAGAATAAAAAATATAAATATTAAGAATATAAATATCAAAAATTCAACTCTCCTCAATCATACGTGATAACGATTCGGAGCAATTGGATTTCGTTAATGTCAGTCATAGTATTTCAACTTTATCAGATGTAAAATATTTCAAGTGAATATTAATAAGGTTGATCAAAACAAGATAATATATTAATTTTTTAATAATTTTTTCTAATTTTATTTTAAAAAATTAAAGTATACTCTATACGTTACCTTAATAAATTCTGGGATGGTTACAAGACACAAGTGTTGATAAATTTACAAATAAAATCGCCGGGCATTAGGGAAGTTGAGTGGCTGCGCCTAAGATGCAAAGGCTTCGGTGAAAATACACATTCACACACGCACGCACACACGCATATGAATTTTTTATTTTTTTTCGCGGTAATCACTATGTCAAAGTCATATTTTTTTAAGCCCCATTATAAGAAAGAGCATTTTACTGTACATAGTCTAGCCCAAGAGGGGTCATAACACCTCTTAAGTTGGAACGCGAAGTTGGTTGTTTAATTTTATTTTTGTATTATTTTTACATAGATATTCTTTTTACCCATTATTTTATTGTATTTTATGTAACTTTAGTATACTTTTCTTTATCAGTGTGACTCACTTTTATTTTACGTGCAATCATTGCTTCACGAAGAAACGATTCCTTACACGGATAAAGATCATACATACATTTCCAATTGTATGTGATTCTTTACACTTGGTCACCATGTCATATATTATTTTAATGCACTTTTGTTATGGGAATTTAATTAAAATGTATCTTTAAGTCTTTTTTTTATATTATCGTGTATCGTAAAATTGTTAAATTTTATAATAATTATTTTAAAAATTATTTTTTAAGTGATTTTTAATTAATAATATAGAAAAATTAAACTTTTAATATGAAACCTTTTTTAATAATAAAAAGTGAGTTACATATCACCATAGGGTTGTTCTAAGTTTATATTTGAAATTAGAAATGTTAATAACATATTTTAACACGTTTTTTTTACTGTAAATTAAAATTTATTAAAAAATACAAAATTTGCAAGTCTTATTTTTATTTAATAAACTCTATTTATGAATGTGTTATAAGTACTTTTATAATTCTATTTAATAAAAAGCATGTACGAAAAATGAACCACCTCTCCAAACACACGAAACAAAACCACTAGAATTGATGCGTTTTTAGCGAAGACAAACTCTGAAAGTCACAAATTACTACGTGATTTTCCAAATTCACGTTTTAATAATCATCTTTAGAAAAATGATTGTCACAAAAAGAATCTAACAGGGATGGGAAGACTAATTCCTAGTCGCCGCCAAGGCTTGAGGGACTATGCTAATTAGTTATGCAAATGCTGAACAATTCCTTTATTGTGTGTTTCAGTCTCGAGTGATCTCAGTTGAGAACTGAGAACGAGAAGAACCGGTCATTATAATAAGTTATTATAACTGCGAACCAAGAAATACTATAAACTGTCAAATCAAATGTCAAAGGCAGTGTGTGACAGTCTTAAACTGCAGTTTTTTTAATAAGCCTCATTTTTCATGGCAAGAAATTAATAAAATATTTTTTAAAAATAAACCGATCTTAATAATATTTCACTTATTTCTTTCATTTTTAATATTCAATTTTGTGCACAATTTGTTCACATATTTAACTGAGTATTTGTCCTTTCCAACAAATTTCATTTACCAATTCATCATTTTTTGGAAGATTTAATTCCTTTAAATTAAAGAATTTATTTAGAAAGAAAAATAGAGATTTATAATTATTAATTGAAAAATTAATGGTTAAAATTTAAATGGGTATATAATTTACTGGATATATGCATATATTTTATTACAATTTTAACTATTAATTTTTTTAATTAGTAACTATAAATTTTCATTTTAAAATTCCAATTCTTTTCAAGTTATTACAATCATAACTATTAGTAAAAACAAAATGCATGTTTGATTCTTGGGGAGGGACAAGGAGTTTAAGTGAAACTAGGTCTTGAACTGAAAATTAGTATCATAGTAAGTCCAGAAGATCAAAATTTTGCACGATACTTCAGGATCCTACAAAGGAATCAAAGATCCTAATTACATTGATTACAAAAAAATACATGTTTGATTGGAATTAATTTCTTTATCAATAATTTGACAAAAAAAATAATTATTTATTTAAAATAAGTTAAATTAAAAGTCTTTAGAATTAATTTACAATGATGATTTAAAACATAATTTATATGACGTTATAAATATGATACTTATAATTTTTTAAAAAATAAGGACTGTGTAAATAAAATATATTTATTACATAAACTCAATTTTTAATATAGTTTTTTAAATAAAAATTATTTTTAACATTAATTATTTTAAAATTACTTCTTTTAATATTTATTTTTTAGTGGAATAGAAGATTTTGAAGAGTTTCAACGTACAACTTGAAGAAAGTTGAGCCGCCAAAGGCTCTTATCTTCAACTGCGTTATGAGTAATTATCCCATTTTTTCCCTTTATTAAATTATTCTTAATTCTTTCAATAAAATATGCCAGCACTATTATATCTTTAATTCGTAAATTATGTGAAGAAGTCTGACTTATTCTTAAAAGAATTGTTAATGAAATCTGACTTCGATGTTTAGTGATATTTAGATTTCACACAAATAATTAAAAATGAATATTTTAAAATAAATACGTATAATTCAATTCTATTAGAAAAAATGGCGACCTGTTCAAATTTTGTCACCATATTGTAAGCTTCCTTGAGAAATTTTTCAATATTCTAAAAGCACGCACTATCTGCCCTTTAAAGTAAGACAACCTAATATGCATGGTTATTTTTCTATAATTAATTTTTTTCTAAACTAAAATAAGAAAAACTACTAAATGAAAAAAACAAAAAAAGTAGGTACTACTGAAGTATATAAAATTTTCTTGTTTCCTTAATGAACAATTGAATATTTAGCCACAAATTCAAAATCATTAAAGATGTGATTCTCCTTCATTCTTCAAAGTTCAAAAAAAAAAGAAAAAGGCAGCCGGCTATTGGTTCAAAGTTCAAACCCATATGAATTGTGCGTGATTGTGATAGCTAAGAAAAGTTCACAAATGGAATTTACTAATATTTTTGTTGCTCTCATTGTTAAGTTACAAAGTACTTAGTGGTTAACCATAAAATTGTTTAATGGATTGAGTTGGATTTATTGAATAAGGTTCCATTTGATGCAAAACAATGAAATTTCATGTAATAAAAGCAAAAATAGGACATGAAATAAATAAATTGAAAATGTGAATTTTATTTCAATTCATTCTCTTCTGGGCCAAATGTCTAGTCTATTTAGTCCTATGTAAATAAAAAAAAACAAATATGTTGGTTCAATGCTATCAAGCCCAAGCATCTATTTTTGGATCATAGTCAAATGTCCTTCACCACTTGAGAACCTTCATGACAATGCACAGCTTGTATGGGCCTTGTTATTCTCACCTTTTTTTTTTTTTTTTTTGGCTCTTTTCACCCCTTGCTTTTTCAAAAAAGAATGAAAATACAATTTTACCCCTACTTACATTTTATTCACCCTCCAACCCTTCTTCCCACACCTTGTCTGGTGTTCCCATTTTTGCTTTTTTGCACCCACAACCTCAACACTCCGTTCGTCACCACCAGCTCCTTCATTTCAGTATCATCGTTTGTCCATTTGCTTCCTTTGTTGGTCAAGTTGAAGCTTTGTAAGCTTTGCCACCACCATTTGCTCTGATAATCGTCTTCGATGGCTTCTTGGTGAGCTCACGACTCTTTTTTTTTCTTTTTGTTACAAAACAAAAATTGTTTGTAACTTTCTGTTCCATTTGTAACTTGAAAATTTACAAACTTTGTTCATTGGTTGTTGACTGAGTGCAGGATTTGTAGTATGTAGCAAAGTTGGAATACATTTTTTTTCTAATGAAGTTAACATGTCATGCGTTTGGAGGAATGTAATTGAAGCAAACGATGATGCTTTTGAGCATCCGTTACAAGCAAGTGACAGTGCTTTGGAAGATCAAATAGAAGCCAATGAGAAGTATGTCATAGAGAGGTTGGATATGAACCCATGAGAAATGTTACTGGCTTGACATATGTCATATGTTATTTATGACAATGCGGTTTTATTGACAAATGTATATGTTTGCTAACAGGGTTTAGGGTGCACATGCAAGATTGAAGAGGTTACTCCGAGATAGCATGGGAGACTTGTGTACTTCTTAAGATGCAATGAATAATATGCTTATATTGCAGCACACTGAAATAAATGCATTAGTTGAGAAAAGCATTAATGTATTGGAACACAGGTTTAATGACAAATTCTACCAGAAGCTACAAGGCTTTGTATCAACAAAAGCATAGAACTTGATGTTTGATGAGTATAAACTTGTTGACACTGTTGGTGTTGATAATTGTGCTTGTGGTTGCACACTTAGAACTACTCATGAACTACCTTGTGCATGCGAACTTGCTAGATATAGTAATATGTTTGGTTTCATTCCATTTTGGTCCATTCATATGCAATGAAGGAGGTTATTACTTTTTGCAAATGAAATGACTCACTGTTAGGGGGACTTATCGCTTACACAAGGTGGATACATGATAAATCTACATTTTATGTAGATTTATAGAGCAAGTTGACATGATTTTTGCATTAACCCATAAGAAATTTGCTACAAAATAAACTATTAAGGAAGGATTTCATTTGATGTGTATTTCTAAGCTTTCTATATAAAATTGCATGCATTGCCTTGATTTTGTTGGATTTTGTGAAGGGTTGTTAAATGAACAAAGAAGAAAAATGTTGTCCATAGACACATAGGAGTATTATACTTATCAAAGTGAACTTAAAAGAATTAAGAACCAAAATGAGGACCACAAAAGAAGCCTATAAGCGAATAGGCCAAAAAGGAGATTTGACGTGCAAAACAGAGTGCACAAGGCCACACCCCCCCCCAGCAGGCCTTGCTTTGGAGGTATTCCACCTGGCGGGTTGTGTAGCCCGCCAGGTGGGTCAGTGTGCCTGGTGTTAAAATGAAGTGGATTCCTTCTAAAAAAACTACCTAGCAGGTTTCCACCCTTGCTGGGCAGGTCCGAGGTTCAACTTTTAATATTATTTTAATTTTTAATGGGCCTAGATTGTGCGGGATGGACCTAGTTAAGCCTCTTGCTCCAAAATTCTAAAATTGTATTACAAATAGCAAGGAGCAAAGTACAATGGGGGAATCATCTTTATCTTATCTCTATTCTTTCCTCAATTTTCCCTTTTGTTTTTGGCTTTTGAAGAAGAATTCTTGGAGAGCAATGGGATACGTAGAATCAGAGACTAGGAAAAAACATTTTCTTGTAAAAGATTTATTCTTCTCTTTCCTTTGATGTATTTCTTTAAAATTATGATTTCTCTTCTTGTCATAAGTACCTAAATTTCTTGTTAGGGTTGTGATGTACTTAGTGTTTGGAACCCTTAAATATTTAATTTTAATTGAATTCTTATTTCTATTCAGTCAAATAGATTGCTCTACTATTTTCATTTTCTTACTTGGAATTGATCATCCCTTTTATGCTTTGAATCGATCAATTAAACAGCAGTCGTATTGCAATTAATTGGTAAACGTGTAGGGTAATCGAATTAGGTTTTGTTGTATGATCAACTTTCATTCCTAATTTTCAATTGAATTAAATAATTAATTAATCTACCTCTTTATTCTTCATGCCTTCCTAAGTTTTTAATATCTCATATGATCAATTGGGAAATTAACCTAGAAAGACTATTGCAATTTATGACTAGCAATTGACAACAAAATGGTAGGAAAATATTGATAATTGACAAATAGTACGAGGTTTAGTTAGAATTAGATGTGAAGGAACATAAGGGCACAAAGGAAACTACAATCCTAAGCCTATTTTTGTCTGAATTTTTCTCTACTTGTACTACTTGTTTTGCAATTCCTATTACATGTTTATCATTATTGAATTAATCTACTACCTACTTAATTTCACCTAAACAATATAGAATATCTAAAAACTAGTAATCGCCATTTAGTCCTTTGGGTTCAATATCGGGACTTACATCTTTTTGTTACTACTGCGATAAGGGTATACTTGCCCTTGAGCGTATTTTTAGCTCATCAATGCACTATTAAAGTAGTTTTTAGAACTTGACGTGCCTAGAAAAATCACATTGAAGACTAAAGTCCATGAACTAGCATTTCCGGATACCACTTCAATATGTCCTCCTAAAGAGAAAGTAAAAATGAAAGGAGCACCAAAATCTGAGAAATCCACTGAACGTCCTCCTTCAATGTGGAAGTGAGTTGATGCAATGCACATGGTTGTAGATAGTTCATCACCTCCTATCATGCCTTGTAAGGTTTCCTATGACATTAAATGCAAGAAAGGCGTGTCATTTATGGATGAATTTCCAAATGATTTGTACGAATATATTGTCCTGTATTGTTGATAGTGAGATTAGATGAAAATTGTGGTTACCGAACAATTGCAGCTTTGTTAGGTAAAGGTGAGGAGTTTTGGCCCTTAATTCGTGATGTTTTGATTTGAGAACTTCAACGATGGCACATTAAATATGTCGAACTATTTGGCACAGAACAACAAGTGATTGAACTTAAGACCTCTTTGTATATTGACCAACACACAATAGCAAGCCATGATAAGTGGATGTCTATTCCTGACATAGGTTATGTTATTATTAGTCAGTACAATGTCGTGCTGGTCCACTTATCCAAGCTGCACAATTGAACATTTTTTTCGCTTAGGAGTTGACCCTCACCCGTTGAATATCACCGGCTTATTGTTATTGGATTTGTTCACGGTTGTCACTTTGTGCAGTATACATTTTCTAATTATTCAGTTATTTAGTATTGTAAGTATGTAAATGTATTTACTAACTTTATAGAATTGTGTCCTCTTCTAGGTTTATTTAAAGGATGTAGCTCTCCTACCTCCTATCATACCACAATGGCATAGATATTGCAATGACAACGCTCGTTCATGGCAAAATCCATACTTGCACCACGTACAACATTTCAATTTCTTATTTGTATCTAGAAGAGATGAATATGTAGTTGATATTACTAAAGACTCATTGTAATTAGATGAATATGTAATAGATCATTTATTTTGTTTGACTAACTTATGATATGATGATCAATGTAATGGTATTGATTTATATTTCAATCGGTTGATACTGGTTTTGGTTCTATTTTTTGTCTGATTTCTACCTCTGATATGTAATCTATCATCATATACAATGGAAACACGTTTCTGTTGTGTATTGTATATAATAAAAATGCTTTTTTGTTGTGGATGTAGGGCACATCCCACTAACATAACAGAAACGTGTTTCTGTCAAAGGTTAGTTTCGAAAAAAAATTACTAAACACAAGTTGGGGTGAAAGGTGAAAAAAAGCACAAAATGTGGGGTGGGAATAGCAAGGCCCAACTTGTATAGATGTGAGACATTGAATCATGACCATAAATCGTTAGTAGTAGGCACCCACAAATCAAGGGATTGGTTCAAGCATGCCTTCCATAGATCATCATGCAAGAAACACCATCCTAGTTCAATCAGAGCCTTATAATTAAGTAATCTTAATAAGAAAAGATACCCAGTCTCTAATCCTAGACACTTTATCTTCTCTTATAGACATTGACTTAAATGTCAGAGTCTTTGCAAATATCCTACCAAAGTTTGACTTGTAGAAAATCATCAAAAATTCTTGAATCTGCTTCAAATACTCTTCGCCTTAGGCTGGTGTGGAACACATTCCAAGGTTTGGTAGGAAGTGATACTTTATAAAATGGGAAGCAATTTCAAGTTTGATGTATAAGATATGCTATATATGGATTAAAATTTAAATTGATGTAAATGACATAATTATATCTTTAATGAAAAAAAATTAAAAACTATATATTATCTTCCATATGTGTTGGTGTTTGCAGTTTTTTAAGTAATGTTGAAAATGATTTTTTTTTACGACAAAATTGGTAATTTTTTCAATTAATTTTATAATTTATTGTGTCTTGATCAAACTCGTCTTAGTCAAAAGAATAAAATTTGGTACAGTTAATTAGATATTTATAATATTATTCTTCAATAAAAATTAAAATTTTATCATGATAACTCATGTCGTAAGAGTTACACGTAAGAGGTTAAATAACACAAGTACATACCCCTACGAAGGGTTATCACAATAAAGAATACTAGAAGCAAAATTAGCACAAAAATTCCTTGGCTTGACGTGTGACATAATAACTATACTCTGGTCGGACAAGTGTTCATTGTGGCGGAGTTTTATACATTTAATCAAAATGTAACAGCGATATACAAAAGGACATATTTTCTCTAAAATTAACATCGGAATTCAGAACTGGTATTTCTTTCATGCTCCAGGATTTCTCTTTGAACATACCGGCGCCAAAACCAGTGTTTGCTCCATATGGCATAGATAGAATCCAAATGAATTCCTTTGGTCTCGGGCAAGAAAAATACAATAAACAGGGTCATGACTACAATCCAACCCGCATGGAACAAGAAAGCGCCGAACTTAAAGTGACATAGCATTGTCAAGAATGTCTGGGATAAGATAAATATGGTTAAGAATTGCACAGCAATAGCCATGCTTTGTCCGGTAGTTCTGATTTTTAAGGGGAAAATTTCACTTGGAATTAGCCACAGGAGAGGGCCCCATGACCAACCAAAACCTGCAGAATAGAAACACATTAGCATCAATACCAGTGTGGCGCTGCCCTTCGATATTCCACCTGTACCATGAACTCCAATCGCCACTGCTAGCACAATAGCCACCGCAATCTTCACAATGATGACACAAGTTAGTACATAGTAGCAACTAGCAACCGTGGGTGTATAAAAAGATGCACAATATATTAATTTATACAAACATTAAAGAATTCATTGGACGATCATATAAAGCAAAATGAACGGCTAATTACGATAGGAAGAGGTGCAAAACTATTTTGTCATTCTACGAAAGTGAAATGCAGAATTTTAAATTTCCCTTTCTTTAAACAACTTTTTTCCTTTTAAAAACATCTTTTCTCTTCCTGTTTAATTGATAAACAACACTTTTTCTATTATTGACCAAAACTTATTAAAAATCACAAATTTTGATAAGTTTTATTTTTAAATCAGAAAAGAGACCCATTAAATAACAAAAAGATCCACTAAAATTTATGATTTTTAATAAATTTCAATCAAATCAATAATAGATAAAGTGTTGTTAGCACTCCTCTAAAGAGTTTATCATTATAAACTAATTAAAAATTACTCAAGATATGATAAGTATTGATTTTAATTTAAATACATGTATAAAATTCTTTTACATTGTTATTCAATTATAAACTATTATATATCATAAAATTTTTGACTTTTATAATAAAAATTCTAAAAATCATACTAATTGCAAAAATTAATAAAAGCTAATATTCTTATCATAAGCGACAAACTATGTCTTCATCATACTTACACTTCACGGTGTAATTAAATTCTATGTCAATATATCAAAAAATAAATAAAAAATCTATGTCAAGATTTGTTGGTTAAAACAAGAAAAAAAAAACCTAACCTGACAGATAAGCATCTGAATGCCACCGGTAATGAACAAGGCTCTTCGACCAAACCGATCAACAATAGCGGAGAAGACAAGAACGGAAGCAATGTTGACGAGTCCAAGAATAATGGCAGAAAGTAAAGCTGCGTCGTTTCCGAAACCAACAGATTGAAAGAGGTTTGGCGCGTAGAATGCGACGATGTTGACCCCTGTAAGCTGCTGAAAAAGCGGGATAGCAACTGCGATCACCAACTGGGGTCGACACGGCCTCTCAAATATGGTCATAAAGGGCTCTTGTTTCACCGCTTTTGCAATCTGCGACTGTGTAATAAGTTCTTCCAACTCGGGTCCAACGTCGGTGTTGGACCCTCTCACTTTGTGCAATGCTTTTCTGGCTTGCTCTATCTTGTCACGCTCCACCAAGCTGCTCGGCGTGTCGCATATGAGGAACGCTCCAATTGTCATCAGTGCTGCTGGTACCACAGCAAGGCCGAGAGAGAGTCGCCAACCCCAAGCGTGCTTCGCGGTAACGTAGTTTATGCAGCCCGCAGCCACCACGCCAACTTGTACGAAGAACATGAAGCCTGTGTTGAATGCACCTCGCCATTTGGGTGGAGCGATTTCAGAAAGGTACAATGGAGCAGCCTTAATCAATTCCAACGTATCATAAGATTTATATATATTAGGATAAATTAAAGGAGTTGTTTAATTTATTTTAAGTAAAAATAAGCTTAAATAATTTCATTTAAAAATAATTGGTGTAATATTTTGATGTATTTTAAGATGGTTGGTTACAAGTATTAATTGTAACAATCATTTTGAATGAGATTATTTAATCTCATTTTTATTTGAAATAAGTTAGAAAATTTCTAAATTAAAATACAAGAAGTCCTATCAATATATTTTTTAACGTATTCTTTTTAACACATACTTTATTATTAAGTAAAATTTATTAAAAATTATAAAATTAGGAGAGTGATTCATTAAATAAAAACTAAACAAAAATATATGATTTTTAATAAATTTTAACAAATAGTAGAGAATGTATTCAAAAAAATGTGTTAGAAAGTATATTGCTAACATTTTTCATTAAAATTTTGGTCTTTATATTAACTCGTTTTCCCTTGAGTAACACTATTTTCACAATAGATTTTACAAGTAGAGAAATAGAAAAAGAAGGAAAAAAATGTGAGATAAAATAAACAATGGAAACAAGTGAAAGAAAGAAATTAAAATAAAAGGCATTCTGAAAAAATATTGCAAGAATTAACATTCTTTTTCATTTTAGTTCTCACATAACAAAATTTACACACTTTTATTATTTATTGAAATTTATTAAAATTCAACAAAATTACACAATACTTCTTTTTTTCTTTATTTTTCTTCATTACATTACTCATCTTATTATCTATCATTTTTCTTTCTCTTTTATTTCTATCTCTCTCTTATTTATAAAAAATAAAAGTGTAAAATGTTATATAAATAAAATTTCTCTTATTGAAATTACAAAATTACTCAAGTTTTATTCATTGTTTAATAAATCTTACTCATAATTTTTAATAACTTTTAAAAATAATAATAGAAAGATTAGAAAAATTGTGTTGAACAGTGTAAACCATTCAATACATATATAGAAAGGCTGGATTCAATCCATGGTTTGTTTATTCAATCATAATATATGTAAGTTTAGTTAAAAATAAATATTTATATTATTTATCTAATACTTTTATACAACATGAACTTTTTCTTAATTATATCATTTTTCCTATCACATGTTTCTCTCTCTTTCATTCAATCTCTCTCCCCTTTTATACAAAATTTTATACAAAAATATCATAGAGAAATCGTATTTTAAATACACATTTATATAATATTTTTGATCAATAAAAGAGAGATAAAAAAAGAGAACAAAAAATGCAATAAAATAATTAATGTAGAAAAATAATATTATATGAATAATATAAACTCAATATCGTATCATATCACATAACTAACATTTCTCTAATTAATTGTTGTTTTTAATTGACGTGAAATATTACTTGAAATGATTATGTATGCATTAGCTCACTTGATTAGTGAAACCGATGCCAAAGCCGAGAAGGATACGGCCAGAGATTAGCATGGCGATATTTTCAGCACCTCCATTAATAGCACTACCCACAAGGAAGATGCAACCACCCAATATGATAGTGTTTCTCCGACCCAGTGCCGCTGTGACTCGACTAGCTACCATAGATGTCACTAACCCAGCTAGATACAGAGAGGAAGTGAATAATGTCAATGTTTGACTATCATACACACAATACATGTTTGTTTCGGCGCTTGCAACCTTTCTCAGTATTTCTGGGAAGAATTTTTCAAGAAATGGCATCATCGTAGTGACACCTCCTGGAATTTGATAATATCATTTCCATGACAGAAAAAAAAAAAAAAAAAAAGGTTAGCTTTATATATCCAATTTCTTTGCAATATCTGTTTGCACAAAATTGTAATTTGCAACAACAGTAGATAACGTCTTTTCTGAACACAGGTTTAAAATTAAGTCATCGCAACTTTAAAATCAAGTTACAGAACCTAGCTTGGCAGGTAAGTAACGATATAGCTAACCGCGTGCAATCCACAGAAGTTCGTTTTACTTCGTGTGACCATTTGGCATTTGCCAATGCCAAAAAGATTTTACACTCGAAAGATATATACACTTTGGGAGGAAAGAGTGAGATAGGAAAGAAAGAGAGAGAGAGTAATAAATGTGATGAGAAAGAAACATAAGCAAAGACAGATTTTAAAATGTAGAAACTCAAGTACTAGATGATTTTGTTCTCCTTTCTTATGATTGTCACGATGTACTCAATAAAAATTTTCCTTAAATATTGTAATTATAAGAATTTTTTTATAGTACAAGATGAGGGTTCTTCTCGTTATGAGCTTCGGAATAAAATATGAGGATCATCAAAATTAATGTGCATCCTGCAGGTTGATATATATCAAATAATTTATGAAGGGGATGGATGATTATCATATTTATACAATTCAATTAGATGCCAAATGTAGAAATATACTTTTTGTGGTTGTGCTAGTTACCCCAAAGAAGAAAAATACTCCAGGCAATATCTCATTCTTTTATTATAGCTACTGCTTGTTCTTCTTCTTCACCATGTCTAAAACGATCGCCGGAGCTAATTTATCCTTAAGCGTTAAAAAAAAGCAAATATGGTGTTCATATACTACATGCTTTAGAAATAAGAAGGAAATAAGGGAAACATGCATCTGACTAAAACAAATTTACATGAAAGAAAAAACCTGAAATTCCGAGGTCATATCCGAAAATGAGTCCACTGGATGCAGCAACAATGCAAGTAAGCACAACCGAGAGTGTTATGTTGCTGTCAAAGCCATTGACTGGTTCATCAACGGCGAATCGACCTCCCGCCATTTTCAACCCTCTTTTAGCGTGTTTGGTTTGGCTTCACTTGACAAAATCAATTCAAAATTTTTACATTGAAGAGAAAGCAACACATACTTGCTTCCAGTTTTTTATGGTACCGCTGTGATTTTGGTCCCTCCCCCAAATCCAAACACATTATTTGTTTGTTGGCGATCTCCTCCTCAGGTTCCAAGCACTAGGAGTAGGACTGCTACTTATCTGATTATGATTCTCTGCAATGACGCTCATTATAAGAGTGTGGCAAATTGCCCGTGCAAAAAGGGATCTGGATGACTTTCCCTTTTTGTTCCAGTTGTTTGTTTTGTTTTTTTTACTGACTGCATAGGTGCGAAAGGGGAAAAAATAAATTCCTAGCACAGGTACAAGTCAAAAATCTTTTACAGTTTTACATGCATACTCATAAGTTTAAATTTATAATAATACACCAAATTACAATTCATGCTTTAATTTTTATATGGGATAACGTCCCTTATTAACGGATATATTACATTTATATAACAAAATTATTCAACAATTTATGCAATTTTTTTTTTCCTCTCTATCTCTTTCTATCACGTTACTTAACTCATATTTCTCTTTTTCTTCTTCCTATATCTCTATCTCATTTGTTAAAAAGAGTACGTGCTCTAACAAGTCATATATATATAATTCAAAATTTCCGATTTATTAAAATGAAACGGTTCATTCACCTGTTCGCTAAAGATTTGCTTTGACTGTTATTATGTTCTTCATTCAATTGTTTTCCTTCTGTTGCTTTGTTTTTATCTAGCATCATCTTCAAACTTGAAGCAGCTTCTGCGGCCATGATGGTTTACTCCTCGATAGTTATAGGGAATAAAATGTCACCAAAAGAGGGAAACCTCATGAAACAATCACATAGACAAAGAAAATTATGTCAGACGAGAATTTAAGATCTTTTTCAAGGGATGAGTGTAAATTGGAGGGGGAAAGCAATGACTGTTCGTGTCTCACAAAACACAAAGAAAGATGAAAGAAAAAGAATACCAAAACCAGGCAGGAAATTACAAAGAGAAAAAGTTTTCTTTGTCTTCTAGTGTTTTTCTGTGGTGGGCGTTCAAAATTTCAGGAAAAGAGAGAAAGTACCTAGAAAAATGGTCTTGTGGTGATCCGATACGTTGGCCACGGCCTTGTTTTACAGCACATGTGCAAGAAAAATAAATTGTTTCTGGCCTGAGTTCAAAAATTACGTAATTCACGCTAACATTCGAAGGCGTTTTAGATAATTATACTTCACTCCGATTTACATTAAGGTAGCGTTGATATAAAGAATTTTTTATTTTCCATTATATTATTATTTTGAAGATGAAATTGTTAAAAATGATATATCTAAAAAAATAAAATATGTTCACCGTCAAAAAAAAATGTTTGGCTATTAATTAACTAATTTATAAATAATTTGTTTATGATTAATTGTTACAAAAAACTTCAGTCATTACATTATCATAAAAAATTTATTCTAACTTATTCACAAATTAACATTTTTAAGTATATTTTATTTTTAAGAACTATTATTATTTTGTTATACTAATTAAACATAGAACAATTTTATTTTGTCACATTATTTTTCAAAAAAGGTCATAAATTATAACCTGTGTTACAATTGTACAACAAAAAACATTTTTTATAACAAACGTCAACTAAAATTATATATTATTCTTTACTGCATGCAATTAGAAAAAAATAAAATTCTATCCTGTTAACATCTTTCATCAACGGAATCTTTTAAAATAAAATGAAATATTCTTCTTGATCCAATTATTAAACATAATTTATCATCGACTAATATTTTAGCACGTGCATGTCCAGGATAAATTTTTCTATATGATTTAAATTTATAATAAATAAATATATTTGAATATATATAAATTACATTTTAGATTTACAATGAATAATTTAAATTGTGATATAAGGTTATTTAAATTACTGACAATTTAAAAAAATTATTGAAAACCAATTTCGAGATAATGATAAAAAATAATGATTGAAAGGGATTGATAGTTAAGATGATCAAATATTCATATAAAAGATAAAAGTATGATAGTTTGAGATTGATAGATAATTTTTTTGGTTAGTCGTGGAAGAAATGTGTGAAATGCACATTGAAATAAGAGAGAAAAGAGAATGTCGAGAATGTCTAATTGAGAGAATAAGAGAAGTGAAAGTCTCACTAAATTATCGTAATTTATAATATAAGAGTAAATATTTTTACCTTGTGTTTGGATGGAGAATTTTAAAAGGGTAATTCATTTTTATAGGGAATTTAAAATACTTTGTGATGAAATTTGTTGTTTGAATAGGAAATTTAGTAAGAAATTGAAATTCTAATAATTTATGAAGATATTTTGATTATCTAAAATTGTAAAATTTCAAATTCCACCAAAAAAATAAGGACTTGAAAATTTTCATATTCACTTTCTCTCACCTCTATGTCTATTTTCTCCCTCCTCTTTTTTTTCTCTTTATCTCCCCTTTCTTCTCTCCCTCTCTTTTCTCTCTCTCATCTTTCTCTCTCCTCTCCCTCTCTCATCTCTTTTTGTTTTCTATTTTTCTACGGCCTCTCTCTTTCTCTCTCTCTCCTCTCCCTCTCTCTTTTCTCTCTCTCATCTTTCTCTTTCCTCTTCCTCTCTCATCTTTTTTTGTTCTCTATTGCTCTACAGCCTATCTCTTTTATTTCTCTCCTCTCCCTCTCTTCACTCTCTTTCTTCTCTCCTCTCTGTCTCATCTCCCTCTCTTCTCTCTCTCTCATCTCTCTCTTGTTTCCCTCATTCTTCTTTCTCTTTTCTTTATCAATATTGACGTAAAAAGTATCAATATTTATATTTTTGAATTATTAAATATTATTTAATAGTAAAATTATTTGTGAATTATTAAATATTTAAAAATTAACTAATGTTTATTTTCGGAAAAGTTTAATATTAAAATTTTAATTTTAAAATATATTTAAAAATTAAATTTTATATATGGTGGAAATTAAAATGTCATATCCAAACTTAGAATTTGAAATTTAAAAAATTTGAATTGATTTATTCAAACAAAACATTTAATAAATGAAGAAAATTTAAATTAAAGCAATTCAAATTTCAAACATTTCAAATTCTTTGAAATTTTAAAATTCCTCATCCAAACACAACCTTACATTTTTATGCTAAATATGATAATAAAATCCAGATAATTAAGGGTGATCAACATGTAATTAGTGACAAGGGAGGCGCTTGTCACCCTCAAAAGTTTTAAAAGGTATACATGTAACTAGTATTTTAGCTTGTCAAGATAAATATTTATTTTTATATAATTATAATTCATAAAAATAAGTATTTTTAAAATTTTAAATTATATTATAATTAAATTTTGTGATAAATAAATATTTTTAAATATATAAATTATATTTTAAATATATAATAAATTATTTAAATTGTGATATAAGTTTATTATTAAATTAAAATGGATAAGCGGTTAAGAAACTTAAGTTTGAGAGGATTGGGAAAGATAGTTTTTTGCTAGTGGTGATGATAGTGTGAGAAATGCACTTTTCAAAGAGAAAAGATAGTGTATTGAGAATCTCGAATTGAGAATCTTCAAATTAAAAATTCCAATTTATAGTACAAGAGTAGTTTTTTTTTTTTGCTTAAATATACTTTTAGTCCCTATAATTTGTTCGGTTTTTGATTTTAGTCCTCAAAAAATTATTTTTTTAAAATTTCCTTTTTATATTAAAATTTTTTACATTCATCCCTGTCGTTACCTTGGGTCTGTTAAACGCTGAGGTGGCAAACGGTGCTCCACCTCAGCAATCCACATGGTCAATTTTTAAATAGCAGAATGTCGTTTGCAATCCATCGCTGTTATTGTTGGTTTTAAATTATAAGGTCTAAATTTCTTTGGAACCAAAAAAAAAAAACTTGAGTTAAATTTCCTTTCCCTGTCGTGTAAACATTTTAACACAGTAGATTTCTTCATTCTAGGGTTTCTTTGCCTAGATGAAAAATGGAAGGGAAGGTTGGTGTGCATAAGAGAGGGGATTCGTCAATGTCATCATCTTCTTCTTCAATAATTCGTAGGCCGGTATGTTGGTGTGGGCATGATGTTGTATTGCTGACTTTGTGCAATGCTAAGAACCCAGGAAAGACATTTTGGAGGTGCCCAAATTGGAATGTAAGTTACCACATTTTTCCTTTGTTTGATTTTGTAATAGAGTGTTTTTGTTTCTAATGTTGTCCATTTATATGCAGAAACAAAATGTACATCTTGCACATTGTCATCATCACTACTTGCATGATTTCATCCTTCCCTTCCCCTGCAACATTGTTCCCATTACCTTCAACATTGATTCCAACACTTGCAACAATGTTCCCATCACCTGCAACATTGATTCCAATACCTATAACATTGCTTCCAACACGTGCAATATTAATCTCATTTTACCCTTGCATATCTATATAGCTTAGACTTTCATGATCCATATACAAGTCCACCTCATGGTTATTGCTTGCTATGTAAGTTGCAATCTCTAAGGCATGGTAGTCCAATAACAACTCTTTCAACCCCTCTTCCAAGCTTGATTTTGTCAATTTCCACCACAACTTAAAATTGCCTGTGAAACCTAAATCTTCCTTCACCATACCAACTGCCTCGAAAAAGGACCATTTGTCCATGTCTGTGACTTTCATACACTTCATTTCTCCACCTTTATATTGTGGGGTGGGATCACTAACAAGTGACGCTAGCAAATACACATTTACTGAGAAAGACATTTATGTTCAAAAAAATTCAGTCAAATATAGCAAAGTGAGATACAACACTTTCAAGGATTGCAAATGTAAGGGTGATATTGTGTATACACAAGTGAATTACATAGCAAAAATAATCATAAGGAGAATCAGACCATACATGATTAATAGGATTTTTTCATAAAAAACAAAGCATGCAAGTATACATTATCAGTGTAACAATAAAACAGAGCATCAATGCAAACATTTTTTAAATAACAATTTTACAAGCATAGGTGTATACAAGATTCATACAAAGTAAATATAGCAATTTTATTTTAATATATCATGAAAAAGAGCAACATAATGAATAAGCATACACACATTAAACACCATACATCATCAACAATTTCCATTTTCATACATCAACAATAGTACGTATTTTGCAAATTCAATTCTTAAACCCTAATCACATTTTTTCACAATAAACATTTAACCCCTATGCTATTTCTGAAAAACATATTTACTACCACATATAAATGATGCCAAACTGGTATATACGACGTTAAAAAAAAACCCAAAATGGAATATCATCAAACAGGTATATACAACATTAAAACAAATATCAAAATCAAATTTTGCCATGTAATAATCAAGTGCAACACAATAAAATCACAAACTAAACAAACCCTAAAAAAAATTCAACAAATGATGAAAAAAGTCTCACCTTTTCTCCTACAACATCGAACAACCATGAAACAGCCATCATTCCTTTGTCGTGCAAAATGTTCTATTGTTGTCTTTGCTTCTCTTGCTCAGAAGTTCAGTTTGTTCATTCAGAAGTTCCACCATCTTTGGATCTCTGGATTATATTCATTTCCTTCGACAACAAGCAAAAAAGAATGAAGCGTTTCAATCCATTTCCACTCTTTTCAAATGTTTTTATTTTTATTTTAATTTTTGTTCCTTTCATTAACCACGTCACACTAATATGTGGCATTAGGCCATTAATAATTGGTCATGTGGATTGCTGAGGTGAAGCACCGTTTGCCACCTCAGCGTTTAACAGACCCAAGGTAACGACACGGACGAATGTAAAAAACTTTATATAACAGGGAAGTTTTTTTAAAAAATAATTTTTTTAAGGACTAAAATCAAAAAACTGAACAAATTACAGGTACTAAAAGTATATTTAAGCTTTTTTAAAACATTTTTAGAGATAGCCCCTCTCGCGCAATTGATTTTATCCTAATTTAGGTTAGCCAATTAAGATAAGCCAAATTCTCACCAATTATTTCTCATAACTACAGCCTCATAAACAAGATTAGATGGTCACTGTGGACCATTTACTAGAAGCAATAATCTTTTGTATTTATAGCAAGCAGGATTCTGCAAAACCTTAAAAGAACAACAAATTATTTCAAATTTAATAGGTACCTTTTAACTAGCCATTTTGTGGTAAGACTCGATTCATACTGATATGTAGAAGTCATCAGTCAATTAGACCAATAAATATAGATGAATTCAAAGAAGATCAAGAATCCTATAGAGATAACTAATGACTATTCATAATCCAAAAATTACAAGGTTTGATCCCTCAGAGCACATTCGTATATGAAACTTTCATTCATATATAAACCAAAATCATTCCAAGAGTGATCAATTCTTAAAAGCATTAAAGACAAAAAAAACATTGAACACAAAAATCAAAGAAACCTAATTACATTAATAAAGCAAATAAAAAAACTTAAAATCTATAGAAATCCACCTAACACAAACAAAAAAGGTTTAGTTAAAAATAGAAATAACAAAGAAACATTAAAGAAAAGATAAAGAAAACAAAAGCTTTATAGATAGATGAAGAAATTTGAGTTCTCACACTTCTTGTCTTCTCATATTTGTAGTGTTTTAAGAAAGCAAAAGAGAAATCCAAGATACTAATAGGGAAAAATGGCAAAATGTTCCAAAAACAAAGGAAGGATGTCTTTTTATTCGCAATTGGGGTGTTTAACACTAAGTATATTGGGCGCCTAGAGCTCTACAAATGAAAATTACATATATGGGTATAATATTTTTCTATCCTAATACTATATAAGACATATTTTCTTGAGGTCAAACTAAGTATAATATATTAATTAAGTAGCCAAAATTCTTCTATCAAGACATTAGGAAAATAGATAATCCGCAGGATTATTATGTCCCTTATAAAATATTTTTTACTTTTTATGCAAGTAAACAGGTTGATGACCAAACATGCTTAACTTATGAATTTTGCGAAGTAACTCATGTAGATGCATAATTAAATGGAGATGGTTTTCATTTGCACCACCATTTTTACTAGTTATACCATCCCTAATTTTTTTGTAACTTTTATTTCTATATTACCTTTCTATAAATAAAAACCCTCCTAATGAACCTCATTCTTTTCTTTCTAGATCAAACCACCCTTCATTTGCACTACCCCTCAATCACTCCAATGATTTTTACATTGAGCCAATCACCGTCCACATATTAAAAATAAAATTATAAAAATAACATAAAGTAACAAATAATATTAGAGTTTAATGGCTATACATTGTCAACATAAAATTGTTTTACACTGACAGCCAATTAAATCTCACTATTTAGCCATGTCAACATGCTAACTAAAAAATGCATTTTAAATTAAAAAAATTAAGAGGAGTTGGTTACTGAATCACATTTCTTGTGCCTTTCTTGAATGAGAGTGGGTGATTGAAAAAAATTGTGGTTGGTGTTTTGAGATGGAGGAATAGGCCAAGGGTGGGTGGCTGGAAAAAAAGGGAAGGTGGGAATTTGGGATGGGGGAATGGGGTGAAGGAGGGTGATCGAAAAAAATTGAGCGTTGGGATTTTTGAGATGAGGAAGTGGGGCGAAAGACGATGGTCGAAAAAATTGGGGGTCGAGATTTTAAGATGGGAGAATAGGACAAAGGATGGTAGTTAGAAAAAAAAATGAGGGTTGGGGTTGAGATGGAGAAGTGAGCAAAGAAAAATGATCGAAAAAATTGGGAGTTGAAATTTTGAGATGAGAGGATAAGGCGGAGGAGGGTGGCTAGAAAAAATGGGGTTGAAGTTTTGAGATGGGGGAAGGGCAAAGGAGGGTGACTAAAAAAAAATAGAGATTGATTTTTTAGATGGGGTGGGGCGAAGGAGAATGGGCGAAAAAAATGGGGAGTTAGTTAACTTTCTATTTTAAAAAATTAAATTTAAAATAAATTTTTAAATGATTAAGCTTGCATGGCTAAAAGATTAAATTTTATTGGATGTAAGTGTAAAACAGTGCATTTTCTATTTTCTCATAATATTAAGAAAAAATAGGCTATACAGTGATAGTATAAAGCAGTTTTACATTGTCATCCAACTACAAACTACCATGTATGGTAAGTTTATTAACTTTTATAATAATTACCTTAAAAGTGATACTAAAGGCGATTTCTAATTAGTTGATAGTGTAAAAATTTTTACACTAACAATGTATAGGCATTAAACTCTAATATTAAAATATACATAAAATACATAACTGCATATAATTATAAAAGTACGTTAGATCAAATTATCATAATTATCAACAATCAAGTCAATGGTAATTGTGATATATTAATTAGCTGTCATAAACGCCATTTACCACCGATTTTAACCATCTAAAATGAAAATCCTACTGACGATTATATGACCACTGGAAATTCTCGCTAGGTATTAGTAAAATTTCTTGCAGTGTTAATTTTGGAAGAAATATTTAAAATAGTTATAGAAATATAGTTCCAAAAGTTATATCGAAAAAATTATTAAAATTTTGTTTCTAGAAGTTTTTAAGGTGTTTATGAAAATATAATTCCAGATTTGTTATAATGAATGTTATTGAAATATGTTTCCAGAACCTATTCTTAAAGAACATTGTCCTACAAGTGTAGATCAATATGGTTTGTACAAAAGTTGCGCTTCGTCAAAATTTGAGACGTTTGTGCGTCACTAGATCGAAGACAATCAACTAACACAATTGAGTCATACAAAATGTCCAAGTTGATAAGCGACGAAGCTCAACCTTTGGTGTAGCTCTTCAACACATATGGAGACAAAGGAATTTTTGAGAATAAAATCTCTAATCCAGTAGCTGAAGCTTACCACATTAAAGCTAATGTTTGTAGCATTATGGATTGATCTCTCTCTCTCTTTTTTTTTTTTTTGGATAAATATGGATTGATCTCTATACCACATTTATTTTTCTTTGCTAGCTGATGCTAGCTATGTAAGGAGTAAATTATGGAAGTAAATCATGTGAACCAATTACTAATTTGATATATATATGGTTGTCAAATTTCAAATTTATGGACTTCAAATTTATAGAAATGGAAAGTTTTGGTATCAACAACAAGATAAATTGAAATTGATTAAATTTATTTAATTAAAACATTCGAGTAAATAAAAATAATAAATTATGATCTGCTTAATGTAAGAAAATGCGCTCGATTATTTAAATAATAGCATAAGATATGCAAAAATAACTTTTCCACAAACTTCATTATAAACTTTATTATTATTTTAACTTTTGGTTAGAGCTGGTGTTATGTCTTTGGCAAGTGCACCAAATAGTAGTACAAGTAGTCAAATGATGAGTTTGAGTATCGTTCCCACAAGAACTTGCATAATACTTAGCATATAACACACAAATTACTATCTAGATGATCAAATTGAGGATTGTTTTGAAATAAGCAATGATTATAAACATAAATAAAGTAAAACAGAACTATTTTTAGGATTTTTATCAAATAGATAATGAGTAGAAAATGGATTTTGACAATAGAAATGAAGAATGCTAGGGTTATACTTCACTAAGCCACCTTCTCATATAAAACAAAGATTATTCATCCACTTTATACTTCCATTATTAACATCAATCTATAGATTTACTCAAACCCTAATTCCTTAGAGGAAAGATCCTAAGTTCCTTAATTAAACTCCTAATCCCTTAGAAAGCTTAACAAAGGAACTTTCTTTAAGGATAAGGATCTTAAGATGACTAATAAACCAAGCTCTGTTCCTAGATACAAGTTGTTTTACTTCAGTTCACAGTTTAATAAGTATTTTTCAATCACAAATCAAACAAAATATCAAGCTATGGAGATCATCCCACAACAAGCATTAAGTAAAGAAGCAAAACACGAACATAAAAGTATAAAGACGGATAAATAACTCAGAAAAAGATATATGAAAGTTTAGTTTAATCCAACCCCAACAAGGGAGAGTTTAGCTATTGATTGACATGGAGTAAGCTAAAAACCATGAAGAAATGAAGATGAAAAAAACCATCATGAAAGAGCTTTAGCTGCCAAAGGAACAGTGAAAACTTAGATATCTTTGAACTAGATCAAAAAGTGGAGTGATGGGACGCGCAACATTCCTTTTGTCCTTTCATAAATGCCAGTGCATTAATGTTGCGCATAGCACAACTTCGCAAATTAAATGTAACTCTCTAGAGTGTCTACCCTAAGTGTAGGTGGGCTAGCACTAAGTGTGGTCACCTTAGAGTTGGGCTTCAAACTAGGCCTATTGCGTTAAGCGTGAGGCACTGAGCGCTTAGTGCCACCATGTTGGCAGAACTTCACAAAAAGCTTCCAAAACAACAAAAATCCTCCATTTCTTCAAATCCTACATAAAACAAAAGAAAACTAATAAGTTCCTACTAAATTAGTGATATGATATTTGAATCTAAAAATCTACATAACTACACCAAAAAGGAACTAAACAATGTCCTAAATCATGAAAGAGAGAAGATAATTGCTTAAATATGCACATCAAAAGTAAGTAAAAATGGCAATTATCAACTGGGTATACAAGCTTGTATAGCCTTTTACATAGAGATAAAATCAAATAAATACCCACATTTGCAATATCCTAAAATGTGGTGAATGCTCCCTAATAATTAGGACTTATTAGCACACCAATAAAATGAAAGACTTAACAAACACGAACTGCTAACTCCTAACAATCCATTAACCACCATAAGTTGGCAATTTCCTAAAATCATTAGAACTTTTTTTTCTTAGGAACAAAAAGCATGGCAAATTGGCAAGGATATAAAAAAATCTAAAAAAAAAAAAACAAAATATCAAAAAAAAAAAAACAAAACAAGAGAAATGTTAGTAACACACTCTTTGATACACTTTTTTGAGCATACTCTCTTTCGAGATTAAAATAGGCTAAGCTGCTCAACAGAGGCTTATGGCCTAACCTACATCAGGTCAGACCAGTTTTTTTACTAAATAAACTATGTTAATGCTTTTATAGAAGACTATTTGTTTAAAAAGGTCAAGCTTTAGGTCATTTAAAAGGCTTTTTAGGCCTAACAGGCTAACCTATTTAAATAAATATACATAATAATCTTTTGTTAGCATTATTATTATATTAATTTTTTATAATATATTAAAGTCATATGTTTATTTACCTTTTTAAATATTAAGCATTTTACCTTCATAAAGAATCAAACCTATAATCTTATTGAAGGATAAATCTATGCCATATTTAGAGACTTTGTTGCAAAATGTTAGACCTTAAAAATAAGTTTATGTCATATAAACAAATTAGACTTGACTCTTATCAAGTCTAACCCACCTATTTTCACCTTTATCCTATGCCTTAAGTAGTAATGGTTTTAATTTTCACAATTTATATTTTGTTTTACGTAGATTTTTTTCCATTGGCCTATTAATTGGTTAATTTATTTAGGGATACGCTGCACTTATCTAAAAGCTTTAATATGAAATAAGCTTTTAAGCAGGCTAAGTCAAACTTTCAAAAAGGTCGGGCCAAGCTTGAAAAAAAAAACCTATGACAAGTAACAGGCTAGGCTTGGGCTTTGAAATTTTTAAATAGGTAGGCCTATTTAAGCAAGTCCTTGTTCAGCCCAGCCAATTTTCACCCCCAACTCTCTCTTATTGATTAAAATTTATTGAAAATTACAAAATTTTATGGATTTCACATCTTATTTAATGATTCTTTCATGATTTTGTATTTTTCAATAAATTTCAACCAATAAGTGAGAATGTTTAAAAGAGTGTGTTGCTAGCACTCCTCTAATAACAATTAACAAGAATCAAATATTCTTAAGTCCTAACTAAATAACCACCAAATATCAAATATAAATCTTGCAATTAATTAATAAACATTTTATTGGTTCAATTTTTTTCAAAAAAAATATATGTTTTGTGAGTTAAACAGGTTGGTTCTCAAACCCGGAAACCAAACCCATTTAAGCCACAAGCTAAAGGGCTAAACCCCATAGGCCTAAATTTATAGGGGCTAGTCTTTACGAAACTCAAGCCTACGTGGGCTACTGGATCAACCTACAAACCACAACTCATATACTTAAATCTACTTTGGGTTACTTGTGATTATAAGCAATGAGCTCACCCATGCATTAGTCATTTTGATATTGTCATTATATTATAATGAGCACAAGCATGACTTACTTATTTTGATGTTACATAATATAATGAGTTCACACATGAATTACTTGCCAATAACTCAACTTCCAAATGATTAGGCATGAATTACTCATTTTTATTCAACTGACTCTAAAGATATTTTTGAAAGTTGAGGTGTGGAGAAAAAGAGAAAAAAGAACATTTTTTTAATTTCTAACAAATATTTTTTAATTTATTATTTTTTAAAATAAAATAAAATAAATAAATTGTAAATTAACGTAAATGTAATATTTTAATCTTTATTTTATTTATATAAATATTATATAGCTCTTTTAATTTAAAAATAAAATATATGTCTTGTCTTTCCTTCTCCTTCAAAACTTGCCAACATGCTCCAAGACATCATTTGAAAGAGCTTATGGTGAACTTATTTAGGCCACTAAAAATGATTTACGACTTTCTTACAAATTCTTCTTAATATATTAACCTCAAATGATATAAATTGAATTTTTACTCATAATATTAATGTTACTTGTAACTTAGATCACAAGCCTCTAAGTAGCAAAAATTTAAAATTCATTTGAAACCATTTTTTATGAAATTTCAAGAGAAGAATAATCTATTTGCGTCAATGTAAATTGAAGCTACTCTAACATTTTTTAATAAAATTTTTATAAAATAAATTAATTTCAAAATTCTTCATTAAGTTGAAATTTTCTATCATATATATCATATCAACAAAATATTAAATGAATTTAAAATTATTTGATTCTAATTAATATGAATAAAAAAATTACGGAATATATACTTTTTGAAATATATAAAAATAAAAAATATTTAATTAGATTCTTATTATAACTTAATTTTTACAATATTCAACATAAACAATTAAGTTGATATGTAATTACAAATGGATGGTCGAATTAGTAAAAATAACATCCTATTTACAAAATATATAAAAATACAAATCACTCACCGATATAAATTGATATTTCTTCATTTTAAAGTTTTTAAACATGATATAAATTTTTTTTTTTGACCAAATAATAGAGAAAAACAAATGGTAACACTACAAGAAAATACTTATTTACTAATAGATATTTACCCACGGATTTAGATTTGTTAGTAATTTAAAATTACTGACAGATTTATCCTTCAATAGCATAAATAGCCGTAGGTAACAACAAAAGATAATTACTGACAAACATTCTGTCAGAAAATTGGTCAAAAAAGTTGGCACCTTTTAGCAGGAATGATTTCGATGGAAATTTACATATGGATTATTTCGTGGGTGAAAAGATCCGTGAGTAACTTGGGAAATCTATTGGTAACTTTAAAAGGCGAAAAAAAAATGTTTTTACATTACTAACGAGTTTATCGGTGGGCAACATGAGAAAATCCATAGGTAAATATAAAAATACCAAAGAAAAATAAAAAAATGTTTTTAAATTATCCACAGATTTGTCCGTCGATAAGAAAATCCATGGGTAACTAAACAAAATCCATAGATAACTCTAATTATTTAATTTAATTTCTCTTTTTTCTTTTTGATTTTCCCTCTCTCCATTCATATTCTTTTCTCTCTTTTTTCTCAGCTCCCTCTTTCTTTTTGGTTTTCCCTCTCTCCCTTTATACTAACTCACACTCTCTTCACCATTCAATTTCAATCTCCAATTCCACAACACACTAAAAAAACTAATGCCATCCAAAATCTATTTTATTCTACTTTTATATTTAATAACGTTTTTTTGGTTTTCATGGCTGAGTATAGAAAGAAGAGGACCAATGCAGAGGCATGGTTTGGTTCCATTGGGCATGTTGAGGAGGTTCTTTTCTGCAACAATATTCTCACTAGTTGTCACTTCTTTCTTCTTAATTTGTTCATACTCACGTATCACCTTCTCTCACTGATCACATGTTCAATAACAAGATGCCCTTGGTTTGTTTCATCTCTCTATTTCTTTTCTCTTTTTTTGGCAAAAAAAAAAGTTTGTTTAGCGCTAGGGATGGCAATAGATAGGGTTTGAGTAGGGTACTATAGTATCCATCCCATACCTGCATTTGAAAAAAATACCCGTATCCGGCCACATACCTACGTGGGTAGCAACTTTAATCGCTATCCTCGTACCCGCTGGGTACCTATATATTCATACCTGTACCCGCAACTCACACTTTACTTATATGTAAAATCAATAAATTAATAAAAAAAAACAATAATTAGAAAATTTTCTATAACTAAATGAAAAATCCACTCTTAAATCATTCAAACATAATCTTAAATAATCTAAACTTATCCTTAAATCATCCAAATATAATATTAAAAGTATCCAAACATAAAATTAAATGCATCCAAACATAACCTTACATCATTCAAAAATAAGTCATAACAAAACAACATTAAAAACATAGTCATCTAAGAGCGCAGCAAGCAATAGGAAGGAAATGAGTTGATGACGAGGAGAACAGAGGAAAGCGACACACATCAAACGCGAAGAACAGAGGTGTAGTGCAACAGATGCAAAGAATGGGAGAAAAGGAAATTTTATTTTTTAGGGTTCAATAACTTTAGTTGTTATATTTTATTAATTAAATTAATAAATTAATATAGAATAAAATTGTAATTATATATATGTAATATTATAATTAAATATTTATATTAATATGTACGGGTATGGGGCAGGGTAGGTACTATAGTACCCATACCCGCACCCATCCCCGCTAAATTTTGCGGGTAATCACCCATCCCCAGACCCATCCCTATTAAGCGGGCAATTTCCCTTTCTATTGCAGATATTTTTTACGGGTACCCATAACGTTCGGGTATAATTGCCATCCCTATTTAAGGCTCTCCTTATTATTCAGGTGGTTCTGGAAATCCCATTCTCTAACTATGTTATCTTTGCTTGGTTCTTTCAAAGTAATTGAGGACACATTGGCTTTGAATGGAAACAATGAAATTGAGGTGAGCAATCCATTTTTGTTATTTGTACTTAATGCATTTGTTTTCTATCTCTATGATCTACTCAATTGTCGTAATCTTTGATTAGTTGCATTTTATTTTAAGATTAAGTTATTATGCTTCCTCTTATTTCTGGAGGAATTTGTCTAGCTTGAATTTGTTAATATTTAAGTAAAACGAATTTGTCAAGAATTAATGACGTTCAGTAATAACTAATAAATTCACATAATGCACAATAAATCATTAAAATAAGCAAAACTCGCATTTCAAGTACATCCCAAAGCAATATCCCGAAGCATTTTTACAGACCAAAATTAAGATGGAAAAAGGCAGGCTATTGCATCACATGTGGCATATTGGCAACCCCCTCATGAAGGAATGACTAAGGTAAACTTAGATGCCTCGATTATGATTGGTGTGGGTACTGGTTTTGGTGTAATTTTTCATGATCAAATGGGACAAGTTCTCGTCGCAGCAACAAAATTTGTGTAGGATGTTACAACACCAAAAGAAACAGAGGCTCTGGCTTTCAGATGGGCAATAGAAGTAGCAACTGATCTATGTCTTCAGGGGTTACAATTTGAAATAGATTGCAAGCAGTTGGTTCAACAGTGGAAGAGAAAGGCAATTTAGAAGTTACGTCCAAGGAAGGAATAATATATGACTGACACTATTTGCTTCCTTTAGCTTCAAACGACACTTTGTTGTTTACTAAGAGAGCACCTAATAAAGTAGCTCATAGCCTTGCAATTTGGCTTTTTTAGTTCTTGATATGTACTAGACTGAGGAGGTCTCCTTTTAGTTGGACCAAATCATTTTCACTTATGTACTTGACATTTTCAATGATTGTTTCGTAATAATATTCAGTACTTTTGAACCTAAAAAAAGAGTACATCATTCATGTTGATGGAAAGATAAAGGAGGAATCATGTCAATTAATGTGGTATTATGATATATACTTTTTATATTAGTTCACCCTAATTAAAAGATAATATATAAATTAAAAATATAATTAATGTTTTAGTTTATATGGAAATTATTTTTAACTTCACATTATGATTTCCACCATTATTGTTTTCTCTTGTCATAAGTGTATAAAATATTTAAAAATCAATAAATATAAACACATAACTGAAAAAATATGATAATTAATGTTATTTTACACTTTTAAATAGATAAATAAATAGAAACAATTTTTTTAAAAGTGGACCAATAAAAAGAATTAGAAAAATATTACAAATAATTAGAGATTGGTTAAGAAATTATGATATTAGATAAGTTAGACTCTTTCATTTGTATAAATTAAATTAAAGTGTATTTTATTTTGCAAGTACTTTTCTTGTATCAATAATTCTCTCAATTTTTCTTGGCTTAATTTGTTATATTTCAAATTCTATTTTTATATTCCCTCAAGTATATATATATATATATATTGTTGTTGTTGTTGTTGTTGTTGTTATTCTAGTTGTTTAAGATCATGAACCCACGAACATGTATGGTCACGATTAAATTAAACCTAAGATGTGTGAATTCACACTATCCTTAAGAACTTATCCATGTGTGCAAGTCCCCCAGGATATAATAGGTTCTTCCGAACAATAATTAGGGCAACAGAACTAGCCAGTTCTTTTTAATAAGAATAAACCTAGAAAGTCAGAGAAAAGAAGAAAAAGAAGATGTGGGAGAGAGGACTCATTCAAAACCTTTCGAAATCTAAATATTTATAATAGAAAAAGATAGACTTCTAAACTACTAAAGACCGAGTCAAAAGGATAAGGTAAGACCCAGTTTAAAAGACCAAATCAACAAGACCAAGTCCAAATAAAATATCTGTTTTAATAAACACTAAATTTATTTAAAATAATTTTCTTCTTTTAATTAAACAAAAATGTTAACCATTTGAAATATCAAACAAAATATACAACAATCCCCTACATATTTCAAAAAGTTAAAGAAATTGTTTTAAGAAAAGATAAGAAATTGTTGGGTTCTCCTTCTCGTGGATGTAATGCATCAGGCCTAGTGTAGCAAGCTATATTAACCAGACCTAAACTGATAAGACATAATACACAGTGTAATTGGTGTAGCAAGCTATATGAACCAAAGATACTTGGCGTATTTTAAAGGTCTACCAATCACACTACACCCCCACAATCATTGTTGTTATCACTGTTTTGAACTACTAAGCCATGTGCGCGCTGGGTATTCATGAGTGCTCTAGAGATCTTGCCAAGATCCCATATAAGCAGCCCTACTTGACACTCACATAGGTGATTTCATCAAGTGAATATTGAAAACCATACACCACCTATAAAGGATATGAAAATCATTAAAACTTTATAAGCTATAAAGCTTCCTCACAACCACATAAAGCTTTACTATAAAGCTTAACCTTTCATTAATGTGATGTCTAGACTTTCTCACACCATAGGAAGGGACTAAAAATAAAATCAATTGAAATTGATTTTAGTGCTAGTAGAATTGACAAATGACTTATTTTTACCCGTATGAACCTTCTTCATGGGATCTCCAATCACGAAGGTTGGGTTAGCATCACATGTTTGTTTTCAAGTGGCTTAAGTCTCATTTCCCTCGATGTTTCATATAATAATATCTTCCCTAAGGGTTTAAGTCAAAGGATCGGCCAAATTCATTATTAACTTCACATAATCAATAAATTTCAATCTTTTAAGAAATTATTTTACTACATCATTTCTCAATTTTTATATTCCTAAAAGAATATTTGCTAAGAGGTTTTTAACCACTCAGCCTCATAATTAGTCATCTCTAAAGCAATAAACTCTGACTAAACTATTTCTTTGGCTGATCTCAAGTAACTACACCATAACCAAGTGTAGTGACACAACCATTAGTGGATTTTGTCTCATTGGGATCAAAGATGAAGCTAATCAGCACTGTATTTTCTAATATAGTGAAAAACCCACCATGTTCAATACCATAATCCATGGTAACTCTCAAGTATCTCATGTTATGCAAATTTGGTAATATGGAGAACTTGACACGATAACCAAGTAAAAATACTTAGAATATTGCTAACATTCCACACAGTCCCATGATATCTCATTTCAATGATAGTTGCTTTCAAAGGCAAATTTAGAGAACTCACATCTCAAATAGCCTATAGAGGTATTGTCTTAATAAAAACTATGATTTATTCCTCCAAGAAGCCAACAAAGTATACAACTTATAGACATTTTTATCAACCTTTTATACTTTGTCCCTTATTTGACTAAGATACTATAAGTCTCACTTCTCCACTTATTGTATCAGGCCATTCGACCATATGAATTTAAATGGCTTAGAATCTCCATTGATTATATATTTACCTATTTTCACTTTCTAAACATTCCTAAGTAAAAAAAATGTAGTATAGTTCATTAGTTTATAGCAAATTAAATTACTTTTCTAACCTATTTTTCCCTTAAAAACCGTAGCTGGTTAGTATCCATGAGCAAGATTAATTTATTCTAATTCACTTAAACTAAGTCCCAATTTATTTGGTTTAGTTTCCTCCTAAAATTTCATACACCTAGAATACTTTAGCTTATGTTCTATACTTAATCACTATAACTCTTTAACATGCTAGTTTTCAACATTGGGCTAGATAAAACTTTAAAACAATTCCAGCCCCTGTAGCATATATAACAGTGGCACATATCATGTAAAACAAGTCATGTTTGATAAAAATTTCCTTAGCAAAAATCCAAATTCACTCACATTCCCATTTTAGCATTTTTATAACCAATCACAGTAGAATAATATAACATTAACATAAATTTATTAAAAACAGTCATACAAACACAATCATACATTAATCAAGTGAAAAACAAACACCTCTTAACTTGTTGCATGCTAAGATCAAATAAAACTTTTAACAATATATTGGCTCAAGTGTAAGTCTCATCTCATTCAAGGACATCTCATTCATGGAGACTAGTGTCTCAGTGTCATAAAAATTATTAATTCCCCTCAAAAGTTTTTAACTCAACACGTATATGTAAAGCCTTTCGATGCAAGTCACCAATGCCATTGATGGCAAGCTTTCAACAATATACTCAACATTGAAAAAAAAAATGAAAGGAAAGACATACCTGCACATATATCTCATATTTGTAAGCTCTCTCCCACTCAAGACTACAACACCCCAATATTTTCCTTTTAATGAATATGTATTATTATTGTTGTTGTTGTTGTTGTTGTTGTTGTTTTGCTTTGTTTTTAATAAAATGGTATTTTGGAAAAAAAAATAGATATTAAGCCTTTAAAATAGGGTTTTGTGGTTAAAATGTTTTAAAAGTTTTAAGATCCTTTGTGTTGGGATTAGTTTTCATAAGCACAAAGTTAGCTTTAAGAGTCTCTTAGGTTTCTTGAAAACCAAACCCTTTTCTTTATTCTCTCCTTTGCCTTTGAGGAGATATCATGCCATCAAAGTCGCTACAGTTAAGGAATGAAGAACCGTAGGAAAATGATGTTGCACTATTTGCATCATCTTACCAGAGATCATCTTTTTCAAGATAAGGGAGAGTGAGTTACCTCGCTCATGGGTATGGCTTTGGTCGTAGGTAGAAGGATTGGTCTTAGACCCTAATTGTTCGTAAATTGTATGATTGTGTGTAAAGAAAAATGCAACTTTTTCCAAATCATTGATGTACTTTATCATAATTTTATGTTTAATTGTGAATATGGACTATCATGTTTTGTTCTTACTTTTCTTCTCGTGCCTAAATTAGGGATTTAATGATTTTGGGGAGATTATGAATGAGTGAGGAATTCATAGGATAGATTGACCATTAAGAAAGGTAATAGAAGAAATTAGGAGTTAATTAACCTATTTAGAGTGTTTGCGAAAAATCGTAGTTGGCGCTAAGCGCCAGAATTTTGGTGTTGAGCGTGAAAAAGACAAATAGTTCTCTAGAGATTTGGCGCTAAGCGCCAGAAATTGGAGCTGAGCGTCGTGGCACTCAGTGCCAAGATTGGCGCTAAGTGTGAGGGAGGTAGGAAACAACCCTTAGTCCTCTAAATGTTTGGCGCTGAGCACTAGAAAATTGGCGCTAAGTGTGAGTATGACAATAAATTTCTTGTACAAGTGGTGCTAAGCGCCAAGGGTTTGGCTCTAAGCATGACCCCCTACGATGCTAAAGATGATGTTGTTGAACTTCTATGCCTATTTCCTGTATGATTGCCATTACTTGGGTGCTTCGTTGAATATACATCTTGTGTTTGTTACTTACCTTGAGAAAAACTGAGTGTGATGTGAATTGTGTTAATGCTATATGATAAAAATAACTATAAAAACTGTGAGCATTGTATGTGACCATGCATCTTTACATTGATTCATGTGAATAAAGAAAGTATGTAGGAATTCAGCTGATAGAGGCCGAGATGGGTTGTCTAACCCTAGCCTTGAGGTGGTACCTGGTGTGGAAACTCCAATGGCATATGCTGATCCCATGGAGCCAAAGCGTACTGGTAAAGTTGGGTAACCTTAACTAGTCACCAAGGAATATCATACTAGTTGAGGGTGTAACAGCAAAAGGCATAGGTACTGATGATGCTTATAATGGTCGTGCACTTACTCCTAGTCTACTTCGAGATGAACTTAGATTGGTACCACATGAGCATAAGAAGTATAAGTTAGGTAACATTGTATTACATATGTTTGTGTCTCTTTATTCCTTAATGTTATTCCTATTTTGCATATGTTGTGTAGTCTACTTGTTTGCATTGTCATACTTTGAGCATGATGTGAGATGTATCTCACTCCCTTATTTTTTGGTGTTTTTCTATCTAAGTCAGTGATACACAGGTGACGTCTAGTAAGACCCTGAGAAAGAGTCTTATAGTAGAGGCATTAGCCTCATTGCAGTTTATTTTACTAATGCTTGGGTTTGGTATGCTCTGATAGGATGTGACATCAGGGCTTGGTTGTTTACTATTTTATGTCCTTAGCTTAGCATTAATAGTTTTACTTCTTAATTTAGTTTATTTTCAAAGACTTGTAAGGCCAATTATTTTATGGAGTTTAAGTTGACATGAGTTATGCATGTGATATCCTTTACCATGTGAAGGAAAAGATTTTAAATTACCATTTTATTTTGCAAATGAAAAGTACACTACATTTTTCATAATGTTTACTTAATAATTAGCTTGAGGGTAAAGGGTGTCACAAAGATTGCTAGTTATGTCCCTTATATGTAAATCAAGGTTATGGAAGGAATTAGGACCAAATAACAAGAATGTAGCTTGAAGTCTCTCATTGCATATAGTTGGGTTTTGAGTGAGAATGAACCTTCTAGAAGGTGCAACAAATAAAGAAGCACTTTTTACTCCAAAAGAAAAATAAAAGGAAAACCAGTGTTCCCATTATATAAGCCCTTTTGCTGACTTTTCCCTTTTATTTAAAATTTATTTATATCATTAATCCTCCTTCCTCATTAAATTTCTTTTCCCCCACAATCTTTCACAATAGTCGCATCAACAAGACTGATGCGCATAACCTTGCGATTGACTTTGGCAGAAGTAGCAATGGAAGCCATGGCCTCTTAGATGTGTATGAAATCGAGTTGGCGATCTTCAACGCAATCAATGAGCTTCTTCTCCACCCTTCTCAATAAAACAAAACATACAAAAATGGAGATAATATCACAAATGTGGTCATTATTAAGGTCACTCACCGTGCTACGTTCTCCCATCACTGCTTCTCCCTAACTCTCTCGATGCAGTGAAGCGCATATGCTATAGTTCCTCCGCTGCTTGGAGCGGTTCAAAAAAACTAATGTGTACATTGAAACCTACAAATACTTTGCAAATTCGCACCCTCCATATCTATGCACGTATCTATTGAAGTAAGCATGAGGCAGCTTCGACACACTCATAAATTAGTTAAGTGTATGAAAACAATGGTGTGAGGAGTTTGACAAGGCAGTGGAGGATGTGGACGACAATGCGAGACACCTCATTCTTGTTGAAAGGAATGGAAGCGATGGTGGATGAATATCACAAAGTTTAAAGGAGAAAAATGCTTGCGTTTAGCGCATGGGATATATATATATATATAGGGTCAGGATCTGTTGACACCAAATGTCAAAGTTAGTCAAATTACACCTTCAATAACTTTTTGTAGAATGTAAATTTAACCAATCCAACCATTGAATTTGATGTTCTTATTAATTAGATTAAGCATATAAAATTTTATACAATTCCAAATTTATTTAATAATACATCACATCACTTTATTTTAACATACAATATAATATTAAAATATATGTAAATATTTAATGTTATATAACATATCTAAAAAAGTCCAAATTTTGTGAAATTAGATATACATGATCATGAATATAATATTACACAATTCAACGGTTGGATTAATTAAATTTGCATTTTACAAAAAGTTATTAAAGGTGTAATTTGACTAACTTTGATACTTTGTGTCAATGGATCCTCACCCATATATATATATATATATATATATATATATATATATATATATTCCCGTGCGCTAAACGCAAGCATTTTTCTCTTTTAAACTTTGTGATATTCATCCACCATCACTTCCATTCCCTTCAACGAAGATCCAACCTGATTAAATTTTATTTATTTGAATCAGAATCCAAAGGAAACGTGTTGTAGAAATTAGGTTCTCATTTGTTTGGTGGGTTCCGTGAATCTAAGGTTTATAGAGAAAATTAGCTTAGAAAAAGGAGAATTGTGGTTTTAGTGTCAAAGAAAAAAAATAGAATTTGGTAGAATACAAATGCTGAAGGGATTTCCATGGACAACTTAAGTCCTTAAGATTGTTGTTATAACTGTCCAAAATCACGAACTACGATCAATCACGAACCCACAAGTATGTATGGTCATGAATAAATTAAACTTGAGACGTGTGGCTTCACACTGTCCTTAAGAACTTATCTGCGTGCGCAAGACTCCTAGGATATAACGGGTCCTCCTAGGATATAACAAGTTCTTCCTAACAATAATTGGGGCAACAAAACTAATGAGCTTTTTAGTGAAAATAAACCCAAAAAGTTAGAGAAAAGAAGAAAGCAAAGATGTGGGAGAGAAGACTCATTCAAAATCTTTTGAAATATAAATATTTATAAAACAAAAAAATAGACTTTTAAAACTACTTGAGACCAAGTCAAAAGGATAAGTTAAGACCCAGTCTAAAAGACCAAGTCAACAAGACTAAGTCTAAATCAAATATTTGTTTTAATAAGCACAAAATTAATTTAAAATTATATTCTACATTTAATTAAATAGAAATGTTAACCTTTTGAAATATCGAACAAAATATACATACATACATATATATATATATTTGGCCATCAGACCTACAAGGAAATAAACTAATTGGTCAAATCCCAAACGGAATTAGGAACTATGCTGCACTTATTATGAAGCATGCTATGGTCTTGTTTCTATTTACTTATTTGTATGTTGTTCTTCTCATACTCTACTAGAGATTCCTATTATACACATGCTGATCACATTTTTTTCCTCATTTAATTTGGAAGGCATTTGTTTGACAATCAACTATATAGTGATATACCTTTCTCCATATCATAGCTAAAGTAGCTTGTGTTTTTGTAAGTTTGAAACTAGAATTTGTCATTTAATGTGTAACTTTGTTTTTTCATGCTACTAAGGCCCTGAGTTGAACTGGTGAATGCAAGAAACATTGTGGCATCAATTTAAGTGAGAATGAGTTGATTGGACCTATCCCTCCTATACTAGCTAATTTGTCTTTTACTGGCAAGCTGTAAGTATAATTTCACACATTTATAATAACTCTGGTTAGTCATTACTTGTCTTAGTTTTTTATCATGTAGGTACCTTCATGGAAACATGATTACTAGAGCAATACCTCCAAAACTTGGCAATATGTGAAGACTAAGTTTCTTTGAGTTGATCTCTAATTTTAATGTCCACATTTTTATTTAATCAATGCTTGTTTAACTCTTGTCTGTACATAAAGAATAGTTTGTAAATTATAACATGCCATTCTATATGTTGGAAACCATTGTTGCTTCTTATGAATGGGAATGTATGTGTTGTTGTGGTGTGATTGATCTTTTATGCTAAATATCTTATTTTCCTATTAATGATGTTGTCTTCTCTCAATCTAATTATAGGACCGCTTGGTAAGTGAATGCTAGCCAAGTGCAAAATTAACTTACTTCAATTTATTGTAGATTGCTGAACTCATGGCAGTCATGGCCAAGAATCATGATCTTTCATATTGTAAAATAGTGGAGGTATTTGCAAAGATAACTACATTGCTGACTCCCACGGTGAAATTTCTTGCATAAATACCTTCTCAACGCCTTTACATTTATTCACCCAAGGTATTTCCTTCCTAATATAGTATTGTACATTTTAGCATATACTTGATCAAAACTAGTCAGTTTTTAGTCTTTTGTGATAAACATGGTTAAAACATAACAATTGAATTCCTCCTACTTAGTAACTTCCCACCAAGGGTGCTTATTATTAACTATTCTACACTGCTATTGCTAACAAGTGCTATTAATTAATTAATTTTTTATTATTTATTGGGATGTTTCAAGAATTAGATACTGCTGTTGTTAGTGATTTAGATCGTTCTGTTAATGTTATGGTTGTGGAAACTCATGTTGCCACTTAGAAAGAAATTGCAGAACCAGTGGCAAATTCTAAAAATGCTTGTAAGGTATCATTCTACAAATGCCTGTTTTTTATGCTCTTTTATTTGAATATGATAAAAACTGTTTGAGGTCTAGCGAAGTGACAAAAACTTGTCTTCTTTCTTACAATAAAAGTTTGTGAAGATATATTTCTATGAAGTTTCCTTTTTGTGTATAGGATCTTTTTTGTGACTTTTTGTAAAAAAAAAAATTCATGTTTCTATCAATATATAGTTTTGAAGGCATCGTGCTTGACCTTATCAAGAGGCTAATAACTAAAGTTGAATCCAAGGATTGGAAAAGAAAATATAAGCAAGTCTTATCTGGCAGAAAGTTGAAGAAGATCAAGCTAGTTCTAGAATAGCAGCCCTAAGATCTTGAAGTGGTGCTGCTAAAGCAAGGTTGGCAGCAGTAAAGGAACAAGCTTAGTCTTCTCAAGAGCTTGGCAAAGGAGTGTTTAATTTAGCCTGTGCTAGTATAGAGTATATATAGCAAATTGATATTTGGAAAGATAACAATTTTTTTACGATGATTCGGTAAACATATATTGCTTTCTTTACTATGCTTGATTCCATGATGTTATGGACTAAATCAAAACAAATTTCAATTATTTAAAACTCTCCTCTTTGTATGCTTGTCCTAATTTACTATTTTTTTTAATTAGTATTGTACTTGTTAATTGCTATAAGTTCAAGAGGACAAAGGAAAAATCTGTTAATTGATACGAAAAAACTTGTCGATAACTTCCTACAAAAAAATTCATCGCTAATTTTTCACAAAAAAATTGGTTGATAACTTCCTATAGAAAAATCCGTCAGTAACTTTCCAAGAAAAAATCTGTGGGGTAAACATAATGTTTGCCACGGATTTTGTTTGTCGGAAGTTCATTAGTAATTATCGATGGAAAGTCAAATCCGTTGATAATAATTACCTACAAGGTTATTATCAATGGATTTTGTCTGTCGGTATTCCATCAATAAAATTGCATTACTGACAGATTTTTGTCCATCAGTAATAACGAAATTTCTTGCAACGTAAATACTGCCCCAAATTGTTCTCTGAACATTGAAGATGAATACCAATTTAATCTGTCATTATATCTAATATGTAAATTGATACTTACACCATGAAGCATTACTTTAAATTATTTATTTTGGTTTTTGGTGTTTAAAAAAAAAACACTATGAAGCACTGAATTAAGAGTTTAATTTTAATGTATTATTATTAGTGTAAACAATTTGTGGGGGGAAAAGAGAATAGATGAAAGAAAAAATGTGCGAAAGCATAAGACAAATTTTAATTGACTGTGATATCGATTGACAGGTTTAGCCAAATCAATAGCTAACCATGATGTGATGCCTATTCTTCCATAACTCTATTTATTTAATATAGTGATCGGATTGGATTACCAAAAAAATTACCTGATTTAATCTTATCATTTTCTTCATTTTGTTCTTTAAATGATTTGATTTAGATATCAAATTTGATTTAACCTAATATAACCCAAATCATTTTGATTTCAATTCAATTTATTTTGTTCTACTGTTAAATATAGTAAGTTTTAGATAAATCCTATTCAACTTATTTTTTAATATAAAATGCAAAAGTTCTATAATGAATGAAATTATGATATATAAGAATAAATTTAAATGATTTCTTTTATACACTGATCAAATACTTATATTGCGAAACAATAAATTAAGAAATTTATTTTAATATATTATCAATATAAAAAATACACTATCAACAAATTACAAATCATTATAGATATATGATTTCTAAAATGGCTATTACGAAAGTTAACAATCTTATCATATATGGTAATTTATAAACTTTTATATTATCAATACATTATAATTAAATTCATAAATAAATACTCAAAATATTTGAAAAAAATTAATGTTTCTTTAGGTTATCATGTCGTTGGTGCGAATTATCCACTAGTGTTTTAAAATTCAGACCGATAATCAACACGGTCATAGTACTAGGTCATATTTTATTAAAAAAAAATACAAACACTAGCACAACAATTATTTATGACATTCAAACTTCAAAGAAATCCAAACAAGCTTATCAAAATCAAAAGTTTAAGTAGAAGTGGAAACAAAAGAACACATGCAAGGATAGTAATTACCATTGCATGTACAACTAAAAAGAACGCATATAATAATAGTAATAAGACATCTTCGTATGATAAATCATAAAACTAAGACATTACCTTAATTAACCAAAATTGATTCAAAAAAGAAAAGACAAAACTCAATTAATATGTATTAATAGCAGGTATACAGAAGTCAGATAAAAAAAAAACAATTGAGAGTAACCAGATTGATTAAGAGAAGTAGAAAACTTGAAAGAGAAACAAATTGTCGAACCAAATTTGGTCATCTGTGTTAGGCTAATGTGAGAGCAACAACATCCTCAGCCTACAAATAAAAAAATTATAAAAATAATTATAAGAACTAAAATTTATTATAGAAGAGTGTGTGGACGAGACCAAATCTTTAAAATCATATGTAGCCTTCTATACAAAACACAAGTAACAACACACAAAAACATAAAAGGGCCCTCTATTTAATCATTAAGATTTTTATTTTATATTAAGTATAAATTAAACTTATATGTTATATTTAAGGCTTAATTTTTTTCATACCTGCAAATATGTCCTTTTTTTCTTTTAGTCAATGTAATTTTATTTTATTTTCGTCCCTGTACATTTTTTTTCATTTTTAATCCTTGTAAATATTTTTTTTTCATTTTTAGTCCTTCTACAGTAACGATGGCATGACACACTATTGTTGATGTGGCACTGTTGTTGACATGACACCGCTGACATGGCACCTTTACTGACGTGGCAATGATGACATGTCACTTGTGCTTATGTGTCACATGATGAAGTCATTTGTTAACATCAACAATTTAACTTTTTGGTAACGGAGTTAGACGATAGAGACTAAAAATGAAAAAACGCTAAGCTACAAGGTTGATTTTGAAAAAAAAATACAAAAACGAAAAATGAAAAAGCGGTAAAGTACAAAGACAGAAATCATATTTAAATCTATTTTAATTTTTGATTAATTGTGTGTATAAGGAATGACCTCACATAGTTATTTTGATATTGTCATTGTAACATAATGAGTTCAGGCATGAATTACTCGTTTTGATATTGTCATTGTAACATAATGATTAATGAGCTCACGCATGAATTACTTGCCAACAACCCAACTTTCAAATGATTAGACATGAATGACTCATTTGTAATTAATTGAGACTGAAGATCTGTTTAGAAGTTGGGTTTTGGAGAAAAAGAGAGAAGAAATTTTTTTTATTTTTAATAAATATTTTTTAATTTGATAATTTTTGAAAATGAAACACATTAGCATAAATATTTTTATCAAAAATTTTGTGTGCATGAACCATGAGTTAATATCAAAATATTCAACAATTAAATTAATAAAAATTAATATGTATTAAGAGTTATTGAAAAGAACAACTTCACTAAAATTATTTTATACTGTCAGTGCATAGTCTATTTTTTCTTAGAATAATCCTTCCTCTATTTATTTGTACAAATATTATAGAGTTTAATGGTTATAGACAACTAATGTATAAAATTTTACATTGTCAACCAATATAAGAAATCACCGTTAGTACGACTTTTAAGGTAAGTATTATAAAAGTTAACAAATTTACCATACATAGTGGTTTGTGATTAAATAACAATGTAAAACTGTTTTACACTGATGTATAACCTATTTTCTCAATATTATATAGTTCTTTTAATTTAAAAATAAATATTTATCTTTCTTTTCTCTCCAAAACTTTACTGGTCAATATGCCCTACAACATTATTTAGAGACCTCATTTAGGCTACTAAAAAATGATTTGACTCTTATAAATCCATTTAAATTTATTTTAGCAAGTTTCACAATCAAAATTATGAATAATATTTTATTTGATAAATTTATTAAATAAATAATTAGTCACCTTAATTCTCAACTCAAAAGTAATGTATAAGTAATTATTTTCTTGAAAAATCACTCTCGGATTGTAAATGTATTCGAGGTAAAACTTGTCCATGATTACAAATATTTATAAATCAACAAATTACGTAACCTAAATTGTTTATAAATTTATTGAGGGATGAATTTATTCTTAAAAGATGAAGATATCAATTGTTTATCAATTATATATCACCCAACAGGATCATCCTTCAAATGAGAATTGAGTTGATATAATAAATATTTTTTCAATAAAAAAATGTTTTTTTATCATTAATATTAGAAACAATGTTAATAAAACCGACCAAAAAAATTTTGAGCTGGATATAGACACTCGAAATTTCTGTAGCATCACCTCTCATGTTACAAATTGTGTAATCACTGAATATGACATGTTTAGAACTGTTTAGTAAGATAAAATTTTCCTTGACTTATAAAAAGGCCTGAAATTAAACCCATTTTGATTCAGAAATAAAGAGACAAAATCTACAAATTATTAGGATCTAAAATATGAAAATGCAATATCAGTAGTTTAACCTAAAACAATAATTGAAAAAACAGAATCTAGAACATACACATGATCTAGAAACTCGAAAACACCAAAAGAAAAGTGCCATAAATCACACACAACACATAGGACAACAAAAATAATACAAGACAAGCTGCACCTAAATCATAAGCATCTGAAAACATGCTTGCCTTTAGTTCAGTTGCCAACTTTGAAGTAGACAGACACACAGACAGAAATACATGCTTAAACTAGCAGCTGACTTAGATATAAAAATAAAAAAGACTACTGAAAACAACAACATATATGGCTGTTAGGCATCACTTCTTGAGCAGACTTCCCGAGAAAATCCTCTTACAATATGGACTGGTGCGCAACATTTTGTGAGGACGTACTGCTTCAACCAAAGATGCATGAAGAGGACCCTGTGTCACACAAACAACCTTTATATTAATAACAACTTTCATCTGTCATGGCAAGCTAGCTATGCATAATTTTTCAAACCTTGGTGACAGCGAGAGCAGATTGAATGACATAATTGGCATATGGGTCTTGCAACAACTGTTCAAAACGAGGAGTAGACAGCAATTCTCGAACTATCTTTGACCTGCTGTCTCCAACATGCCTAAGGCATTTTTCAACCACGTGACTACTAAATTTCTGTGTAGACAAGTTTACATAGTTCCCTTTGAACTGACTCAGCAGTCTGGCTGAGGCAGTTGGGGTATCCGCCTCTATAACGTACTGAACAACATAATTTCTGCAAGATAATTCGTGAGTGCAAGCTTAGAAGTATAAATAAATAAATAACAAACAATAAACTCTAGAACAATCTGCTGGTATAAGTATGACAATTTTCACACCATGTTATAAGACAATGAAAAGTAAATAAACAAACTATTATATCAATAATATCAAATGTATATTACCCAAATGGATCCTGAGAGAGGAGAAATCCATATTTGATTATTTCCATGACCAGCTTATCTCGATTCTTTCCCACGGAGTAATCAATGCAACGTTGCAGTACACAACATCCATGTCGATGAGTAGCTATTTCAACACAAAACCTCACAGCAGCATCAAAAATAAACTGCCATAATGATAAAGAGAAACAATAAACAACTTCACACTTTTGTTTAAAAAGATAAGTCATAGAGAAGATACATGAGATAGCAAATTTTGTTGTACGTCTGACTTATCTTTTTATATAAAAACATAGAGTTCTAAATAAGCAAATCCCACAAACAAAGTATTGACAGAATGGTAAGTACATAATCTTAACATTTGACAGGATTATAATATTAACATCATGTGCTCCATCATCAGTCATGAAACTTTAATCATGGCAGTGTGAAATAGAATGTATCACAAGAAATTCACCAAGCTTTAATTAGTATGGCTGTATGAGACACAAAAGTCCATACTATAAGAAACTAAGAAAAATTAAATCATAAATGAAACAAGGTTGTACAACATGAGTATAACATGAATGCTCCCACTCCATGAAATGTTGATTAAAGAACGGTTTGTGCCAGACTGTTGACGTGAATGAATATTTAGACTGCTGCGTGGTCAGAATAATAAAAGTTGAGATGGACATGACATCTTAATTACTTGACATATTGTAAGTTTGCTTCATTTATGAGGAATAGTTAAAAAGATAAAAAGCTTACAGACCTATTCCTTCTTTTGATATACTTAAGTAATTAAAAAGAGAACGGGATATATAACCAATTCCCATGATAGACGATTTCAAGGTTAATACGATGATAATATAAGTGCTCTAACAATACTTTTCTTTTCTTAGACGCATGAAGATCACAGTTGGTCAGAACTGTCTAATAAGGAATGGTACTTAGAAACTAGTTTCTCTTCACACTCTTATGCCCATGTACACTGCATTGCCATATAGTTGCATCATGATGTTGAATAAATTCAAAATGTTCAATAAGTAGGAAAGAACAAAACGCAGGTTAAAAAAACAAATTTGACAGTAAAAACTTAAAGAGGGGGATAAAAAAGAAGTAAAAGAGAGAAACCTGATTATCTTGACAGGAAAGGCATTGCAAGCAACGTTGAATGACGTGATTTCCATTCAAATCCTTAATAAGATGAAGAAAACCCGGTTGAATGGCGGACTTCACCAATGAAATTTGCTCCACGGAGTTGAGGGTCTCAATCAACTTCTGCACCACACGTGTGCTGTTGCAGTGACAATATTAACTCAGTGACCAAACAAAATAAAACACATGCCTTATTCCATTAATATTATATAAAAGCAGAGAAAGGTATACCCGTGAGTATTTAAAGAGATTCGAACGAGCTGGCCTGGTTGATTAGTCAGCATGAGCACAATCTGCAGCCGTTGATTATCGCTGCAAACATCCAGCAACTTCTGCACAAGATAATTCCCGAAAGAGTCTACCATAAGTTCCACAACACTCCCAATGATTCCCTCAAATACCATACACATATCCTGGTAGGTCCCTTCATCCACCATCCGCTGCAGAAAACGACAACCGTTCTGATCCTTTGCCAGGTTGTATATGTAGTACTGCACGTCCGGCACGGAATAAAAATCCAGCAGCATGGGCAGTGTGAAATCACCGTTGTTTTGACCAGAAGGAGCAGCAGGAAAAAAGTTCCTAGAAACACTCCCACCCACGCCTTGAATTGCAGCCTCGTCACGGGGACTCCTTCTATAAGAACCGTACCCGTTGTCAAAGCAGTGTTTTACATCTCTCCCTTGGAAGATAATACTATTGTCACACTTAAACGCTGCAGGGTCAGCCCCAACCCTCCTTGGAGACAGAAAATGTGGAAGTTCAGCCTTTTCTTTTGCCGCAACGTAATAATGCGATGCATTATTGACATTGGGACTATTGAGTGGCGTTATCTGAGAGAACCTAACGGGGCTTTTGACCCCTCCTAGAGGCTGTGGAGAGAGATAACGATCGCGAAGAATCTGATAGCCGTTACTACTTGTGCCGTGTAGCTGCTTCCTCCTCTGGTCCACGAGGTGATGATACACGTGGTTGGCGTGATCATCTGCGGCGCCAAAAGCGTAACCTTTCTCGAACAAACCCGCGTTGTTAACATGCTGGTGGTACGGGAGGGTTCCTGTTTCATTGAAACAAGAAAGGTTGTAGGGGTCGATATCGGTTTGAGTTCCGATGTTCATTCCGGAGAAATCGTTGGCGAGGGCGAGATCGTGGGCCCAGTTGGGGTCACCGAGAGTGGGGGGGTCTGGGTCGAGCCACAATTTGGGAGAGGGAGGTGGTGCCGAATATGGGGACCCGTTGGGGAAAGGGGTGGGAGGAGCGAGAGGGACCCTGGTGATGGGGGACCCAACGGCCACGTGGTCAGGGTGAAGGACGCGGAGACATGTTGGTGTTGGTGTTGGTGTTGGGGTTGGGGTTGGGGTTGGCGCATTGGGAATCCCAACGAACCTCGCGTCTGACTCCTCTGCGGCGCTTCTCTTCTTGTCGTCTGACATCTTCAGCATTCTCAGGCTCATGGGGGCCTCCATGAATGATTCGGGTTTGTTTTTTGTTTTTACGTGAAAGTGGACGGAATTAGAAAGGACGGGGAGTGTGGCAGTGGCAGTGGCAGTACAATAAGCGTGGTCTAAGGTCTATGAATCTGGTTGTGATTCCATTGCGATTTGTGATAGTGGACGGAAGAGAGAGCTGTGGTGAGGGTTTTTGATTGTGATACTACTGAGTGAGTGACAGGTTTAACACAATCAACACCCAGCAGCCGCGATGGAATGTCCACTCTTCCATACCCTTGTTTATTAGGGTGATCAAATCAGAATCAGAATAAGGAAAAACTACCTGATTTAATCTTTATTTTATCTTTTTCGGTAATTTGGTTTAAAAATCGAATTTGATTTAACCTAATCTAACCGAAATCAATTTGAATTCAATTCAATTTTATTTTGTTCTGTTAAAACTGGCAAATATTAGATAAATCCTATCCAGCTTTCTTTATTGCTGAGATATAAATCATATTCAACTTATTTTTTAATATAAAATACAAAAGTTTTATAATAAAGGAAACTATGATATATAAGAACAAATTTATATCAATCTAAAATTAATGAAAGTGTTAATTTTTTTTAACAATAATAAGATGCAATTAAGGCAATAAGATCATCGCCAAAACAAAATAATTGAGTAACATGTTAATATTTATAAATAAAATTATACAGAAAGTTTGATTTGAATTAAAGTATATGAGCTTTCAATTGGTTCGATGTAATTTTACAATGATAGCGTATAGTCACTAAACTCAATTAAAATATTGTATAAACGAAAATATTTGTAGGTTTTTTCAAAAAATAAAAGATAAGGAAAGAGATAATTGGAAGAGAAAATATAATGAGAAAGATAAAAGATATGAGTTTTAAAAAAAAAATAGAAGATAATAAAGAGAGATAATTAGGAAAAAAGAGATAATTTGTTTTTTTAAATTAAAAGAGATAAAAATAATTTTTGTGATTAAGATAAAATAATAAAATAAATAAATAAATGAATATAATAACACTCTTAACACATGAATGCATTCACATGTTAGCTTAACCCTAAATAAAAACTACTCCACCAAGTTAATATATCAAAGTGATAATAATAATTTTTCAATTTAATCACAAATTAAGTTTATTTCATCTTTTATCAATAAAAAGTATCAACGAGTTCTTTTAAGATAATACTTGATGAAATCAAAATTACTGAATTAAGAAATAAGTATTTTATTGTTATTAGTCATTGTAAAAGTTAAGTTCTGTCGACGAACTCTGATTTTGTCAAAAAGGTGAAGCTGATAGTTTTATTGTTGAAGAAGATGAACCTCCATTACAGCCACGTATATTCTCTTTAGTAGTTGACATGACAGCATTCACTAAGGTAGACAATATATGATTCACGGATTGAATTTAGAGAGAACTTGACTAGCTAATTGGAACGTTAATATAGGGGTGTCAAAACGTCCAACTCAATGAGTCAATCCACATAACCCGATAAAACGGGTTGGGTTAGGTTATACAGTTTAACTCTCCAACCTGTATAATCCAATCCATTTAATCCACTAATCAAATGGGCTAAATGAAGGATTGGATTGAGTTGGCATGTTGGGTTGACTTTTTTTTTTTTTTTTAAGTTTGAACTTTTGAGTTAAGATTGTATTATAGTTCATATAATATGTGAGATTATAGTTATTTTTTATTTAAATATGTCATATGTAAAGTCTCAAGATAAAAAAACAAATTTTTGTAATCATTAGAATTTATGACAAATAAAAATTGTTACTCAAAATTTATGATAAATTAATTATTTTTTAAGTATTAAATAGGTTTTTTTATTTACTAGTTTTATAACATTTTTTTAATAGGTTGGAAGGTCAATCCAACCCAACCAGCTGACCCATCACTGGTTGGGTTAGGTTGGAATTCTCAACACAATCGAAAAATGGGTTCTACCCAAATTTAACCCGTTTTTGGGCAGGTTTGGGGCGTATTGGGTTGAATTGACCTGTTTAGACACCCCTACATTAATATCCAGTGTATACCAACGGTTTTTAATTAGGCTGTTATTTGTTACGCTGTGTTCTACCGTTCTATCTTACTGTGTGAGTACTGAGTAGTCATGTTGAGTTAGCAAACTTATGACGCGGCTAACATTCAACATTCCGTGATTTTTGTTGGTTTATAGTTAAAAAAATTATTTTGATAAAATTTATTTTAAAATATATATTTAACGTATTTAAGATATGTATTAACATTCATTTTAATTATATATATATATATATATATATATATATGGAGAATGATCAAATGACACCTGTGTAACTTACACTAACTATTACACTATTCAATAAGTTTTAATTGGATAATTTTATCCCAAAATCTACTATTAGATTGAAAGTTCCTTTGACATAGATCATATGTACAAAATTTTATATTAATCCAAAATTATTTGATACCTTATTCATATAAATCAAAATGAACATAATATATACTTTTCAAAATATAGTAAAACATGAGTCATTTGATTATCTTCTTATTGTTATTCAATTTTGACAAAATTTGACATAAACAATCGTAGTAATATGAAATTATAATTCAACGATTGGATCGATAAAAATTACATTCTATATCAAGTTATTGAATGGTGTAATAGTTAGTTTAAGTTACACTGATGTCATTTGATCCCTCCTATATATATATATAGGTGGAGATCAAGTTACTTCAAGAGTAACTCTTGACAGAGTTATACTGCTCAATAACTCTTGATATGTATTAAATTTTAATAATCCAACCGCTAAATATTTTGATATTATGTCAATGATCACACACACCAAATTTTAGGTAAATCAGACATTTGTAACTAGTAAATCTTATAATCAACATTTACATATAATTTAGAAAAATATATTATACATGAATTTAAATCTATTTAATGAGGTATCAAATAATTTTCAAACTTTATAAAAAATTGTAAACTTGATCTACTCATATAATCTTTTAATTTAATTGTTGGATTGTTGAAATCTAATACATAATTAGAGTTATTAAATGGAATAACTCTATCAACAAGTTACTCTTGGAGTAACTTGATCTCCACCTTATATATATATATATAGGGTCAGGATCCGTTGACACTAGGTGTCAAAATTAGACAAATTACACCTTCAATAACTTTTTGTAAAGTGCAAATTTAATCAATCCAATCATTGAATTATGTGATATTATCTTCATAATCATGTATATCAAATTTCACATCATTTGGACTTTTCTAAATATGTTATCTAACATTAAATATTTACATATATTTTAATATCATATTATAAGTTGAAATAAAGTGATGTGATGAACTATTAAATAATTTTGAAATTATATAAAATTCTGTATATTTAATCTAATTAATAAGAACTTCAAATTCAACGATTAGATTTGTTAAATTTGCATTCTACAAAAAGTTATTAAAAATGTAATTTGACTAACTTTGATACTTGGTATCAACATGAGTCATATATATATATATATATAATAAATTGGTTATGAAAGACAATATTATATCCAATATCCAATGAAAGACCGTTTCTTCTAGCAGATGCTATGAGAACTTCTTTTCCTAGGAACTAGTTTCTGTTTTTGGTTTTTTCTTCTTTTTCTGTTGTGGTTGTTTTTTGCTCTTGTAACAGAAAAAATGATGTTAAGATGTATGAGTTTAAATAAAAAGTAACTAATAACTACTTTTCTTTATATTGAGAAAATTAATATATTTGTCATTTAAATTTAATTTAGATCTTTAAAGTAAGGATACAAAATAAATAAAAATATAAAATATTTTTAAAATAAAGATAATATGAGAATCTAAAAATTATAATGCATTCCGTTCCTTTTTTTTTTCCTAACAATAAAATAAGACTTTTGTTTCATAATTCCATTTCATTATAAAATGTCCAAACAATAAAATGACATTTTTATTTCATTCCGTTTCAATTCATTCCATCTCATTATGTTTTGATCCATTCCATTTCATTTTTTATTATCAATCCAAACATAGCCCAAATTGAGGGGGAAGAAAAATGAGATTAAGTAATAGAATAGAATGGGTCAAGGGTCAGTCATCTTTTCCATTATGCTCCATCTTTATTTGTAGAATCCGAACAGTGTCCTCCCACTCTTTTCCCCTCCATTCTATCCTCTACCATCAATCCAAATATTCTCTAAAGAAAGGGTGGTATTGTGAAAAACAAATGAAACCAACCCCCACCAAAAAAAGAAAGAAAAAGGATGCGAAGCGAAAAGAATGTGTTAAACAACATTTGTCAAGATTGATTCAAGTGGTTTAGAAAGTGATTTACTAACGTGAAATTCTCCACAAGTTTAAATTAGTTAAACAATACAAATTATTCAAAAATTCAACTCACTAATAGTAATCTTACCTAATTTTATCTGAATTAGTTAAATTATCTAGTATAACATATTTTTGGTAATAATCTAGTATAATATTTAAATACCGGTATTCCAAGGCCCAACAGTTGAAATATATGATAAAAGTATTTAGTTAATAATATAAGTGTACAGAAGAAATAAAAAGAATTAAAAAAAAAACTTGAGTTTTTCCGGTAAATGAAAAACACTTGAATTTAATTAGAATGTATTAGTAATACAAAGATTTAACTAAGGCCCCATTTGAGATATATGGTAATGGTGGTAAGTTTCCCATTTTATATTTTCAATTTAAATTTGAAAACAAAACCTGTTTAGATAAAAAGGATTGAAATGGTTTTAAATGAATTTCAAGATCATTTTAACTTGTTTTAAATAAATTTAATTTGTTCAAAAAGTTATAAGCTAATTTTAGTTTATGGGAGAGATTTATTGCATTTTTCCTTCTTATTTTCTCCTTCTATAAGTGTTTATGGAAAAGCTTATCCAAATTAGGCCTAATTCCTACTTACATATAGGTTGGACCAACCTTATATAATTGTATTTTATCCTGAAAAAAAAATGCACTCATTCACTTTAGAAAAGTCAAGTTTTTTGCAATTATATTGTATAGACTCATTTTTTAAGCTTGCTTAACAAGTTTTGTAAAGTCCAAAATAATTTTAAAAAAAAAATTGAAATTATTTAGAAGTAAAGATTTAGTTGTGGAGATTCAATTTTTTTTATATTTAAAGAGCATTTTTATTTTTTTTTAGAAATGAATCATTTCAAATTTTAGGAACTTAAGGTAGAATTTTTTTTATTATAGGAAAACTTTAGATAAATTTAATATCAGGGGTTTAGAGTAATTTAATTAACATTGAAATATGAAATTAAAAAAAAAAAAAAAAACTTCGAAGAACTTAGATTCTTGAGTTGTGAATATTTTTAACCTTAGAATGTCAAATTTTTATTGCAAAATTAAGAATTTAACCTTTTTATACCATACTTTACAGTGGAATATTCCAATGGTTATCTTGACATATAGAAGGTTTGAATTTTCTTTTTCTCATCTGGGCCTTGATGCACATCCTAAATCTGCTGTTCAGCCCAAACCAATTGCATCGTACAGCGTATGAATTGTGCGTTGATCCATTTTCACGTGTGTAGACATTGGAACTGAAGCCCCATACACCCTCTCGGTTTTCTTTCTGCACCTGGAGACGTTAGCTTTTCTTTTGCATTGAATTGACAACATTTGGCCATGATCTTAGGAACCATGTTGCTTCCTAGCCGTTCATCAAGGATGGGAGTGGGGTATGCAAATAGTCACGTGACGGTGCGTTCATGGCAAAGAGCACGAGGGAGCCTGGGAAAAGCGTGTTCGAAGACCACCGAAAATAAGGGAAATTTGAAATGAATTGACTGCAAACGATAGACAAGGTTGGGGAGGATATTTTCGATCTCTTGAAGGCAAGATAGTTGTAGTGTTGTGGTTTGATCCAGGGGCTGTCACACTAGAGGTGGCAAAATAATTTATTTATCTATGATCTATCCGGTCTAATCATGAAAAATTTAATCTAATCCATTGTTAAAATAAAAAAGACTTGGATAGAATTAGATAGATCGTATAATTAAATGGATAAATAATAATCTATCCTCTTTTATTTTCAAATCTAATGGACCATCTAATTGACACTTAAAAGATCAAAATCAATCCAACATATTTTTTTCATTTTTAAATTTTCTTAAATTTATTAACAATTTTCACTCATTTTTCATTAATAAAGGTGTTCACAGGTCAGTTAAGTTCGGTTTAAGGAATAGAAACCAAACCAATCAAAATTGTATAGTTTAGTTCAGTTCAATTTTATTAACAGTGGAGAAATTACTCTAGTCAAGGCCAACTTGAAGATACTTTGATCGTGGTCGAGTTGAAGATATTCTATCTAAGGCCAAGTTGAAGGTACTTTGGTCGAGGTGAAGATACTCTGACTGAAGCCGGGGTGAAATTAGTCTAGCTGAGACTAAAGTGAAGATACTTTGGCCAAGGCTAAGTGGAAAATGCTCCAAGCGAGAAGAAGATGTTCTAGTCGAGGCTGAGCAAAAGATGCTTTGGCCGAGGCAAAGCCGAAGACGCTCTAACTGAGGCCGAGTCAAGGATGCTCCATCCAAGGTCGTGCCAAAGATGTTCTGGCTTAGGTCGAGCCAAAAATGCTCCGACCAAAGTCGAGCTGAAGATAGTGGCTGAGACCAAGAGGAAGATATTATAGTTGAGGTCAAGCTAAAGATGTTGGCCGAGGCTGAGCGAAGATGCTCCAGCTGAGGCCGAGCGGAAGATGCCTCACCCGAATCCTAGTTGAAGATGCTCTAGTTGAGGCTGAGCCAAAGATGCTGGCCAAGGCTGACCTCAAGGTGCTCCATGCGACATCAAACGAAAGATGCTCTAATTGACGCTAAGTTGAAGTTGCTCCAGCTAACGCTAAGTTGAAAATGCTCTGGTTGAGGCTAAGCTGAAGATGTTGTGGCCAACGCAAAGGTGAAATTACTTTGGTTAAGGCCGAGTTGAAGATACTCTGGTTTAGGCCAAGTTCAAGATACTTTGGCCTAGGTGGAGCTGTAGATGCTTTGGCCGAGGCTAAGGTGAAATTACTCTAACCGAGGTCAAGTTAAAAATACTCTGGTCGAGATCAAATTGAGAATACTTTGACCAAAGTTGAGTTGAAATTACTCTAACTGATGCCAAGTCAAAAATATTTTTGTGGACAATTGAGAAAAGATATTTTTTGAAATAGTCATAATTTTTTGTTTTTAAAAATAATTTATAGATGGATTGGATGTCCATCCATAAAAAATTGTTATTGAATGGATTTTATTAAATAGATGGATTAGATTTTTTTAATAAAATTTTATAAATATAAATAAATTAATAAATTATTTTTAATTCTTCCATTATAATCCAAATCAAAATTTGTTCAATTCATCCATTTGTCCCTCCTATGTCACACCCCTGTAAATTGTGATTATTGAATGCGTGGACTTGGTTGATTGAATTTTCATTTAGAACTATTAAGGAAAAAGGCAATTAGAATATAGAAAATAGCTAGTATACTGAACCGTCTTGGAAAGGAAAGGAATTTCTAGATAATAAGATCATCGGAAACTGATAATAGACTCAAATCACTAGTCGATGCCTTTGTAACATTAAACTGTAATTAGAAAAGATTTAGTTGAGTACGGGTATTATAGAAACCGATAATGAAAGCCAATCATAAGTCCATCTCTTTGTAATTTTTTATCTTAAATGGTTGTATACTACGAGAGTCCTAGCTGTTCAGAATTTTGGAATAGGAAGATGTGTATATGAAATAAATTATGAGTAGAAACAGCTTCAAATAGTTAGGCAACTTATAGTTTGAGAGCTTAAGAAACAAAATTAATACAATTCCTAGTTACCAATTTATGACTTTAAACTTGGTGACTAGGCAACCTCCTTCGGTTGAAAAGTAGACTGCCAATACGGACACTTCCTTTGGCCCATTAAAATAAAGCCTTTACAAGTAATCAAGTCTATAAAGGACTTAAGATAAATCCATTAATTTAGTTAGACGACATTTTGATTGAGTGAAAAGTTATGAATATAGGTGTCATTAATAAACTAAGGAAAATAATAGACCTTGAAATATATGAGAGTGGAAAGAACAAATTCAAAATATTAGTTTGGACCTTGATCCTGGCGTGGGTTAAGCCCAAAAATTATAATTACTATATACTAAATTGCTAACAATACCAACTTTGAGAAAGGCAATTCATAGTCAAACATAATCATGGCATGTAGTGGTATCCAGTGTTCGGTTTAAGGTCAAGAAGTTAGCCACATTTTAAGTGCGGGTGAGAATTGTGTAGTAAAAGTTTTGGAGACCTTGGAGTATTTGGTGCACGATATCCTACATGTGACCAGGGATCGCTCTCCTATGCCATAGTCAAAGACAGTTTAATGCACCGACGAAACCAATAAACCACTTACTATCATATCAAAAATAAGTGTAGCATGCCTTTGGGCCAATAGATTAATTCTGCACTCTGTAACTGTAAGATGAAGCACAACCTCTTGATTCTGTTACTCTGACGTATAAACACTCTCCATAGAGATGTCTCGATCAATCATGCATTGCATGAGCGAGTCCTATAGCATTATATTGAGAAATAGTGTTAATGATTTTGTAGAATATTTGATTAAGATATTTCGCTTATTCCAATACTAAGTTAGATTGAACTCTTCACAAATTGAATAAGTAATTATATTGTCTCACCTTCTATTTGACAAAGGTTTTGTTTGGTGACGTTCGAGTAGGGGGGAAGACCGTGGAAAAAGACGGAAGAGAAGGAAAGATGTGTAATTTCTTTATATTTGGTAGAGCGGAAAGTTGAAGAAATTTTTAAAAAAATTGTGAGACCTATAGCTTAAACTTTCCAAGCAAAATTGAACTAATTAGCAAAGAAATCGTGCATTTTGCTACCCTTTCTGAAAATAGCCCCTTCCAAAATGATTTTGTGCTAATGGCAAATTGATTTGCATGAGTCAAAACAAGCCACAAAATTTGTTTTCTCATTAGCAAAATTGATTTTGTGTCATATAGGTATGTATTGGCTTCTCAAAACAGATTTTACTGCAGTGAAAATCAATTTCCATGACCCCAACTCAATTTAACAAGAAAAAAATATTGAGAAAACATGTGTTCAGACATATAAGGGTATAATGGTAATAATTCAATTTCTTTTTTTTCTTTTCTTTCAAACCAAACAACCACACACATTTATTTCTACTCTATTTCTTTTCAATCAAACAACCTTAATTTCTTCTCGATGTCTCACCTATTTTTCTTTTCTTCTTTTCTCACTTCTTCCCTCCCTTTCTTCACCCCCTACCAAATAGGGCGAAAGACAAGAAAATTTACTCCTCCTATTTTATTGTGAGATTGGATTAGACAATGGACCATTTGTACTTGGAGAAATTATTACATAGTTTGGGGCCACATATTCATAGTCTTCTAATCTTTATGTGACATTAAGTCAAATTTTTAAATTTACAAAAAAAAAATCAATAAAGTTCAATGGGAAGGGATCAAATGACATCAATGTAACTTACACTAACTATTACACCATTCAATAACTTTTAATTGGATAATTTTATCCAAAAACTTACCGTTGGATTGAAAGTTCCTTTAATATAAATCATATGTACAAAATTTTATATTAATCCAAAATTATTTGATACTTTATTCATATGAATCAAAATGGACGTAATATATATTTTTCAAAATATAGTAAAACATGAGTTATTTGATTACCTTCTTATTGTTATTCAATTTTGACAAAATTTGACACAAACAATCTTGGTAATATGAATTATAATTCAACGATTAGATCGATAAAATCACATTCTATATCAAGTTATTGAATGAGGTAATAGTTGACGTAAATTACACGGTGTCATTTAATCTCTTCGTAAGCTCAATTATGTGTCAGATAGAAATTGGTGAAGACCATAACTAGTTGAGGTTATGTTTAATGACAATGAGTGAGACCTATCCCCATTCACTTTTACCGTGAGACATCACAGAGGCGTATATTATTCACCGCATGTGGTAGGGTCTAGCCGATTATAGAGCATTATTCACATATACTTATCGTGAACACAGTATTATCCCATATCGAAGAAATGCGTGCCGTTGAGGCCGACATGGCGACATCCAACTGTGGAGTGAGTAGTGCCTGCTGGAGTTGATCTTGAGCCTGACCCAATTGTGAGCATGGGAAGCAAGCAAGATGGACCTTAAACTCTTCTGTCTTTAGTTACAGCTTGCTTCAGGAGTTAGATTTTTTTATTTTTTTAACAATGTGTAAATAGGGAACACACTTTTTGACCCTTGTGTATATTTTAATTGATGTATATACTATGATCTATGACGTATGTACTTTTGCCTCCCTTCTTTTTAATATACCTTCTAGTGTAGACAATTATGTTTTACTTTCGAAAAACTAGTAAGTAAATATATTAGTCTAAGTTAGTATCATCTCTTTTCCTCTAAATTGGTTGAACAATGTTGGTAATTTTTTGTCTCGTTTTATTTTCTATGATGAAAAGAATGTTGTGTTTTAGTATATATTTAAATACATATTCGGAATTATGGATGATTTACTCGGTAAACAAAATCACGGAATATCAATAGCAGGGACAGATCAAGATTCAAGAGGAAGGAGAGGGGCGGGGGTGGGTATTGGCCCTCCTTCCCCTTTTGCTCTTTACAAACAATATATATTATGTCTTGGAATTAATTCTTTAGGTTTCAATTATTATAATTGAGATATTATTTTTAGCTATGAAGATAATAAAAAATATATTTAAAAAATAATATTCACAACTTAAAATAACAATATGATATATTTAATTATTATAATTTAATGTTTATTTAGTATTTATTGTTATTTTTTTTCTGGCCCTCTTTTAATAGGTTTTTGGATCCATCTTGATCAATAGCCACAAGATTCCTTAATTAGGACAGACATCACTATTGAATTGTACGCATATATTATTTTTTTTAGAATATGCCATATGGGGTCTTATAAGTTTCCTATGTATTGTACGGCATCTTAATTTAAAAAATTATAAATATAAATAAATTAAAAATAATAAATATTTTCGTTATTAATCATTAACATTCTATTATACTAAATATACATAAATTATAAAGATGAGATTTTTAAAATTGACAGTAATATTGTGAAAATAATTTATTTGAAATTTTGAATTAAAACAAACTGTTTTTATCAATATCGAGTGTAAAATTTCAAAACATAAAAATTAAATTAAAACAAAGATTGATTAACATTAGAATAATATTAAAATTTAGTTTAACTAAAAAGAAAAATATCTTTAATTTAATATAGTGTGTCAAAATTTAAATCAATGTAAAATTAAATAATATTTAAAAAGAATAAAAAGGTATACATATAAACCAAAATTAAACATTTAATATAGAAGAAGTCATGCCATTTGATGATGTGAATACCCAATTTTATCCAAATAATTGTAGCTTGAAATAAATTAATAAACAAATAAAATAAAATAATAATAATGATTTGGTTAAATATGTTTATCTTTTATTCTTATTAGGCTAGAAGTACCCTAGTCTATAACTAATTTTCTTGTTAAATTAAAAGTCTTAAGTTCATGACCATACATATTCATTCATAATAGTACTTTAAGAGTTCATCATGATCATAGAAAATAAATATAAAATAAATAATAATAATAATAATAATGAAAGGAAGAGAAGAGTCAAAAAAGAGAAACAATTACAAAACTACTATTGAAAATGGGGTCATAAATAAAAAAAAAGAAAAATGAAGGGGTGGAGAAATCGTTAGAAATTGGTATTAGATTTTGGCTTATAAATACGGTTAAAAGAAGAGAGAGATGGGGGGCTGGATTGAGGAGAAGAGGGTCACTGTTATGCCAGAGAAATAAGGAGCTACAGTCACACTATTGGATTGGACGTTGAAGTTCCTCTACTAATCTTTTGTGAAGCTGTTGTGGTATTCCTTTTCCTCTTATACTTTGTTCTTCCAATGCATCCAATCCTTTCTGCGATAATGGCATGATCGTGATCTATATAAATTGCTTCATGTTGTTCATGGTTGTATGGATGAATTCCCGCCTCTAGTTATGCTATGTCATTGCTAATGCTTGCACAATTAATTTCATCTGACCGCTTTATGAATGAAATATGATGCAAAGCCTCTCTGCCTCTTAACTGTAACAGAGAAATGCATATTGACGATTATTCTGTCCAGCACAATGCATTCACCTTCATACACAAATCACAACGTACTTCATTCATAATCTCATATTCTTTTCACTAATCAGCACACACATATTTTGCTCATGTTTTCACAATGATTTTATTTTATTTTATTTTCATTCAAAATTACCAACTAATGCAATAATTTCCATTTTAATTTTAGAATCACAAGCATTTATAGCAACTCACACACTAAGCATTTTATTTACCCACGCACAGACAACGTATATTGATCAGCACACACGCACTTTACTCATATTTGCACATTACACAAAGATCTCCATAGCATTCACTAGCAGGCACAGTATATCACCACGGTCAAGAAAATATAACAATCAAGAACCAGTGAAGTCACATAAGAACAATGTAAGAATAAATATGTAAAAATAAATATATTATAGGTTCATTTTTTTATTCGCCGTTGCTGTGACGCCGACCTGCGCCAGCGTCTTCGTAAACTCTCTTGCCACCACAGCGACACGAAACGGCGTCGGTGTCTTTGCACGAGGCATCCCTGTTCCTCGTCATTGTTACTCCTGTATCTCCACCATAAACTGCTGCAACGCGAATCCTCGCGCACTTGTCATCACGCATTCCCACGATTTCTTGTCACTACCGCGATTCGCCACCTCCGTCGCGCGAATCTTCACACTTCCTTGTCTCCATTGCTCGTCATGGTCGGACATCGATAAAAGCTATGGCGCCATTGGAAGACCCAAAGCCGTGACTCTGTCTTAGGGTTAGGCATATGAGCGTACGCGTGTTTGCCTCTGTTTGTCCCTGCGTCTTTCTGCCCCAAGCTTGGTAACCTTGGGTTTGTTCACCAATGGGCCTAGCCCAATATTCAGATACCTGTCCTAATACTTTGATATTGGTCCGCCTTTGGTTCCTGGATGGCTGAGCACAAATTTATGTTTTTCTTTTCCATTGTCTCGTGTTCATGTTTTCCGTTTAAGTTAAAATCTTTCGTTTGCTAAGTACATAAGGCCTGTAATAATAGAAACGAATGTTTTTATTAATATTACGATCAAATATCAAAGTATAATATTTACTTTAATAAGAGATTGACGTAACCCATTTTTTTTAAAAAAGATTGTCAATGGGTATTTCCTTTTAGTAAAAATAATTTTTTTTATTAGATCTAGTTTTGTTTTTTTATGTTTAGTCTAAGACCCACTTGAATATCATAAGAGTCCTATTTAAAGTTTAAGATTAATTAATAAATTGTTAATTGATATCTCTTTTCTAGTAAAAAATAATAAAATGTGGATTTAATGTTTTTTCATGTTGGACCTAGGGTCTACTTGAATATCACAAAAATCTTATCTAGAGCTTAAAATTTAATAATTTGTTAATCACTCTTTTCAGTAAAATAATAAAAAATAAAAATGAAGATTTAGTGATTTATCATGTTGGGTCTAGGACCCACTTGATATCACGAAATATCGTTTATAACCTTTTTATGAGAATATTCTACATCTGTTAGGCCGCCTATCGTTGTGGATAATGCTCTACAATATTTAAGATCTAATATCTTAATAATTCTTTAAAATATTAAGATAAAAATGTATAACTAAAAAATTAACCCACAAAAAGACTTTCTACCCAAAGAACTACAAGTTTGATTTCCTCATTGCACCGGAGGATACGTAGGAGCAGGAGCCCACTCTTGTCGATCTCAAAAACCATAACAATAAAATGGTAATAATAATAATCTTTTTTAAAAAAATCTATAATAAAATTTAAGTAATAAAAATATATAAAATAAAAAATAGGATTAATAATTTTATAAGCAAGAGGAGAAGACTTTTTTTTTCACACATCAAGTTAAAGGGTAACCGTTTTATAACGGACGTCGTAGGGTGCTAGCACCTTCCCTACGCGTAATTGACTCCTAAATCCAATCTTTGGTTCAAGACCATTTTTTTAGGGTTTTTCTATGTTTTTCCTTAATAAACTATGGTGGCGACTCCTCTGTTTTTAATATCATTTTTGCCGTCTCGTCATGACCCTGGTTGCGAGAAATGAAAAAGTAAATAAATCCTAAAAATATTTTCATTTAAAAAAAACTGAAAATTATAATATAAAAATAGATTTAACTTTATAAAAAATATATATAGATTAGTTGATTCTTTATGCCAAATAGTTACTTTTATATATTCAAAAAATATATAATATATTAATTTTAATGTACATGAATGAGTATCAAATAATTTTGAATTAATCTAAAATTTTGTAAATACAGTTTATATTATATGAGCTTTCAATTTAATATAAGAGGATTTAAATTTATTCTTTTGAATAAAGAAATCTATAAAGACCCATTGTTGCTACATGACAAATTAACAACGTCTCTATAGAAAGATTAAATTTTAATTAAAACTCTTATTAATTTAATTATGAAAATATAAGTAAATTTTTCGCTTTAGTAAATAAACAGTAGGTTAATGCAACTTAGTTCAACTTTTAAACAATCAACGAAATTTAACATACACTTCAACTTACCATATAACCCTGCTTCAAGTCAATTGATCAACATATTACCATAGAAATATGGATACCATATTTGCCAAAAATTGAAGTCTCTTTAAGAGATTGAAATTCATCACATATATATGTATTGGAACAACAACGTCTATAATACTACAATCCAATACAGGGAGGGGGATTACAACACTTACCCCCTAAGCTAGTCATAACTAAAACATTACTCAAAACATTAATAATACCCCACAAGATCTTTAAAGTCTTCAAGTAAAAATCTTTTACATCAAGGGAGATCTCCCACGCAAAAAATCTTCATCTAGAATGAAAGCACCTCTATGTCATCTGCTCCTAGTGAACGTGAACATCAAGATCATCTTAGTCACATACACATATGCAAGGATAAGCTCACAGAAACAACATAAACATAAAAAAAGTTTGCATATCTCTTAAAGATATTAAAATCATGAATTTATCACAATACAACCAATAAGTTCATACACTAGATCCTCATTAACCAACAAGTATGTGCAACCCCATGATATGATAAGGTCATGCAATATATGCAGCCTTGGTTTTATAGACATTCCTAACAACTTAAGCGACCAATTAGACATGTCCATTAAATATGGTATAGTAACAACACCCCGCAAGGTAAAAAGGCAGTATGTGCCTAAAACCATTGGGACGACACCAATATTAAGTCATATGGAACAAAAAAGTGGCATCATCAGAAATAGTATACAGGGGCAGCTGTTACCACAACACCAAATTCATGATAAACTTGGTCCTCTTGTGGAATTGCACATCTACATATCCTTAAGACTTCACACCCACCTCCACTTACCTTCCCTCCCCTAGACAGCAACCTTACAGGAACACTCGTCAACAACAACAATGTATGCAAAATGCATATTCAACCATTTTGTTCAAATATTCATAATCAAAAACATTAACAATCATCATTTGACCCTCCTTATTTGGATTACAACAACATCACAGTGCTCACTATCATACCATGGCCTTCCACGAGGCTCCAAAAAAAATACCATCTTTTTATCAAATCCACTAAAATTCCACTTATACTGTGTTTGGTAAAAAAAAGGAAGGAAATAGAGGGAGAGAAAATAGCTAGGAAAGAAGTAGAGAGAAGAGAAATAGATAAGAAATAGAGTGCAAATATTGGTTGTTTGGTTGAAGACAAATAGAGTGAAAGTTAACTTTTTGAGGTTATTTGGTTTAAAAAAAGAAAAAATTAATTATTATAAAACAAAAAGGGCATAATCGATTATGTAATATATGGGGAGGGGGCCTAAACGATTATGGTTTTACAAAAAGGGGTCTTACATAATCGATTATGTAAGACAATAATTGATTATCAAATCAATTTTTAATATGGTGATAATCAATTATCAACAACAATAATTGATTATTTTTTGCAAGAAACTTCATTTTTGCCCATTTCTTTGCATTTTAACATGGAAGTTTTTGACGTTTGTCCTAATTGTTTTTTCAAATATTTTTGTGCATTTCTCGCCTACCAAACTAGGTGACTTCATACATTTCTCATCTCTTCTTCTCTTTTCTTCATCACTTTTATCCTACCAAACACATTAGTAGGTCCTTATTCAGTGGATTAGACTTACCAACATTATCACTACCACCTCACTAGGTTGGGCCTTTCCATAAGGTACTAAGAAACAACCCTTAATCATTAAGGTATAACATCAATAGGAAATCTTAAGAGGTTTTTGCCAATGATTCTCTATGTTTTTCTCAACGTTTTCTATAACTATGGATAACGTACTTTATAGAATTTAATGTGAGAATGTATAATTAATTCCATTTAAATTCTTTAAATATTTTAAAATTAAAAATTTATTTTTCACCCAAAATTCCAAAATTTTATTAACTAAACAAAAGGTAAGAAGTTTACTAAAATATCCTTAGTTTCATTTTTAAATTAAATAAACTTAAAATTTTTATAATAAATCCAAATTAACTTAATAAATTCTAAAACTTTTATTTTAAGTTTAGAACCCAGTTTCAAACATTTTAGAAATTTTTCTAGAATTTTTCAAAATTATTTTGACATAAAAATCACTAAATTCTATTAAAATCACTTACAAAAAAAATAAACATAAAGCTAAAAATTTTCCTATTTTTAGAACCAGATTTAAATGTGGATTTGAATATTCAAACAATTTTTGTTATAAACAAACTAGAAACCACTTTAAAGGTATAAAAGTCTATTTTCTAAAACAGTGAGCCACATATTAAGTAAAAATCTAAAAAAAAAATTACAAATATAAGAGTGGATAGAAGTTAGATTTAGTCCCCTACAGTACACTCAACTTCAAATACAAATTTCTTTTTCAAATAAAGACCAAATGAAATAAGATTTATGTCCTTTCAATAACTCCAGAAGTCTATTTTCTAAAAATGTATGTCATGTTTTTAAATGAGTTCTATGTAGAGGAAATTAAAGATTTTACTAAACTATGTTCAAAACAAAAAGCAAATTAGTGGTTCTACACATGCACCAAATTTAAACCAACTTTTACTATATCAAAGAAATGATAAAATAAGTGCATGATTAGTCATTTGAAAGCTTTTTAAGTCTAATTTTCAGTCATATATCCCATTTTCTCAAACAAATTTTCTAAAGTTAGAAACAAGTAAAACAAGTGCCAAAGGTTAGTCATATCCGCATCTCCAATCCATATCCAATTAAATGGATTGGATTTAAAATCCATATCCTTATAACTTGTTTGGATTTTTGAAATAGGTTTTAAATCCGGTTTATAGTTCAAAACTAGTTTTAAAACCACGTTGATTTTAAAACTGGTTTTCGACCATAAATCGTTTTGAAACCAGTTCATGGTTCAAAACCAATTTTCAAATCGATTTTAAGTCATAAACTGGTTTTGAAATCGGTTTTAAATCTAGTTTATGGTTCCAAAATCAGTTTGGTTTTAAAACCAATTTTGAGCCATAAACTAGTTTTAAAATTGGTTTTAAAATCAATTTTAAACCAAAACCATAAACTAGTTTTTTACACAATTGTTTAAATTTTTTCAACACAAATTCAGTTTGGTTTGGTTATAGTTTGATGGTTTTTAAAAAATTTAATTTATTAATACAATGTAAAATTTAATAACTAAATTTACACAATTATGATGCTATATTATTTTTAAAAAATCAATTTTCTTTTAATTCTCTTTAAAATAGAGTAGTTGAAAATAATACTTTTTTACTGCTATTTAGTATTATTCTTTAATGATATTAACACGTTTTTTTTATAACACAAAAGTAAATTGTGTATCACTTGATATTTAGCATTATTCGTTAACAATATTGGTACACCTTTTCTTTTGTTTTCTTTTTTTGTGCCATGGTTATACTGATATTAGAACCTAGACCTCATGTATATTACTCCAACCCCTCACTACTAAGATGACCCTAATGGGTTATTGGTACACCTTTTCTATAACATATAAAAGTAAATTGTGCGCCTTAGTAACAAAACAAAGAGAATGTTATAAATTATTTTAATACTTATTAATGTAAAAAAATTTACAATAATAATAAATTTGAAACCACTTTAAATATGACTTTTAAAATAATTATTATAAAAGTTAATAATCTTGCTATACATGAAAAACTATGATTAAATTACATATAAATTTTTTTTTACATTATCAATGTATTCTAATTAAATTCTTTTGAAATTGACTTATCATTTTTCTTTTTAAATTATGAATTTTTTTAAAAGGTATTTTTAAAATATATTTTATTTCTTTACAACTTTCTTTAATACTTATAATTAATTTTGAATATTATATTATTAATTTTAAAACTTTTAAGAATAGAAAGACGTGTTTCATTAAGAAATAAGAATAGAAAGACACCTTCACGTTGTTTTGTTGTATAGGCATAGCTTATAGTGATTTTTGCAATAGGTGAAGATGTTATTAATTATTAGTAGTACATAAATAAATAAATAAATGTTAATAAAAATATAGAAATTATAAAAGCCCTAATTGCTAACTCACTCTTTGTTTCATTGGCAATATACAAATTACAAAGAGTTTTACACAAAGAAAGAGAAACATATAAAAATCAT